>BPTQ01000003.1:32378785-32861133 GCA_019973895.1 Chrysanthemum seticuspe
GATACTCTACTTATCAGCAGTATCAGAAGGATGCAGGAACTTCAAAGGGATCAACTGCTTTGGTCACTCTTGATAGCAATGTGGACTGGAAGCAACATGAGGAGGCTGATAATGATGGTCCTGATAATGTTGGGTTGGTTGCAAGCTGTACTTCAGAGGATAGGCATGATCAGATTGCCTTGATGGGCATCTCTCAGGTACAAATTTGTTTGTTTGGTTGTAGTGAGCGTTATAATACACTCAAAGAAGCTTATGATATTTTGGAACCTAAATATAATGAATGCTATGTGGAAGTAGAAGCTTATAAACAGGCTTTAAAAACACTAGAAAGACAAAAAGTTTGGTTTCAGAAGAATGAAATAGCTTATGATGAGAAAATAGGTGTTTTAGAAAGAGATCTCGAATGTGCTACAAATGAATTAAAATGGTCTGAGAAGTTAAGAGCAGATGTAGAGTCAGAAAATCTAGAGCTTAAGGAGAAACTGAAGGAGGAAATTGCTAGACATAAAGAATGGATGTTGAGTGGAGATAAGTTAGCTGGTCTCATTTATAGTAGTCAAGCTCCCAATTCTACAGTGGCTTTAGGCTTTAAGAAATATGTAGGATTAGAAGCTAGGGATGACACACGTAAATCAACATCAGCAGGCCTAGCTAATTTTGTGAAAGAAGGTGACCTACATGCTGTACGTGGACCAATTAGAGGTGAGCATATGCCCATTGACCTTTCCACTCTTAAAGACTTTGATGGCTCACACCATCTGTATGGCAAAAAGTCAAGAGACATGCCAGACCCTAATACTTCTACTAATGACTTTGTCTCTTGTGTTAACAGTGACAAGTCCTCCAAACAAGGGTCTACAGAGTGTGATTCAAATGACAAGTCTGACCTTCCCAAGTCTGCCCTTCCAAAGTCTTCACCCCTGCCTGCACCCAAGACTACCAATAAGCATGTCAGAGTTGCTGCCAAGGAATCCACTTCCAATACAGTTGCCTCTGAAGACTTGCTTTTTCATTCTTTGCATAATAGTACTATTAAAAACAATTCTTTTCATGGTTTTGGTTTGAATACTTCTGCTTGTAATAATACATCTTTTGGTTTGAATAAATCTTCTAATCAGAAGAAATGTTTTGTGTGTGGAAGTAAATCTCATTTAATTAAGGATTGTGATTATCATGAGCAAAGGATGAGTAGGTGTGTTGATTCTAGGAAATCTAGACCAATGTGGACCAATGTTAATGATATACCACCTTATGTTCCACAAGATGCAAATTATAATAATTCTTTTCCTTGGAGAAGATCAATCGGAAAACCATATGTTCAACCAACCAGTGAATATTTTAAAAATGGTTATTGGCCTAGATGTGTTAACCCTGTGACTGATGGGAGAGGGTACTGGGATACTGCTGTCAAGACCTCAGCAGGTTGTTCTTGGAATAAACAGGGACCTAAGTTTCATTGGAAACCCAAGAACAATAGTGGATCTTATACTTCTACATGGCACAACTCATATGATCCACAAGGCAGGTTCAAGTCAGTAATGACTTGAGCCTCCATAGTGTACTAATTCTCTATATATTTTTTGTTGTTGTAGGATCATCCCCTTAAGCATAAAGATGTTGGAATTGTTGACAGTGGTTGTTCTAGAAGTATGTCAGGAAACAGGGACATGATGCATAACTTTGTACCTATTGAAGGAGGAGGCAATGTAACCTTTGGAGGAAGTGATGGACGAATTACTGGAAAAGGGACCATCAAAACACCTCAGCTGGACTTTGAGAATGTTTATTATGTAAAGGAACTTCAACATTTTAATTTGTTTTCAGTCTCACAAATCTGTGACACTAAGAACAAAGTACTCTTCACAGAGGATGAATGTCTTGTTCTGTCTAAAGACTTCAAACTCCCAGAAGAAACTTCAATTCTGCTGAAGGTTCCTCGCAGTCACAATCTTTATACGTTCAACTTAACTAATGTCCAACCAGCAGGTGACTTAACATGTTTGGTGGCTAAAGCATCTGTGGATGAGTCCACCAAATGGCACAGAAGGATGGCCCATGTCAATTTCAAGACAATTAACCAGCTCTCTAAGCTGGGCCTAGTTCAAGGTCTTCCTGCCAAAGTATTCACCAATGATCATAACTGTGTTGCATGCAACAAAGGAAAGCAGCACAGAGCCTCATACAAAGGTGTTCCTGTTACAGCAGTAAGCATTATTTCTGAACCTCTTCAGCTGCTTCATATGGATCTGTTTGGTCCAACTAAAGTGAGAAGCATTGATCATAAATATTTTTGTCTGGTGATCACTGATGGTTATAGCAAATTTTGTTGGGTATTCTTTCTAAGGACCAAAGATGAAACATCTGAAATATTGAAAGACTTCATTACCCTTATTGAGAATCAGTTGAACAAAAAGGTGAAAGGAATTAGGTGTGATAATGGTACAGAGTTCAAAAATGCCATTCTGATAGAACTCTGCAGGTTAAAGGGAATCAAAAGGGACTATAGCACTCCAAGAACCCCTCAACAAAATGGGGTGGCTGAAAGAAAAAATAGAACCTTAATAGAGGCTGCAAGATCAATGCTAGCAGACTCTAAACTTCCTACCATGTTTTGGACTGAGGCTGTTGGTACAGCTTGTTATGTTCTAAATAGAGTGTCCATTACTAGGCCACACCTTAAAACACCATATGAACTTCTTTTTGGAAAAGTTCCTATTATTCATTACCTTAAACCATTTGGCTGCCAAGTGACAATTTTGAATACCAGTGATCCTTTGGGCAAATTTGATGAGAAAGCTGATGATGGTTACATTGTGGGGTATTCTGCTCATAGTAAGGCATACAGAGTTTACAATGTATCTGCTAAGAAGATTGAGGAGACATTGAATCTGAGGTATCTTGAAGACAAGCCTAATGTTCAAGGACAGGGTCATGTTTGGTCATTTGATCTTGATTACTTGACTGATTACTTGGGTTATGCTAGACATATGGCTAACCAAAATGCAGATTCTGAAGCATCTCCAACTACTAGTGCAGAAACTTTGGAAGCTCATTCTGACAGTGGGTCTGATGATGATGAACAACCCATTGTAGTACCTTCCTTCTCTCCTAACAATTTTGTAGGTGACACTTCTAAAGATTATACTGATGTGGGTGAAGATGAATTCTATTATGCTGAGGACCTTGCTAGACTGAAGAAACAAGAGTATGCAGCCAATTTAGATGCTAAGAGGAATGTTGAAAATAGTACAAGTGGAGCAATCAGTGGAAAGTTCAATTCTGCTGAAAGTGGTTCTGTTTCTCCTCACCTCTCCAATTCGGCTGAAAGACATGTTGACTCTACTCCTATTTCTACTAGAGTGTCAACAGACCTTGGAGAACCTTATACAAGGTTTCCAAAACCTTCAGATCTTGGTCATCATCAACCTAAAGCAGGCATCTTCAACACACCTTCCTATGATACTGACTTTGAACCTACCATGACTAATCTTGATTCCTCAATTGATGTCAACACCACCACTACTACAAGGATCAACAATGTTCATCCACAGTCTAATATAATTGGTGATCCTAATGCACCTGTTAGAACAAGAGGTACTGTGGCACGTTCTAAATATGGTCAGGTGGCTTTTATCTCTTATGTCTCCAATCAGCAGAGAGACAATCACACAGACTATCAACATTGTCTGTTTGCTTGTTTTCTCTCACAAGTGGAACTAACCAGTGTTACTCAGGCTCTTGAAGACTCAAGTTGGCTTGAAGCAATGCAGGATGAGATGCAACAATTTCAAAATCAGCAGGTTTGGATATTGGTACCACTACCTGATGGTAAGTATGCTATTGGGACTAAATAGATTCTGAAAAATAAGAGAGATGCTCGGGGTGTTGTCATTAAAAACAAAGCTAGATTAGTTGCACAGGGGTATAGACAAGAGGAGGGAATCGATTATGATGAAGTGTTTGCACCAGTAGCAAGAGTTGAGGCTATACGGATTTTCTTAGCTTATGCATCCTATATGGGCTTTATGGTCTATCAAATGGATGTTAAAGGAGCCTTCTTGTATGGTGAAATTGAAGAGGAGGTATATGTCACTCAACCTAAAGGATTTGAAGATCCAGATCATCCTAATCATGTTTATAAGGTGGTCAAAGCTCTCTATGGACTACATCAGGCACCCAGAGCCTGGTATGCTAGGCTCTCTTCATTTCTGCTGAAGCATGGTTACAGAAGAGGTGCAATTGATAAGACTCTTTTCCTAAAGAAGAATTCCACTGACATAATTCTTGTGCAAGTGTATGTGGATGACATTATTTTTGGATCCACAAAGGAAACTTGGTGCAGGGAGTTTGAGGAGCTTATGAAGGGAGAGTTTCAGATGAGTGCCATGGGAGAATTGACTTTCTTTTTGGGTCTTCAAGTTCAGCAGAAACCTGATGGTATCTTTATCAGTCAGGACAAATATGTGAGGGACATCTTGAAGAAGTTTGGTATGGAGGGTGTAAGGACTGCCACTACACCTTATGAAGCTCCAAAGACAAATACCAATAATGAAGCTGATCCACCTGTGAATGTTCATTTGTACAGGTCTATGATTGGGTCTTTGATGTATTTAACAGCTTCCAGGCCTGATATTACATTTGCTGTGAGTGTTTGTTCGCGACATCAAGTTACTCCACTGACTTCCCATCTCAATGCTGTTAAGAAGATCTTTAAGTATCTAAAAGGCCAACCTTTTCTAGGTCTTTGGTACACAAAAGAGTCTCCTTTTAAGTTGGAAGCTTATAGTGATAGTGACTATGCTGGTGCTAATCTGGATAGGAGGTCCACCACTGGAGGTTGCCAATTCCTTGGAAAGAGATTGATTTCTTGGCAATGCAAGAAACAAACTATTGTGGCTACCTCATCTACTGAAGCAGAGTATGTTGCTGCTGCAAATTGCTGTGGACAGGTTCTTTGGATTCAAAATCAGTTGTTGGATTATGGGTACAATTTCATGAATACAACAATTTTTATTGATAATCAAAGTACCATATGCATTGTTAAAAATCCAGTTTTTCACAGTCGAACAAAACATATTGAAATCAGGCACCACTTTATAAGAGATGCATATGATAAAAATTTGATAAATGTGGTCAAAATTCATACTGATGATAATGTGGCAGATTTGTTAACAAAGGCTTTTGAAGGACCAATGTTTCAACACCTTGTGGTCCATATTGGCATGCTTAACCCTTAACTGCAAAGTTTAAGGGGAGGCATAGGCCTCAGGGGAGGCATATGCCTCAGGGGAGGATTTGTGTATATCTTTGCATTTTGCTATGTAATTTTGTATATTTGGTTGATTTTAACTAACTCTAACCTGCTAATGTAATCTTAGTGTGTTTCTGTGTTGGTTTGTGTGCTTCTCTGTGTTTGTTTTGTTTTTGCAGAGTGTCTGTTCTGTTCTGTTCTGTTGAGATTTGGTTTGAGGTACTAAAGCTTGTTCCTACTGAGTTCATAGTGCTGAAGTTAGTCAATTGTTTCTTCTGAAGTTGAAGTACTGAAGTTGAAGTTGCAGTACTGAAGTTATATGATTCAATCAAAAGAAGTACTGAAACAAATTGATAATTCATTCATTCAAGAAACAGTTTACAGCTTACAGCTTACAGAGTACTAGCAACATCAAATGCATCTACATGATCTAATAGTCCTAATCTGTTACATATCATCCATTCCAACATCTAAATTGCAGTGAAGATGAGCACGATGAGTATGACTGCTCACATCTTTCACACTAAATGCTGGCTATGCTTTTGTGATGAGCATAACCAACCCTAACAGATGCTAAGGATCAAAATGGAGAGGATGGATTGATGAAAACGAAGAAGCTGAAGCTGATTGTGGTAGAGAGATGAGAAGGAAATATTTTCATTTGTGCATCATCTACTCTTTCCATCATACAACAACTTACATCATTTTCCTTTTTCCGTTCCTCGATACGATATGTGATGATGCACCAAAACATGATGCCAAGAGACCAAGCACCACCTTTCTACCCATAGGAAGTGGTGGATTCCTGGCTCGAGGCCTACATTGAGGCCGAGGTGCTGGGGGTTGGGAGTAAGATGTTCCCTCCTTATAGGGGTCATCAGAATCATCAGCATAATCACTTGGATTCTCAACACTTTCATCTTCTGATGAGGAGAGAAAAGGTGATTTCTTTGGTAGTGGATATGGTTTTGGAAAGTAATGAAGCCATGGATTGGTATCTTCACTAGATGATGATGATGATGATGATGAGGATGTTGTTGTGAGATCTATGATCTCAGGTTTGGTACTCATGTTTATTATGACTAATTTTGGAATATTGGTGGAATTAGGGTTTGAAATATTATTTGGGGATTTTTGATGAAAAAGTCTGTGTGCATTGGGATTGTTTTATAGACGGGTTCAAGTGGTAAGAGAATTAATGTGTGTGGGTGAAACAGTAAAAAGATATTTACTGAAGCTTCTTGAAGAAGTATTCTGTTTCTGCTGATTGTTCTACTTCAGCAAAATGGTTTCCGTTTCTACCGAAGTTATAAGTGAATGCGAGTAAAAGTAGAAATCCATGTCATCTTTGGTCAACTTTGACCAAAATTGGGAAATTTCTATTTATTCTCTACGGCATATTTTCGCTCCACATTAAGTGATTCGTTTAATACTCTCATTAAAAACACTTCCTTTTGTGCCAAATCGTAACCCTAATCTTCAAAATCTTTCATGGCGCTTCAATTTAAACATGATCATAATAAGGTTGCTTTTCTTGAAACTGCTCGAGGAGATGAGGTGTATAGGCCAATGATTTCATTCTTACAAAGATCAAAGATTCAGTATGCATTAACGCATTCTCCAAATGCTATATATGAATCCTTGATTACTCAATTTTGGGCGTCGGCAGAAAGAAGAAGTGATACTGAGATTGTTGCAAGTGTTGATGGAAAAGAGTATGTGGTGACAGAGGAACTGATCAGAAGACAACTTCACTTGGATGAAGAGAATGGAGTTTATCATTTTGATTCTACGATGGTACTTGAAGGACTTAGAGCGATTGGATATCAAAGTACGAGGACAGATATGTGGTTGAAAAATAAGCTTTGTCCTATGTGGAGGTTCTTGGTTCATACGTTGCTCCAGTGTATGAGCAATAAGTCTGGAGGATGGGATCAGTTTTCAACACAAATGGGATGTGGTATTGTTTGTTTATCTAAGGGTTTGACTTATAACTTTTCTAAGTTTATCTTTGATAATATGGTAGAAAATATAACTAGGAAAAAGGGTAAGTTTTTGATGTACCCTAGGTTCTTACAGATGATACTGAATGTTTCTACACAAACCCAAGCTTTTCATCCCATAAGTGTTTTGACTCCTAAGTTATTTGCTACAATGAGGACTAAATTTGAAGGGACACATTTTCCTTTATTAGCTGCAATGTTACCTCAGGAGAATGAAACTGCTAATGAGGTTAATGTTGTTTTACCTTCTTCTAATCCTACTGATGGAAATCTTTCAGTAGATGGTGATGAGGGTCCTTCTGTTGTTGCTGAGGCATCTATACCTTCACCTAGACCATGTCCTAGTCCAGCTCCTACACAAGTTTCTATTGATGAAGTTCAGGTTGATATTGATAGACTGCCTACACCAAGTCCTGTTAGGACTCCATTTGGTGAAGGATGTTCTAATGTTGATCATGTTCATGTTACTACTGAACGGTCTAATGAAGTTCCTATTCCAACTGATCAATCAGTTGATACAGATGAGGATCCTATTTCACTTACCTCATTATATGCTCTGATGAACAAGCTTACAGGTGAGGTGACTGGTCTTAAGAAAGAACTTGCAGAAACCAAGTCTATTCTTGGTAATAAGATTGTGGAATTAGAGACTAAAGTTGGGAACTTGGAGGAATTGTTGAGTCAGAAGGGTAAAAAGAGAAGTTTGGTTTCTTCTGAGGAGGAGGACGAAGAGAATCTTCATGCATCCCTTGGAATTTTGGCTGATGTAGCACTTACATCTGATGTTTCTTCTCCTTTTGCTAAATCTTCAAGGCGCAAGGAGCCTATTCTATATACTAGCAAAAGAAGAAGACAATATTTGAATAAGGTATCTGCTGACACTTCAAAGGATCCACATATGATTGATGCATCTACTGATGATCTAGTTAAGGAGGTTGCTTCTGATCATGGTCAAACTTCGTCTATACAAGAACAACTAAATGTTTCACCTTCAGCAGATGACGAAGAGGTTTTTATTGCTGGGAGAATGTATAAGTTGAATGCTTCATCTGAAGTTTTCTCTACACCTTTTGAGGAATTGTCTCAACCTGTTTCCTCTGATGTGGGTTTGGTTGTTCCTTCTGAAGCTCATATTGGTTCTGCTGAAATTGGTTCTAATGAGACATCTTCTGAGAAAGTACAGGATCCTGTGATTGATATGTTGACTTCAGGAATTGTGACTGAAGAACAAAATCAAGCTCAGGCTAGATTGTTTCCTGATTATGAAAATATGCAGAAGAGTCGTATTGTGGCTAAATTTCTTCAAGATCAGTATGCTTCTAATTTGTCTCCTGAAAGGCAATTAGAGCTTGATGCATTACTTCCTACGATTACTGATGATCAATGGGATGGTTATATTTCTCAAGGTGTATCTGATCCAAATCTTGCAAAACTTATATTAGGAGCATCTTTTAATGATGAGAATTTTGTGGATAAAATGGTGGAACTTGGTAATCAAAGGAAGCAAGAATCTGCTGCAAAGAGAAGAGCTCTTATTGATCAAAGAAATAAAGCCAAAAGAGAAAAACCTATGACTGTTGCTCAGAAGAGGAATTATATGAGAAGAGTTGTGAAGAATTCTGCTATGTATAATTCTGGTATGTCTATGAAGCAAATCTGTACTTTGTCTGATGATGCTTTAATTAGACAATATAATTTGGTTATGAAGTTTTCATCTTCTGGTTCTACTTCTTCTTCTCAATTGGAAAGTATTGCTTCACTGTCTGATGTTCCTACGGCTAAGAGACAGAAAACAGTTGAAATTGTGGATAATTTTGAAACTGTTTTGCCTGTGGTGGTCTCTTCAGTTGTTACTTCTGACACATCTTCTGATGCTACTCCTTCAACTGATGTGATTGTTTCTGCTGAAACTTCTTTGGTTTCTTCTGATGTGTTATCTAGTGTGGGATTAAGTGATTCTCTGAGTCAGGAACATAATCTACAGCTTGATAATGATAACATTGTTGATATGGGGGAGAAGAGTTTGGTTACAAGAAGTTCTGATAGATTGGCTCAGAAACATGCTTCAAGGAATACTGATTTAGATCTCAAGGCTGATGAATCTACCTTTATTGAAGTTGGATCTGTTGAAGTTTTTCATGAAGGAACTCATGTGGTCTTGGTTGATTGGAAAGCTGGAAAGCTTAACACTGTTTATAGGCTGGATAATATTGTTCTTGAGTTTAATTTCTTGAAAGACATTCTTCATTTGGTGACTAGACATGATTTGCAGATGCTGTATGAACATGTCATTCAGTATTATAAGTTTCATTCAGCAACTGGGTCTGGTTTATATTTGTTGGGTGATCTTCAGGTTATGTTTGATTCTCATTCTCCAAATGGTAAAGGGTATTCTATTTGGAAGAATTCTCATATGTGGGAGATTGAGAGTTGGAGATTTTATCCTCTGCCTTGTGTTCATGTAGTACAGACTACATGTGGGATGATTTTGTGTATGCTATCAGATAAGCTTTATCTTTTATCTGTTACTTTTCTGGAAAAGTTGCTGAGACACAAGTTGGAAGTGCCTTCTAATCCAGTTGGTAATGATGAACTTCATGCTACTCAATGTGTTGGTTTGATTAAAAAAAAATTGTTTTTGGTTTTATATAACTTTTCTTGCAGGTTTGTTGTATACTTTTTCTGGTTTTTGACTCACCAGATATACCTTGTGTATATTAAAGAGTTAGCTAGTCCAAAGGGTACAGCTTTGGTAAAGACACATCAAATCTGTTGATAGCTGTAATGGTTTGCTAAAAATCATAGGGTATGCAACCACCTATGCTTAATTGCTGAGTGTTGTATGGTTTTCAATTCACCATGGTCTATTCCTTTTTGGAATCCAAGAATTGGCTAGCCACATGTATATGGCTTGTGGTAAAGGCAGTGGCATTCCATATTTGGTTCTCAATTCACCAATTCTAAGAATTGACTAGTCCTGAGCAAACGGCTACAGGTAAAGACATTTCAAATCCGTTTATATGGTTGCTGGTTTGCCAATAAATCAGATGGTTATCAGTGTACCATAGTTTACGAACTTAAACATATGGCTACTCCAGTAGTGATGGCTATTGGTAAAGAGACATCAAATCCATTTATTTTCAATGATTCACCTCTCACAGGAGTTCACACACCTGGATGTGATGAGAATAGTATGAAACTAATCTGTTTTGATGTATCTATTGTCATTTGTTGCTGCAACGATCTGGTGTTTCAGAGTTTCTTCATCATAGAGATGTTTTTCTTTGGATTCTTTGCTGTTGATGTTCGTATACAATCCTCTGGAGCTATGTTTGTTCAAGATATATCAGGAAACTGGAACTTAACAAGTCAAATTCCAGTTTAGGGGAGGATTGTTGGGAATTATGTGAAGTCTGGATTATGCTGAAATTAATGCCGAAGTGTTTCTACTGAAGATGAAGTGGATTCTGCTGAAGACATAATCTGCTGAAGTATAATAGATAATAGTCTGTTTCTGCGGAAGTGTTTATTCCATGTTTAGTTTATTTAGTGTGGATATACATGAGCTTTATTAGGAAGTGATTGTGTATATCTTATTTAGTTTTATGATTATACGTTTCTTGGGAAACGGTTTAGCGATATTGTTTAGGGTTCCTTGTCTATAAAAGGAACGCATTAGAATGATTTATGTACCAATTGGAAAAACTCAATTTTAGTTAATATAAAGATCCATAGAGGATCAAGAAGTTCTTAGTTATTACTTGTGTTTATATTCCGCTGATAAACATTAGTAGTAGAGATTGTCTTTTATTGTGCTTGTGATTACATAGGCATACATAACGATCCACGAGCTCAAGATCTTTCAAGGTCTGTTTTTGTTTCAACAAAAAAATATATATATATAAGGGATTTATAGGCACATCCCTACACTTGAGTTTTTATTACTTTAACACTAATTTGACCCGAATTGAAAAGATCAAAACAATTAGAGTACATTATTAAATAAATAAAGGGAATCTGAATTTAACGTTCTTTCCCGTCACTCCATAAAATTGAACTTTACCCATGAGTCCCAATCGTCCCAAAACTGTATACAAAAGATATGACTCGACTTAACAACCATGTAAGTAACTAGATAATTGAACTAAGGGTTTAGTATGATAACAATAATGCTCTAAAAGTGAGTGCATACAAGGTAGGCTAAGGCGATTTGGGTGTACATTTCGGGGTGGATTGTAAACAATGCTCTTCATTGATATTCCGAAAAACCGAAACATCACGAGAACCGCGAAAAGGATAGGCTCTGAGGGGTTAACTAGGGGTATCGTGTACTAAAGATGAGTACATCGCAAGGGTGTGGGGGAATTACTCAACCGATGTGGAAGAAGTAATTATAATACGGGTATCAAACAAGGGTTATCATAATGCCTCTTATCATTTAGTTATTCCTAATTACACAAGCGTAGTCTCACTAGCGATCTTGGAATGCATCACAAAACAAGTTCTAGAATCTATTATACTACCATTACACTCTCGAAGAATTAAAGGTGAATGATTTAATTCCTATAGATCTAGGGGCGAACCTCACATTTTGGGGTGGAATTTGAGTGGTAAAGGGTTTTTGTGCTAGTCATATAACTCCTATCCATGAGACGCTTTATTAAGACTAAAGATCCACCCATACAAGTCGTGAAAAATTTTAAATTTGGCGCTAAAATTACCCTAACAAATATCTCTCATGGTTTATTACATAAATGAAATAGGACAAGACAAATGATCAAGGATACGCATAGTTTCAAAGTTCCCGTTTTATTCTCCCTCCCTACACTTAAACTGAAAATTGTCCCAATTGTTCCCCGAAAGTATCAAAGTTATGATAACGGAAGGTAGTTAAAAGAGAAAGAAACTAGTACTTCCCTGATTAGCTCGGTAGGATCTGTGTGAAGTAGTGGTTAAATTCTTTCCAAGAAGAATGTATGCGTGAAAAGCTTCATCCAATCTTATGTTTCTTCTTCTTGATAAATAAAACTTGCACACTTTAAGAAAATAGACGAAACCTTCGCATAAAATTGGCGGTAAAATTATAAATGACTCTAGTAAACTAGGATATAACACTTGTGGAATGGATGTTTGCAGATTTTCTGGAAAATTAAGACCTGAGAATTTCCAAAAATTTATAAGTAGCACAGAAAACGAGAGAAAGTTAGATAAGCTATTTCTACTCCTCCTGGCGTTGTCAGGTTATAATCCTGACGCCGTCAGGTTATCCTGACAGAAACTGGTCTGCTGCGTTTTTCTAGAAAAATTCTGGAAAAGTTACACCTTTAAAATCTGGAAAAATTCCTGCAAAACATCCATTATGACTCGATACAAGCATTTGAATCTAACAAACACACATATATATCTTTTTCAATAATCCTAGTTCTCATGTTCACGTTCTTTTAAAAACGTGTGTAACCCTCCCTACACTTATCCCTTTTGTAAAATACCTTTATATGTAATTAAGACGAGGTTAAACACAAAATAAAGCATTTTCACAAATTTAAACATGAGAACAAACAATAATGAAAAGATATATGATACACAAACAAGCAAACAATTAAGCATGGGTTGCCTCCCACGAAGCGCTTTTCTTTATTTATGAGTCTTGTAGCTAGACTCGAATTCGTGCTCCCATGTACCTATGTAAGTAAGTTTATCCTCAAGAATGTCATAAGGATCAAACTTATCTTTTAAGTTCCTAGTGGTACGCTTAGTCCGGTATGCCTTTTCAAACTTTTCCCCATCGGGGTCATAGATTGTCATCCTAATGTGCCATTCTCCATTTCCATCATTAGGTGGTCTATCCCAATTCCAATTATGCTTAGGCTTCTCACTCTCAAGTTTCAACTTATTCATGTTAAGTTAACGGGCAAGGTTCCTAGGAACTCGGTCATCTTCCTAAACACTAAGGCATCCTCGAACAGGTTCACTTCCATGTCCCTAGCTAATTCTTGTTCATGAAAAGTTGAATTACTAACAAAGGCTTCTTCTAGATAGAAAGGTCGTTGAGGACCTATGAAGTATATATTTGTCCAAGGTCCATATCTAGATGGTGTTCTATCTAACATGATCTCGTAGGGAATTTCTTCCTCTTTGTAGTAGACATGCTTTTTGACATCATAAATTGACCTAACACTCCCTTCTCCTACCACAATCTTAGACATCTTGCAATCAATTATGGCACTAGCGGTAGCTAAGAATCCTATTCCTACTAACAATGGGCATGTCGAGTTTTTATTCATGTCTAGCACATGGAAATCCGCCAAAAGAGTCAATTCACCTACATGTACTACCATGTCTTTTATTATCCCTACCGGATATGCCATACTACCGTCTGCTAGACCTAAGATGGTTTCCGTTGGTTCTATCTTACCTAGGTTAAGGCTTCTATGGAGGGACAACGGAAGAAGATTGATGCTTGATCCTAAGTCGGCTAAAGTGTCGAAACGTTTGGAATTTCCAAGCCTACACGGAAGAATGAATAGTCCGGGATCATCTATCTTCTTAGGTAATTTATTTTGCACAAATACGGACCCACGTTCTCCTAATTTAAGTTCTTGCTCATATTTTTCTTTTAATGCATTATAATAAGGCGCATGAGTCAAGACTTCAAGAACCGGTTTTTCTTGGTGGAGTTCCTTGTACTAGAACAAAAAGTGGATTTGGCTACACCCAATATGTGTGACGATATACATATAGTCACACATGATTTTTCGAGCATGTGTGACTAAAGGTCGTGCGACCATAGGTACCCTACGGTCACATGTTTGACTTTTTTTTAGTCTCTATTACAAAACAGTAACCAAAACCTTAACATGTGTGACTAATTAGGTACAAATTTTGTTGGATTAATCCGTATTTGTGACCATAAACACTGTATAGTCACACAAAGCATTTTTTTGCATATTTAGTCACATACAACTAAGCATAAAGTGGCCAAAAGTGTTAATAAGTGTGACCATATGGTGTTTAAAATGAAGAAATGTGTATTTTGTGTGACTATTGTTCATCCAATAGCCACATAAATTTTATTTTTGTGTGGCCTTTTGTAATATTTAGTCACACAAAGCATGTTTCTTTCGAGGTAGTTAGTCACATACAATTAAACATATAGTGGCCAAAAGTGTTAATAAGTGTGGCCATATGCCGTTTAAAATGAAGAAATGTGTATTTTGTGTGACTATTTATCATCAAATGGCCACATGAATTTTGTTTTTGTTTGGCCTTTTGTAATATTTAGTCACACAAAGTATGTTTGTTTTGGGTATTTAGTCACATACAATTAAGCATAAAGTGGCCAAAAGTGTTAATAAGTGTGACCATATGGTGTTTCAAGTGAAGAAATGTGTATTTTGTGTGACTATTGATCATCCAATGGTCAATTGAATTTTATGTTTGTGTGGCTTTTGGTAACATTTAGTCACACAAAGCATGCTTGTTTTGTGTATTTAGTCACATACAATTAATCATAAAGTGGCCAAAAGTGTTAATAAGTGTGACCATATTGTGTTTCAAGTGAAGAAATGTGTATTTTGTGTGACTATTGATCATCCAATGGCCACATTAAATTTATGTTTGTGTGGCCTTTTCTAACATTTAGTCACACAAAGCATGTTTGTTTTGGGTATTTAGTCACATACAATTAATCATAAAGTGGCTAAAAGTGTTAATAAGTGTGACCATATGGTGTTTAAAGTGAAGAAACGTGTATTTTGTGTGACTATTGATCATCCAATGGCCACATCAAATTTATGTTTGTGTGACCTTTTCTAACATTTAGTCACACAAAGAATGTTTGTTTTGGGTAGTTAGTCACATACAATTAAGCATAAAGTGGCCAAAAGTGTTAATAAGTGTGACCATATGCGGTTTAAAGTGAAGAAATGTCTATTTTGTGTGACTATTGTTCATCCAATGGTCACATGAATTTTTAGTTTGTGTGACATTTTATAACATTTAGTCACACAAAGCATGTTTCTTTTGGGTATATAGTCACATACAATTAAGCATAAAGTAGTCAAAAGTGTTAATAAGTATGTCTATATAATGTTTAAAGTGAAGAAATGTCTATTTTGTGTGACTATTGTTCATCCAATGGTCACATAAATTTTTAGTTTGTGTGACATTTTATAATATTTAGTCACACATCGAATTAAACAAAAAGTGGCCAATAATGTTGATAAGCGTGACCATATTATGTGAGCGCATCTTTTAGTCACAGGGTTACTACTGCTAGTACTAAGTTAGTACTGCGCAGAGTTACTACTGCTTGTACTAAGTTAGTACTGCTAGAGCAAGTTATTACTGCTAATACTATGTTAGTGCTGCTGGAATGAGTATATATATATAAAACATAATTAAAAACAAAATGCAATTTCAAATTGAATAAAACTCGAATGTATATAACTGAACCAAATATACAATTGTAATGCCGTACATAATCATATTCTCAAATACCAACACTGTTACTTAGATACTTCCTATTTAGATACAGGTTCTTACATTATGTTCCACCACTGCTTCTGATGTTGAGGGTTTAAAGGTCCTTTGACCCAGCGGTGAGTCTCAGTTGACTAGTCCAAACCCATCTCATCATGTAGATGTTGCTTCTGCTGTTTTGAAGTCCGTGTGTGCCAAACGAGGGTTGTTGTCAAGACCTGTATGAAAGATGATTCAGATATTGGGCCTGGACTGTTTTCTAGTAATTACAAAACCAGCTATTTTCACTTACCTGAGCAGAACCTAATCCAAAAACATATTTCTTCATGGAACTCAGCCTCTCAACAGAAAGCTGCACAGATTGTACAGTTTCAAGCTTTGATAAAAATCTTTAGTAAAAATCTTTGAGAATATATATTACAAAGAAAATGATTTCTAGAAATTGTAACAATTAAAACATAAACAAGAGTATTATGAATATTAGAAGGATTCACGATTTTCAAATAAAGTAAAATAACCTACCAATATAAATGCAAAGAGAAATTGTAGCTTTAATGAAAAAAAGTTTTCAACGTGATAACAGTACATGGATTAAGTAACTTACGGGTTCTCTACGAAACTGTTACCAGCAGGATCAACAAGAATAAAGGTGAAAGATGAATTTCCAGTTGCACATTCTTTCAATTTTAGTATAAACTGGTCTATTGCCTCAGCAGTTTGGGGATCCACTTTCTGTGAAATGCCAACATATGAAAGTGAGACCACAAGAAAAGAATGTTATCGAAGGATGCAGATGCTGTTAGTTGTATTTAGTTGTATACATTTTAACAATGTAGTTGTATACATATGAACAAGAATATTTACTTATCCAACACTTCAGGTATAGTAACCGTAAAGCCCTAGCCCATGAAAGCAGTTCCACTTCGAACTAAAGATTGGCGTTTGGAGGGATAGTTGGAGGTGAACTGGATTCACCATAAGCAAGTTCAGCAGGAATGGTGAAAAGTGCACTTTTACCCTTTTTCATTGTTTTGATTCCTTCATCCCATCCTTTGATTACTTGTCCTAACAATATACAACGTCATGCAAAACATTTCTTATTATCTTATAGAAATCAATCGGCCCTCAAATGCCAATTTTCACTATTCATGGTGAGGATAATTTAGCAAATCACTAACAAACAGCAAACATAAATATGCAGAACACACGGAACACATGATATAGCGTGGTCGGGAGGGTAATGACAGGGCCACGCTAGCAAGTCTATCTTCTTTAATCAGTTTTTTATACTAAGATGAAACTCATTTATAGATGCCAAATTAAGCTAAATTCGCATAGTTTCATCTTGGCAACTATGGTTCTCTACAAATTAACAAAGACTTTTTAGCAGGGTACAACTAAAACTCTGTTTACATAGGCCCTTTAGTTCTATTATAGTGATAGAAAACTCAATGGGCTATTCTCAAAGGTAATCCATAAAAACAGAACCGCAAACCAAAAAATTATAAAACGCACGAGATTTCACACGCTATACCAGCTGAGCAATTTACATTACCATGTCAACTACAGTTTTGTATACTTGTCGTTCAGATTTGTGATCCGCTATTTTACGCCACAAACAAGAACTATATCACACATATATGCAAACAAGGCCATTAATAGAGGATCTTCAGAATTAGCAAAATCCTAATTCCATATCAGAAGCCACTAACAAATAACAAGAAGAATCATTAAACATACACTGCTGAACATCTACTTTTCCTGTATGCCTTAATTAGAAAGCACAACTATTTATCACGTTATCCAGATTATTCTGTTAAGGCTAGTATTTATTTTCAGATATGAAAGTCTCAATAACAGTCCCGAGGAAAGAAAACATTTACCTTTAAGATTAGGACAGCAGCCAATCGTTGATACTCAACTCTCTCGCCATGAATCCATTCAAGTGCATTTTTCATCTGTTATGCATAAGTACTACAAGTTATTATAAGTCAATAAAATAGCTCATAACTAAGAAGTCAAGCACCCATTCGAAGAGTACCTGAATCATTATTGTTCTTGAAGTCCGTTTATCATCTCCTTCAATCCAAGGATCTGTGTAGTTGATCCGGAATATTGAGTCAATTTGTCCTCTTTCAAGTGAAAGATTGATCTTTTGGTTCCTCCCAAATAGGCTTATGTGGTATACTGCACAGCTGCAATTTGAAAATATTGGAGTTCAGTTGTAGGGATATAAAAACCATTTAACAACAATAATGCAAAGGGAAATGGATCACTCTTTTCGCAAAGGATATATTACCTCCCAATTAGTCCTGCTAGAGGACCACTTGTGATCCTGCAAATAAAAAGGACCAATAAGTTAATATGAATGCACATACAATATAAACTTAGGGGGTGTTTGGCTGTGTATTTTGAAAGTGTCATAAAAATCAGATAAACAGCCGTAATGACCAGATGCATACATATATGGCAAATTAGTCTTTATTTTTCTTTTGAAAGGCACATATATGACAAATTATGATTACTACAGAGCACATACGGAAAGATAAAAGATGAAAGTGATTCCATCGGAAAGTTACAATATATGAAGCCATGATGAGATCACATACCCACTAGCAATTCCACCACTAGCTGAGACGCCTCCCCTTACACGTTCAACTACATTAATTGTTAAGTCTGAACATGGAGTGATGGACGTATGACAATAGCCTTTTCTTGATTCCTGGCGAGTATTAAAATGCTTAGACACAGGTTCATACAACTCGATGGTCTCGTTAACTAAAGTGTGTTCAACAGTTTTCTATCATTACTCCAATGGTTGGTAAAAAAAAGTAGATTACTACCTCATAAGATACTTCACTAGTTTTAAAACACATATCTGTATTCTGTACATTGTGATTCCGCTTCGGACTGTTTGTAACGGAAGAAACTGATAGGTTGAGGTTAAGATTACGACCGCCTGCAGCAAACAACGATTTGTTTTTGTAATGGAGAAGATGATATCAACAAATCGTTTTACGTTCACATTCTAAAAGTAAATACAGAAATGAACCTGTACCTTAATAATATTGCTTGATGTCAATTCCAACACCTGGTAACACATTGACCAATTTGTGTCAAAACGGGGAGCTTTTAGACCTGGTAAACACAAGTTAAGGTCAAACAGACTCTCACCTTCTCTACAAAGGAAAGATCCAAGTAATCAGGACCACCGATGCTCAAGTTTAGAACATCCATATTGCTTGCAATTGCATAATTAAAATCATCTAAAAACCATGACATTTATGACACCTGCAATATGCTGAATAAAAACTTATCATCTTAAGAAAATCATAAAACGATTAACAGCCTTTAATGGCATAACAAACATATGAGATTCCCATGTATTAAAGAACTATACTAATTCATTACCTGTGCATCTGTAAACACGCGAAAAGCATAGATCTCGGTGTATGGTGCAAAACCAAGGCATTCTGCATCTTCACCAGCAATTAGTGCGCTCCTGAAATCATTAAAAACAAAAGTTAGATTCTTATTTTCTTACTATATGAGTTTTACAAATTCGACCGATCTTTAAGCATAGTTACATTAAAGTTATATTGTCAGTATTACCTTGATATTGCTGAAATGAGGATGATCAGAATGAATTCCAGTGTCAAATATAGCCATCCTAACTTATTCCCCGGTGTACCCTTTTGACCAATCAAAAGACTCTAACTTGAAAACACAGAAAACGAAACCAAATCAAATCCTAGAAGAACATGTTATAAATCAGAATTAAATTACTTATCTTCTTGAACCACAATTCCAATCAAATCTTTACAACAAATACCTAATTCAAAAAAAATCAAACCTAGGGCAAATAGACTAACAAAGTCAGTATTAGTTCAATTTCGACAACTGCATACCTGAATTTATGAACGACCAACCCCTAAAAATTAGGGTTTTCAGCCTACTCTTTCAACAACAGTTGACACGTCGACCACAAAACCTAAGTGAACAATGTTAGGAATTGGAAATTCCATAAGAAAGTGTCGGTCACCCCAATTATAGTTTAGCATATGTTAGCTCGTAGACTTGTCATTATTTTCGTTATTCAGTAGTTAATTAGTTAGTTAGTAGCGTAGAGTAGTTTAGTATAACACCGTGGAGTAAGGATGGGTCTTTACCCACTGTATACCTGATCCACAGGTCGTCAGGAGGTCGTTTAGTTTGTAACTATAAATACCGTTCCCACTAAAGGAAGGGTGGTGCTTCTCATTAATCTAACCTTGTATTTTGTATTACAACTCTCTAACAAGAACACCCTCTCATCTCTTTCTCTCTCTAAACCATGGCATACTTGATTCATCACCAACCAAGGCCACCCGAATCATCATCAACACAATATTTAAGATCCTACAATTGGTATCAAGAGCCATGGTTATTGTGTTGTGTTGATTTTTTGTGGTGTTTGAATCTTGTGTTAACTGTTGGTAAACTAGTTTTAACATGTTTTTGTTGTATCCTCTTTATTGGTCAAAAAAAATGTCATGTGACTTATTCTTTCTTGTATACATCTTTTTTGTCATATGTCCAAAACAGCACCTTTGAGACTGTTTTTTTTGTTACAATCTTTATCCGTGAAATAGTCATTGTCAAATGGTCATATTTGCTTAGTCAAATTGGGTCAAAGAAGCCTATCTTATGCATTTTTCTGGGTTTGCTATGAAGATGGTCGAAAAATGGTCGGAATAAATCACCGGAGCAAAAAGTCAAAAATTCAAAAGCGACTTGTCTTGTCAATATTTTGTCCATATTCATTGTACCCTGCATTTTGAAGCTAGGAGTAGCGATTTGTCATTTTTGAATGTCAAAAGCGATTTGTCTATGTTGTTAAATGGTCAAGCGACTTGTCTCAAATGTCTCTTTTGAAAGCGATTTGTCATTAAAATATGCGTTGACCAGGTCAAAGGCGATTTGTCACTAATACTGAAGCGACTTGGGTATGCGTTTTGACCATACTACTAATTCATTTTGACCCAAACCAGCTGCAGTTTGTTGACCATTTTGAACAAGACAGAAATGAAGAATGAGAAGACTTACCATGACCACAATACCAGACTCGAAATTACTAAGCACACTGACCCCATTTCACCGCACAACATCAACTCCATTTATCCTAATTCCCACGTACAACAATAAACCCTCACCATTATCTCTATCTCAACCCATTCGGATCACAACAAACAACAACAAAAGTAAAGATCAAACATGACTCAATTTTAATCGATCAAATCATATATAATATACATGAGTGTTTCGGTCTGGAAAAAAAAGTAAATTAAAAACGATCTCAGCTTTTTTATTGTTTCGTGGTATACAAAGATGCATCAAGACTCTTTAAGGTCTAACGAAAGAAGGTTAACATCATCGATCAATTTTTGAAGATTTTCTTCATAAATATCTGAATACTAAGACAAGAAATATAACAAATTTGTTATTTTCTTTCTTTAGTCTCGTTCATAACAATTACTTCAAATAAAACCTACCTTTGACCCACAATCAAATCTTGAAGTTTCTTTTTCTTGAATCGATTGGAGCAGAAAACAAGGACATCATTGTAACGGTACGGTTGAGAGTTATTGTTTGTAAGATCGACTTGAATGGCTGTTGTTTCAGTTTTGGATTTGATCGGATTATTGATGATAGAGAAGAGGTTAGATGGTGTTAACAAGTGAGATTAGATCTTGATTTTTTTTGGAGCGTACTGTTTGAGGCAGTAGAGAGGGGGGGCGGATGAAATGAGGTAGAGTGATTAAGGTTACTTTGTTATGTAATGACCTAAATATTAGGGTATCACAATTTTATAACCGGTGTTGAGTATTTCTGGATTGGATCGGATATATCTTTTTAAACGGGCCTGGAATAACTATTGTTGGATCAAGTTCAATATTTTGGAACGTGGCTTAACTGAATTTGAGTAACACTTTCTTGTGGGCCCGGTTTTATTATTTTGACTGTGATGGTGATACTAAATATCACTTTTGGACCGAATTTCATTATAATCCAAATTTCATTATATTTGTCTTGACTGAATTGAAATATCATGTCATTTAATCCAAATTTCATTATTTGGATAAAATGCTTCATAATTTGGTAAAGAAGTGGTATTGTTGGTCATAAATATTTTCACGAGGGATACATAAGTTCACGGCTAGAATGGAATTGATATTTTCAAATTCACGGAGGATACAAATTCACGGCTTGAACGATATTGAAAAATGACTACTGGGTTGTTTGGATGGTATTTCTTATTTGGATTTGAACTGAGGTTTTTCGGGCGCGTTTACTTATTTCGTCTTCTTTCTTTCTACCCTTCCGCGAAGATGACTTGTTTGGTCATTTATAGAGTGTGATAAATACTTGGCTATTTAGTTACGGTTGTGATTCTTTCTCGCTTAACCCACAATGTGACTATCACTTCTGTGTCTCACACACTTGAGGATAAGTCAAGAGGTTTTGTACATTGGGTACACCGTTTCTTCTTCACAACGATAGAATGCGTGAATGATGTGTTTACCAAAGTGTTTATTGGATGGTTGATGATATTGTTGATGTTGGATAATGAATCGTTGATGAACCGCTGCATGTTCCTCGAAAAACGATATTTACCAAAACCAAAGTTGTCATAAAACATTCAAGCTGATATTGTTTACGGTTTTGTCTTGATTTTGTAAAATCCTGCGAAAGAACCTATTTCTCGGTTTAAATCATAGACTTCTAAAATCCCGCGAAAGAACCTATTTCTCGGTTTAAGTGCATTTTCAGATCTATTTTACGGTTTATTCTTGGTTTTGTAAAATCCCGCGAAAGAAACTATTTCTCGGTTTAAACCATAGACTTGTAAAATCCCGTAATGATGGAACCATCCTGGAGAAAGGAAAGTGTATTTCGGGATCTTATTTGATGTTGGTGCTACGGTTTCTACTTCGAAGAAGGGATAAAAGGGTATACTTCATGAATTGGGTGATTGTTTGGATCTTCTTCATGGCAGTTTGGTTATTACAAGGTTTTACAGGGTTATGTGCTTTTAACCATGGTCGGGATGAAAACCATTATCATAGTTCACTCAAAACGTCAAAGGAGACTAGATTTGAGCTTTTAACCAGAAGATGTGACAACGGCGTCAATTCAGTATTATTTATTTGAGGTTGAAGTGAAATATCACGGGCGAGTGTACTTATTATCTGAAGGTATCAGGGGATGGTTGGATGAAAATTCTTCAAGATCCTTGTTCGAGCTTTTTATTAAAAAACGAAGACTTGGAAATCTAGTTATTGTTGGGTGACTTTTTCCTTTTCTTTTACCACTTGGGGGAATTGGGCTCTTACCACCACAAAATAACTATCACTTTAAGGAGTTACGTTGTAGTGCTCAGTGTCACATTCAATTATGGATGTTCAAGAGGTGATGTACGTCTTATACTTGATGGTTGGTTGGATGAAGAGTATAGAGTAATTAGAGATTCAATGGAGGATGAACTCTCGGCACCGCTCTTTGTTACATATGTGCAAGTTTAAGTCACGAGTTCGGGTTAGTTTACTTCAGGGTTAAATTCATCATATTGGGTTTTTCTCCATCAGTTGTCATGACGAAGAGCCTACTGAATGATAATGGTGATGATTACAAGTTTTGCCAAGAGATAATGAAAAGAGAGAGATTATGACGTTTGAACACAACAGTTCAAGCCTCGTACTCTAAAGAAAAGAAAAGTGTACGTTTCAGTGCGCTTTATCTTCGAAAGAAGAGAAATCTTCTTATGACGTTTGAACGCATCAGTTCAAGCCTCGTTCTCTAAAGAAAAGAAAAGTGTACGTTCCAGTGCGCTTTATCTTCAGAAGAAGAGAAATCTTCTTATTAATGACCATTCTCATCAACATGCTTCATAGTTTTTCCACGCGCTTTCAGTTATCAAGTGAACTGGACTACCTATGATTGTTCTCTTATTCCACTTGCTCGATTATAATGGCGATGGCGACATCATATGCAATTTTTGCGGGGGAGAAGTGTGAAGAGACTACATTTTAAAGATATTCACGTGTTTAATCAAGAATGTCATCTTCGTATGCAATTCTTGAGGGGGAGAAGAAGTGTGATAATTTTGCATGGTTGATTGACATATGAGAATATATGGTCATACGGCTCCTAACTCATGTAAGAACCGAGCTTCTTCTTATCGGGTCATCTTTACATGGAGTTTCTTCTAAGAGCCGTTGGTTGACATCTTCACAAGCTAATATGAGTTTATCGACAAAGTGCTTCTGGTTAATGCTTCACGTATACATCAACATGTTGATTCCGAATAATCTCTCTGTTCTTGTTTGATGTTATTGGTAGTTTGGTGTTACCATTTTGTGTGTTCGTTGCGGGCTGATTGCTGATTTCCTTGATGAACATCTTTCTGTTCTTGTTTGATTGGGAGGGACTTGATTTAAGGGGATTTGCTATATACAAGTTAACAGGAATGCATTTGGTGAGTTGAAGATGTTGACTTTCTATTCCCCAACTGGACAATCTTGAAGAAGGTCGAGTCTACAGTCGGTTCTACATTTTCTGCTGCATGTTAGAAGACTAAAGACGAGTTGCATTTAACAATCTAAAGACTTCTTCTTAATCCAAGCATTTATCATAAAGATTGTCAGTTTAGGGGAGAGCACTAATTGGGGGAGTGTAAAATCAGATTCAATCCCAATTAGACTTGCTCATATTCTTCAGCAAGTTGATTCTCACAAGAGTTCAAGTGTTCTTCTCAATAGATTTCTAGTATACGGGCTTATTATGTGTTGCTGATTCTGAAGCATCAAAACCAGCAAGGGGGAAGGAGACACGCATCTAAACGCGAGTAAACATTGTTGAACTTAATACTTCTAAGTGATTGAAGATATCCCGAGAAGACTAATGTCATTACCGCAGAGAAACTCAAGGTTTGACTCATGGCGTTTAGTGTTCTTATTCCAACTATGTGGGGGAAGAGATGGAAGAGTTAGTTTCTGGTGATAAAAGAGGTACACACGTGTGTGATGATTTCGATGCTATCGCAAGCATCAAGGGAGAGAGATTGTGTACATTGGGGACGCTCAGCTGTTTCACTTGAGTGCTTAATCAGTGATTCAGAGATATAATCACTTATTCCGGAGTTGGCATCTGCAGAGATAGTCATCCGCAGAGATAATCAGTGATTCGGCCTGCTTCTTCAATGTTATAGGTTATTCTCTCTTTTGGCATTCGGGTACTTCGGGTTCTTGAGCTTCATACACTTTCTTCAGGGGGAAAGAAAAGTATACATCGGGGTTATTCTTTGGCTATTGGACTTAATTTGCTACTTCGATGGTATAAGTTTCTTTGTCTTCGGGTATATGTGTTGTTAGGAATTACAAATTCTATAGTGAAGTATCGGTCACCCCAAATATTATCTAGCATAAGTTAGCTCGTACACATATCGTTAGTTACGTTATTTGTTAGTTTATTAGTTAGTTATTAGCGTAGTTTAGTTTAGTGCAACGCCGTGGAGGAAGGACGAGTCTTTACCCACTGTATGCCTGATCCACAGTCCGTCAGGAGGACGTATTAGTTTGTAACTATAAATACCCTCTACCTCCCAAGGTAGAGGGTTGGACCTTTCATTCTAATCTAACCTTTTCTCTTTTGTTTACTTTCTCTCTCTAGAAAGGCTCCCATTCTACTTTCTCTCTCTAAAACCTCTAAACTATACGCCTCTTATTGTGATTGTAGATGTGTTTGTGAAATCCAATATGTTACAAATGGTATCAAGTGTCACAATTCTCAATTTCCGGTCATTCCTCATACTCCATATTCATCATCTCATAACGGTTCATTCATGATTTTTGCATTTCACATTAAACATGTAAATTTTATATTAAATAAACGTTATCGCGTGAGTTATTATTTTAAAAATTTAATCCGTTACTTTCAAAAATGATCCCAATATATTTTTATACTTACATTTAGTTTATAAAAACTATATTTTGAGTTTACCTAGTGTTTTAAATTTATTTTGTATATAAATCGTTAAGTTTATATTATTACGACGTTTTTCTTAAAAACTATACGATAATTATTATAGCACTCAAATTTTACAAGGAATGTATTTTTACAATTTTTATAATATCATTATACTTTACTTTGATCCCCTAAAACTTAGTTTAATTCATACTACTCTAATATCACAACTATGTACAAGTTACTACTTATATTTATTTAACTTATACATATTACTTACACAATATATAAAAAGAAAAAAAAAAATACATTTGAGAAACATGCCCCCCTAAAAACCGGCCCTATGGGGGTGATTTCATTTATTGTTGGTACCAATTTTCTTACTACATATCCATATCTACACTCAAATGCTAATTTCATAATTCACTCAACCTCAAAATTCAAGTGTTGGTAAACAATTTTCTCTCCTTCTTTCTTCTCACTAGAACCGGCCTTCAAGGAGATTCAAGGGGATCACAAAAATTTTTCATGCTCTAGTGTTTATACAATCTAGTATACACTCTTGTTTAGGTTTTGAAATAAAAACCTAGGGTGTTTAGGTTAATCCTTGGTTCTAATCACCTCATCATATCACTTGTAAGCTTGTTTTTATCATTTTCAAGTTTCCTTGTCATTTTCATATGTTTCTTTTCATTTTTGGAGCTTATATGCATGTTATGTGATTTATACCATTTATTTCAAGATTTTAGAGTTATATATACATATTGGTCATCCTATAATTACTCCCATGGTATTCTTTGGTCTTGATGGTGATTAGGAACCCATGACACCCTAAGAAGGTGTATGGTAGGATTAGATTAGTTTTGGAGTTGATTTGAAGGGATTAGAATAGGTTTTGTCCGAGAAAAACTATTTTCGATAACTATATTTTGTGTTCTGTCCTTAAATCGAATTTCTGGAAAAACCTACTGTTGGTACGACATTTTGGCCTTGATATTTAGAAAATATACTTTAAAACGAATCTGTGGCCTTTTGAACGGATAAAAACGGAGTTATAACGAAGCCGTGGTGAATTTTTAAAGTTTGACAACGAAACGTATTATTTTCAGAAAAATCAGCTTGCTGTTTTTAGTATTTTCGGGTCAAAAACGAGCCTTAAGCTTCACAAATTATTTCGACTTATCAAAAATATATTAGTTTACTTCGATACGAAGCTAAGGACATATTTTACGTAGAAAACGGATTTGAAACGACAAATATATGCACGTTTTTATAAAGTTGCCGTAACTATTATTTTCTGAAAAACTATATTATTTTTACGTTACAAGTATTTCATTAGCTGTAAGGGCTATGTTTGCGGCTGTTTTTAACCATGATGCAAAACTTTTTAGAACGAAATGTCTTCTAGTAAAATCAAGTTCACCGGCCATATTTTTCAAAACAAAAACCCGTTTGTCAAGCGGAGTCATAGTAAATTATTTACGGATGTTCAAAGTTGGCCGAAACTTATTTTCTGCACGCATTTAGCAAAAACCACCATCTTTAGCCCTTGATATCTTTATGATCGAGACCTTTTGGACGAAAACTCCTGAACTGAAACTTTTAGATATCGATACAAACTTTCCAAAACCATCGAGTTCGTTCTCTAACAATCGACGTACACCGTTTTACGACTACTTTTCCGGAGCCATTTTTGTTAATTTCATGAAAATTCCGACGACATTGTTTTGCGACGAAAAGTGGTAATTTCACCAAAAATCATTACGAAACCATTGTAGGATGACATTTTGACGTAAAAACATGTAAAGTCATTTTTGAAGGGTCAAAACGTCAAAAGAGTATTTTTCGGCGACGAGTAATATTTTCAAAACTCACAAATGGTATAAATAACATACGAAATGCATGCATATTATAACACCATAACTCATTACATATCATAACTCAAGTCATAACATTCATTTTAGGTTGCGGATAGTTTCCGAGCCTCATTTTCGTGCACATCATTTTGTTAGCATATTAATCACACCAGGTGAGTTCATACCCCACTTTTACTCGTTTAAATTCTTATAAACTATTTGGGGCGAGATACATGCTTATTTATCAAAACATTTAAACTCTATCGCCAAACAATATTACTTATACTTTAGACTTGGTGCGTGTTGCGACTAGACTTAAACAAACATCCCAATATTTATATGTTGGAAGGCCATTAATTTGGATACAGCCCAACGTGAGTCGTTGGAGGAACATCCCAGCATTCATATGTTGGAAGGCCATTTTTATGGATACATCCCAACGTGAGCGTTGGAGGAACATCCCAACACGAGTTGTTGGAAGACCCTTGTGGTGACATTTATACTTTTAACTACTTTAATTCATATATTCATGATTGTCATTCTATTTTAGGCAGTGGGTTGTGAATACACAGGTTGCAAGTTTTGTATGGGCGGAACTTGGAACTGAGTGGATTTACAATGCCTTTGCTGTGTGAACATTTCTCAAAGTATTTTAGATCATGTAATTACAAACTTATGAACTCACCAACCATTGTGCTGACACTTTTTAGCGTGTTTATCTCAGGTCTTAAGGTGTTAGCATTTCATGGAGCTTTTGGGTCGCATGGCATACTTTGGAGTCTTGAGCTTTTAACAATTACCATTCGACATGTTTTGTAAACTCTTTATGTATTATCAAACCTTGTGATTTCTTGTTGTGTAAACTTTAACTTATATATCGAATGGTAAACTTTTCAAAACGTCTCATTATAGAGGTCGTTTTCTGTATCCATACTTTGTGCTATGAAGTTATACCCCAATGACACTATCGTTCCGCTGCGATATTTTGGGGGTGTGACAGATTGGTATCAGAGCCTTGGTTATAGAGAACTAGGTTGCATTTTAGTTCCTAGACTATAACCGCTCTCACGTCGATCCTTTCGTTTCCTATTGCCTTACTCACTTTTCGTGCGCATATGTTTTCTTAAGTATTTCTTCTAGAACCACCTCATTAGATAGCGTAGTTTCCTTGTACCAATAGGGGAGTCCCAAAATCTAGTTGGGTCATCAAAGATATGGAGCTCAGTAACGATCACTTATCTAACTTGATCTCGTGACAGTTCTTGTTTGATGAGATGCGAGATCGAGCTAAATAAGTGTTACTATAAAGCTGGATAGATTTGATGATTTTGCCCGAGGATGGGAGTTCTCTTGAGGATACTTTGGGAACTGCCGGCGACTAAACCTCATAGTGACTTTAGCACCTAACGGAATTTCCTATACACTAAGTGCGACTTTTCCTAGATACTTACCCTAAATCCCTCCTTCACTGTTTAGAATCGGATGATAGACTGGCTACCTACTTAAGTAACACCAATCGCCGAGACATGTATGCTTGGTGGTATGCACACGTGTGAAATGAAGCAATTATAATTATGGTGGCCAACATAATTATAAATGCGTCACAACTCACGTGGACATATGCGACTACGCATACGTAGATCGGTGTGGACACCTTAGGAACCAATTTGTGGCGTAGTATTATGTTCGAGGACGTTAAGTATAGACATTGGGAATTCAACGGTTCTTTCCCTTGCAGAGACAATGGCACCAAAGAGAGTAACACGCAGTACTGGCCGAGGTGGTGCGGTACCAAGGGGTGGAATGACAGGTGGACGTGGAGGTAGAGGAGGCGGTAACGACATGGGTAACACTGACAACAACACTGGCGGAAACCCTGATATTGCCGCCATCATCGCTCAACAACTTCAAATCTTGCTTCCCACTATTGTCACACAAGTTGGGAATCATATGAATAACTCGGGAAACCACGGGAACGGGAATGGCGACACCAACAATGTAGCTGGCAGTAACAACAACAACAACACCAACAACAACAACAATAGAATTGGATGCACATATAAGGAATTTTCGGCATGCAAACCTGTGGATTTTGATGGTATAGGAGGTGCTTTGGCATATACTCGATGGGTAGAAAAGACAGAGGCAGTGATCGACATCAGCAATTGTGCCACACATCAGAGGGTGAAGTATGCTGCTTGCTTGCTATCAGGAAAGGCATTGACATGGTGGAACACACAGCTACAGGCTAGAGGCAGAGAGGCAGCCATAGGTATGACATGGGACGAATTTAAGGAGTTATTGAAAAAGGAGTACTGCCCGGACAATGAAATGCAGAAACTGGAGGATGAATTTTATCACCACTCCATGATAGGGGCTGGTCACGCAGCCTACACTGATCGATTTCATGAGTTAGCTAGACTAGTTCCTCATCTAGTTACCCCTGAGTCCAAGAGAATCTCGAGGTACATATATGGTCTTGTCCCCGAAATCCGTGGAACTGTGAAAACAACTGAGCCGTCTACAATCCAAAGTGCGATACTGAGGGCAGGAACCCTGACAGACGAGATGGTTAGAAATGGTACGTTGAAGAGCAGTGATAAGAGGAAGGAAGCAAGTGGGTCGAATAAGCAGATAGACGTGGTAGCAGACAACAAAAGGGCGAGAGTTTTTGTGGCAACTAGTACTGAACAAAGAGAGTATGCGGGTACACATCCCAAATGTGCTAAGTGTGCTTATCATCACCCGAAGACCAAGCCCTGCCGCTTATGTACAATATGCAATCAGTCGAATCATTTTTCAAGCCAGTGTAGAGAGCGTGCAAGACCAACAACAACGGTTAACACGGGCGACATGAGGAATAATCAAAAGACTTGCTTTGAATGTAACAGCCCGAATCACTTCCGGAATAATTGTCCTCAGTTGAATAAGCCGCCGATACAAGCTCATCTAGCTATGGCAATTGAAGGAAATAACCCAAACCCTGTACTCAATATCAGTCCACCTCGAGGTCGAGCATTCTATATAGGGACCGAGGAAGCCCGCAATGCGTAACTGGTACGTTTTCCTAGACCATTAAGTGATCCACCGTATTATTCAGATTTAGTGAGTCTCATTAGATGAGAAGCCTAGACGCGTAAGTTTTGGCATAAGCACTTTGACCATACACTTGATTTTGTGAAACCTTAGGGTAGAACCTTATGTATCGTCGATTGAATCGCGAGGACGCGATTCTTCTATCAGGGGAAGAATGTCACAATTCTCAATTTCCGGTCATTCCTCATACTCCATATTCATCATCTCATAACGGTTCATTCATGATTTTTGCATTTCACATTAAACATGTAAATTTTATATTAAATAAACGTTATCGCGTGAGTTATTATTTTAAAAATTTAATCCGTTACTTTCAAAAATGATCCCAATAAATTTTTATACTTACATTTAGTTTATAAAAACTATATTTTGAGTTTACCTAGTGTTTTAAATTTATTTTGTATATAAATCGTTAAGTTTATATTATTACGACGTTTTTCTTAAAAACTATACGATAATTATTATAGCACTCAAATTTTACAAGGAATGTATTTTTACAATTTTTATAATATCATTATACTTTACTTTGATCCCCTAAAACTTAGTTTAATTCATACTACTCTAATATCACAACTATGTACAAGTTACTACTTATATTTATTTAACTTATACATATTACTTACACAATATATAAAAAGAAAAAAGAAAAAAATACATTTGAGAAACATGCCCCCCTAAAAACCGGCCCTATGGGGGTGATTTCATTTATTGTTGGTACCAATTTTCTTACTACATATCCATATCTACACTCAAATGCTAATTTCATAATTCACTCAACCTCAAAATTCAAGTGTTGGTAAACAATTTTCTCTCCTTCTTTCTTCTCACTAGAACCGGCCTTCAAGGAGATTCAAGGGGATCACAAAAATTTTTCATGCTCTAGTGTTTATACAATCTAGTATACACTCTTGTTTAGGTTTTGAAATAAAAACCTAGGGTGTTTAGGTTAATCCTTGGTTCTAATCACCTCATCATATCACTTGTAAGCTTGTTTTTATCATTTTCAAGTTTCCTTGTCATTTTCATATGTTTCTTTTCATTTTTGGAGCTTATATGCATGTTATGTGATTTATACCATTTATTTCAAGATTTTAGAGTTATATATACATATTGGTCATCCTATAATTACTCCCATGGTATTCTTTGGTCTTGATGGTGATTAGGAACCCATGACACCCTAAGAAGGTGTATGATAGGATTAGATTAGTTTTGGAGTTGATTTGAAGGGATTAGAATAGGTTTTGTCCGAGAAAAACTATTTTCGATAACTATATTTTGTGTTCTGTCCTTAAATCGAATTTCTGGAAAAACCTACTGTTGGTACGACATTTTGGCCTTGATATTTAGAAAATATACTTTAAAACGAATCTGTGGCCTTTTGAACGGATAAAAACGGAGTTATAACGAAGCCGTGGTGAATTTTTAAAGTTTGACAACGAAACGTATTATTTTCAGAAAAATCAGCTTGCTGTTTTTAGTATTTTCGGGTCAAAAACGAGCCTTAAGCTTCACAAATTATTTCGACTTATCAAAAATATATTAGTTTACTTCGATACGAAGCTAAGGACATATTTTACGTAGAAAACGGATTTGAAACGACAAATATATGCACGTTTTTATAAAGTTGCCGTAACTATTATTTTCTGAAAAACTATATTATTTTTACGTTACAAGTATTTCATTAGCTGTAAGGGCTATGTTTGCGGCTGTTTTTAACCATGATGCAAAACTTTTTAGAACGAAATGTCTTCTAGTAAAATCAAGTTCACCGGCCATATTTTTCAAAACAAAAACCCGTTTGTCAAGCGGAGTCATAGTAAATTATTTACGGATGTTCAAAGTTGGCCGAAACTTATTTTCTGCACGCATTTAGCAAAAACCACCATCTTTAGCCCTTGATATCTTTATGATCGAGACCTTTTGGACGAAAACTCCTGAACTGAAACTTTTAGATATCGATACAAACTTTCCAAAACCATCGAGTTCGTTCTCTAACAATCGACGTACACCGTTTTACGACTACTTTTCCGGAGCCATTTTTGTTAATTTCATGAAAATTCCGACGACATTGTTTTGCGACGAAAAGTGGTAATTTCACCAAAAATCATTACGAAACCATTGTAGGATGACATTTTGACGTAAAAACATGTAAAGTCATTTTTGAAGGGTCAAAACGTCAAAAGAGTATTTTTCGGCGACGAGTAATATTTTCAAAACTCACAAATGGTATAAATAACATACGAAATGCATGCATATTATAACACCATAACTCATTACATATCATAACTCAAGTCATAACATTCATTTTAGGTTGCGGATAGTTTCCGAGCCTCATTTTCGTGCACATCATTTTGTTAGCATATTAATCACACCAGGTGAGTTCATACCCCACTTTTACTCGTTTAAATTCTTATAAACTATTTGGGGCGAGATACATGCTTATTTATCAAAACATTTAAACTCTATCGCCAAACAATATTACTTATACTTTAGACTTGGTGCGTGTTGCGACTAGACTTAAACAAACATCCCAATATTTATATGTTGGAAGGCCATTAATTTGGATACAGCCCAACGTGAGTCGTTGGAGGAACATCCCAGCATTCATATGTTGGAAGGCCATTTTTATGGATACATCCCAACGTGAGCGTTGGAGGAACATCCCAACACGAGTTGTTGGAAGACCCTTGTGGTGACATTTATACTTTTAACTACTTTAATGCATATATTCATGATTGTCATTCTATTTTAGGCAGTGGGTTGTGAATACACAGGTTGCAAGTTTTGTATGGGCGGAACTTGGAACTGAGTGGATTTACAATGCCTTTGCTGTGTGAACATTTCTCAAAGTATTTTAGATCATGTAATTACAAACTTATGAACTCACCAACCATTGTGTTGACACTTTTTAGCGTGTTTATCTCAGGTCTTAAGGTGTTAGCATTTCATGGAGCTTTTGGGTCGCATGGCATACTTTGGAGTCTTGAGCTTTTAACAATTACCATTCGACATGTTTTGTAAACTCTTTATGTATTATCAAACCTTGTGATTTCTTGTTGTGTAAACTTTAACTTATATATCGAATGGTAAACTTTTCAAAACGTCTCATTATAGAGGTCGTTTTCTGTATCCATACTTTGTGCTATGAAGTTATACCCCAATGACACTATCGTTCCGCTGCGATATTTTGGGGGTGTGACATCAAGAGCCATGGTTTGATCATCTCTCTCACATATCCTTGGATTTCTAGTGGTTTTAGATGCTTTTTGAGTTTAAAAAAGTTTAGTGGTTTTTGCATCATTTGGATCATTTCTTGTGTTAAAGTTTGAATTTTGGGTGTACTTTTGTGTTTAGAATCATTGTAAGTGCTTGGGTTTTGATTTGGAAAGCTTGAATCACTGTAGTTGGGTTTGTTTTGGATTGAAAAGTGTGTTTTTGAAGTTTTTCTTGCTACCGACTTGACTCTCGTAGTGTTTTTCTTCGTAGCGACTTGCTTCAGTAATTGTTAGCGAGTTGTAGTGTTAATTGTTAGAGACTTGTCTATTGAGACAAGCCGACAAACAGTACAAGTTAGTGGATTCTCCACTACGGCTAGCGACTTGGTTAGGTTAGCGACTTGCTTTCAATTTTGTTAGCGACTTGTACTTTGTATTCTCAACGACTTGATCTTAGCGACTTGGATACTTAGCGAGTTGCTCTTTAGCGACTTGTATTCTTAGCGATTTGGTTCGTTAGCAACTTGTGTTTAGCGACTTGGTTCATAGCGACTTGTGTTTAGCGACTTGGTTACTCTAGCGACTTGTCTTGCTAGCGACTTGTTGTCTTTTCCCGACAAAACTTCAAACGGCCATAACTTTTGATCCGTAACTCCGTTTTTAGCGTTCTACCCATCAAAACGACCGTGAGAACGAGGAGAATGGCATGCCAAATGGGTAAGTTTATTCAGGTCAACCTTCGAGGCCTAAATCCGCTCCGAACAGAAGTTTATGAGGTTTTTATGTTTTTTGACCTAAATTTCTCCGTAAAAACGGGCATAAACCAATCCAAATCTCAACCAAACAACATCTCTGCTAATCCTTCGAACAATCATATGTCCTAACACACAATTGTCTTTCATTGTGTCGATCCATCAGTCAACTTAACACATTCCATTGGTCATTGCTTAACGGTTTGGTCTTGATTTTAGTAAAATCTCGCAAAAGATTCTATTTCTCGGTTTAAATCATAGACTTGTAAAATCCCGTGCATACTACTACATCATGGCTTAAACTACTGACCCAGTGATTTCGGAAGTACTTAAATTGTATGATGCTGTGGACAACAATGATAATGTATGCTACACTAAATGGTTAAAGATGTTTGAATTAATCAATGAGGATGTGAGAACTTCATGTTCTGAGTACAATGAGAATGAATTGCACCTGCTAATGCTACATAATGCCATGCAAAAGGAATGTTGCATTATAACCTATCAACAACTTCACTCTCACCTCATGTTACTTCTACCCACAACAACGGAACGAACATGTATTGCCCTTTTCTGTCAAGATTTATCCAAATTAACGGGTACATTACTGTTGAACTTAGAACAATTGGAACAACAACTTGATAAAGAAAAGGTTCAAAAGGATAGTTCCAGTGCTGCACTTCAAGTGATCCACAACCAATTTCAGTCATTCATCAGTGGGGAATTTACATCAGATTATGATCAAGACATGACTGAAATGTCTTTCAAGAGACACACTGGAATGGAAATTAGCGTGTTCATAGAGACACTTATCCATCTCATGGATAATGTGGATAAGTATATTGAGGAAGTTACTCAGAAAGATGAAATAATAGAGGAGAGTCTGGTGCTGTTGACAGAATGTTGTGATGAGTTGGGTAATGTATCAGTTGAAGAATCGGGTGTTGCTGAATGCAGAATAACAGAGACAACAAAGAATGATGCAAAAAATTGTTCAGTAACTCATGTTACACATAATGAGAATGCAGATATCAGACAGATAAATGAACAGGTGTCATGTGATGAGGTACCCTTAACTATTCAACATAGTGAAACTGCTAATGTACCTAAACATACTGATCTTAATGCTGAACATGATTCTGATAAATGTTCCTTGGTTGAGGCTGAGTCTAATAATTTCAAAACAAATGATATGGTTGATAAAAAGGCTTTTGACGAACTTTCAAACAAATTCTCAATACTTGAAAAACCTTGCATTTCACTTGAAACTGCTATACAGAGTAAAGAAGAAAGTTTTCAACTTAACAAACCATGTAAAAATCCAGAACTTCCTGAATTCCGTGAACTTTTTGAAATTAGCACTTTGAAAGCTCAGCTTAAAGCCAAAAACTCGACTATCAACAATTTGAAGAAACATATTTCTGGTATGCATGTGAAAAGTAATTTGGTTACAAGTAATTCTGATGATAATGCTATTTATGATATTCAAATGAGAAATGATGAATTAGCAGTCTGTGTGGCCAAATTACAAAAGGAAAATGAGTCTTTGAGAAAGCATCACATAGAACAAAGTGACTCTGTCAAAGAAGCTAGAACTAAGTCAATGGAACAAACAAATTCTTTGATAGCAAAAATTGATGAACTCAAAGATCAACTTCAGAAAAAGAGTTTCGCTATTGTTGCCTCAAAAAATGAGCTTAGGAAAACTGTAGGCAAAAGTGTGAACACTAAGTTTACAAAACCATCAACCTTGGGGAAGCCAGTTTCTCATTCGATTAGAGACCGGTCTATTGTTAGGCAGCCTACTGCATTTAAATCTGAAAGAACAAAATTTTCAAATACACGGTTTGCCTCCCAAGTTGATGTGAAACAAGTTTTGTCAAAACCAGTCACTTCACCTGAGTTACCTAAGAATAAGGCTTCTAGCTCCGTTAACCCTCAACAAGTAGCCACTTCTACTCCCAGCACCTCTAGGATTAGTTCGAAAACAGTGTCAAAACCAAGCATTATAACCCAGAATGCATATGACATAAATGACTTGTGGAAGAACTATTATCTAGAACAAGCTAGGAAAAAGGAACAGATTCGAAAAGACGGAATTTTAGGTGCAAGACCTAGGGTGATGCATTCCAAGAGATTTCAAGGCATTGCTAGTAGTTGTAAACCATTACCTAGGAACACTCAAAAGACTAGGGGTTGGCTTGCATCTAAGAGTAGTTATATGAAGAAGAATGCTAAGCATGTAGAAAATGAAACTAGAAATTATGAGTCTTTTCTGAATATGAAACATTTTCCTTATTCACAAGCTAAGGTACAATCCACTAAGACTACTAACATGGCTAAGGTTCAACATGTTATGATCCAAAACAAACCTAAAACTCCACCTAGATGGATCCCAACTACTAAATCTTTGGAGTCTAGGAAAACCAATAAGTCTTCGACTGTGCATAAGTATGTCACCAATCCTAGACCTTGCCATAAGTGGATTCCGTCTGGTAAAATGTTTAAGGATGTTGGACTTAGGTGGATGCCTACCGGAAAGCTGTTTACCGATGACAAAATCAAGGTTAACTGTGAAACCCCAAAGGGTTTGGATACTAACGTCACTAACCAAAATATATGCAATCAAGTTTGTAATATTAGTGCAGGTAGTCCTTACTCAGTTGCAGATACTTCGATCCTTCACTACATGGACTGGCTTAAAGTATGGATTACAAATGGATTGATATCTCATAACTCATGGGTTCAAGTAACTCAATCTTGATATTCATTCGGCTATGACGTCTGTTCACGTCAGTTCAAGCCTCGGACTTCATCATTATGGCGTCTGCAGATAACACTTCAGGCCCCGTTCCTCAAAGAAAAGAAAGGTGTACGCTTCAGTGCGCTTTATCTTCAAAAGAAGAGAAATCTTCATGTTTATGACCATTCTCATCGACATTCTTCATCAACAAGCTTCATATTTTTCCACACTCTTTCAACCCTCATGTGGATCTACGTTCATTGGTGTATATTCTTATTAACTTGTTCAAATAAAAAATTGCATCCGAAGAAGAGTGCATATACTACATGTTGATGGATGCTTGAATTATGGTCATATGACTCTCCTTCAACGCCTAATACTTCACTTACTAAGGATAACTGGGATTCATTGTTTGGGATTCATTGTTTCAAGATATGTTTGATGAGTAGTTCCAACCTCTAACGAATGTTGATCATCTAGTTTCTGAAGCTCATGCTCCGGTTCGTACTGACTCAACTGGTTCACCTTCTTCAATTTTCATTGATCAAGATACACCATTTAGAAGTAAAACTCAGACTACTCAAGAAACCCAATCTCCGGTTATTCCTTAAGGCGTTGATAATGACTATCATGATATTGTAGGTGTACTCATGAATAATGATCCGCTCTTTCATAATCCTTTGCCAAATCTTCACAGATTATTGCTCCTCTCATTGTGCACGCTATAAATCATCCACATGAACATTAAGGAAAATGACTACCTCATCCGCTCGAAGACATTATTGGTGAATCTTCCAGATCAGTCTCTACATGTATACCTTTAGGAAGAATGCATTGATGTTGAGGAATCATTTGTTGCGGTTCATTCAGTGGGTCAATGTACATCCGATTGTATGTTGTTTTCACGTGTTGGGCATTTGACACAAGTTGATGACTTTAGAGTTAATCATTTATCACTTATTTGAGATTGAAGTTGACTTTCAACAAAGGCGTGTTCTTATTTGATAACTTGCTCAGGCTTAAGATTTTGAGTTGAAGACTTGGTTTATCTAGTTACCAGTAGTCAGGGTGGTTGGTTGAAGACCTGGTTAACTATCACTATTAGGAGTTACGTTGTTTTACTCAGTGTCACATGCAGATGACGATGTGGATAATCTCAAGAGGTGTTAATGTCTCATAGTTTGTTTGAGTAGTGAGTACTTAGAGATTTGCTTGAAGCATAGATTCTCGGCACCGTTCTTCCATCATTAAGTGTAAGCTTAAGATACAAATGCGGGGAATTTGACTTCAGTTTCCAGTTTGGTATATCGGGTTTTCTTCAACAGTGGTCACTTCAAATTGTCTACATATGGGTTGATAAAGATAGTCAGAGAGAGTTTCTGTAGCAGTTGATTCTCACAGGATTCATTTGGGCTATTCGAGTTCTTCTCGCAAGATCTCAAGTTTATGGGTATATTATGTTTTGCTGATTCTGAGGTATCAAAACCAGCAAGGGGGAAGGAGACATATATCTAAAAGCACAACAAGTACACATGATGAACTTAACACTTCTACGTGATTGAAGTTATTCCGGAAAGACAATGGTCATAACCGTAGAGAAACTCAGTGTTTATCTCGTAGCCTTTGGTGTATTATTCCAACTATTTGGGGGAACGATATATTATTCCAACAATTTGGGGGAAGGATGTATTATTCCAACTATTTGGGGGAAATGGTCTCTGGAGACTTTGTGTATGTGTTACTTCAGCGTTCAGTTAGAAGAAATGTGAGAAGAATATGTGGTACGTGAGATGATATTGTTTATCGACATCTTCTATATGATTTATGATAAAGTGCTTTCGGTTAGTGCTTCATGTACACAATGTAATGATGATTCCAATGAGATCGCAACCATCAGGGAAGAGATATGTGTACATCAGGGTCGCACAACATATTCACATGATCGAGCTTAATCAGTTATTCCGGAGTTGACATCCGCAGAGAAGATCAGTGAGTCAACCAGTTACTGTGATGTCGTTGTCTCTACTCTGGTTGGGTACTTGTGTACATTATGGGCTGATTGGTTATATGGAAGATAACGGGAATGCACTTAGTAAAATGAATATGTTGATATATTGTTCCCCTGAATAGACAACTGGTCAATCTCGAAGAGTAATGTGTACATCGGGGACGCACAACAGGTTCATGTGATCGGACCTCATCAGTTATTCCGGATTTGATAACTACTGAGACGATCAATGTTTCAACTTGGTACTTTGGTGTTCTCGTGTTCTTCGAGGTGCTGAGCTTCATTCAATAAGACCATTTTTCATTCATCTCTACCTCTTGGGGAAATGGTCTTTATTCTTAGTTTGTCGATTTGGGGGGAAGCTACCAAAGTCTCACTTTCTGTAGGCTCAAGTTCTGACGACGATTCAAGAGCCTCGAAAGCTTTGGTGGTGAAAGTTTAAGAGATGATGACTTCTATCTTCTACAAAGTGCTGTACGCTATCCTTATCTCGGTACTCATTTCATCATCTTCTTAAACTATTTCTCTATCGTTGTAAATACTTTTCAAAAAAGCAAAATACAAAATTATAAAACCTACAAAACAAAATAGAAAAATATAAAATCAACAAAAGCCCATAAAAATCAGAAAATTGAAAAATACTAAAAATATGTTTTCTCAAGACATCTCTTCTGGTTTCGATAACATCTACGGTCTTAGAAATGTCATTCAATAATGGCACGAGACTTTAGATGAAGTTCGAGCAGGAGGTGTAAATATTTCTTTTTTATCATGTCTCAAAAAATGGCTTACAGTTATTTCAGACTGTAACCCGCGCTTCAAAAAAATGGCTTACAGTTATTTCTGACTGTAACCCGTGCTTAAACAATGGTTGCTATTATTTCAGATAGCAACCCGCTCTTTTAAAGAAAGGAAAGTGATGCGCTAAACCAATTTTCAAATTATTTCGTGCACTTATCCTAAAAACAAATTGAGGAAAGTATGTCGAATGACTGCTGTTCCTACTCAAATATTTTTCCTTCTAAAATTCTTCAGAAAAATATGTGTTTTAACAAAATGGTGGAAAATGAGTTACTTATAAATCATTCAGAATCATGTTTTCGTAATAATTGTAAACTCAATCAATGACTTCAGCGCTTTTAAACTTTTCAGAAAATAAGTCATTGATTGAGGGGGAGAATGTTTTCAAATCTATATCATCTAACGAGCTTATCTAATTATCCTAAATGCTTAACTGAAAAATGATGTTAACCTATGTTGAAGGACTAGGTGCCTAGGATAAGATTGTTAGGATTAGATGATTATAGTTTGATGAACACATTTTCCCCATGCTTTATATGAACTGATTGATATGTTGAATTGACTTTGATTAGTCGATTGTTGTTTGGTGATGTCGACCACCATATATCTGTATGTATGTGTCACACCCCCAAATTACCTGTTTTGCAGCGGAATGGAATTCCTGGGGATTGACTGTCATAGCATCACAATCACAGTTATATTGAACGACCTAAAGTGTCGTTTGGAAAACACATCGTTTGATTTAATAAAACAATCAGAGTTTACAAAGTATAGGTCCCAAATGAAAGTTACTATGCACGAAAAATAAGTTTAGTACAAGTCAAACGATGTTTTTAAAGTTCATAAAACCCAAGTGAGACGCGTCGTCACCGCGACTCCATGATGTGTCCAGATGCATGCCATGAATTGAATGCCTTAGATACCTGAAATAAAACATGCTTAAAAGGTCAACACAAAGGTTGAGTGAAATCCATAGGTTTAATTAATTCGCTTGAACACAAATAATCGTTGTGTGAGTTAAATTGTTTCACACTCATCGTTGAAAACAGAATCGTATTTATTTCACTAAGTTCATGACACCAAAGCGTAAACATCGCACCAATAAAAATTGGTAATCATCGTTTCATCGCCGCCCTAATAGGTAAACTTGCCAATTTACCTTAATGATTCAAATATAGTGCGCTCGATTTCCCCTAACTGGGTCAATAAGAGCGGGAGTGTTAATTCCAATAGGCCTATTCACAATATTCGCGCTCACTCGCAAGTGACTAATGGTTCATGATGTAGGGACTTCGAACATGGCAAATACTTAGTGACAATAAACATTCGGATATAGCATACAGTTCAAAGCATTTGTGTTCGGTTAAAAATGTAGCATGTATCTCCCCCAAGAGTTTGTAAAACAGTTAAAAGAGTAAAAGTGAGGCTATGAACTCACCTGTTGCAATTATTACGATGACAAAAGTGGATACACTAAAATATAGCGTGAATCTCGAAAATGACCTATGATAAATGATATGATACGTAATGAGTTATGTTATAATGTTATGCATGCATTTCGGATGATATTTATACCACTTGTAAATTTTTGAAGATAATACTTCTCGTCGAAAATATAATCTTTTAACGTCTTGACCATTTTTAAATTACTTTTCAAGTAATTATGTTGAAATGATATCCTACGATAATCATTTAATGATTTATTATAAAATTGTAACTTTTCGTCGTAAAATAATGTCATTTGACATTTCCATGAAAGTGACAAAAACGGCCTCTAAAAGCTAGTCGTAAAATGGTGCACGTCGAGCATTAGGAAACAAACTCAACTGTTTTGGGAAGCTCGTATGATTATCTCAAAGTTTTAGTGTTTAAGTTTTCGTCATAGAAGTTCCGATCATAGAGAAAATATAGCTAAAGTATGGTACTTTTGTCCCAAAATATAGTTTAAGGATGGTTTTTCGGCAAACTTTGAGCGACCGTATTTTAATCATTACAACTCCGCTTGACGAACGGTTGGACATTTTGGAAAATATGGTTGGCGAACTTACTTTTACTAGAAGACATCTTTTTATAATAAGTACTACGTCCATGTTAAAAACGACCCTCAACATGGTCCCTAGTTGCCGAAGTATATGTTTAATAGAAAATATATTAATGTTGCTAATAGAATAAAGTTACGGCAACTTTTGTTTATCGCGTGTAATTTAATCGTTACAAGTCCGTTTTCTACATCCTTAGATTCGTGTCAAAGTATACTAATATATTTTTGATAATTCTACACAATTTATAAAGCTTAAGACTCATTTTTGACTCGTAAAGAGTGACATTTTTCATGCTGAAATTTCCAGAATTTATAGTTTTTGACGCTCAACTTGAAAAATTCATAACTTCTTCGTTATAACTCCGTTTTAATCCGTTCAAGCGGCCACGGTTTCGTTTTAAAGTATATTTTCTAAATATCTAGGCCAAACATTTTTGTCTACTGTCGGATTTTCCAGAATTTAATTTTAAGGACAGACCCTTTTCAAAACGTGTCGAAATGAGTTTTTCTCGCGCCAAACCTATTCTAACCCATTCAAAACAACTCCGAAGCTATTCTAATCCTACCATACACCTTCTTAGGGTGTCATGGGTTCCTAGGCATCACCGAAACTAAAATATAACAAGGAGTAATTATAGGATGGATTATATATATATAGCACATAAAAACCTTAAAAACCTTAAAAATGGTATAAATATCATGAGACTTGCATGTTTCACCAATAAAATGATATGACCACAAAAATGAATATGAAATAAAAATATGACTAGGAATGCTTACTAGTGATATGATGAGGTTTAATGGACAAAAGGGTTTTCCTAATCACTTGAGGTTTGTATTACAAAACCTAAGAAACAAATGATACTAGAGTTTAATAAATCTTTGTCTTCAAAACTTGAGATGGTTCTTCTTTTTGGTCCTTGGCTGCCGAATTGGAAGAGAGAAAAGAGAAAGAAATTTGGTTTTGATCTTGTTTTTGTGAAATGTAAGAAATGAAATGAGTAAGTGATTAGTATAATACATATACTTGGAGATATTTTACAAATATCTTTTGTGACTCACATGAGTATGTCGACCATACTAAAAGAAAATAAAGAGTTGTATGATTTTTTTATTACTTAGTGTATAAGTGTTGGTTAAGTGTGTAATTATTTAAGGATTGTAGGTAACTTGTGTATTTGTTTAAGCATTTAAGGTAGCGTTAGCTAAAAATAATTTTTAACGGATCAAAATAAAATGTATTTAGGTCATAAAAAAAATATAAAAATACATTTCTTGCAAAATTTGAGTGATATAATAATAATCGTGTCGAATTTAAGAAAACGTCGTAATTATATAAATATAACAATTTATATACGAAATAAATTTAAAACACTGGGTAAACTCATAATATTATTTTTATAACTTAATATGAGTATAAAAATATATCGGGATTATTTTTGGAAGTAATGGATCAATTGTTCAAAATAATTAGTTACGCGATAACGTTTATTTAATATAAAATTTACGCGTTTAAGGTGAAATGCAAAGTCATGAATGAACCAACATGATGAAAATGATGTTAATGAAATGTAGACTAAACTTAGTCTATATGAAATGTCCGTGATGATATGATCATGAATTCGCCGCTAAACCCTTAAGGTTACGCGAATTTGGTACTCGTAAACCCAGTTTACGACAAATGATAAAATAGTGAAACTTGAGAAATGACCTGAAATTGCGAGTTGTCACAGTATGTTCACTAACGTATGCAGATATCATGGTATAAAAGAATGTTCCTGATCTGGATCCCACAATGAAGAGGATTGGATGCCGAATGGAAAGGGCAACTATTTCTTGGGTTGACAAATGAAGAAACGGAGCTTAATTTGACTTCTATGGAGAGTTGGCATGATAAAATGCAACGTATGAGGTCTCACTGCATCAGCAGATGGTTTTCTTCATCAGCAAATCAAGAAATGGAGCTTAATTTGACCTCAGTTGGCATTAAAATACAACGTAAAGAAGTCTCACTGCATCAGCAGACGGTTTTTCTTCCAAACCCTACAGCAACAACAACAAAAGCGGCTCAACCACCTAACTTATCTTTGTGCAGGGAAAATAGTGGTAATACCATTTTTCTAAAACTTTGAAAAATATTGTTTTTGAAAATGGAAAAATATTGTTTTGAAAATAAATCGGATTCAAAGTTTTGAAATCAACCGGACTCTATTTTGTCAAATCTTCAGTGATTTCAAATTAAATATTTTCAAACGATATTTCATTAAAAAGTCCGGTTTGTACAATATAAGTGGTGATCTAAAGATTTAATGTTATGTCATGGTATGATTTTTTCTTTAGAATCAAGATCTTACAAAATGAAATTTTTTCTGTTCTTGTTTGATTGTGAAATTGTTTTATTTTACTTAAAGATCTCTTAAAAACTACCATACCTGACACTAACAATCTTTAATGTCAAAAAAACTGTTCCTTATCAGTCATTTTTCAAAATCAAGTCTTGCCACGTCTTCCCCCAAAATTTTCTAAATGATTTAAATCTTTTGGGATCACAAATCTCAAATGGTTTGAAATTTTTGATCGGGGGAGAGATCGTGATTTAAATCTCTTATCTGTTTAAATGGAATTGGTTTTAGTCCTTTAAAGGCACTCCTGCCTCCATGTGCCAAACGATTTCAAAATTTTCCATGCACATGTTGAGGGGGAGCATTTATCCAAAAACATGATGAGTTTTAAATCAGGCACATTTTCTCTCATGTTTTCTAAACCTTATTAAATCACTTGGGATCCAGAATCTCAAAGGGTTTGATATTTTTAATCGGGGGAGAATTTGTGATTTAATATGAAATTTGATAAATGATGATCGATTTGATTCAAAAGTGCAGGTTGCTCTCCTATATGTGCTAAACGCTTTCGAATCTCGAAGAACATATTGAGGGGGAGCATTTCAAGAGAAAATAAACTATCAAGGTACAAAGGTTTCAATGTTTTATCATAAGTACCTTGATTGAGTTTTAAAGGTTTTTTATATGGCAATATGATCGTGGATGTGGTTCAAAAGAACTTTTTCCTCTATGTGATAAAATGCTTTCAAATATCATATGCACATATTGAGGGGGAGAATTTACCAAAGAAAATCAAATGGCTTTTTCAACGGAAATTGTGATCAAGAAATTATTTCAAAGAACTCTTGCCTCCATGTGCTAAACAATTTCAAGATCATATGCACATGTTGAGGGGGAGCATTTTCTAAACGATCAAAACTATTAAGGTACAAAATGATTTGATCTCGTATCAAAAGTACCTTGATTGATTTTCCAAATGGTTTTTCAATTGGTTTCATGGAAGAATGAACTGTACCAAAAGACCGACCATTTTACTTTATGCATGGAGTTATAAGGATGGTGAGGTTAGGTATTAGTTCCCACGATCCACCAGAACCGGAGGGATCTACCCAGGGACAATCCACTAGATAGTGTAGAAGTCCTTAGGTATGATGAAAAAAGGAGAAAAATGAGAATTAGGAATAGTGCGGACTGAGATAGAGCTAGAACTAGGATAAACCCAACAAGGTTCTAGTTATAAAGTCTCGGTAAGCACTAAAGGGGTTGAAGAATGAAAAAGAAATGAAATGAGAAAAGGGTGAAAAGAAATAGCCCTCCAATAATTCAACCTTAGGGAAGAAACCGGGTTCAATACATATGCTACTGGTGTTTACTAAGGTAACACTGGTATTGAAGACAAGACGTCATGGACCCAGTGACGCACTGCACTAAACTTCCCAAGCTACTCAAGTTACTCTTAAAAGGGCTTGTTTCATTCTCACGGGGAACCTACATTATCTATCGACTTTCTCTTAGAGATTGTTGATATTGAAGAAGGAGACCCTCTCCCTAGTCTCCGGCATTAGGAACCAAAAATATTCACGATGAAGATGGAAATCCTTCTAGATCCAACATCAAACAAGCTCTTGGTGGGTGACATGTGAGATCTTTTCTAAAGATCAAGCTTGTGACAACTGGATAGAAACGATGGGGCGATTCATTTTTGAATCAACCTTGGTCCAGGAATGGAATTGACGAATACTTTTGGAAAAACCGTTCGATGTGCAAATCTTCTTTTCTCTAGCACATCGAATGTGTATTCATGTTTTCAAACACAAAAAGTATTTATGATGGAAAATTGATGTTTCTCATAAAACCTTCGTAGTATTGCAAAACTCTTTCTTCTAAGCAATACGCGATTGTTTTAAAATCATTTTCTATCAATCAGTAAATCTCAATTTGCTGGTTCACTCACTCCGTGTTGTCTTCTTTGAGACATTCCGGTTTGAGAACAGCTAGAACAGCTGCGAAACCCTGTCAAGGAGATTCTTCGGAATCCTACCTGATCACTGGCAGTACTTGTACTGATCAACGGGGAACCGTGGGCCGTGTACCTCAATTCAACGAAAGTGATCAAAGACACTTTTATGTGTTTTATTGCTAACTGTTGTTTGCAGGTACATTTGGACGGTTGAAGTTGATCAGAATTAAGAAGTCAATCCAAGCCGCATGCTCACAGCATCCACACTTAATTGAAGAAATCATGACTAGTGCATATCTACATAACCTGGCTCTGATATTTTTATACTATGCTTCTGCTATGCTGCTGCAAATATCATGAACCAGTAAAGCTTCCGCTACTCTGATGGAAAGATGTCATGATCCTGAAAGTGTGAGCATGTCGGTCCAAAAGTCACAACATCATGAAGGCAACACAACAAAGGGTGATCCTGAGATTTACTGTGGCTGATGATTTCAATGAAAGCTCGAAGATCATCAAAGATATGGATCAGTTAAAGACCTCCACTGAAAGTACAAATCATCCGGACTATGAAGAGTCACTGCTAAAGCACAAAGATGGCTGAACTTGAAGAATTAAAGTCTACGAGCTCAAGACTGAAGATTAAATAGAATGCTAGGATTTGAAATGTAAAACATGGGGTGACCTCCCTTAGGGGGAGATTGTTAGGAATTAGAAATTCCATAGTGAAGTATCGGTCACCCCAAATATTATCTAGCATAAGTTAGCTCGTAGACATATCGTTAGTTACGTTATTTGTTAGTTTATTAGTTAGTTATTAGCGTAGTTTAGTTTAGTGCAACACCGAGGAGGAAGGACGGGTCTTTACCCACTGTATGCCTGATCCACAGTCCGTCAGGAGGACGTATTAGTTTGTAACTATAAATACCCTCTACCTTCCAAGGTAGAGGGTTGGACCTTTCATTCTAATCTAACATTTTCTCTTTTGTTTACTTTCTCTCTCTAGAAAGGCTCTCATTCTACTTTCTCTCTCTAAAACCTCTAAACTATACGCCTCTTATTGTGATTGTAGATGTATTTGTGAAATCCAATATGTTACATGTGTATTCGGGTTCGTGAGCTCTAGTCTAAGAGACTGACTGCATCAATTCATCTACTTGGGGGAAGTGGTCTCTTGACAACTTTTTGGAATGGATCTCTTCAGACTTCAGTGGTAATGAAATAGGAGAAGAAATTTAAAGAGTGGGATGATACGTTGCTATTCTTGTTGATGATATAACCCCGAACGAAGAATCTCGACTATCGTTCTTAAAAGGAGCAGCGGGATTTATGATAATGGTGTGCTTCTTTGTGCATCTGGCTATGGCAAGCTTGAAAAAGAGCTTTGAATCTGCTCAACTAAAGGATTTTCGGTTTAGGGGTAAGCTGCCAAAGTCTCTCTTTCTCAAAGGCTCATGTTCTGTCTTCTATTCTGGAGCCTCGGAAGCTTTGGTGGTGGAAGTTTAAGAGATGACGAATTCTATCTTCTACGACGTGCTTCTCGATATCCTTATCTCGGTACTTGTATCATCATTCTCTAAAACTATATCATCTATTCTATCTGTAAATAATTATTAAAAACCAAAATACAAAATTATAAAACCAACAAAAAGAAAATAGAAAAATATAAAATCAACAAAAATCCATAAAAAATTTGAAAAAATCAGAAAATACCAAAAATATTGTTTTTCTCAAGACATGTCTTCTGGTATCGATAAGATCTACGGGTTTAGAAATGTCATTCAATAATGGCACGCGACCATAGATGAAGTTCGAGCAGAAGGTGTAAATAATCTTTTCCAAAACATGTCTCTAAATATGGCTTGCAGTTACTTCAGACTGTAACCCGTTCTTCAAAACTATGATTTGCTATTATTTCTGATAGCAACCCGCTCTTCAAGAAAGGAAAGTGCTGCGCTAAACTAAAACAAGGAAAGCATGTCGTCAAAAAGACTGTTGTTCCTACTCAAATAGTTTTCCTTCAAAAAATCTTAAGTAAAATATTTGTTTTAACAAAATGGTGGTATATGAGTTGCTTGAAAATCAATCAGATTCAGAATTTTCATAAATTTGCAAAACCCAATCAATGACTTCAGCATGGTTAAAACTTTTTATGAAATGAGTCATTGATTGAGGGGGAGAATGTTTTCAAATCTATATCATCTATCGGGCTTATCTAATTATCCTACGTGCTTAACCAAAAATGATATTTGCCTATGTCGAAGGACTAGGAATTTAGGATATGATTGTTAGGATCAGATGATTATAGTTTGATGAAAACATTATTCCCATGCCTTATTTGATCTGCTTGACATGTTGGATTGACTTTTATTATTCGATTGATGTGTTGGGTGTTGTCGACCACCATATATCTGTTTTTATGTCTACTAACGTATGCAGATATCATGGATTATAAGAATGTTCCTGATCAGGATCCCACAATTTATGATTGGATGCCGAAAGGAAAGGGTAACTATATCTTGGGTTGACAAATGAAGAAACGGAGCTTAATTTGACTTCTATGGAGAGTTGGCATGAAAAAATGCAACGTAAGAGGTCTCACTGCATCAGCAGATGGTTTTCTTCATCATAAAATGAAGAAACGGAGCTTAATTGGACCTCTATGAAGAGTTGGCATGACAAATGCAACGTCAGAGGTCTCACTGCATTAGCAGACGGTTTTCTTCCAGCCCTACAGCAACAACAGAAGCTGCTGAACCACCTAACGTATCTTGTGCAGGAAAAGTAGTGAATGATACCATTTTTAAACAATTTTGATAATATTGTTTTGAAAATGGAAAATATTGTTTTGAAAATAAACTGAACTCATATTTTGGAAATCAACCGGACTTCATTTCTAATATAAGTCACTCAATCAACGACTACGGTCATTGATTGAGGGGGAGAGTGATTTAAAATAAAATATTTTCAAACGATATTTCTTCATAAAAGTCCGGTTTGTACAATAATAAGTGGTGATCTAAAGATTTAATGTTATGTCATGGTATGATTTTCTTTAAAACTCAAAGATCTTGCAAAATGAAATTTTTTCTGTTCTTGTTTGATTGTGAAATTGTTTTATTTTACTTAAAGATCTCTTAAAAACTATCATACCTGACACTAACAATCTTTAATGTCTATAACAGTTCCTTATCCGTCATTTTTCAAAATTAAATTTTGTCACGTCTTTCCCCAAAATTTTTCTAAATGATTTAAATCAATCGGGATCCAAAATCTCAATTGGTTTGAAATTTTTGATCGGGGGAGAGATCGTGATTTAAATCTCAAATCGGTTTTAAAGGGTGATTGTTTCAAAATCACTCCTTCCTTCATGTGCCAAACGATTTTCAAATACATAATGCACATGATTCCGGAGGAGCATTTAACCAAAAACCAGAAGAGCTTTTAAATCAGGCACATTTTCTCCCATGGTGTCTAAACCTTATTAAATCACTTGGGATCCAAAATCTCAAAGGGTTTGATATTTTTGATCGGGGGAGAATTTGTGATTTAATAATGAAATTTCATAAAAGGTGATCATTTTGATTCAAATGTGCATGCTGCTCTCCCATATGTGCTAAACGCTTTCGAATCTCGAAGCACATGTTGAGGGGGAGCATTTCAAAAAGAAAATAAACTTTCAAGGTACAAAGATTTCTGTATTTCAACATAAAGTACCTTGATTGATTTTCTAAATGGTTTCTTAATGGCTTTTCTGACCGTGGATGTACTTCAAAAGAACTCTTTCCTCTATGTGATAAAATGATTTCAAATATCCTACGTACATATTGAGGGGGAGAATTTACCAAGAAAATCAAATGGCTTTTTCTACGGAAATTGTGATCAAGAAATTATTTCAAAGAACTCTTGCCTCCATGTGCTAAACAATTTCAAGATCATATGCACATGTTGAGGGAGAACATTTCTAAATAATCAAAACTATTAAGGTACAAAATTCTTTGATCTCGTAACACAAGTACCTTGATTGATTTTCCCAAATGATTTTTCTATTGGTTTCAAGGAAGAATGAACTGTACCAAAAGACCGACCATTTTACTTTATGCATGGAGTTATAAGGATGGTTAGGTTAGGTATTCATTCCCTCGATCCAGCCAGAGCCGGAGGGATCTACCCAGGGAAAATCCACTAGATAGTGTAGAAGTCCTTAGGTATGATGAAAAAAAGAGAAAAATGAGAATACGGGAAGAGTGTGGATTGAGACAGAGCTAGTACTGGAATAAACCCAACAAGTTTCTAGTTATGAAGTCTCGGTAAGCACTGAAGGGGTTGAAGAATGAAAAAGAATTAAATGTGAAAAGGGTGAAAAGAAATATCCCTCCAATAATTCAACCTAAGGGCTGAAACCGGGTTCAATTCATATGCTACTGGTGGTTACTAAGGTAACACTGGTATTGAAGACAAGACATCATGGACCTAGTGATGCACTGTACTAAACTTCCCAAGCCACTCAAGTTCCTCTTAAAAGGGCTTGTTTCATTCTCACGGGGAACCTACATAATCTATCGACTTTCTCTTAGAGATTGTTGATATTGATGAAGGAGACCCTCTCCCTAGTCTCAGGCATAGGAACCAAATGTGCACAATTGAGTCTATAGCCAAGAGATCATCCACAATATCTCATTAGGACACAAAATTAATGAAGACTTGGTATTTCACACAATGTGGAAAGTAAGTATATATTAAGAGTCCTACGCATTATCCTTGTGGTATTGCCAAAACATCCGAGTGATATGTAAAAGTATTCACAATGAAGATGGAAATCCTTCTAGAGCCAACATCAAACAAGCTCTCGGTGGGTGACATGTGAGATCTTTTCTAAAGATCAAGTTTGTGACAAGTGGATAGAAACAATGGGGTGATTCACTTTTGAATCAACCTTGGTCCAGGAATGGAATTGAATAATACTTTTGGAAAAACCGTTCGATGTGCAAATCTTCTTTTCTCTAGCACATCGAATGTGTATTCATGTTTTCAAACACAAAATGTATCTCTGATTGAGAAAATACTTTTGGAAAAACCGTTCGATGTGTGAATCTCTTCTTTTATCTAGCACATCGAATGTGTACTCTTTTCAAATACAAAAAGTATTTATGATTGAAAATTGAACTTTCTCATAAAACCTTCATCGTATTGCAAAACTCTTTCGTCTAAGCAATACGCGATTGTTTTCAAATAAATTTTTCATCAATCAGTGAATCTCAATTCGCTAGTTCACTCACTCCGTGTTGTCTTCTTTGAGACGTTCCGGTTTAAGAACATCTAGAACAACTGCGAAACCCTGTCAAAGAGATTCTTCGGAATTATACCTGATCATAGGCAGTACTTGTACTGATCAACGGGGAACCGTGGGCCGTGTACCTCAATTCAACGAAAGTGATCAAAGACACTTTTGTCTATTTTATTGTTAACTGTTGTTTGCAGGTACATTTGGACGGTTGCAGCTGATCAGAATTGAGAAGTCAATCCAAAGCCGCATGCTTACAGCATCCACACTTAATTGAAGAAATCATGACTTGTGCATATCTACAGAACCTGGCTCTGATATTTTTATACTATGTTTCCACTACGCTGCTGCAAATATCATGAGCCAGTAAAGCTTCTGCTACTCTGATGAAAAGATGTCATGATCCAGAAAGTGTGAGCATGTCGGTCCGATAGTTACAACTTCACATGATGGCAACACAATAAAGGGTGATCCAGAGATTTATTATGGCTGATGATCTCAATGAAAGCTTGAAGATCATCAAAGATATAGATCAGTTAAAGGCCTCCACTAAAAGTACAAAACTATGCGGACTTTGAAGAATCGCTACTCAAGCACAAAGAATATGGAATTTGAAGAATTGAAGTCTACGAGCTTGGAACGAAATACAAAGAAAGAATGCTAGGATTCAAAATGTAAATCATGGGGTGACCTCCCTTAGAGGGAGATTGTTAGGAATTGGAAATTTCATAAGAAAGTGTCGGTCACCCCAATTATAGTTTAGCATATGTTAGCTCGTAGACTTGTCATTATTTTTGTTATTCAGTAGTTAATTAGTTAGTTAGTAGCGTAGAGTAGTTTAGTGTAACACCGTGGAGGAAGGACGGGTCTTTACCCACTGTATACCTGATCCACAGGCTGTCAGGAGGTCGTTTAGTTTGTAACTATAAATACCCTTCCCACTAAGGGAAGGGTGGTGCTTCTCATTAATCTAACCTTGTATTTTGTATTACAACTCTCTAACACGAACACCCTCTTATCTCTTTCTCTCTCTAAACCATGGCATACTTGATTCATCACCAACCAAGGCCACCCGGATCATCATCAACACAATATTTAAGATCCTACAAACAAAAAGCCTCAAAAACTGAACTTAATCACGCTAATAAGTTAGGGTTTCGTTTTGGTTAAATAGCATAACCGATCATTATTTGTGTAGGTTTGTGTATGTTGAGATGAGTTGATATCCTTCCAAATGTTAAAAGTATATCCCGCTAAGGAATCTCAAACATTTTGGGGAGAAAAGATGATGTGAGATAGAAAAAAGATAAAGATGGTTGAGGGGCGATTTGATTTTGGGGAAGAATTCAGGCGGGCTCGTGAAAAGTTAAAGAGGGAAATTTTATTTTGGGCAAAAATAAGTGCGGGATATGTCAATATTACATATGAATTTAACACACGAAATATTTTAATCTTTGTTTATAGTATGGGCGGAAATGAACCGAGCCGCTCGTGAAAAGCTTAGGATCATATCAGTAAAAAGCTTGAATGAGTCGAGCTTAAACGAGCGCGAGCTCGAGCCTAAGTTGCAGCTCATCTATCAATCGAGCTCGAGCCTAAGTTTTACATACAAAATTTGATTAGGCTCACGAGCCTAAATGACACTATGATATTTTACATATTAAACATATATAAAATGTTATGCATTTGTATTATAGGTGAACTTATTAACAAGTTCAGTAACAAGCTTATTGACGAGCTCAAAATAGATATATTACGAGCCAAGCTCGAGCCAAACTTTAATTTTTTATTTTTGAATCGCCTAAACGAGCCGAGCTCTAGCCAACTAGAGTTCGTTCGAGCTAATTCTTATCGAGCTTTGAGCTCAACCTTAGTATTTATACTTGCTTCTTAGTGTCTATGACAAACGGTATACACCTGCCATGCCGGTGCAACCCATGCATGACCGCCTTTAATAACATCAAATACAATTCATATAACCTTCACACTATAACTATACACCTACCAAGCCGGTGCAACCCATGCATGACCGGTGATAATGGCTAATTCACATGGGTCATGGGTCATGTGCATTAGGTTATCACTAGTCACATTCATTAATGGGTATTTGACATCATATGGGTCATATGCATCGGGTTATAGTTGCTTAGTGTTTCATGTTACGACACATCCATGACTGTTGACAATCAGTAATTAACATGGGTAATGGGTCATGTGCATTGGGTGGTAATGGCTTATAGAGTCATATTATCGACCAATACATGACTGGTGATCGACAATGGGTAATTGACATGGGTCATGGGTCATGTGCATTGAGTTGTAGTGGCTTATAGTGTAATGAAACCAATGCATGACCGCCTTTAATAACTTCCAATACAATTCATATAACCTTCACACTATAACTATACACCTACCAAGCCGGTGCAACCCATGCATGACCGATGATAATGGCTAATTCACATAGGTCATGGTTCATGTGCATTAGGTTATCACTGGTCACATTAATTATGGGTATTTGACATCATATGGGTCATATGCATCGGGTTATAGTTGCTTAGAGTGTCATGTTACGACACATCCATGATTGTTGACAATGGGTAATTAACATGGGTAATGGGTCATGTGCATTGGGTTGTAGTGGCTATACTGTCATGTTATCGACCAATACATGATTGGTGGTCGACAATGGGTAATTAACATGGTTCATGGGTCATGTGCATTGGGTTTTGTAAACTAAGACAAATACTATACAAAATCTTTATACGTTTCGTATTTTTTTTTTACGTTTTCATCCGTTTGTAACGTTTTTTGTCCCCTTTTGACCATTCAATTGATTTTGACCGATCTCGCTAATTTTCGACCGATTTTGACAATTTTCGACAGATTTTGACGGATTTAGACCGTTTTAGACCGACTACGACTGATTGCGACCGTGTTCGACCGATTTCGACCTTTTCGACCGATTTCATCCATTTTTGAACGTTTTGGCAATTTTCTCTCGTTTTATATGTTTTCAAGCTTTTTTTAACGTTTTCCTCCGTATTAAAACGTTATGAAACATTTATTACGTTTTCGTATATTTTGTACGATATTTTCGTTTTCATACGTCCTTCTCCTTTTTTCTTTGTTTTGCTACGTTGTGTTCGCTTTCGTACATTTTGTACGCCTTCATACCATTTTTTAAGAAAACGTTAGACAATAGACAAAAACGGTCCCAGACGTATCGAAATCAAGAAAAAAAATAAACGAAAACGGTTTAAACCGTTGTGATATTTTACCCTTTAAACCAAATAAGCTACAACTTATTTAGTTTTGCTAGATTCGAAATTTTAAAAGTGAAACAAATTGAAAATAAGCAGCGGGAGAAAAAGTCATGGTTTAATAAGCATCTTCTATAAGCACTCTTTAAGCTACTAGCCAAAAACAATGAAGGTTAAACTTCTATATTAAAAAGGAAATGCATTACATTAACGAATATGTTACCCTGGCAAGATGGTAAATCACTTGACTTCCGTAGGGGAGGTCGCAGGTTCGATTCTCGCTGGGGTGTAACATCCTTTTCTATTTTCTTGCTATTTTTTATTACTCGTAACATAATTTAGTCACACTTTTGTGATATGTATCGAATTATGACTGCACTTAAATAATGTGTGACAAAATATGACTCTATGATTTAGACACCTAAATAAATACTTCATGTGACCATACTAACATCTTGAATTTAGTCACACAAACACTCAATGTGACTAATATCAAGGTTAACGATAAACCGTTGGGGCAGGTTTACGTTGGCCTAGGAAACTCGGTCAACGACGTCGAGGAACCTTAGTCGATTCGAAATAGGCTCCGTTGTTCTACGTCGGCCAAGGAACCGTCGGGGCACGTTTACGTCGGCCTAGGAAACTTGGCCTAGGAAACTTACGTGACCATATGTATCGAACTGTGAAGTGAAGAAATGTGTATTTTGTGTGACTATTGATCATCCAATGGCCACATGAATTTTATGTTTGTGTGGCCTTTTCTAACATTTAGTCACACAAAGCATGTTTCTTTTGGGTATTTAGTCACATTCAATTAAGCATAAAGTGGCCAAAAGTGTAAATAAGTGTTACCATATGATGTTTAAAGTGAAGAAATGTGTATTTTGTGTGACTATTGATCATCCAATGGCCCATGAATTTTATGTTTGTGTCATTTAGTCACATAAAGCATGTTTTTTTTGGGTATTTAGTCACATACAATTAATCATAAAGTGGCTAAAAGTTCACATAATTGTGACCATATGGTGTTTCCTTAATTAATAAAAGTTCACCTTTGCACAAAAAAAGAAATATGTTGTGTTGTTGTCTGCTTATAAGCAGATAAGTTTAGTGGTTAAGGCTGCCAGTACAAAGTTAAGTCTGGTAGGTTAGTTTTAGTGGTTAAGGCTGCCAATACAAAGTTAAGTCTGGCAGACCTAAGTTAAGTCTGTTTAGTATTCGTTGTTAGTTCTGTTTATGAAAAACATAGTAGTTTTTTGTGTGACTATTGATCATCCAATGGCCACTTGAATTTTATGTTTGTGTGGCCTTTTGTAACATTTAGTCACACAAAGGATGTGTGTTTTGTGTATTTAGTCACATACAATTAATCATAAAGTGGCCAAAAGTGTTAATAAGTGTGACCATATGGTGTTTCAAGTAAAGAAATGTGTATTTTGTGTGACTATTGATCATCCAATGGCCACATCAAATTTATGTTTGTGTGGCCTTTTCTAACATTTAGTCACACAAAGAATGTTTGTTTTGGGTATTTAGTCACATACAATTAATCATAAAGTGGCTAAAAGTGTCAATAAGTGTGACCATATGGTGTTTCAAGTGAAGAAACATGTATTTTGAGTGACTATTGATCATCCAATGGCCACATATTAAGTTACGTGACCATATGTACTGGATTTTGGCTACACTTAAATAATATGTGTGACAAAAAGTTTAGTGTGACCATATATGGCATTTGGTCACAATGTTAGTAGTAAATGTGACTATATAGATTAGCTTTTGGCAATCTAACAGTAACTAAACTTTAAACACACATATTAACTTACGTGAACATATGTACTGGATTTTTGCTACACTTAACGAATGTGTGACAACACATTTAGTGTGACCATATATGGCATTTGGTCACAGTGTTCAAGTGTGTGACATGTATTTGTCACTGTTTATATGTATATCGTGACTAATGCTTCAACCTTACTTTTCATTTGTCACTCGTTCCAATTTCAGATGTGGCTAAAGAGTTGGCAAAACATATCAGTCACCCTTAAATAATGTGTGACAAAACTTGACTCTATGATTTAAACACACAAAAAATTACTTCATGTGACTAACGCATCAAGGTTACTTGTATTTGTCACGCGTTCCAAATTCATATGTGGCTAAATGATTAGAAACAAAATCACCAGATACCTTTAGCCACACAATGTTCAAGTGTGTGGCAATACAGTTCTAATGGTCACACAATCAAAATTTTCATTTGTGACTAATTAGTAAATGTTGTCAATTTTCGTACCTTCAGCCACACAAATATGCGAATGTGTGGCCATTCCATTTCGACCATGTGTGACCAAATCCCGTTTTTGTACTAGTGTTGTACTCCTCCTCTAGATTAGGTTTGGGTTTTTGGTTGACGGGTTTCTCAAGAGTTGGTTGGACCAATGGTTCGGGTCCTTGGTACTTCATGAGGGATCGCTTGGTGTAACACCCCCAAATCTCGGTACAGCGGAAGACTTAATCAAGTTTTCGGGGCGTTACAATTGGATTGGTATCTCACGCAAGTATAGCAAACAAGATAGTCATTTATCATTCAAAACCAATCCCAAATTTAAATATTCAAAACATTAATCCCAAAATGTAAATATTAGGCCCAAACATGATTTAATAAAATAGGTCCCCATAAATTATCAGAGTTGATTATGATCCTTGAACCATGCCTCCTTGCCAAGCTTCCATAGAACACGTACTCCAAACATCACTTAATTACCTGAGAAAACATGCTAAAAGGTCAGCTAACGCTAGTGAGTTCATAGGTTTAAGTTCAAGTTTAAAATAGTGGACCTGTAGGAGTTAATTTGCTATGCGAAAGATCCCTTAGAAAGGTACAATACTTGGAGAATGTATGTGTGAAAGTGGTGAGCAAAAAGGAAGAAATGGCTCACTATTTATAGAGGAGAAAACTTACTGTTCCCCGGATCCTACGGATCCCTCCCACAAGGGATCCGGCTAGCGTAAAGCTAGGGATCTGTGGGACGCTCCTCTTTACCCATGGGTATTTTGGTTATGGGTCATGCGTCATGGGTCATGGGTCATGGGTTATGGTTTGATCCATGGGTTTCTTAATAGATACAATGTATCTTATGAGTTCAATGTACCTAGTCAAATGGTTTGGATAAAACCATGGGTTATGGGTCAATACCATTTGTTAGTTTTTACCCATTTTAGTATATACTAGTTTAAGTATATTTTTAACCAAATATGTAAACACTAGTTGTTGTACATATGTATTAATAAACCATAAAATCACTTATACGTGTTTTAGTGTTTTATGTGAAAATGTAAGTGTGTTAGAAAACTATTGGCTCAAACAGTTTACGCATTTTATTTGTTTCGTTAAAATGATTTTACGTTTGTTATCGACAAAACATTAGAAGATCGTAAAATATAAATAAACGTTTTTACGGCTTATTTGTATTAACACAAGCCTTGGAATATATTCAATGGATTTCTGAACATTGCTACAAATGGCATATGAATATAGGGTACGGACGAAGAGACAATTTTGATCATAAGGTAATGAAGACATTGACAAAGCAAGAATACAATTATGGGAAAATTTCAAAAAACGAAGGCAAGAAAGAGAAGCTGAAGCATGTAGGATTGAGAAGGTTAAGAGTGTATTTGGGACCAAAACCGGGATCAATCTTGAAAAAACGATTCTTGACCACATCAAGGAATCGAGGGAACGAGATGAGAGAATTGAAAAGATGATGAAGACATTCGTGGAAAATACAGTCTCTTCTCTCAAAATTCATGAAGATCAGATTAAGGGATTAGAAAAGACTGTGAGCTCATGTTCGCAAGCCATTACTGATTACCTAGCGGCTCGGGGAGAGGAAGTTGTCTACACGGTGGAAACTATCCTTGAAGAACCAACGACCTTTTCGGAAAAAGTTAAGCGACGAATCAGCATGGAGAGACAATCACTTCTGGACCAAGCTTTACCAGTAAACTCCCCTATTACTAATTCCATAAAAACTAATCATGATGATATTCCGCAGGAATCAAGCAATGATGAGATAATTCAACTCAACGAAAGATGTTCAACGGTTTTGAGAAACGAGCGACCACAGAAGGAAACAGATCCAGGTTGTTTCACTCTCCTTTGCTTGATCGGGAGTCTCAATATGTGTAATGGCCTAGCTGATCTTGGAGCGAGCATAAGCATAATGCCTCGTTCGATGTTCCTACGTATGGGTATTGGTGACCTTAAGCCAGCCAAGATGAAAATTGAAATGGCCGATCGATCCATGCAGTCACCGTTAGGAATTGTTGAAAATGTGTTGGTAAAGATAAAGAAATTCCTTTTCTCAGTGGATTTTGAGATTCTTGACATTCCGGAAGACAACAGAATACCTGTCATTTTAGGTAGACCTATGTTTGCTACTGCCCATACAAAGGTGGATGTCTTTGCTGGAAAACTAACTCTTGAAGCTAATGGAGAAATTGCAATGTTCGGACCTAATGAACTCCTGACTACTCCTCAAAAAGTATGTGCGGTTGAACTAGTAGGCAGTTTTGGTGACGCTCTAGAAGAATTTCTTAGTGACCCCCGGATCCTGGCGAGATAGATTCGGGGTAAGATTTTGATGTTTTCATCAATTTCGAGGAAAAGGATAATTTAGGAATCAGTATTGATGACTTCTCAAGTGACGTCGAAATAGCCCATTGGCAAGACAACTCTATGAAGGCTTTTTTGCAAACCGATCAACCTAGATTTTATGAGGTGGGAACCCGCATACATCATAGGAACCCTTATTATCTGAAGATCTCATGCAAAATCAGGTTCATCGATTTCCATCCATTTATTGACACAGCTTCCCGAGTCAACATTATGTCAAAAGAGTGCTACAACCGAGTTATGATGAAAGAATTATAATATAAGGGGAATAACTTTCTTGGGTTTGCAACTAACATCCGTGTCTTCGTTGGGACTCATTCATTTTTGGTGGACTTTTTGGTTTTGGATGACGTAAGCGAGTTTGTGGAAGATGGACTAACGGGAGTAATTTTAGGAAAACCTTTTCAGGAAATGTCTGGGTTAGATAAAAATGAAAAAGAAGGGTTAGTATGGTTAAAGATAAACGATGATAAAACTATCTTCAAAATGCCGAGAACCATTAAGAATTTTAAAAATTGGACCAAGAGGCAGTTAAGCCAAGCCCAACCATTACTCGATATCAGTGAGGAAGACAAGGCAAAAGGTATTGACCAGCCTTACAAGAAAATCAAGAGCTTCTAATCGGGCTGTTTAGAATTAGGGGATGACTACAAACGGGATGAGAATCTGATAAGTTGGATCTAACGTGGAGATTGCCATATCCACGAAATCACCAACAAGCACTGCTAACCCCGCGGCTCTGAGTCTAACTTAAAGACTCGTAAATAAAGAAAAGTGCTCTTTCGGGAGACAACCCGAATTATCCCTTTCTTTTGTTTTATTTCCATTTCGGTAGGGTTTTGTGTTTTTAACCATTTTTGCAGGAAACTTGGAGTAATTGCTGCCACAGCTTGCTGATCTGACCCTAGTTACGGCGTAACTCATTTCAGTGGTTACGTCGTAACCTACCCATTGCAGCAGAATTTCAGTTGCATTACCGATTACGGCTAATACCATCTCCGTGGTTACGCCGTAGCTACACTCTTACAGCGTATGCCAGGTTTTGCCAGTTATGGCGTAACTCCCTCAAGGAGTTACAACGTAACTGTCCTCTACTTTACTTCTTTCATTTTAAAACACAATAACCGTGTATTAGTATTTTAAATGAACTTTGTGGGTGTGTTTCCTGTAAACCCTCACAAGACTTCACTCGTCTACTTGGGACACCAAGTGGTTTAAAAGGCTTGTTGCATATGCTAAATGCAACCGTGATTCCTACGAAAGTGAGTTAGTTTTTTTTATTTATTTTGTTTTTCATTCTTTATTTTTAGAATTATGCTTGTCGGTAGTGTGATTTCAGGGATTGAAGTTAGTTCATGGATGCTTATATGAAGGCACGTCTCTTTTTCGTGGGCCTTCTTTCTTTTTGGGAGCAAATTTCAGGGAAGTTCTCGCTCTAGTTCTACTTTTCTCTTCACCTTTATTTAACGCTTAGTATAAAAGGGACTTTGTACAATTCTAGTGGGGGGACGGGAGTAGAATTATCTCTTGAACTTTATTTTGCCCTCATTTTTCTAGTTTATTTTGAAAAATTATGACATTTTTAAAATTTTGACATGTTTTTCTTAACCTAACTAGATTAGACCTTAGCCGAGCACATACAACCCTTGATATTATATGGTGAGATTAGCCTTATCCATTTCCAATATTTTACCCCAAATCCACCAAATTATGAGTGTGCCGGTAGCTTGTAAACTTTAGAACTTGGCCTTTGCATCATTTCGAGACCATAGACGAGGTATGTTGAGTTAGCTCGATGTATTTGGACTTTTCAGTTTAAGAAGGCAATATTATAGGATTATCACCCAAATAGCCTACCATTGTGTGTCTATCGATTAGTCACCTCGACTTCTCGACCCCTATGTGAAACCCTTTTGTTGCACTCTCCTTTAGTGCAAGATACCCCTAGATACACCCATCTGAGCCATTCCTTTCAATTTGTTAACCCAATATATTGTTTCGATACACCTATACACCTTAGCCTACCCTGTAGTCTTTATTTGTGGTTGGGAAGTCATCATTTGCCTAAGTTCAAGGTTCAAGTGGAAAGGTTCGGAAATCACACTTTCGTCGACGACATATTCTTGAAGATCATTGAAGACCCCCCGAATTTCCGTTGTTCATCTCAAGTGGGGGGATATTATGTTTAGTTTATGTTGAAAAAAAAATGATTCGAAAAAAAAAAAAAAAATTGTTATGTTATTTAGTTATTGTAAAGTGCAATGTTATAAGCACTATGTTATGAGCTTCATATAGATTTAGTATCGAGGAGGCCACCTCGGTCGCATTCGAAGATTGGAGTTGGTAATTATGCCAACAGTTGAAGAAAAAGGTAGTGTGCCCATCATGACGTCCTCTAATGAGACATCTACCTAGTAATTCATTATCCGGTTTCTTAACTTCAAAGCTTGAACTTTGGGCGGACGGTAAGTGGTGATGAATTGGTTATAGATTTAGACTACCTGCTTGATTTTTATTTTACACCATTTATATTTCCCATGTCTTATCCTACCCTTTAGTCATGAAGCGTGTCTAGGTGATGCAGCGAGCAATCTTTGGTGTCTTGGCGATGGATTTGGTCATGTATCATTGATTTTGTCCACTTCACCGTGACATGTTAGTAATGACGAGTCACCCCCTTAACCTTTGTCGTGTCTACCCATATTGCCTTCAAAAATTGTTTAACCCTTAACTCTAGTGGTGGAGATTTGTGTAACCGCCAAGCTTATGATAGAATACATGCTATGACTGTGCGAATGACTGATCACCTCGAAATTGACACTTAGAATAGTTGAGAGATCTGAGTGTTTCGTTCCCATTTCGTGAGGTGTTCGGCTTTGTTTTATTCTAGCATAAGGGATTTGTAAACTTATATTTTCCAGGTTATGGGAGATATCTTTTTAGGAATCTTTATAATAAGGTCTACTTGAGGGCAAGTAGAGTTCAAGTGGGGGGATATTTGATAACATCAAATAGTCTTGTATTTTAAGTGTCAATTTCCCCCGATAATGCTTGTAATTTATATCATTTATATGGATTTACGCTTGTTTTCCATTGTTTTCCACTTTCAGGTAAATTACGAGCATTGGAGCTAAAGAGACGCGGAATTGGAGAATTATCAAAGATTTATCAGAGTATGCTCACTTTGAAGAAGTTACGGCATAACTCATCTCTCACATTACGCCGTAACTATAGCTTGACTCAGAAAGCCAGCTCATCAGAAGATTACGGCTTAACTCTCACAAAAGACTACGACGTAGCTATATTAGGTCAAATGAGGTTCCACGCCGCTGATAACTACGCTGTAACCCTTGTTTAAACTATGGCGTAACCATGAAATATTGAAGATACGGCGTAACCACTTATTAGTTTACGCTGTAACCAGCAAATCTAGTGCAAATTACGAAGAAATAGAAGATTATGGCGTAACTATTCTATTAGTTACGTCAAAACCCAGATCTGGCCTATAAATACCCCACGATTTCCAGCATTTCAAAGCATCCCATTCCACACACCACAACCAAAGAACGTGGGAAGAAGCCAAAGGCAGGTCTAGAGGAGCATACGGAGCTGTCTCCAAGGGAGAAATCACTCCCCTACGATAAGCATTAGCTTTTTATCTTTTCTTTACTTTGGATTCATGTATTTCGTAGCATTGAATATTGAATTGATTTGTATGGTTAATATGAGCGGCTAAGCACCTCTTGGTGTTGGCCTAGTTATGATTCCTTAATTGTTTTGTTTGCGTTTACATTACTTCCTTATAATTATTTCTAAGTGTATGCATTCATAGTTTATTGGTAGCTACCCTTGTTTCGGTAGTTTTGAATGGCGGTAGAGGCTAGTTACTTAGGAGATATGACCAACTGACCCTAAGTGAGTAGACTGAGATGGGAAGGGTAAGATATGACCAACTTACGACCCTTTCTACTTGTGCGATTTGACCAACTGATCACCTACCGTTTGGATGAACTTAAGAATTAGGGGGTGAGTGTTTAAGTTGCTAATGCCCGGGCACTCACTATTATAAGTCTAGCATGTAGTGGTACTTAATGACTCGGCTTAGGGGACCAGGAACAACTGGACTTATGAGGGGACACCTGACTTCTCCAGTGGTGGCATCTTTGCTGATAGGTTAGGGCGAATTGACCAAATGCTGTCCTCTCGACTTTGACCCCACCTGAAGTAATTGGAAGTAATTAGACGTAGACATTACTAGCTAGGATGATTAACTAGGTTAGCACCACTCTCCTCTATTGATTGAACCTTTGCTTTTATCTGCTTTAGTAATTAATTTATTAATTTCTTATCAAAAGCATATTTAAATCTCTGACACCTAGACTTAGTAATAATCCAACACACATAGCTCTTGGGACGACCTCGGTTTTACCGATTACTACACTACACACGACCAGGTACACTGCCCATTAGTGCATTAGGGTAGAAAATAGGTATAACGAGACAATATAAATATTAAAACCTGGTCAGTAAAACCTGCATCAACGACATTTTCAGCCATACAGTGCTTCAAATGGAGCGGCCTTAATGCTAGAATGATAACTATTGTTGTAGGAGAATTCGACCAAAGGGAGATGTCTCTCCCAGCCTTTGCCGAAATCAATGACACAGGCTCTAAGCATATCCTCTAAGTTCTGAATGTTTCTCTCGCTCTGACCATCGGTTTGAGGATGATAAGCAGTGCTCATATCCAGGTTTGTTCCTAACGCTGACTGCAAGGATCTCCAAAAATAGGATGTAAAACGGCTATCTCGATCGGAAATGATAGATACCGGTACTCCATGACGCGATACTATCTCCTTAATGTACAATCGAGCGAGCTTGTCGAGACTATCGACCTCGCTAATGGCTAAGAAGTGAACAGACTTAGTCAAACGATATACGATTACCCAGATAACGTCATTGCCGCTAGCTGTTCTTGGTAATTTGGTGATAAAATCCATGGTGATTCGCTCTTATTTCCATTCCGGGAGTTCGGGTTGAACTAAGAGTCTTGAGGGTTTCTGGGGTTTTTCCTTTACCTTAGAATAAGTCAAGCACCAACTGACATACTGAGCTATGTCGGCTTTCATGTTAGGCCACCAGTAGAGTTTCTTCAAGTCCTGATACATCTTATCGGCTCCGGGATGAATAGAGTATTTTGACTTATGCGACTCGTGCATAATCAACTCACGGATTCCGCCATGAAATGGTATCCAGCTTCTGTCTTTGAAGCATAAGGTTCCGTCGAAAAGCTTCAAGAAGCCATTTTCACTTTCTACCATTCCATGCAGATTCTCATAAGGACAGTTCTCTTCCGTCAATGCCGCAGCTTGGCCGGCTAAGATTTGAGATGGTAGAGGCGAACTAATGGTCATTCCTAGGGATCGAACGAGTAAAGGTGGAATGTTCTCCTTACGACTAAGTGCATCAACAACAACATTGGCCTTACCAGGATGATAACGAATCTCACAGTCATAATCACTGAGCAACTCTAACCAACGACGCTGTCACATATTCAGCTCCTTCTGATCTAAGATATGCTTCAAGCTCTTATGGTCGGTAAACACTACACACTTGGTTCCATACAGATAATGTCTCTAGATTCTAAGGGCAAACACTACAGCACCTAACTCAAGATCATGGGTGGTGTAGTTTTTCTCATGCTTCTTAAGTTGTCGGGAGGTATAAGCTATCACCTTCTCCCGTTGCATCAAAACAGCATGATAAGATCATTTATAAGCTCAGCTAGGGATCAATAACAAAGATAATAAACATAATACGCAGCGGAATAATCAAAACAATACTTTGTTATTGAACAAGGTTTTCATTCACTAACACTAACTAATCTTAGACGTTTATAGGAACACGTCTACTAACTAAACTAATAACCTAGGCGTTTACATGAACATACGCCTAGGACACACACACCTCTTTAAGTCGACTACATCTTGGAAAACTTTATTAAAAACCTACACCTATGTCCTCTTTATATACTAGAGGATAAGGACTAAATAATAAAACTTCCATTGCAAGCAAGCCCTTCCATCTTTTAGTAGATTTCTTTCTTGTCATATTAAGTCCCTCTTGTTTCATTCTTTTTGTCTTTATCAACTCAAACCTATAATTCCCAACAATCTTCCCCTAGTTGATAAGGACAAAACCATTCTTGAACGAACTTCCCTAGACGAAGTAGAGAAATTGAGATCAGGGATCTCACCATGAATGAAACAAGTATGTCTTCCTTTGTCTTCCCCTTAATCCATGCCATGTCACTCAAACATCTCTTCCCCTTTTTGTTATTATCCAAATAGGGAACGTATGCAAATAATGATTTTGACCACCACGGATCAATATCATACTTCCAATCTAAGACTTCCAATGCTTTAAATCACCCACCATTACGCACCATAGGAAAAATGGATCCAAAACAGTAGAAAACTTCAACTAGCAGTAGTAATAATGATCAACAATAGTAAAAACCAAAAACTTCCCCTTGAGTGATGCATGTAGATGGTTAAACATTTAACAATAAGCTTCTCCTAAAAACCATATGTTAACCATCTTCTTGATTCTTCAAAATATGTAAGCTCCTTGTAATGATCACTTGTGAAGAAAAGCAAATATAACGAATTTGATGAAGAAGTAGAATTTCTCAAACTTGTGTCTTAAATCTTTTACTATCCACGGAAGTCCATACTTATACGAACCAACAAATATAAGTAGACCGCAATCCCTTGACAAAATCCTCAACTAGTATGAGACACTGAGCACTACAATGTAACTCCTTTAAGTGATAGTTTACTAGGTCTTCATCCATCCACCCTCTTGACCTATGAAAACTAGATTTTGCAAATCTTATATAATAAGAACACAAACCAAGTAATTCCACTTCACCTTCAAATAAGTGATAAATAATCCTCTTCGTAATCAATTCTTCAATAAATCTCCATAACGAGCCTTTTTTAAAATCCTTTTAAGAACAAATAACCAAACTCCTTGTGTGTGTGAACAATAACCTCTGTGTGTGTCGTCAAAAAAATCCATAACAAATATCATGCTCGACTTCCCCTCAAATCTGAATATCTTCGTTTAGCAGTACTGTCGAATAAGCATCAGTACTTTGAATGAGAAGCGCTACTTTCGTCCAAGAGCAGTACTTTGTGAAAGGGTAACAGTACTTTGAAATCTCCAAGCAGTACTTTGAACTTAGAACAGTACTTTAAGCAGTACTTTCACATAATAGCTCAAATCGAAGATCCCTTCGGTGGAAAGTTAGATGAGTATATAGAGAACATCCACCAAAAATTTCGTCACGATCCAACGGTTAACGAAAAAGTTATAATCGTTTCAAAACAGTGCTGTAGTAACCTTAGTAATTTTTTTCAGTTTCAGCAGCAGACTTCGACAGGAACATTTGATTGAGAGCTCAGATCAACAATCCCTTCGGTGAGATTAAAGATAGATATACCAAGAAGCTCCAGTTCGAATTTGAGCCCGATCCAACGGTTCATTAAAAAGTTATACCCTCTTGAAAACTATGCTGCAGAAAAGTTGCGAATTTTGCAAAAAATCGATTTTCTTCATTCTTTTTCGCCAAGAAACCTTGTGAATCCCTAGGTAACGAGCTCCCCGAGCTCTGATACCACATGATAAGATCGTTGTAACTCTTAGACTAGGTCTAATATTATATCTAGGAACACATAATAATGAAAGCGGAATATTCAAACATAGAATCAACATTATTATGAACAAGGTTTTTCATTATCATCTCTTTCCTTAGTTAATTTCTTAATTTCAGAAATTTTACAGTTTAGTTTCCATTCACTAAGTTTTAACTGATAATCCTGTTGTTCATATTTTTCAGCCCAAGCCATTTCATTATTTTCATGAGTTAATATTTTGGCTTCCATAGACTCTAAAGTGATTTGATAACCTGCTACCTCAGACCTAGCCCTAATACAATTATCTCTTTCAATCACATAATTGTTAAGCAATTTTAGATAAAACGCATAACAGTTTGAGCATACCTCAGATATAGGAGACTGAGTTGGTGAAGTAGCCACCATAGCAAGAAGAACAGGATCATCTTCACTTTCTTTGCTCCAATCAAATCCTCCAAAGCCATCATCAGATTCCAAAGCAGCATGTTCAGATTCTTCATCAAAAGCGGTGCTCCAGTCCAATGCTTCCACTATGTCTTTAACTTCATCTTCCACTGCTACCATACAGTAAGTCACTGATTCATCATCAAATTCTTCACTCCAGTCAACTTCTGATAGATTCTCTTGAGCAACCAAAGCCTTTGTTTCAGTTACTGGAATTTCTTTAAGCTCAAGTTTTGGCTTCTCAGATGTTCTGTTTGCTTGATACTTAGCAAACCTGCACTCCCTTGCAAAGTGACCAGTCTTTTGACAATTGAAGCATTCAATTTGAGATTTGTCAAAAGTTATTCCTTGTTTTGGTTTGAAATCAATACTTTTGCCTGTCTTCTTCATGTACTTTTTGATCCTTGCAGTGATCATAGCAACTTGCCACCTGATATCAATTTCTTCAAGTGCATCTTCTTCAATATGTGCTAGATCCTCTTCATAAGTGACAGGTAAGCTTGCTTGTTGTGCGAAGAAAGAGCACACAACTTCATCTGAGTGCAAAGTGGTAGATGGTGGGGCCTGCTGAGCATATGAAGGGGGATTGTAAACAACAGTACTTTGAGGAATAGTACTTTGAGGAGAAGCAGTCTTTTGGAAGTACTGCTCTTCTTTTCAGATGATAGAAAAGCAATACTGTGAGATTTGGAACTTGGTTGACCACTCATCTCATGTTCATACACCTTCAGTTGATGATAGAGATCATCAAAGTCCATGACATCCAATCCTTGTTGTCCTCTGATCATAGTGGCAATCACATGCCATGTAGATGGCAAGCTCCTTAGAAACTTCAAATTAGCATCCTCAACTGACACTTCTGCCTTGTATAACTCCAACATGTTGAGGAGGTTTTAAAACCTATCATATGCAGCATCTAGACTCTCTCTTTCTCCTACTGTGAAAGTTTCAAACTGTTGTTTCAGCAAGTTTTTGTGCATCTTCTTAGAGGCTTCATTCCCTCCAAATCTGGTCTTGAGAGCAGCCCAGAGCTGCTTGGCATCTTTAGCATCATGAAATTTGAGAAGATGACCATCTGGAATGGCAGATAAGAGAATATTTAGTGCCTTTTCTTGATTCCTAATGGTTGCTGCTGGTAAGACTGCCTTTGGTGCAGTTGGTTATCCAGGAATACTAATGGGTTCAGTAACTACTTCATTCCCATTAACAATTACATTCCATAAAGCATGGTCTGTAATGGCAATATACTGCCTCATCTTCATGCACCAGAGATCATATTCTCCCTTCTTGATTATTGGAATTCTGAGTGAGGTGATTGAGGGTGGTGGAACAGCTTCAGTCGACATCTTGAATATTGTTGAAGTAGGGTTTCTTCCTAGTCAGAGTTTCCACACAAGCTCTGATACCACTTGTTGGATCGATATACTTTAATCAAACTAACTTTAACTAGCTCGTTAAGGTTTAATAACCTCAGATAAATCCTAAGTTATTAACAAAGAAACACTGAGCAATCTTTATTAAGTACGCGGAATTTACTTAACAAAGCTAAGAAGAATAACTTTTATTATAAACTCTAAATCTGCTTATTATGCAGATACTCTAATACAACTCTAAGATAATCGAACTTTTCTCTAAAACACTAATTCGTAAACTCTAAAACTCTTTCTGTAAATCGTTCCTCTAATGCCAATCTAGGAGTCCTTTTATAGGCTTAAGGATATCCTAGTCGGTTTACAATTTGTATTCTTGTACGACAAGTAATCTAAACATGGAATACAATTCTTTCCATAAACGAATATAACAGTTCTTTTGTTCTTGCAGTACTTTGACTTCATAGTGCAGTACTTTGACTTTGTCTTTAGCAGTACTTTGACTCTTTGACTTCTTCCAGTACTTTGCAGCTTTACAGTACTTTCATATCTTCAGTACTTTCATATCCTCAAACCTATAATTCCCAACAATCTTCCCCTAGTTGATAAGGACAAAACCATTCTTGAACGAACTTCCCTAGACGAAGTAGAGAAATTGAGATCAGGGATCTCACCATGAATGAGACAAGTATGTCTTCCTTTGTCTTCCCCTTAATCCATGCCATGTCACTCAAACATCTCTTCCCTTTAATTCCAAATCTCTTCGAGAAGCAGTACTTTCAATAAAATCTGCAGTACTTTGTGAACATAAGCAGTACTTTAAGAAGTACCTTGCAGCAGTACTTAGATTATATAAGCATCAGCAGTACGTTGAAACACGAGCAGTACTTTCAAACTAGGGATCAATAACAAAGATAATAAACATAATACGTAGCGGAATAATCAAAACAATACTTTGTTATTGAACAAGGTTTTCATTCACTAACACTAACTAATCTTAGACGTTTATAGGAACACGTCTACTAACTAAACTAATAACCTAGGCGTTTACATGAACATACGCCTAGGACACACACACCTCTTTAATTCGACTACATCTTGGAAAACTTTATTAAAAACCTACACCTATGTCCTCTTTATATACTAGAGGATAAGGACTAAATAATAAAACTTCCATTGCAAGCAAGCCCTTCCATCTTTTAGTAGGTTTCTTTCTTGTCATATTAAGTCCCTCTTGTTTCATTCTTTTTGTCTTTATCAACTCAAACCTATAATTCCCAACACAGCACCTAAGCCTTTATGCGAAGCGTCGCAGTACACGACAAATTCTTTGCTTCCTTCAGGCAAAGCTAGGATGGGCGCACTACACAACTTCTCCTTCAGAAGTTGGAATGCTTCTTCTTCCTTTTCTCCCCATTCATACTTAACGTCCTTCTGCGTCAGTTTGGTCAGCGACTTGGCTATTTTGGAGAATCCCTCAATGAACCTCCGGTAATAGCCTGCTAAACCTAGAAACTGGCGGACTTCTGACGGGTTCTTAGGGGCTGCCCATTCCTTAATGGCCTCAATCTTGGCTGGGTCAATGTGAACTCCTCGACTATCTATCACGTGACCTAAAAATTGCACAGACCGAATCCAAAATTCACACTTAGAGAACTTGGCATACAGCTTCTCTTCCTGCAACAATTCTAAAATGAGCCTTAAATGCTCTTCGTGCTCCTCTCTACTCCTGGAGTATATCAAGATGTCTTCTATGAATACTATCACAAACTTATCCAAGTATGGCTTACACACTCGGTTCATGAGATCCATGAATACCGCTAGCGCGTTGGTCAAACCAAACGACATCACTTGGAATTCATAGTTCCCATAACGAGTCCTAAACGCTGTCTTAGGGATATCCTCCTCTAGAACTCTAAGCTGGTGATAACCAGACCGTAATTCGATCTTGGAAAATACACTAGCTCTTTGGAGTTGATCAAATAGGTCATCTATTCTAGGTAACGGGTATCGGTTCTTCACCGTCAACTTATTCAACTCTCTATAGTCAATACACATCCGAAACGATCCATCCTTCTTCTTCACAAACAACACCGGTGCTCTCCATGGTGACGAACTTGGTCGAATGAATCCCTTCTCAGATAACTCTGCCAACTGTTTAGACAGTTCATCTAATTCTCTTGGAGCAAGTCGATAGGGTGCCCGGGCTACGGGTGCAGCACCGGGTATCAACTCTATTTGGAATTCCACTTGTCGGACAGGTGGAATCCCTGGCAGGTCGTTGGGAAACACATCCAAAAACTCTCTAACGACGGGTACATTCTTAAGGTGTCTTGCACTCTTCTCCTCGCCTTTCTTTTCAGAAATTCGAACCAAGAAAAAGAAAACCTCGTCTATCAATGTACTTCTGGGCCTTAATACAAGAGATGATGCTCAACCGGGAAGGACTTCCACAGTCGCTCCGATCACCTTGTATGCTCAGAACTTTTCCGCCATACGGTACACGCACAATCTTCTCATCGCAGATGGTGTGTGCACCGTTCTTTGACAACCAATCCATTCCGATGATGATGTCAAAACTTCCTAGGGTGACTGGCAATAGGTCTATGCTAAACGGGTGGTCTAGGATTCTCAAGGTACAACCTCGGACTACGGTGTCTATCTTCTCCCTATTCCCATTAGCTAATTCCACATCGTAACTGAACCCTAGAGGTGTTTGGGAAATTCCTAGTAATGGCATAAAGTTGGTGGATACGAAACTCATATCGGCACCAGTATCAAACAGTATGGAAGCATAGCGGTTATTGAGAAGGATCGTACCCGTAACTACGTTAGGGTCCTTACCAGCTTCCTTCCTAATAGCATACACACGCGGTGTTCCCATGTCTCTCTGCTGATTCCTAGCACTCTGATTTCCCTGATTCTCCACAACCTCATGCTTCATAGGGTTTAAGCAATTACTTCCCACACCTCGATTAACAAATCCTCCTCTATTACTGGGGTTTCCTTTCATCCACGGCTCTCGGCACTCATTCTTGTAGTGCCCTTTCTTTCCACATCCAAAACAGGTAACAGTGGCCTTCCAGTCCGCTCCTTGTGCAGTTTGAGCCGCAGCAAGTGGACGGGACCTACAGTCTTTGGCCATGTGTCCTACCTTAGAGCAATTCCTACACACAATTGAGCACGGTCCATGGTGGTGTCGATTGCAATGACCACACAAGGGCTTGTTACCTTTATAACCCTTCTTCTCTTCATTTCTTATGGCGAACACCCTGGCTGTCTCTTGCCGTTTGTTGCCATTCCTTTTAAAAACTTCATTCCTCTTCCTCTTATCACTCTTATCATTCTTACCCTTGTCTCCTACTTCTAATACATAAGAGTTCATCAAACGCTGAGCCACATTAATTGCCTCATGCAAGTTAACTGGCTTCGCAGCGATGACATCATTCCTGGTAGCTAAAGGCAATCCATCGATATACCTCACAATCTTAAAGGCTTCAGTGCGAACCATATCAGAGCAAAGCAGCGACAACTCTTGGAAACGACGATTGTAAGTCGTCATGTCGGTACCCTTAACCTTATGGTTCCAGAACTCAATCTCTAGCTTCTTAACTTCATTCCTAGGACAGTAAGTCTTGATCAAGAGAGCCTTAAACTGGGTCCAAGTCATGCTATAAGCTACATCACTTCCTACGGATCTGTGATAGTTGTTCCACCAGGTCAACGCTTCTTCTTCAAGGTAAATGTTGCATAGTTAACCTTACAATCCTCTTCACAGTTGCTAATGGTAAACACAGACTCAGTTTTCTCCATCCACCTAGTTAGATAAACCACTCCTTCGGTTCCTTCGAACTCGATGGGACCACAGAACCGGAACTCTTTATAGGTACAACCTCGAGTCCGATTAAGCAGTGGGGTTCCACCAGAGGTGTTAGAGAGATTAGACTCAGCTAGCAGTTCAGCTACATGTTGCGTCACAAGCTGGTCGATATGGGCTGGGGCGGGTTAGGTGGAACAGGACCATTATCAGCACGGTCGTTCACATTCGGGTTCTCTACAGCTGGGTTATCAGTGTTCAGGTTCTCAACAGGTGGAATGGTCGGGGTCGGATGACGACCTCGACGGATAGGGGCAACCACAACAGCAGGGGCTGCTCGATTAGTCCTAGGCGTGTTTCGTCTTTGTGCCATCATTCTGAAGGCAAGAATAACAATTTCATAAGTTCACAATTCACGCTCTAAAAGACTGAGTTGAGTTCCAAGGATCACCAAATAACGCTCGAATACATAAATCAAGGCTAACAAGGATAACGCTATACCATAACGAAACAATTAGAGACCAAATCACAACTAAAGGATGCACGTTCTAATAACCATAACTCATAGGTTCCAAAGTGGAATACATGAAAGGATATGGAGAAATCAAAAACGATCCTAACAATGATACTAATAAGATAACTAGGATATATCTACATCTCGAACTAGAGACTACTCAGTTTCAAGATGGTACAATGCCATGAATCTAACACAATCTAGCCACGACTACGAGCACTCCTAAATGATCTCCAAACATCGTCCATCACTCTCCATAGTGACAAAATCCCCAGACACAGAGAGTCGCGATCTTTCTTAAGATTCACGACCTCCTCCTCTAACTTGTCGACCTTGCGCCGAAGTGCTTGGTATGCCTCCTGGGCTATCGAATACTCTGCTTGCTGATTCCCTACCTGCTCATAGAGTTTCGACATACCCTCTCTCTCAAGGCCATCGACTTCTTCTCCATCTTAGTCATGTATATCCTCAAATCCTCTACACCAGTCCTCGACACCCTATCTAATCGATCTGACAACCAACTAAGGCTAATATTCTGGGATATAATCCTCTCCCAAATCAAGCCCGTACCTCCATAGTCCTCAGGCTTTGAAGCAATCTCTGATGGTATCTCTGAACCTAATGGGCTACCTATCTCAGGTGAATGTGGAGGTGAACCAAAATCAAAAGGCTGCCCAGGAGAATCAGGCTCAGGCAAAGGTAAGGGAGAGCCTGGTCCTGGAGAATGCGCAGGACTCTACAATGGAGGAGTACCCCCATCTGGGATATCCTCATCATCCACCTCCTGAGGATCCTCGTCCTCATCTATATACTCCTCCTCAATCCCATGCTCCTCCTCGATCTCATGCTCCTCCTCACCCTCATCTTCAAAGGGAGAGTTCATGAGTTGGAGTCTCTGTGTGGGTGAATCTTGAGGTAGTACAGTAGGGGATCTAGGTCTTCTAAGACATGGTGATGATGGTGGTGATGACAGAAGAGAGTGGGCTGCTAGGCGAATAGGTGATGATGGTGGTCGCACGGACATGCGGGCAGTACAACAAGTAAGTCTAGGAGCCTGGGCTCGTGTTAAGACCTGATGCAAAGTGAGCTGCCTATATGAGCTAGGGCGATCTGATGATGATGAACTAGAATGATGGGCAATCACATAGGGATCACCCTGCGCAACAGTCATGAGAGTCAATGTTGGGGAACTAGCAGCAGCAAGGACATCCTCAGACACATCATAATCTAGTGAAGGAATATTCTGTGACAATGGCATAGGGTAGGTATAAGTGTTTGAAAACAACTAGTTCTAATAAGCCATCAACTCAACCAAAACATATATCACATAATGAAAGCTATAAAATAGAGGTACCATATTACTCAAAATATGCCTTTAAATAAAACACGTAAGTTCTGTTCTATCACATAATCCACGCATCATATAATCCCAAATCAAATCAATCAAATAATCACGCTCAAAAATCCCAAAATCATAACATATCAAGAATCCAATCAAGTTCATAATATCTCGACAATCAAATCACAATTACCCAACATCAATAATCATAACCCAAAACATAACATCTCATAAATCAAATCGCAGTTCATACCATAATCAAATAAGAAGCTTCAGCATGCGTTGGTCGAGGATCAATTTTCTTAAAAAGTGGTTATAGTTTAGGTTTTATTAAATACCTAGTTCTCTATAACCTTGAGCTCTGATACCAATCTGTAACACCCCCAAATCTCGGTACAGCGGAAAACTTAATCAAGTTTTCGGGGCGTTACAATTGGATTGGTATCTCACACAAGTATAGCAAACAAGATAGTCATTTATCATTCAAAACCAATCCCAAATTTAAATATTCAAAACATTAATCCCAAAATGTAAATATTTGGCCCAAACATGATTTAATAAAATAGGTCCCATAAATTATCAGAGTTGATTGTGATCCTTGAACCATGCCTCCTTGCCAAGCTTCCACAGAACACGTACTCCAAACATCACTTAATTACCTGATAAAACATGCTAAAAGGTCAGCTAACGCTGGTGAGTTCATAGGTATAAGTTCAAGTTTAAAATAGTAGACCTGTAGGAGTTAATTTTCTATGCGAGACCTAAGATAGATACACATCAATCACATACCAATATCATATCCGACGTCATAATGGGCCCGTAGCGACACTAGCCAGCACAGTCGTAGCAAAGTCTAGAACGATTGCTAACCCTGGACTAGGTCGAGGTAGAAGTCTATACTTAGCTAGGCAAGTGCTATAGCAATTAGGATTGCTACCTAGACTAAGGCAACAACTACCACATATCTATCTAATCACTCAAGCACATAAGCAAATCAAAATATTTTAGAAGATCCAAAAATAGTAGCATGATTCTCACCCCAAATTAGTTAAAAACATAGATAAAAGTGGGGCTATGAAACTCACCTCAAGCAAGCAACGCACAAATAAACACTATCAGAAGATAACAGCTAATCACGGCACATCAACTATCGACTCGGCACAACCTATTAATGTAAACCAATTTTAATATATATTCCCCAAAATCAACGTTATCTACCCCAATGTATTCCTTTTCTTTATCTCCCAAAATGTCTTGTTTCACCGTTTAGTCCTAGCGTTTGGTATCCTTATGTGGGTGTATCGACTCAATATGATATCATGAATGCACTCAAACAACCAATATGTGACTCAATGCAACACGATGAGACGTCTAAGCGATAAGCTCAATAGTCCAATAAGTTTCGAAATAAGTAGTAAACCTTATCGAATTCGTCAACTCGATAAACTCAATTATTTATTCGTGTCGCTTATTATCCCATAAATTGGTCGCATCCTAACGAGTCATAAGGATAATTCACCCATTAATATTGTTATCCAACGTGCCTAACGGGCTCTTATTAGATTCGTCAACCTAATAAGTCCGTCATCCACATGGATCGACACTATTAATGTTAGGTTATCCATAACCTATGCACACAATGTAAATAAATAAATACTTGAAAAAGAGTATTAAATGCTCATAAATGGCGCATTTCGATAAACGTGCACTCGAAACATTAAATACTTATTTATTAGAAACCCTTTCCATTTTTAGCCGTTAGTTTCCATTTAAAATAGTAAATAACAAGACAAATCTTGTTATCGATCTTTTTAGTATAAAAGCCTTTTTATTATTTATGTTTCATAGTTATTAACATTTTCATATATATATATATATATATATATATATATATATATATATATATAGAGTCCGGTTCTAGAGAAAAGTGTAATTAGAAAGAAAAGTGAGAAAAAAAGTTACAGGGTAGATTATGCAAACAATCGAAATTTTAGGGTTAAAAAAGAAGGAACCCGCTTTTAATACTAATCCAAACACATATCAAATACACACACACCGATTTAAAAACACACACTCACCGTCACCACCACCACCGTCGCCACCGTCACACCACCACAGGTAAAAAAACACATACTCTGATCAATAACACATACTCCGATAAAAAAAAACACACATACTCATATCAAAAACATATACTACAATAGAAAAAACCCTGAAAACTAATCAAAATCAAATAAAATCCAATAAAAAACTTGTAGATGCACAAATTTGCATTTCGATCATTAGGAAAATGACAAAAATGAAGTTTAGGGGTCATAATTGAACCAAATCTGATCATCTGAAAAACTAACAGTATGTGTTTATAAGTTTTTTAATTTTTTTTTTTTGTTATTTTAGTGCCTCATTGTAAGTGATTGTTGTTATTGTTGAATGAAATGACATATTCACGCATCTGTATGTATAAAATTACAATTTAGTGCATCTCTCTTAACATTTGTTAGTCTAAATAAGTACATTAGGAATTTGTGATATTGCATTTGTTTATTTGATTATTGCATCTGAAATAAGCGTTAGCGCATCTGCTAGTTAGTATGATTAGGGCATCACGTGACTTGTTGCAACATTTTTTTGTATAATTAGTGCATCAAAAAATGAGTTACGGCATATCTAATTATGATAAGAGCATCATGTTATGTTACAACATTTGTTTGTTTAATTAGTTCAAAAAAAATGTATTACAAAAGCTGTAAGTATGATGAGAGCATCATGTTATACGTTAGGGCATCTCTTTGTATGTTTAGTGCATCATTGGTCATAGTAGGTCACTAGGTCATACATTTGTATGTTTAGTTCATCGATGAACACATTAGGGCATCAATGAGAAATGTGTTTGGCTGACATTGCGTGGCTTTTCTAGTGTTTATCAATGTGTCCAATTACTTCAATATTGCATAACTGAAGCTAACTTTATTGTTACTTTTCTTTGGAAATAAAGACAGAGTTCATTTGAATATTTGGCGCAGTTATGGATAGTAATTCAAATTATGTAGTAGGTTGTTCGCATAATTTCTTATTTTTGTTTCCAAGAAGTTAATTCTTGGGGATTGGGATACAAAATAGGTGGCCTGGTCCATTAGGGCTATCTTATGCTTGAAAATGTGAATTAATGCAATATATGTGTGAAGGAATGACGATAAACACATTATTAACAACATATTTTAATACGGAGTAGTAGCTAAATATATTTCGGACCTTGCATGAAGTTTTTCACATGTTTCTAATTCGCTAACTATGTGCGTTCTACGAGACCTTATTATAGTTGCCAAAATGATTTATATGTTATCAAAAGTTCTAGAACCTAGGATTAGATATTCTTGTAATGTTGTTTCTTCATTTTGCTATTTGAAATGTAAGATTTACGTGGTATAAATGTAGCATCTGATTTGAATGAACATGATTTTATGGTTATCATTGTCAATCAACTTGAATATTGCTTACTTGTTTGGAAATTATATATGATATTGGTGCTCTGTTGAATCTTTGGATTGAACTATTTTGAAACTTATGAAAGAAGTATGTTTCTAACATTATTATGGAATCATGGTTAACCTGCCGATGTGCATCAGCTAGCTTAAAATAAATTTTCATCACACGCACCACACAATCCGGTCAAATCACAAAAAATCTTATCACCAATGACGCAAAAGAGTTTTAGAAAACGTAAGTGATCTAACTTTATGTGTTTATAGTTTTATTATAAATTAATCTTCTAATTTTGTGTAATTTTTAATTTCAGCTACTCGTATTACTCCACAAACAATTGTGAAGATCAATAGAATCGAACTAAATCCAATAGAATGTAAGAATTATACAATATATTTTTAATGCATCTGTGTTATTATAGCATGATGTTAGTAATATTGAACCATTTGTTAAATTACTGAATTCTTATTGTGAGACTTAATTTTAGTGTATCTGTGTTGATAATATGGATTTCCTAAAAGGTAAATGTTTGTTTGAATAAAGAGGAAACAAACATGATTATTATATCATCAGGTTACAAAATTAGAGTATCAAATATAGCATATGTATTAGAGCATCTTAATGTATCTATATAGCATCAGCATCAATTGTTAACACATTTGAATGTATGCTCAGAGCATCTGAAAATAAATATAAAAAAATTGTGCATCAGAATGTATGATTAGGGCACCTGAATGTATGATTAGGCAATAGGAAATCAACATTATAACGAATAATTATTGCATCTGTATGTATGTATGTTTAAGGCATCAACAACAGTTTTGCATCATCTGAGTATATGATCAGGGCATTTGAAATCAATAATACAACATATGTTACATTATTTTATTGTATGCTTATGTGTTCTATAATAAATATAGGATCAGGTTTAAAAAAATTAAGGCATACCTTCATATGTTACAAAATTAGTGCATGAAAATGATTGGTTAGAGCACTAGGTTGTAGTTAATGCATCTGTATTTGTAAAAAAATGCATCAAGATAGCTGATATAGCATTACACATCTCAAATAAACAATACGGAATCTGTTAAAAAGTCATTAGGTAGTCTGGTTGGATAGTGTCATAATTAGTCAAATGATCTGTAGTTTGTTATAAAAAAGTGCATTAGGTAGTCTGGTTGGATAGTGTAATATTTAGTGCATCGGTGGTTATAGTTTGGCCTCCATTTGTATTATTAGTACATCATTAGAACTATTTGGGCATCTGTTTGTAAGTTTAGTGCATCGATGATTAGTTTAGTGCATCGTTGGACATAGTAAGGCATCAATGTGTATGTAGTGTATCTGTTTGTATGTTTAGTGCATCGTTGGTCATAATAGGGCATCAATGTGTATGTTCAGGCCATCTCTTTGTAAGTTTAGATTATAGCATCGTGACATAACAATAAATAGCTTAGTGTAAATTAAAGGGTATGGGTTGTTATATGACTGATACAAGCCAATTCAAAAAAATGAGGCAAAAATCAAATTATCATTATAACCATATTACCATTATATAACTGAGTAATGCTATTCTGGATAGAGGCAGAAAAAATTCGGTTATGGTTAGGCAATGGGTCAAAATGGGTATATTCTGGACGGGGTCAAACACACAAACCTTATGTTTTTCTTTGTACTCTTCTCTTTATTTAGATCTAAAATAACAAATGCTTTAGATATGATTAAAACTTTTTTCTACAATGATAATATAAATAGTGAAATAAAACTAATGAAGGAAATATATGCGTTCTTCAAGACGTTTCCATTCCAATAGTTTTTTAGGATTTCCCCTTTAGACCTAAATTGACCCGTTTACTCATTTTGACCCAACAGATCACAAGTTTACAAGCATTTTGTTTATACCTTTTGTATCTTTTCATGCACTGTCTGATGATAGTAATGAAAAACTGATAAACCTCAAGGGGAAACAACGAGAGCTACTTAAAAATGTGTTTGCTACACCAATACCTGTATATTTCTCATCTCTAATTGTACACTAGAATTTCCTTACGTAACTTGATGTTATGCTTGCTAGGACTTGTATTATGAGGGGAAAATTCAGCCCAAATTGTGTCCCTTTGTACCCATTTACAAGTAAACTTCCATTGACTAGTGGTTGTAGATTATATACTTGTTGAGGACATGCATCTGCTATTTTAATAAAACACAAAGTTTCATGTTCATAGGAAATGTACATCCAGTTTTAGTTTATATGTTATGGTTAGATTTAGCTCGACTAATAATCATCAGCTAATGCTTTTTACTTTTATAATTTCCAGTTTTAGTGGAAGCCACGTTGTGCTGGCATTGCAAGAAGCTACATAAGCTTATCTGGTGGGACTTTTATAGGACACCAATTTGTGTGCAATTTACACCAAGCATGTGACCATCATGCCCAATGACATTCAATTTGCAGAGGCGTATCCGTGTTGAGTATGATTAGTGAATCATTGGACACATTAAAGGCATCAATGTGCATGTTTAGTGCATCCATTTCATTTTGGACTTATTAAGGCATCTGCTTTCATGTTTAGTGCATCAAAGGGAAAAGAGTTGATGAAGGCATGTACAAACCTTGATCTTATGGCTGCAATAATTGGAAACATCAGAATCTTTGCAGCTGGTCTCAGTCAACTGAAGCAAAATCAAAAGAAAGGAAAGAAAGTCGCTAGCAAACAAACCTAAGTAGTTTCATTTTTGTTTGTGTTGTTCTTTCTAATCATTGTTATTGTAAATGTGTGTTGAGTGTGAAAATACGAAATTAAGCATGAGTTATACAATTTGGGTAAACCAACTCTTCGTAGATGGTCATGCACGGGAATTAGGAAAAAACATATGCCTCTTTATGACACTATTATATAAAAGTGACAAGTCCTGGTGTATTTAAACTAGTCCTGGTGTATAATATGGTAGGTATACATGACAAAACATTGTTTATGTTTAAGAACTTTAGTCCTTTTGCAGTTTTAGCTTCTTGTATTTTGTTATGAACACTCGGATATTTACGTTGTGTTTGTATATAGTTTATATATGGAAAGTTTTTATGCTTCTATCGATTCCATGTAAATTCTATTGATTTGGTTTCATTGGTGTATATAATGGTATAATTTCAGTGATATTCAGAATATTGTATATTGAATTACCTAATTAGTATCGATTTTTTGACAAGTAAAATCACAAAATCAGCTACCAGAAAACATGTTGCATCAAATAGTCGCGACTGTTCCTTGTTGTGCTGAAGTTGGAGATTTCTCGTTGAATTAAAAGTTCTAATGGAGATTGCAAATCGGTGATTCGTTATGCCATTTTTTGCTAAATAAACCGCTTACCAACTTAGAACACGTGACACCACTAAGTCGTTAAAGTGTAACTCAAGTTCAAATGTCACAGACCAGTCAAATTTATATTGAACTTTAGTCATAGACTTTAACAAGAAACGAAAACAACAAAAGAAAGACATTAATACATCTGTTTAAATATTAAACTTATTATATGAGTCAAATAGTCTAAAGGTAACATATACATTAGATCAAGAAGAGAAGCAGGTTGTAGCTACAAAACCCGTGCCTACTGAAAAGGCTGTTGTTGACGCTGCTCTAGAGCCACCTGTCACTGAACCTACAGTTGAGTCTACCGAGACCCCTGCTGCAATCATTGAGGTGTCCCTAAACCTGTAGATAGCAGTGATGTATTTGGTGCTCCCGCTGCAAAAGAAAATGCTGCTCCAACTGATGTCACTGAAGTGCCACAAGCTGCAACTGAAAAAATTGAGGATACTACTGAAGAAGAGAAAAAAAACGAGATTATGACGCATGTTTTGCTAGATTATTAATTAATTGAGCACAATGTTTATGTTGCTTTATTTGAATAACAGCTTGAGATATCACCTAAAGATTATCGATTTCCAACAACAAATCAAAGCAGACACTGCTTTACCAGATACGTTGAGTACCATCGATGAGCTTTTTAATCTGCACCAATCTCAACACCCTAATAAAAGATTCATTTTTGTTTGTTTTTTGTGATAGTAAATATCTCATTCATGATTTTTTTACGTGCTTCTTGCCATTTTAGAACTTCTAGATTATCACTATACCATCGGGCAACCGTTTCTCTTGCTTCATTTACCGAAACCTTCAAACAATAAAATATTAGCTAGTAATTCGAATTATATTATATTCCAGTAATTGGAAATTTACCTTCCAATCACGTGCAAGACCAATATCAGTTTTCCCATATTGCAATTTCCCCATATGCAATTATAGCATCGCAGTTATGAACAGTTGATACATGACACTATAAAATTAGTGCATCACAGTTTATAAATACGTTCTGCAAGCATTTTTTTTCTCAATTTCGTTTCAAATATCTATTCTCTACAGTCCATCATGTTAATAAACTCTTACAATCAATATATCAATGAACAAACATGATCACTACTGAAGCAAATTTCAATAAACAAAACCTAAACTTATAATAAACGAGAATTCGTAGAAATAAACACTAACAAACACATATATATGGCTTATATTTGAATTTAAATAGCAAAACTGTAATCGAAATTAATTAAACTACTTAACTTGATCTTCAATTTAGGAAATTATGACGAGAGGATCAAGTTTTGATTTAGGAAATTATGACGAGGGGATCAACTGCATCTGATAATAAACCATGTTTGGTGTGTTGATTGAAGGATTTAATCAAACGAGAGAAAGAAGATAGCTGAACAAAATCACAGAGAGTGTGGAGCATATCTCATCAGAGAAAAAAAAAGAGAGAAACAAATGAAAAGAATTAGGCATTTTATATGGTACGGAAAAAAAGAGTGCGAATTTATAAAAACATTCCTTGAAGAATGAAGGAAGTAACAAACAGGCCCCTGTAGTTTGGTGAAAACAAAAGGGATGGGAAGGGGGATGATCTAATGGTTGAGATCACTTCTCTCACTTTTCTCTTGAGATCAACTTTTTAAATGATCCAATCTCTCTCTTTCTCTCTCTCTCTCTCTCTCTCTCTCTCTCTCTCTCTCTATATATATATATATATATATATATATATATATATATATATTGTCAATTTCAATATTAGTTTCATATCGTTATTCGTTTCGAGTCCACAAGCACAAGTCATGACTTCTCGTCTTTTAATTAATCTAAAGTCCAAAATGTACCAAAGTCCATGTTACGGCGTTGTCGGGGTCAACTAATGACTAAAAAGTCAAAGTAACACCGACGTTGCTCAAAGTTGACAATTTATATAAATAGTCCAAATAAAAGTCATAATAGCGCAATTCAATCTCAAATCAACCCAATTCAATCTCGCCAACCAATCAACCAACCAAATATACCTGAAACCAATGTTATGACCCTAATGGTCATGACACGGTCACGGTTAAGACCACGTGAACCAAACAAGCTCTAGAAGCTTTTTGGCTCCACGCGTCTCATCCAAACACCAACAACATCAACCAACAAGCTACCACAACAAACCGACCCGGACCCGTGGTCCATATGGGTCACGTACAATACCAAACCATGACCCATCATGGGTCTTGGTGCTTGTACGCCCCATCTACACAACCAAACACTCCCCAAATAGCTTCTACAACAACCAAACACAATCAATCAACCTCTAATCATCATCCAAACATCAAACCCACAACTAATCTAGACCCATTTCATGAAACGAAACCTAAAATGCAGAAACCCAACAATATGATACACCACATGATACCAAATCACTAGCTACATGTTTTATTAGTTGTAAATTAGTTTTAATACCATGTTTCACCCAAAACCCACCATGGTCGAGCCATAGTCGAGCCATAAAGAAGCCATACGAGGCTTGTCATAGCTTAAACAAGCTTGACTCACGTTCCATTTACCTTTTTACAACTTGATCTACAAGATTTAATGAAAACCCTAGAATCACGAGTCGTATTTGTAAGATTTGGAGGTGTTAATGTAGGCTTTTGTAAGAGATTTTTATATGGATGGAAAGAGGAAAGAGAGATCTACAAAATGGTGGTGGTGGTGTAATTTCACTCGCCGGAAAATGGGCGGAATGTGGCAAAAAAGGTGGCGGCTATGGTGTTTTAGGGTTAAGGTTTTATTTATTGGTAGAGAGAGAGAGTAGAGAGAGAAAGTAGTGGTAGTGTGTGTGTTTTAAAGAGAGAAGTGAAAGTATCAAATGAGGGAGGGTGAGGCTTTATATAGTTGGCCACAAGGACCAAAACAAAAATGGTAGGGAGGGGAGGGCCGTCGGTCAAAGGAAAAAGGGAGGGGTCAGAGCCGTAATTTTCATAAAATATCCCGTTTACCCATTCCCGAGCTCATATATTGTCCTACGAGTGTCCCACGACGTTCATTCGACATTCTATTATGTTTATTTATGTTTTTCCACGAGTTTTGACTATTTATTTGCCAATTGTCGAGTTACGGTCTAAAACTTACGTTATTTCTTGTTTTAGGCTTTTATAGTGCCGAATCGAATAGTGTCTATCAAAAAGAGTTAAAACTCACACGATAACTCATCCAACAACAAAATAAATTATAAAAACCAATAAACGATGTCAAATCAAGTCATGGTCGAAAAAAATAGTGATAAAGGCAAATGCTCGGTTTAGTTTAACGTAATGCGGTTACTTAAAATAGACTCCCTAATTTGCCAGTTGTCACACTTGGAACCCGTATTGATGGCGTTGACCGGATTAACTTTTGGGTGTGAAGGGCATGGATATGCACTCTCCCAAGGTGCGCAAGAACATGAAGTCGATGAAATCAAATTCACTTTTGGGTTCTTTATAGTGTCACTTGGTAGTGCTCTAATTTCCCGGTCGTTGAAGGCTTTTAAGAGTGCGTCAAGTTTGGTTGTCATCTCGCCTTGTCGTTGCTTGAAATCGACTTCAATCTTAGTCAATCGAGTTTCTTGTGATGACATGAATCTAGACACAATTGCCTCAAGACTAGTGGAATTCCTGGTATTTGGAGGGTTGATCCTATTGGGTGGACTAGATGAGCTTTGGGGTGGGTTTGAGTTATGGCTCCACTTAAGGTTAGGGTGATTCCTCTATGAGGGGTTGTAGGAGTTTCCTAAGTTGTTTTTTTCGGGCTTGAAAGTGTAACACTTCTCTCCCGCTCTGTCGATACGCGTGGAGGCGTAGTCCGCAAAAGCTTGTTCGAGGAGTCTTGTGCAATCATGAGTGTCGTGGGGACCACTACATAACTCACAAGGTAGAGTGATTTTGTTCACTTGATGTGAAGACTTAGGATTGTTGTAAGAGCTCATTAGGAATTTGACTTGATCTTCAAGCTCGAGCATCCTTCGATCGGAAGTTTGTGCGTCAATGGGAGGCAAGGAGATTGCCTTGACAGTTTTGGGCAACTCACGGGGGTCATTCCAACTTTCGTTGTCATAGAGGGCAAGGTCCTCTATTGTACCCCACGATTCTTCCGCGGTGAGATCAGTAAGTTTGCCACCGGCCGCTTGGTCGATGGATTGCTTAGTTGAGAAGTTAACATGATCGTAAAAGATTTGGACTTAAAGCCAAAGATCGATGCCATGATGAGGGACTTTATGGAGCAAGTCCTTGAATCGAGTCCATGCCTCGTAGAGAGATTCACCTTGACGTTGTTGGAACATCAAGATTTCATTCCTAAGTTTGGTAGTTTTTCCCGGTGGGAAAAAAATTTGGGCAAGGAAACGAGTAGTGAGATCATCCCAACTTGAGATGGATCCGGCGGGAAGTCGCTCAATCCAATTACTAGCTTGGTCCCGTAGAGAGAATTGGAAGAGAAGCAAGCGCGTGTTCTCCCGAGTAGTATCATCAAGGTCGATGGAATCGACTAATTTAAGGAAATCCTTAAGATGCTGATTAGGATCTTCGGAACAAAGTCCATGGAATGCACATCCGTTTGCACCAACCGTGTTAATACAAATAAAACGTAAAAACGCTTATTAATATTTTGCGATCTCTTTGTGTTTTGTTGATAACATATATAATGTTGTCTTAAGTATAATTATAAGGATACATGTTATTTTTGTAAAGCATTTACATATAATCTTTTAAATACAAAAATGTAGTAACAAAAGCATTTGTTGTAATAGTTAATTAGGATGGGTAAAAATCACAACCCATGGATCTTAACCCATACCCAAAGAGACTTGATACAATGTATACTTAGATACATTGAATCTAGATATAACCATGGACCAACCCATGACCCATAACCAAAAAACCCATGGGCAAAGAGGAGCGTTCCACGGATCCCTAGCTTTGTGCTAGCCGGATCCCAAGTGGAAGGGATCCGTGGGATACGCGTGAACAGTGAGGAAATTTGCCTATAAATAGAGAGCCATTTCTTCATTCTAACTCACCCCTCTTCTTACTAAATCTCTCATACACTCTCATTCTCTTCTAACATATAGATCACTTGATCTAGAGAGTTGTTCTTCTTTTCTTTCTATTTGTGATTCTCATATAGGTCCTTCTCTAAGGCGAGATCACGAGCATTCTACAAGTCATCCAAGCAAGGGGTCCTTGATTGATTTGTCACTCCGCAAGATTTCTGTAGCGAAGATCTTGTATTTGATATTTCACATATTTGTTGTGTAATAGTTGTGTTGGTTTGGTCCACCGTGCTACGGACTCGGTATCTAGCTTTGTACCGGATAAAGTGTAAGCAATGTTGTGAAGGCTTCTCCGCCAAGTGAAGGAGTTTGTTGACATAGTGCTTGAACTCTCGAGTAGGTGACTCGGGGAGTGGAGTAGGGCAAGGAAGGTGTTCTTGTAGCCGAACCACTATAAATCGGTTGTGTCACTTCTATCCCTTATCTTTGTTTATTTACTTACATTATCATTAGATCTATACGTTCTCAACATCCATACGATTTCACATAATATCGAATCTAAAGTTTTTGAAATCAACTTAAAATCGGCAAAACTATTCAACCCCCCCTTCTAGTTTTCCACAATTGGTATCAGAGCTAAGTTTATAAAAGTTTTAAAATAAAATTGTATTTTAAAAACTTTTCGATCACTATGGGTTCTGAAAATTATAAGGAAGGGCAATCTATGCAACGACCACCACTACTTGAAACTAATGGTTTTATATATTGGAAAAATAGATTCGAAACATATGTGAAGTCTAAAGATATTGATTTTTGGTACATTATTGTTGAAGGTGATTTTGAGGCTACCTCAAATGATGATAAAGGAAATTTAGTTCACATACCTCATGATAAACTAAATGATGAAATGAAGAAAAAGCTTTCTAAAAATAGTGAAGCAAAAATGGTTTTATATAATGCTTTACCGAAAAAGGAATTCGAAAGAATTTCCATGCTTAAAACCTCTAAAGAAATTTGGAATTCTTTAGTTGTAACTTATCAAGGCAACCAACAAGTTAAAAATAATAAAATTGATCTATTTGTTCAACAATATGAACAATTTTCAATATCGGATGAGAAAACTATAGATCATTCATTTGCTAACTTTAATACTATTATTACATCTTTACAAGCACTTGATGAATCCTTTTCTAGCCGTAACCATGTTAGGAGATATCTAAGGGCACTTCCATCGAAGTGGAGATCCAAGGTGACGGCAATCGAAGAGTCAAAAGATTTGACAATCCTCACCCTCGATGAACTCATAGGCAACCTAAAAGTCTACGAGCTTGTCCTTGCTAAAGATTCCGAAGCTTCAAAGGTGAAAGAGAAACACAAATCTCTTGCCCTTAAAGCCAAAAAGAATTCGAGCGATGAGGAGAGCTCATCTTCGAGTAGTGACGACGAAGAGTACGCTATGGCGGTAAGGGACTTTAAAAAGTTCTTTAGAAGAAAGGGTAGATACGTCAAACAACCGTATGACGATAAGAAAGGCTTTCGGAAAAACAAAGAGGACGAAAAGCCAAAGGATGATCGTACTTGCTTTAAATGCGGGGACCCAAACCACTTTATTAGTAAGTGTCCCAAACGGGATGATCAAAAGGCATTCGTGAGCGGCACGTGGGGGAATGAGCGACGAGGAGGATGAAGAAATTTGTCTCATGGAAAATGACGAGGTATGTCACGAATACTATAGTAGTTCATCACTTGATGACGACTCATTGCATAATGAATATGATAAACTATGCAATATTAGCTTAAAACTAATTAACAAAAACAAGCTTTTAAAGAGTCAAAACCAACGTTTAGATAAAGAAGTCATAGAATTAAAAGCAAAACTAAAACGTTTGGAAAAGGGTAAAATAGCAAGTGGTGAATGTGAACTTTGTGTTCAACTTCAAACACTGGTTGATCATTTAGATTCTAAAATTGCTAGAATGAGTACAAACACCTTAGATACAATACTCCATGGTGTTAAAACCGGCAACAACCAAAAAGGTCTAGGCATACAACAACTTGATCCATCAACTAGTGAAAGTAAAGAAACAAAATTTGTTAAAGAATTAGAAAAACCAGCCACTGTTGTGACGGATCCCACGGATCCCCTAAAAAGGGAACCGGCTAGTGTACAAACTGGGATCCGTGGATCTGCTGTGACAACTAGTGGTAATAACATAGCTTCATCATCTAGAAACGAGTTCGTTATCGTAAATAGGAAGAAACCAACTCATGTCACCACTAGACATCCACCTCCAAAAATTAATCCTACTTTTGCAAGAAACAAAGCACCATCTTTTCAAAAACATAATGCATCTAGGAGACCTAATAACGTTTATCCAAGAAGTAACCATCAAATGGGATGGAACCCTAACATGCAAAACGGTTTCTCTTTTCAAAACTTTGCTCCATGGAATGCATACTCATCTTATCCATACATGTCTAACATGAATGGAATGTTTAACACTAATGGACCCATGAATAAATGGGGACCAAACTTTTGAGTCTATTATTGTTTTAGGTGTGCTTAAAGGTCGACCTAGACCCCGATGAATGGGTCAAGGATAGCGGGTGCACGAGGCACATGACCAGAAATAGGGATCTATTCTCCACATATGAATCCGTAAATGGAGGTAATGTGGTGTTTGGAAATAGCAAAAGTAGAATCATCGGTAAAGGTACGATTTCTAACAAATCTCTAACCATTAACGATGTGTGTCACGTAGAAAACCTAAACTTTAATCTCTTAAGTATAGGACAAATATGTGATAAAAAGTGCAATGTACTTTTTACCGAAACCGGTAGTAAGATACTTAAAAATGGCATAACCATAGGAAGAGGAATTAGGAAACATGGAGTCTATGTCATTAAAATCGGTAATGAACCTAAAGACAAACTATGTCTTACCTCTATGGATGATACTTCGACCTTATGGCATCGAAGATTGGGTCATGCCAATATGCGACTTCTTCAATCGCTATCATCCAAAGATCTAGTAAGAGATCTACCTAAGTTAAAATATGAACATCATTTTTGTGATGCTTGTAATATTGGAAAACAAGCTCACTCGAGTCATAAAGCTAAAAGCATGGTGTCCACAACTAGGTGTCTAGAATTACTACATATGGATTTATTTGGTCCATCCGCTATCCAAAGTTATGGAGGCAACTACTATACTTTGGTAATAGTGGATGACTACTCTAGGTATACTTGGACAAAATTTTTAAAGAACAAAACGGAAACCTTTAACTATTTTGAAATATTAAGCAAAAAGATCCAAAGACAACTAGGAAAACCCATAGTGTCTATTAGGACGGATCATGGTAGGGAATTCGATAATGAAGTGCAATTCGGAGCTTTTTGTGACGCTAATGGTATTACTCACAACTTCTCGGCTCCACGTACTCCACAATAGAATGGGGTAGTAGAAAGAAAGAATAGAACCCTTCAAGAAATGAGTAGAACCATGCTTAACGAACAATCCAAACCTCAAAAATTTTGGTGTAATGCTGTTGATACCTCAACATACATACTCAATCGAGTCTTAATTAGACCAATCTTAGGTAAAACTCCATATGAGTTACTCCGAGGCAAAAAGCCTATTTAAATCATTTTAGAGTCTTTGGAAGCAAATGCTTCATTCTTAACACTAAAGATTACCTTACAAAATTTGATCCTAAATCAACCGAAGGTATCTTTTTAGGTTACTCGCCTAATAGCAAAGCCTACGTCATATTAAACAAAGAAACAATGAAGGTAGAAGAGTCATTAAACATAAAATTTGATGAAAGTCCACCCAAACCCTCTCCACCTCTTGTCGATGACGAGATCATAGAAAGTGAAGCTATTGTAATTAAGAAAAAGATTAACGAAGAAGATGAACCTTCAATTAGTGAAATCACAAACATTAAAGAGTCCAAAGATCACCCCGTAGATAAGGTCATAGGAAAGCTAAACGAACGAACATTAAGATCTCAAGTTCAAAACCTAAGTAGCTTATTTTGTTTTGTTTCAACTATAGAACCTAAAAACACACAAGAAGCCATAAAAGATGAAAGTTGGGTAATGGCTATGCAAGAAGAATTAAATCAATTTGTTTATAATGATGTTTGGACACTTGTCCCTCCACCTAGTAATCAAACCATAATAGGAACAAAATGGGTGTATAAAAACAAATTAGATGCAAACGGAGTAGTATCTAGGAACAAGACTAGACTCGTTGCCCAAGGGTATAACCAACAAGAAGGAATAGACTTTGATGAGACCTATGCCCCCGTGGCTAGATTAGAGTCTATAAGAATACTTCTTGCGTATGCTTGTGCTAATGATCTAAAGCTTTATCAAATGGATGTCAAAAGTGCTTTTCTAAATGGTCTTATTAATGAAGAAGTATATGTAGCTCAACCTCCGGGCTTCATCGATTTTGAAAAACCCAAACACGTTTATAAATTAAAGAAAGCCCTTTATGGTCTTAAACAAGCTCCAAAAGCTTGGTATGATAGACTCAAGTCCTTTTTAATTAAACATAACTATACCATGGGGTTAGTTGACAACACACTCTTTACTAAGAAAAAGGAGTCACACATAATCATAGTACAAATATACGTAGATGATATTATATTCGGATCCACTTGTCAAGACATGTGTGATGATTTCTCTAAAATCATGCATGACGAGTTCGAGATGAGTATGATGGGAGAACTTAGCTTCTTTCTTGGTATACAAATTAAACAAGTAGAAGATGGTATCTTCTTCAATCAATCTAAATACATCAAGGAGATGTTAAAGAAATTTGGTCTAGAAGAGTCGAAACCAATTAGGACACCCATGTCATCCGACACCAAACTAACAAAAGATGAAGACGGCGAATTCGTAGATAATACTAAATATCGTGGCATGATAGGTAGTCTCCTCTACCTCACGGCAAGTAGGCCGGATATCATGTTTAGTGTCTGCCTATGTGCTAGGTTTCAAGAAAACCCCAAAACTTCACACCTAGAAGCCGTAAAAAGAATTTTTAGATACATTAAGGGTACAACACAATTAGGATTATGGTATCCTAAGGGCACGGGTGTAGAAACAATTGTATATGCAGATTCTGACCATGCAGGGGATTACGTTGATAGAAAAAGTACAAGTGGAGTGTGTACTTTCATGGGATGTTGTTTAACATCGTGGTTTTCTAAGAAACAAACGGCTCTAGCAATATCAACAACCGAAGCCGAGTACGTCAACAAGCAGGCCAACAAGCACTATGGATGAAACAAGCGTTAGTAGACTACGACATTCATCTAAGCGACATAGCCATTCTATGTGATAATAAAGGTGCCATCGACTTAAGCAAGAATCCGGTATTGCATTCTCGCACCAAGCATATAGAGATTCGTCATCACTTCTTAAGAGACAATGTTCAAAAGGGGAACATTTCTATTGAGAAGGTAGCATCCGAAGATAACATAGCCGACGTCCTCACCAAACCGTTGAAGCGGGAACAATTCAACCTACTTCGTCTTGGTCTTGGTTTAATGGAACACACGTCGTAATTTATTTTGACTCTAAAAGGTATGTAAACACTAGCCTTCTTCCCTCTGAGTCTAGGATCTCTATTTCACGCACAACTCACAAACAATACGGGAACTTTCAAAACCCAAAGATAAGTTTTTTTTTTACTTATATCTCTCCTATTTTTTATATACACATTTTCAAAGAAAACCTACTTTCACAATGTTTTCTAAAAGGATGATACCTTCCCGTATCAATTTCACAAAAGCAATTTCTCACGTCTAGGACAAATCGCTTTTTCATTATTAATACAAAGTAAAAACCCGTTTTCATTGCATCTCATGTCTTTTGAATGCTAAAGGGGACACATAACTAATATGTGTTTTCGGGTACATTCATTTAAGCTACAATGAATTAGGAGCATTGACAACACAAGATTACGTACTTATGTACTAAATATGTGTTTTCGGGTTATCTCAATAGGATACTTTTTATACTTCTAGTTTAGTTTTTATTTCGTTTTAGGGGTCGAGATAACCGCAACTCCAAATAGTTTGCATATAGGCACACAATAGGCAAAAATATTTCCAAAAGGAGAATTTTGTACTGCCTGAAACACCAGACCCACGGATCCCAGCCTTCATGCTGGACGGATCCCTCATGGGAAGGATCCGTGGGATCCGTGTATACAGAAGATGTTTTCACCTTCTATTTTTGTTATTTTGGATGAAATATCTACATTTGTCTTATTTTTAGGAGTATGCTCTTTAATGCTTGTGTTCTCATGATCACATGCCTTGAATTCATATCTAATCATTAGATTTTAATCCACATTTTGGGTCAAGCATTCATTACAATGTGTTGTTTTTTTATATATATAACTCCCAAAATGCTTGCATACTCCATCTCCCTCTCACAAACACACTTCATAATGTCATCCAAAAATCCTTTAGGAGAATCATCTAGTACAAACAATCATGATATCCAAACCTTTGTACTTCCACCATCCAAAATACCACAATCAAATGCTAGGATATCCGCCCGGATTAGTATCCAATCTTGTTGTTTAGCAAAACCAACCTCTAATGATTCATCCTCTAATAACTCACCACAAGATGCTTCCATCATAGCACCACCCTCATCACCAACAAGTACACCAACACCACCTAAAATAACTCTTTTGGAACACCTTAGGACTTCAACAAGATCTACCCAACCTAAAGAAAAAGAAATAGTCTTTTCCACACCCCCCACATCACCAAATACTATTTTTCAAGATCTTGAAACATCACCACCTCTAGCTCCCATCACATCACAAGAACATCTAGGTTCTTTTCCACCACCACATACAAACATTCCGGATTTTGATCCATATTTTCCTATTTTTCCACCACAACTTCCGCATAACTCAAATCAAAACAACCTGGAAAACTTCCGCACTCATTACCCACATCATCTACATTGTGAACATTGCCAATCCACTAGGGAAATTGCAATAGAAGTTAGGGAAGAAATGCGTTTCATACTCAACCTCATCCTTGATCGCATCAATACAATTACTCATCAAAACCTCCATCATAACCTTATGCAAGCATGGAAGGAATCTCTCCTACTATTTTTCACTTTTTATATCCTTTTGTCATTTTCAAGAACAAGTCCTGTTCTTATTTTTACATGCTTGTAAGTGGCTTAACTACCACTACAATTTGTCGCTTTATTACAAGGCCTTGTTTACATACCTTGGCTCCCTATCTTGTTTCTTGACAACCATAAGATCAATTAAGCATGTTACTAACTTTCTTTTGTAGATTTTTCTTCTCTTGACGCCCCAAACTAGGGGGAGCTACCGTCAAGGGGGAGTAAGTAGACTACTTTTTCCTCCAAGGGTTAACTTTTTGTTTCGACAAAAAGGGGGAGAAGAAGTAAAACTTAGGAGCTTTCAAAACTTACATCTATTCTTAAGTTTTACTCATCATAACATTATATTTTGTCATCAACAAAAAGGGGGAGATTGTTAATACAAATAAACCGTAAAAACGTTTATTAATATTTTGCGATCTCTTTGTGTTTTGTTGATAACATATATAATGTTGTCTTAAGTATAATTATAAGGATATATGTTATTTTTGTAAAGCATTTACATATAATCTTTTAAATACAAAAATGTAGTAACAAAAGCATTCGTTGTAATAGTTAATTAGGATGGGTAAAAATCACAACCCATGGATCTTAACCCATACCCAAAGAGACTTGATACAATGTATACTTAGATACATTGAATCTAGATATAACCATGGACCAACCCATGACCCATAACCAAAAAACCCATGGGCAAAGAGGAGCGTTCCACGGATCCCTAGCTTTGTGCTAGCCGGATCCCAAGTGGAAGGGATCCGTGGGATCCGCGTGAACAGTGAGGAAATTTGCCTATAAATAGAGAGCCATTTCTTCATTCTAACTCACCCCTCTTCTTACTAAATCTCTCATACACTCTCATTCTCTTCTAACATATAGATCACTTGATCTAGAGAGTTGTTCTTCTTTTCTTTCTATTTGTGATTCTCATATAGGTCTGATGAGTGTCTAAATACTCATCATTTTTGTGTAATCTAAACTGCAGAATCATCTGAAAACACTCAGAAACACATCAAAATGATCAAAATATCACAAATCAGTGTTTTATGTGTTTTAAATGCAAAAATATCAAAATCAGATGAAAAATGTATCAAGTTAGCAAAATTGGCAGTTTTAGTCCCCCAAGTTTTAAAAGTTGTCAAATCTAGTCCCTGGAATTAAAAAATGTGGAATTTTATCATTCAAGGTCCCTGAAATATTCTAAGTTGTAAAAAAATGATCCTTGAATGATTCTTTGGTCAATTGGCAAGAAAGGTCCCTAAACTTTGAAAATTTGCAAAAATGGTCCTTGGATTTCTAAAAATGGGATTTTATGCAAAAAGGTTCCTTGCACTATCAATGTTTGTCATGTTTGGTCCTTGTGAGAAGTTTGGAAAAGTATCATGATCAGTCCTTGAAGTTTGATGAAATTACATTTTTGGTCCTTGTTATTCATACTAAACCAAACAGACACCTTATCATATATCAAGCCCAAATCCAATATCCACTAAACCAACTGGCCCAAACCCTTGACCCGGCCCCTTTGTTATTATATACCATGGTCAAATTGGGTCAAACGCGCCAAAAATACCAGAGTTACTGTAGCTCTCCTCCTCCCCAGCTGAAACACCAAAACCAGAGCAGTTTTCCATGACTTTCTCCAACCCCCCCCCCCCCCCTTACCTTGTCCCCTCCACTTCCACTAACACCCAAAATCCTTTAATTATCTCAAACCCACCCTCATTAATAATCAAACCTGCCTTGAAGAATTTGGCGCCAAAAATCCAAGTGTATGGTTCTGATGAATTAGAGTGATCCAAGGGCTCAGATATGGTGGGAAAGATTCAGAGGTCAAGAGAGAGTCTCAAAAGTCATTATAAAGGGAGAGAGATGCAATGTATCTATCTATCTAGTGTAATTTAAGTTTTCCATTGTCGTTTTAGTCATTTAAAAGTTTCCAGTGTATGTTTTAGCTTTCAAATACTTTCTTAAGTATTCTTAGTGTACTTTTACTCTTTATCAGTAATAAAATTCTAGTTTCAAGTTCTAATTCCAGTTATGCATTTTTAAAATTTCAAAAATTTCATGAATTATCAAATGTTGTTGTTAGGTGTTTGTATGGACTGAAATAGATCATATAAGCTCCCAGAAAGCTCATTCAAGCTTTTAGAAACATTTAAAACAAGTTTAGAAGTTAAAATCAAAAATCATCAAAAATACCAATTAAATAGTTTAAAAATCAAAAATCACTTGGAAATGGTGTATACAACTGGAGCAGGGTGAATTGTGGATGGCCTTGGGTTAGTAGCTTAGTGGTAAGCTAATAGGGGTGTTAGTTGGTCCTTGATCTCAGTTTTGAGCTTGGAAGCAAGTGTAAGCACTTTTGATCACTTTTGCATTTCACTGTTGTAGTTGTTCATTATCTTAAATTTCTGTTTCTTTGTGATAATCAGTCTTAATTAAGTGTATTTAAGCTTTTAAATCAGTTGGTTGTTCTATTAAATTTGTAGTTTATATAAGTTTCATTTGGGCAGTTAAATTAGCATCATCTTAATTCTTGTGTTTCATATTGTTAAAACTGTTGGTTCATGTTTATTTAATCTCATATAATGATGTTATAAGGTCTATAGTCAGTCTCATATTATCCCTCCAGCTCCTCCCGCCATTATTCCTCCAGGACCATCATCTGATGAGTTACTGAAGCAATTCATGAAGTCCCAAGATGAAATGAACAGGTTGTTGGTCAGTCAGATCGCTGATCTTAAGAAGTCTTTAAATGATCAACCCTCGGGCTCAGGAAAACTTCCGAGCAACACGATCGCTAACCCGAGGGGCGATGCAAAGGCGATCACAACCAGAAGTGGTGTTTCATATGATGGACCTGCTGTTCCTACTACCTCTTCTTCTTCTTCTCTTCCTAAGGTAGTGGACAGTGAACCTCCGACACACAATGGACCTACGACTCCAATGCCCCCTCCTCCTGTGGCAATGAGTCAAGTTACCAAGGAAAGTACGGACAAGGTGCATTATTCAAGCCCACGAAGTACCGCACACGTCCCACCTTCGGTAGTCCAACCTCAAGTTGTCCAGAAACCCAAGTCAAATCAAGGAGTTATGTTTGAACCTCCTGTAGCTCCTGTTGAGAATCAGAAATCCAAATCTTCTCTTCCTTACCCATCTAGAATGCATGATGAGAAGCTTAAAGACAAAACCAAAGAGCAAATGGAAAAAATTTTTCAAATTTTCAATGAACTGCACTTTGATATAAGCTTCGTTGATGCTCTCGTTCTAATGCCCAAATTTGCATCCACTCTTAAAGGGTTACTAAGCAACAAAGATAAGTTATCTGAAATGGCTAAAACCCCTCTCAATGAGCAATGCTCAGCGGTCCTTCTTAAAAAGCTTCCCGAAAAGCTTGAAGACCCTGGCAAGTTTTTAATCCCATGTGATTTCTTGGGGATGGTTCAATGCTCCGCCTTGGCCGATCTTGGCGCTAGCATTAACCTCATGCCACTCTCAGTATGGAAGAAACTTTCTCTCCCTGAACTTACTCCTACTTGTATGACTCTCGAGCTAGCGGACTGTACAATAACTCGTCCACTTGGAATAGCTGAGGATGTCGTGGTAAAGGTAGGGAAGTTTCATTTTCCCACTGACTTTGTTGTAGTAAACTTTGATGCAGATCCTAGAGTTCCCCTCATCTTAGGGAGAGCTTTCTTGAGAACGAGTCGTGCTCTAATCGATGTATTTGCTGAAGAGTTTACTATACGGGTTGATAACGAAGAACTCACGTTTAATATCAACCAGAACTCCAAACCTCTGAACAAACATAGTGTTGCCACAATCGATCAAAAATCTAAAAGAATCGATGCAACACTCTCTAATTTCACGGTTAAGAGGAGTCACCAAAAACGTGCTGAGCTAAAAGCTCTAAAAATCAACCCTGGTTCAAACAAATGGTTTGAAAGTTGTACCAAGGGAGTCATGAGTATTCTTGATGATGATGATCTAGAATCGGAGTCTTTATCGGAAGTGGTGGAAATTTCTAGCTCTAAGAGCACACCACTTGTCCCACCTCCGGAATCAGTTTATCGTATTGAGTTTGTTAACTCTGTAGGTGAAACTGAACTCTCTTCAAAAGATCCATCATCCATTTCATCTCCAGATCCAATTGTTTCCGACTTTTCCATTCCTTCTCTCACTTCGGATGAGGAAGATGATAATTTTTGGAAAGAAGTCGATGCTTTTCTAAGTGATGAGTCAATCCCAACAGGGGTTGATGATTCTTACTTGGATTCAGAGGGGGACATCCTTTTTCTTGAAAGTTTATTAAACGAAGAATCGTCCCCAAACCTCCCTCCCGGAAATTCCTTTGATAATCACCATAAAAGCTTCAAATATAAGCTTAAAAATGTCAAAAATGGTGATTTACTTCTTTCTGATGAGGAATGGACATGCATTGTAATGCACATATTTATTCCATTCTTCACAAATGGTGTGGTTGCTCTTTCCCTTTTCTCTTTCGGGAATGAGGACACCATCTTTGACCCCGGTATTATTCTTTATAGTTTCTACTATTAAAAATACCGGTTGTATCTCGTCGGAGTGGAACTTTCTGATGTTCATGTGTTTATTAACACTGTGAATGAAAGTCCGATTGAGATTGGTTTTCCACGTTACTTTCCCCATGAACAAATTAATGCGGGGTCGAGTCAAGCTAGCGACTCGGTAATCAAAAACAGTAGCACACACCATATGGTTTTTCACCCATATTTCTGTCTTCTTACACCTTTCTACCACCCTAGTGTGGGGGGGGGGGGTTTCCCCACACCGTTGTATATAAAATCTTATTAAAAAAAAAAAAAAAAAAAAAAAAAAAAAAAAAAAAATCTTTTAAAATAATGGCCGTAATATTTCCCTTTTACGTTCTTTGTTTCGGCATAACCGCCGATACTTTGAATATTGAGGGAAATATTCATTTCTAAGTGTGGGGGGAATTCTCACGAATTTTATCATGTATTATCCACCCAATTCCCCCGTTTTTGGCCAAAATTTTTTTTTGGAGTAAGTGTTTTTCACTTACTCAGCTTGGTTATCAGTCCGCCATGTCTGTAAGACAAAAGGATTGGCTAATCCAGGAGCAAACGGCTCTTGGTAAAGATCTCTCAAATCCGTTTATATGGCTTGCAATTTGCCCAAAATTGTATGGTTCTCAACTCACCATATCTTTAATTAGTGAAGAGTTGGCTAGCCCGCAAGTTTATGGCTTGTGGTAAAGGCAGTGGAAAAACCATAATTGGTAATCAGCTCACCAAAGATAATTCTGATAATTTATCTAAGAGTTGGCTAGTCCAGAGCAAACGGCTTCTGGTAAAGACACATCAAATCCGTTATATGGTTTATGATTTGCCAATAAATCAGATGGTTATCAGTGTACCATAGTTCTTACTTGAACTGAAACATTTGGCTACTCCAGAAGTGATGGCTTTTGGTAAAGAGTTTTTCAAATCCATTAAGTTTTCTCAAATCATTGCTAGGCACTAGCAATATCTCAGTTTGGGGGATTGATGAGTGTCTAAATACTCATCATTTTTGTGTAATCTAAACTGCAGAATCATCTGAAAACACTCAGAAACACATCAAAATGATCAAAATATCACAAATCAGTGTTTTATGTGTTTTAAATGCAAAAATATCAAAATCAGATGAAAAATGTATCAAGTTAGCAAAATTGGCAGTTTTAGTCCACCAAGTTTTAAAAGTTGTCAAATCTAGTCCCTGGAATTAAAAAATGTGGAATTTTATCATTCAAGGTCCCTGAAATATTCTAAGTTGTAAAAAAATGATCCTTGAATGATTCTTTGGTCAATTGGCAAGAAAGGTCCCTAAACTTTGAAAATTTGCAAAAATGGTCCTTGGATTTCTAAAAATGGGATTTTATGCAAAAAGGGTCCTTGCACTATCAATGTTTGTCATGTTTGGTCCTTGTGAGAAGTTTGGAAAAGTATCATGATCAGTCCTTGAAGTTTGATGAAATTACATTTTTGGTCCTTGTTATTCATACTAAACCAAACAGACACCTTATCATATATCAAGCCCAAATCCAATATCCACTAAACCAGCTGGCCCAAACCCTTGACCCGGCCCCTTTGTTATTATATACCATGGTCAAATAGTGTCAAACGCGCCAAAAATACCAGAGTTACTGTAGCTCTCCTCCTCCCCAGCTGAAACACCAAAACCAGAGCAGTTTTCCATGACTTTCTCCAACCCCCCCCCCCCTTACCTTGTCCCCTCCACTTCCACTAACACCCAAAATCCTTTAATTATCTCAAACCCACCCTCTTTAATAATCAAACCTGCCTTGAAGAATTTGGCGCCAAAAATCCAAGTGTATGGTTCTGATGAATTAGAGTGATCCAAGGGCTCAGATATGGTGGGAAAGATTCAGAGGTCAAGAGAGAGTCTCAAAAGTCATTATAAAGGGAGAGAGATGCAATGTATCTATCTATCTAGTGTAATTTAAGTTTTCCATTGTCGTTTTAGTCATTTAAAAGTTTCCAGTGTATGTTTTAGCTTTCAAATACTTTCTTAAGTATTCTTAGTGTACTTTTACTCTTTATCAGTAATAAAATTCTAGTTTCAAGTTCTAATTCCAGTTATGCATTTTTAAAATTTCAAAAATTTCATGAATTATCAAATGTTGTTGTTAGGTGTTTGTATGGACTGAAATAGATCATATAAGCTCCCAGAAAGCTCATTCAAGCTTTTAGAAACATTTAAAACAAGTTTAGAAGTTAAAATCAAAAATCATCAAAAATACCAATTAAATAGTTTAAAATTCAAAAATCACTTGGAAATGGTGTATACAACTGGAGCAGGGTGAATTGTGGATGGCCTTGGGTTAGTAGCTTAGTGGTAAGCTAATAGGGGTGTTAGTTGGTCCTTGATCTCAGTTTTGAGCTTGGAAGCAAGTGTAAGCACTTTTGATCACTTTTGCATTTCACTGTTGTAGTTGTTCATTATCTTAAATTTCTGTTTCTTTGTGATAATCAGTCTTAATTAAGTGTATTTAAGCTTTTAAATCAGTTGGTTGTTCTATTAAATTTGTAGTTTATATAAGTTTCATTTGGGCAGTTAAATTAGCATCATCTTAATTCTTGTGTTTCATATTGTTAAAACTGTTGGTTCATGTTTATTTAATCTCATATAATGATGTTATAAGGTCTATAGTCAGTCTCATGGTTTTAATTTGTGATTAGCCTTGAAAATCTTCAAATCAGTTCCAATAAGGTGTGTTTGGTTTACTTTGTTTAACTGTGCTCAAGAGTACTCAAGTCATTGTTATTACTTGTTATGTGTCTCATTAGGACTATTTAACTCAAAGAAACCAAGAAAACCAGTCTTTGTTTATCCAAAGTCAAAATTAGCCTTTTGATCAAATTATGTCTTTACTGTTGGATTTTATAGCTTCATGATCATGGTTTTGTGTTAACAAGTTGTTTAAATTGCTCAAATCAGTCTTAGTATAACTCAAAACAACATATTCAGTGATTTAAATCAGTTTAAAGTTCATATAAGTCAAACTTTTAGTTTAAGTCAAAAGTCAAATTTTCACTTGGGTCGTTTTTGAATAAAAAAGATAATTTCACTGTGGGCTTAATAATAAGTTTTAGCTTAAAAGCTCTTAGGGTATTAAAGTCTAGTTGCTAAACAAAAATATAAAAATACTAGTTATCTCTTAATCAGCTTATTTGGCACTTATTTCTTGGCTTCTTTTGGGTACCTGTCTAAAAAGAATGCCCTGTGCACAGTGAATAGGTCCATATTGATAAGCTTGCACAGAGCTTATTAGTGGGTCAAATCTTGTGATCTTTGTTTCTTTGGAAAGCCAACCTGGTCATCTTGAAGTCTCAAGCTTAAGTTTTCCTTTTCTAGCTAGTTTGCTAGGGCTGCAATAAGCCCTAAGTTTGTCCCATTTCTGTGATATAGCCAAGTGCTTATTGTCTTTTTTCTAGCTTATCAGTGTGCTTTTCCTTGTCTCTTAGCTTCATATTAGTAGCACTAGCTTGTTTTTATCTTATTCTAGCTTCTGTTTCAGCTTGCAACCTTGTTTGAGCTTATTTCTCCAATATAAGCTCATTAAGCCACTGTTGGACTTATAAGCTTGTAAAACTGCTTATTTTTTATTTGTAAAATTTTTGTCTTTGTTAAAGTTTCATAAAATCAGTAGTAAAGTAGTTTTCAAAAAGAAAAACCAGAAAAATATCAATTTAAAATCAGTGATAGTGTTTATTTAATAGATTTTAGCTTTTTGATTTTTCTTTTCAGCTTATTAATAAGCAAATCTTGTTTTTCTACTTTTGTTAGATTTCTGTCATTATATAGTATTTTTAGAAAAAGTTTCATATTTTTCTCTAGCTTTTTAGTATTTATTATAATTTTAAATAGTTAAAAATAGTAATTAATTAGTAATAAATAATTAAAAATCATAAAAAATATCTTTTCAGTTTTAAAATTAGTTTTATCATATTTTAGATTTTTCCAAGTTAAAATTTTATTTTTCCAAGTTTATTTTATATTTTCTAGTATTTAAGTGTATTTTAAATATTAATTAATTAGTAATAATTAGATAAAAAGTGTGAAAAATATATTTTTAATTTTAAAATTAGTTTTATAATATTTTAGATTTTTCTGAATTATAGTTTTATTTTTCTAGCCTTATTTTGTATTTTCTTCTATTTTAGAGTATTTATTAAATAATTAAAAGAGTTTTTAATTAATAATAATTAATTAAATAGTGATAAAAATAATTTTCCTTTTCTAATAATTTTCTTTTATTTTTAGGATTCCAAAAATGTTATTTTCATATTTTTAGGTCTTTTATTTCTTAGATTTCACTTTTTATTTGGTACGTAACGTAGTTTTTAAACGTACGTATTTACGTTTGTTTCATCTGATTGTTGTGCTTTCCAGTTCTGTATCCTATTCCTTTCCAATCAATCAGTAGTATAATTTCTCAAATCAAAACCTTTACTGATCACTATCCTTAGTGATCACTCTATCATCTGAGTTTGTTTTAACACACCATTGAGTCTCCGTGGGACTAAACGACCCGGGAATTCATTCTATTCTCCAGATCTTCATCGCATTTGTGCTTAAGCTGTTTTAAGTCTGTTACGGTTGGCCATTCACAAGTGGCCAGCTTGTGTGATTAGACTTGACGGTTTAGCACAGATCAAATTTTGGCGCCGCTGCCGGGGAGGCTTTAGCGTGTGTTTAGCCATTTTCAGACCCATTCTTGCACATACCCCATCATTTGTAAAAAGTTTTTTGTAAAGTTATAAGAAAACCTCAAAAAGTTCATTAGCACTTTTCCTAAAGTGTTAAAAACACAAAGAAATATAAAACAACAAAACAATCGTAGCGTTTTCTATCTTGTATTGTCTTTAAGGTGATTCTTAAAACAGTACGATTTGGTTAAACGAGACGATCCAAAAATATTGTCCAAAAGTTTTAAACCCATCAGCACAAATCTATACCTACGTCTTTTCAAGTGGTACTTAATTTATACATAAAAATCAACCACCGCAAATCAAGGCAGTGCACTACCTAACTGGGGGTGCGACCATAATAAGTTCCCGAACATCAGATTTAAAACTTGCCTTTGTGTCACTTGTGATTTGGTGTACCTTTTTCAAAGAAGCCATTTCATTTGTGATTATTGGTTAAGTTCACTTGTGTTTTGCCTCATTTGTTTTGAAAATTGATTTTTATACTTAGTGCATGCGCACTCGTTCTTCCAGTTCCAAGTCCACTTTCTGAACTTGGAAAGATTCCTCGTAGACGTAGAGGACGTTCAGCTCCTTCAGCCATGACTGAGGAACGTCTACCACCACCACCACCTGTCGAAATGGCAGAAGACAAACCGATGAATGAGCTTCTCCAAGCACCCATCGAGGGTTACGGAGATGCCATTGTTGTCCCAGCCATCGTGGCTGACACTTTCGAGCTCAAAACCGGGTTGCTTAATCTAGTAACCCAAATCCAATTCTATGGTTTTGAGCGGGATGATCCTCATGCACACATTCGATGGTTTAACAAGATTGCATCTACCATCAAGTACAAGAATGTCCCACATGAAGCTATCAAGCTTCTTCTGTTCCCATTTTCTCTAGAGGGACAAGCCCGGAATTGGCTTGAGAAACAACCCCCTCGTTCTATAGAGACATGGGAAGATCTTGTCACCAAGTTCGTTAACGAGTTCTATCCTCCATCCCGAACCACAAGTCTTAAGAATGAGATAATGAAATTTTCTCAGAGATTTGATGAATCATTCGGGGAGGCATGGGATCGTTACAAAGAGTTGCTTCGCAAGTGTCCGCATCACGGTTTTACCGAGTTAATGCAAATGGATACTTTCTACAATGGTCTCAATCAGACCAATCAAGACTCTTTGAATGCCTCCGCGGGAGGTAATTTCCTGAGCAAGACCACCAAAGAGGCCTTGCAAATCATTGAGAACAAATCTCAGGTCCGTCCTTTCAGAGCAAAGACATATCAGTCTCATGCTGGATGATGAGTGTGTAAATACTCATCATTTTTGTACAAAATGAACTGCAAAATCATCTGAAAACACTCAGAAACGCATCAAAATGATAAAAATATCACAAATCAGTGTTTTATGTGTTTTAAATGCAAAAATATCAAAATCAGATGAAAAACATATCAAATTTACAAAAATTGCAGTTTTAGTCCCCCAAGTTTATAAAATTGTCAAAAATAGTCCCTGAGCCAAAATTTCAAAAGAAAAGTCACCAAAGGTCCTTTTGTAATCACAAATTATCATATTTAGTCCTTTGGTGGAAAATCTAAAAGTTTTGAGAAAGTTACAATTTAGTCCCTGAAAAATCCAAAATGTTCAAAATTAGTCCTCGGGATTTTCAAAAATGCCAAAAATCAACCCCTGGACTATTTAAAGTTGGCAACACCAACCCTTGACTACATTTTCATAAGTTACATGATTGGTCCTTTGGTTTTGAGAAAGTGCAAAATTGGTCCCTATGTTTAATAAACTATACAAACCATTCGGACTATTAAATCACCCCAAGCCCAAAACACCCCCGGCCCAAAACCTTTACCCGGCCTTTTTCCCACAACCCGACCAACCCAACCATTTAAATAACTAAAAAAACCCGCCCCCCCTAGCCTATCATCCCCGACAATCCTGTCCACCCTGCAACTTCCCACCTAAAACCACCCTACACCACCCATTGTCTCCCCCCTCCTCTCCAACCATCCCACTACAATTAATACACCTTGTCCCTGTCCCAATTTCCTTGTACCAGATTTTCCCGCCAAAACTAGATGAATGGCCAAGATGGGTCAAACACAATCCAAGGGCTCTGATTTGTGTTGGGATTTGCTCAGAAGGTGAGAGAAAAGATTTTGGGCATAAAAGGAGACCAAGTGGAAGCACGAAGTGTGTGTAGTTTTAGTTCTTAAAAATTTGTATGTCGTATTTCCATTTCTTAGTCAAAAATTAGTTTTGAACTTGTATTTTTATGTTCCAGTGTATTCAAGTTACTCATTTCAGTGTATCTCAATTATAATTAAGTATCAATTTCAGTTAAAGATCAGTTTCATTTTTTTTGCTTACTGTTGGAATTTACAATATGCAAATCTGAACCTCAAGCTTCAATAAGCTTCTTTATAAGTTGAAACAGGCTTATACTAGCTTATAATAGCTTTTCATAAGCCTGTGTTTAAGTTTGGAACAACATTTGAGATTGGTCAATAAAAGTCAAAGAAAGGAGCAAAATGGGTAAAGAGATGGAATGGGTTGATTCAAAGGTGGAAATGGGTTGAAAAGGAAGCCAGTGGGTTGGATTAATTAGGCTAGTGTTCTTTGTTTCAATTTGGCAGGCCATAGTGGCTATTGGACTTATTGTAAGTCAATTCCAAGTTTTTAGCATAACAAGTATTTGTGGTTTTAATCTGTTTAATGCTGTCCTAATAGTGATATTTAGGTGATTTTAGTTTAGATTGATCTTAATCACATGATGATTCAGTGTTTAGAATAGATTTGGTGTGCAAACTAGTGATAAAAGGGTGTTTGGTTTTTTGTTTAATCTGCACTAAAGGACTGTGCAGGGGTAAATCTTTTGTTGGTTCAAGTTTAGTTAACTCTAATAAACTCATTTGAGTCATAACTTAGGCCTGCTACACTCAAAAAAGTCAAGATCCACTTAAAGCAATCTCAACAGTGGACTGTTGAGATTTTAGAATTGCAAAACCTTTATTTGTGTTTAAAAGTCATGAACAAAGGTTGTACTAGCTTCATTACATCATAAGAGATCAATATCAGTCTTAAAATTTGATCCAAACCTCAAGAAAGTCAAACTGGTGTATTATTTCAAAAAGTCAAATAATGTCAAAAATTGGGATTTTGACAGAACTTGCAGCATCTGTACAGGGTCCATTAAAGGTTTTCAAGAGCTGATTTTTGGTTTAAAAGTAGTTCACTAGGTGGTCTATAGGACCTCATATCTGTTTCTGCTTTAAGCCCTTTGGATAAGCTTGAGCATAAGCTCAAAACAGACCCTAGGTGCCCTGCACCATAACTCAGTGTCAGCTGAGCTCTTTCTCAGTTTGTGCACAAGCTTGCACAGAGCTTGTTTAAGCTTTTCAAGGGCTGGTCTTTGGGATAGAGCTAGTCACCCAGGTCTAGTTGAGATTTCAATAATTGGTTTTTAGCTTAGAGCTTATTTGGTTGCTTATTTCTAGTCTGCAAGTGAGTACCATTTTCTGTTTTTTAGCTTAAATTCATAATCATCAAATCTGTGAAATCTTGTTAATCAGTGTTTGTAGCTTGTTGATTTGAATCTAATTTGGTCACTTTTAGTTAATCATAGCTTCTGTTCTAGTGTGGTAGCTCATTTTAATCATTTGGCTTATTTTGTGCTTATTTCAATAAGCACTATCACATCAGTTGCTTATTTCTCTACACAAGTACCTGTTTTTCTAATTTTCATAGCTTCTTATCATTATTTTAGAGTTTCCCTGAATTTTTCAGATTTTTATAAGCTGTTTTGCTATTTTTCCTATTTTTAATTAGTTTTTAATACTTTTTAAATAGCATTTAATACAAAAAATTAGAAAAAGGTTCAAAAAAATAAGTTTTCATTTTTCTCAGGCTTAGATAAATATAAAAAGTGAAAAAAGTAATTTTCTAGATTTTTCATAGCTTATTTGGTAATTTTTAGTAATTTAATTAGTTTTTAATAGTTTAAAATCCATAGAAAATAGAAAAATAGTCACAAAAATACAAAAATAGTTTTGAAAAGTCTATTTTGATATTTTAGACTTTTCCAAGTGTTAATCTTATTTTTCTAGCTCATTTTCCTATTTTCTTGTAATTTAGGTAATTAATTATTAGTTAAAAATAGTTTTTAATTAGATAATTAGTTTTTAAAAAATAATTTTCTTTTTCTAAATATTTTCTTTTATCATTAGGTTTATAAAAACATCATTTTCATATTTTTAGGGTTAATATTGACTTAGTTTCACTTTTTATTTTGTACGTCACGTAGATTTTAATTTAAACGTACGCTTTAGGTTTTAAACGTCCATCACTTTAAATATAGTGATAGCGTTTATTTAATAGGTTTTATCTTTTTAATTTTCTTTAATTTACATTTAAGGCGTTTTTAATTTGTTGCCTTTTCTCGTAGTTATAATATCATTCATAATCCTTTTTCTGTTCAAACTTCTCGATTACTAGACGTTGATTTATCCATTGCATAGCTCGCTGTGACATAACGACCCGGGGAGACTCTATCCTCCTCTGATCTTAATTGCATTAGTGTTTGAGCAGTTTCTAGTCTTTTAGACTTGACTGTTTAGCACCGATCAAATTTTGGCGCCGCTGCCGGGGAGCTGTGCTGATTTATCTCCCGTTGTAGCAGATTAGTTGTTTGAATCCTCACTCTTTGTTTATATCATCCATATCTGTATATATATATATCCATATTTTCTTCTAAAAAAATCCAAAAACCCAAAAACAAGCAAAAACGTATAAAACACAAAAATATTTTTCTTTTGTTTCTATATATGTATCAAAAATAAAAATACAAAAAGAATCGTCGTTTTCTCTAATAATTAACAACTTAAAAGATTACCACCGAAAACCAAGGCAGTGCACTACCTAACTGGGGGTGCGACCATAATAAGTTCCCGAACTAAAGATATAAAACTTGCCTTTGTGTCCATTGTGATTGGTGTACCTTTTTCAAAGAAGCCATTCATCTTGGATTATTGGTTAAGTTCACTGTTGTTTTGCCTCGATTTTGTGTTAATTGATTTTGTTGTGATATCGACGTTTCAGAACCAGGAAACCCAAAAAGATTCTTCTCACCCTGATTTTTACAAACCGTCTTCATAATTCTCATTCTCATGTGACAGATTTTCATAATTCCATTTCTCTCCTTAGCTCTGAGTTTCCTTAGAGTTAACTCTAGTGTATGCGCACTCGCTCTTCTAGATCTGTAAGCCCATTTCGTGAGCTTGTCAAGATTCCAAGAAGGCGTGTTCGCAGACGTTCTGCTCCATCAGTCGGATCTGAGATCCGGACTGTTCGCACTCATCCCGTTATCATGGCGGATGAGATTCCTATGTGTGAGCTTCTCCAGGCACCCATCGACGGGTATGGAGATGCTATCGTTGTGCCAGCCATCGTGGCTGAAAAATTTGAGCTCAAGACCGGGTTACTGAATCTTGTAACCTCTAATCAATTCTTTGGTTTTGAGCGGGACGATCCTCATGCTCATATTCGATGGTTTAACAAGATTGCATCTACCATCAAGTATAAGAATGTCCCTTCTGAAGCTGTTAAGCTTCTTCTGTTCCCGTTTTCTCTTGAGGGGCAAGCCCGGGTTTGGCTTGAAAAACAACCCCCTCAATCTATAGAGACATGGGAAGATCTGGTGAAGAAATTTGTGAATGAATTCTATCCACCTTCCAAGACCACGAGTCTTAAAAATGAAATCATCAAATTCACTCAGAAGTTTGATGAATCCTTCAGTGAATCGTGGGATCGTTTCAAGGAATTGCTTCGCAAATGTCCTCACCACGGTTTCTCCGAGTTGATGCAACTCGACACTTTCTACAATGGAGTGAGTCAATCTGACCAAGATTCTCTCAATTCCTCCGCGGGAGGAAATTTCCTTAGCAAAACTGTCAAAGAAGCTTTGGCGATAATCGAAAACAAGTCCAAAGTCCGCACTGCACGAAGCAAGCCGGTTGTTTCCCAAGTCAGTGTTGGTCCTTCTTCTTCTTCATCGCCCGTGAGTCAGTCTAGCACCGATGCTAAGATTGATAAACTCACGGAAGCTATCCAAGCTTTGGTTCTTTCCAACCAGAAGAAAGTCTCTTTTCCACAAACTTCACCTCCTGCTGAAGTTAAGAAAGTGGAAGTCTGTGTTACCTGTGGTGGCCCCCATGCTTACTATAACTGTATGGCCACCGACAGTAACCCTTTTGAAGCCAATGCTGTGGGCGGGATGTCTAATCAAGGAGGCAATCAATATCGTGCTCCTGTAGACCCGAACCACCGTCCTAACCACTACTCTGGACCTCCTGGTTTCAATCAGAATCAAAACCGTAACCAGAATCAGAATAGACCGAACCAAGGTTTTCAAAACCAAGGTCAATTCAATCAAAACAACGGTTTTCAGAATCAGAATCAAAATTTCCACCAACAAGGAAATTACAATAGAAACCCAGGTCAGGGAAATTTCAACCCAGGGTATTATCATGGCAATAATCCAGGGAATTTTCAGAATCAAGGCCCTAATCCTAACAATAGAGGCCAGAATTTTCCTGTGCAAACTCAAGCCATTGTTCCAACTGGACCATCATCTGATGAGCTGTTGAAACAATTCATGAAATCCCAAGAGGAAATGAATCGGTTGTTGGTCAGCCAAATTTCTGACATCAAGAAGTCTTTAAATGATCGACCCTCGGGCTCAGGTACTCTACCTAGCAATACGATCGCTAATCCGAGGGGCGATGCAAAGGCGATCACAACCCGAAGTGGTGCTTCATATGCTGGACCCGCTATTCCTACTACCTCTTCTTCTTCTATCCCGAAGGTAGTGGAAAGCGAACCTCCAAAACACAATGGACCTACGACTCCAATGCCCCCTCCTCCTGTGGCATTTAGTCAAGTTACCAAGGAAACAACGGACAAGGTACATTATTCAAGTCCACGAAGTACCGCACACATCCAACCTTCGGTAGTCCAACCTCAAGTGGTCCAGCAACCCAAGTCAAATCAAGGAGTTGTTTTTGAACCTCCTGTAGCTCCTGTTGAGAATCAGAAATCCAAACCTTCTATTCCTTATCCCTCACGGTTACATGAGCAAAAGCTCCGCGAGAAAGCTAGTCATCAGATGGAAAAATTCTTTCAGATTTTCCAAGAACTTCACTTTGACATAAGCTTCGCGGATGCCATCATGTTGATGCCCAAGTTTGCATCCACTCTGAAACATATGCTGAGCAACAAAGAAAAGCTGTTTGAAATGGCTAAAACTCCTTTGAATGAAAATTGCTCAGCAGTCTTGTTGAAAAAGCTTCCCGAGAAGCTTGGAGATCCCGGAAAATTTCTTCTTCCTTGTGTTTTTCCCGGGATGATTGAGTGCTTTGCCCTTGCCGATCTTGGAGCAAGCATCAATCTAATGCCTTATTCAGTGTGGAAGCAACTGTCTCTTCCGGAACTCATTCCTACCTGCATGACTCTTGAGCTTGCAGATCGTTCTATCTCGCGTCCTCTTGGCATTGCCGAGGATGTATTCGTGAAAGTAGGAAAGTTCCACTTCCCAGCTGACTTTGTGGTCGTTGATTTCGATGCTGATCCTCGAGTTCCTCTCATTGTTGGGCGGGGATTTCTGAGGACGGGCCGTGCTCTTATCGATGTATTTGAGCAAGAGATCACTCTCCGTGTGGGTAATGAAGCTGTTACCTTTAACCTCGATCAAACTTCGAGGTACTCCTCAAATTATGACACTGAATCAATTAATCGAGTCGATTTGATTGATATTGCTTCAGAGGAGTACTCTCAAGAGTTTCTTGGTTATCTTCATAATTCTGTGGGTGGGCATTCCAGTCCCACCACATCTTCTCATCCTATCATTGCCGACTCTTCCCCCTCTCTCACTCCGTTTGAGGGAGGTGACTTCCTTCTGGAAGAGATCGATGAATTTCTGGCTACTGATGAATCAATTCCGCCTGGAATTGATGGTGTGTATGATTCGGAGGGGGATATTCTCTATCTTGAGCAATTGCTTAATGAAGATCCATTACCTTCACTCCTTCCGAAAGAAATCACAATTGAGGAAATCAAATCAGTGCAATCTTCCACTGAAGAATTTCCCGAGGTTGAACTAAAGGACCTGCCTCCTCATCTCGAGTATGCATTCTTGGAGGGTAATGATAAATTACCCGTTATTATTGCTAAAGACTTAACTGAGGAGGAGAAAACTGCTCTCATAAAGGTCTTGAAGTCACACAAGCAAGCAATTGCTTGGAAACTCTCCGATATTAAGGGTATCAACCCTGAATTTTGTACTCACAAAATCTTAATGGAGGATGACTTCAAGCCAGCAGTCCAAAGTCAGAGAAGGGTGAATCCTAAGATTCACGAGGTTATCAAACAAGAGGTTCTCAAACTTCTTGATGCCGGCCTGATTTACCCGATCTCTGATAGTCCTTGGGTTAGCCCAATTCATTGCGTTCCAAAAAAGGGTGGCATTACTGTTGTCACGAATGAAGAGAACGAGTTGATTCCGACTCGACTGGTTACGGGATGGCGTGTGTGTATTGACTATCGAAAGTTAAATGACGCCACCCGAAAAGACCATTTTCCTCTACCCTTCATGGACCAGATGCTTGAGAGATTAGCAGGGAACGAGTACTATTGTTTCCTTGATGGTTTCTCAGGATACTTTCAGATCCCCATTGATCCGCTGGATCAAGAGAAAACTACATTCACCTGCCCATACGGGACGTTTGCCTACAGACGTATGCCTTTTGGCTTATGCAATGCTCCTGGCACGTTCCAACGTTGTATGATGGCCATTTTCCACGACATGATCGGGGAAACTATGGAGGTGTTTATGGATGACTTCTCGGTCATTGGGGACTCATTCCAGACTTGTCTCTCCCACTTAGACAAAATGCTTAAAAGGTGTGAAGACACCAATCTATGTCTAAACTGGGAGAAGAGCCACTTTATGGTCAAAGAGGGCATTGTCCTCGGCCATAAGATTTCTAAGAATGGGATTGAGGTTGATAGAGCAAAAGTTGATGTTATTGCTAAATTACCTCATCCTACTACTGTCAAAGGTGTTAGGAGTTTTCTAGGTCATGCCGGGTTTTATCGTAGATTTATTCAAGATTTCTCTAAAATCGCCCGGCCTATGACCCATCTTCTCGAAAAAGATGCTCCTTTCATCTTCTCTCCTGAGTGCATCGAAGCTTTTGAAACACTTAAGAAAAAGCTTACGGAAGCACCCATTCTAGTTGCCCCCGACTGGGATTTACCCTTCGAGCTTATGTGCGATGCAAGTGATTTTGCAATCGGTGCAGTCTTGGGGCAACGCAAAACCAAGCATTTCCAGCCAATCCACTACGCAAGCAAAACTATGACTGAAGCTCAGACTCATTACACCACCACGGAAAAAGAATTATTAGCTGTGGTGTATGCGTTTGAGAAGTTTCGGCCATACCTTATCTTGACCAAATGCGTGGTGTATACGGATCACTCGGCACTCAAATATCTCTTTGCAAAACAAGATGCAAAGCCGAGATTGCTCCGTTGGGTTCTCCTCCTGCAAGAATTTGATATCATCATCCGTGATAAAAAAGGAGCTGAGAACCTGGCTGCAGATCATCTGTCCCGATTAGAGAACCCTCATCAAAATGTGTTCGAGAAAAAGGAAATTAATGAAACATTTCCTCTCGAAACACTCAATATGGTTTCTTTTCGTGGAGATTCTTCTACCCCATGGTTTGCCGACTTTGCAAATTACCATGCGGGTAACTTTGTGGTGAAAGGGATGTCGTCCCAACAGAAAAATAAATTCTTTAAAGATGTAAAACATTATTTCTGGGACGACCCCTACTTGTTTAAAATCTGTGCGGATCAAGTCATCCGGCGATGTGTATATGGTCAGGAAGCTATTGACATTCTCAAAGCTTGCCATTCCGGACCTACTGGGGGACATCATAGCCCCAACTACACCGCCAAGAAGGTGTTTGATTCGGGATTCTATTGGCCCACGATCTACAAAGATGCCCATGAATTCGTCAAAACCTGTGACGCTTGTCAACGTCACGGGAATATCTCACAAAGGAATGAAATGCCGCAAAACGCCATTCAAGTGTGTGAGATTTTTGACATATGGGGCATTGACTTTATGGGGCCATTTCCTTCTTCTCACGGAAATAAGTACATACTCGTGGCCGTTGACTACTTGTCAAAATGGGTTGAAGCCAAAGCTTTACCCACCAACGATGCCCGAGTTGTGGTGAAATTCTTGAAATCCTTATTTGCTAGGTTTGGAACTCCACGAGCCATCATCAGTGATCGTGGTACGCATTTCTGCAATGACCAATTTGCAAGAGTCATGCAAAAGTATGGTGTAACTCACCGTACCTCTACTGCGTACCACCCACAAACAAGTGGGCAAGTGGAAGTCTCTAACCGGGGGATTAAAAGAATCTTGGAGAGGACGGTTGGTGAAAACCGTGCCTCTTGGTCGGATAGGTTAGATGACGCACTCTGGGCCTTCCGTACAGCTTACAAAACACCCATCGGGTGCACTCCATACAAGCTGGTGTACGGGAAGGCATGTCATCTTCCAGTTGAGCTCGAGCACAAGGCATACTGGGCCTTGAAGCATGCTAACTTTGATATTCAGACTGCGGGTGATCATCGGAAAGTTCAAATGAATGAATTAAATGAACTCCGTGATCAAGCTTACGAGAACTCTTTGATCTATAAACAAAAGACAAAGAAGATCCATGACTCAAAAATCAAAAACCGCGTTTTCAACGTTGGTGATCGAGTCCTTCTTTTCAATTCAAGATTGAAGATTTTCTCGGGAAAGCTCAAGTCCCGTTGGTCTGGTCCGTTCACCATCGCTAAGGTTTATCCTTATGGCACCATTGAGTTATCTCAACCCGATGGTCCTAATTTTAAAGTGAATGGTCATCGAGTGAAGCATTATTTTGGAGAGGACATTCCATCCATGGTTGTCCCGGATCTTCAAACTTTCCCCATGAACCAATGAATGCGGGGATCGAGTCAAGCTAGCGACTCGGTAATCAAAAACAGTAGCATGCCATATGGGTTTTCACCCATATTTCTGTTTTCTCACCTCTTTCTACCACCCTAGTGTGGGGGGGTTGCCCACATGTGTAAAAAAAAAAAAAGAAAAAAAAAAAAAAAAAAAAAAAAAAAAAAAAAAATCTTCTTTCTAAATAATGGCCTTAATATTTCCCTTTCACGTTCTTTGTTTCGGCATAACCGCCGGTACTTTGAATATTGAGGGCAATATTCATCTCTAGTGTGGGGGGGATTCTCACGAATTTTATCATGTAAATATACCGCCTAATCCCCCCGTTTTTGGCCAAAATTTTTTTTGGAGTAAGTGTTCTACACTTTCTCATCAGGTTATCAGTCCGCCATGTCTATAAGACAAAAGGATTGGCTAATCCAGGAGCAAACGGCTCTTGGTAAAGATTTCTCAAATCCGTTTATATGGCTTGCAATTTGCCCAAAATTGTATGGTTCTCAACTCACCATATCCTAAAAAGTGAAGAGTTGGCTAGCCCGCAAGATTATGGCTTGTGGTAAAGGCAGTGGAAAAACCATAATTGGTATTCAGCTCACCAAAGATAATGTTGATAATTTATCTAAGAGTTGGCTAGTCCAGAAGGGTACGGCTTCTGGTAAAGACAAAATCAAATCCGTTGAAAGCTGGTGGTTTGCTCAAAATCACATGGTTATCGGTGTACCATGGTTCTTACTTGAACTGAAACATTTGGCTACTCCAGAAGTGATGGCTTTTGGTAAAGAGATTAAAATCCATTATGTTTTCTCAAATCATTGCTAGGGACTAGCAATATCTCAGTGTGGGGGATTGATGAGTGTGTAAATACTCATCATTTTTGTACAAAATGAACTGCAAAATCATCTGAAAACACTCAGAAATGCATCAAAATGATAAAAATATCACAAATCAGTGTTTTATGTGTTTTAAATGCAAAAATATCAAAATCAGATGAAAAACATATCAAATTTACAAAAATTGCAGTTTTAGTCCCCCAAGTTTATAAAATTGTCAAAAATAGTCCCTGAGCCAAAATTTCAAAAGAAAAGTCACCAAAGGTCCTTTTGTAATCACAAATTATCATATTTAGTCCTTTGGTGGAAAATCTAAAAGTTTTGAGAAAGTTACAATTTAGTCCCTGAAAAATCCAAAATGTTCAAAATTAGTCCTCGGGATTTTCAAAAATGCCAAAAATCAACCCCTGGACTATTTAAAGTTGGCAACACCAACCCTTGACTACATTTTCATAAGTTACATGATTGGTCCTTTGGTTTTGAGAAAGTGCAATATTGGTCCCTATGTTTAATAAACTATACAAACCATTCGGACTATTAAATCACCCCAAGCCCAAAACACCCCCGGCCCAAAACCTTTACCCGGCCTTTTTCCCACAACCCGACCAACCCAACCATTTAAATAACTAAAAAAACCCGCCCCCCCCTAGCCTATCATCCCCGACAATCCTGTCCACCCTGCAACTTCCCACCTAAAACCACCCTACACCACCCATTGTCTCCCCCCTCCTCTCCAACCATCCCACTACAATTAATACACCTTGTCCCTGTCCCAATTTCCTTGTACCAGATTTTCCCGCCAAAACTAGATGAATGGCCAAGATGGGTCAAACACAATCCAAGGGCTCTGATTTGTGTTGGGATTTGCTCAGAAGGTGAGAGAAAAGATTTTGGGCATAAAAGGAGACCAAGTGGAAGCATGAAGTGTGTGTAGTTTTAGTTCTTAAAAATTTGTATGTCGTATTTCCATTTCTTAGTCAAAAATTAGTTTTGAACTTGTATTTTTATGTTCCAGTGTATTCAAGTTACTCATTTCAGTGTATCTCAATTATAATTAAGTATCAATTTCAGTTAAAGATCAGTTTCATTTTTTTTGCTTACTGTTGGAATTTACAATATGCAAATCTGAACCTCAAGCTTCAATAAGCTTCTTTATAAGTTGAAACAGGCTTATACTAGCTTATAATAGCTTTTCATAAGCCTGTGTTTAAGTTTGGAACAACATTTGAGATTGGTCAATAAAAGTCAAAGAAAGGAGCAAAATGGGTAAAGAGATGGAATGGGTTGATTCAAAGGTGGAAATGGGTTGAAAAGGAAGCCAGTGGGTTGGATTAATTAGGCTAGTGTTCTTTGTTTCAATTTGGCAGGCCATAGTGGCTATTGGACTTATTGTAAGTCAATTCCAAGTTTTTAGCATAACAAGTATTTGTGGTTTTAATCTGTTTAATGCTGTCCTAATAGTGATATTTAGGTGATTTTAGTTTAGATTGATCTTAATCACATGATGATTCAGTGTTTAGAATAGATTTGGTGTGCAAACTAGTGATAAAAGGGTGTTTGGTTTTTTGTTTAATCTGCACTAAAGGACTGTGCAGGGGTAAATCTTTTGTTGGTTCAAGTTTAGTTAACTCTAATAAACTCATTTGAGTCATAACTTAGGCCTGCTACACTCAAAAAAGTCAAGATCCACTTAAAGCAATCTCAACAGTGGACTGTTGAGATTTTAGAATTGCAAAACCTTTATTTGTGTTTAAAAGTCATGAACAAAGGTTGTACTAGCTTCATTACATCATAAGAGATCAATATCAGTCTTAAAATTTGATCCAAACCTCAAGAAAGTCAAACTGGTGTATTATTTCAAAAAGTCAAATAATGTCAAAAATTGGGATTTTGACAGAACTTGCAGCATCTGTACAGGGTCCATTAAAGGTTTTCAAGAGCTGATTTTTGGTTTAAAAGTAGTTCACTAGGTGGTCTATAGGACCTCATATCTGTTTCTGCTTTAAGCCCTTTGGATAAGCTTGAGCATAAGCTCAAAACAGACCCTAGGTGCCCTGCACCATAACTCAGTGTCAGCTGAGCTCTTTCTCAGTTTGTGCACAAGCTTGCACAGAGCTTGTTTAAGCTTTTCAAGGGCTGGTCTTTGGGATAGAGCTAGTCACCCAGGTCTAGTTGAGATTTCAATAATTGGTTTTTAGCTTAGAGCTTATTTGGTTGCTTATTTCTAGTCTGCAAGTGAGTACCATTTTCTGTTTTTTAGCTTAAATTCATAATCATCAAATCTGTGAAATCTTGTTAATCAGTGTTTGTAGCTTGTTGATTTGAATCTAATTTGGTCACTTTTAGTTAATCATAGCTTCTGTTCTAGTGTGGTAGCTCATTTTAATCATTTGGCTTATTTTGTGCTTATTTCAATAAGCACTATCACATCAGTTGCTTATTTCTCTACACAAGTACCTGTTTTTCTAATTTTCATAGCTTCTTATCATTATTTTAGAGTTTCCCTGAATTTTTCAGATTTTTATAAGCTGTTTTGCTATTTTTCCTATTTTTAATTAGTTTTTAATACTTTTTAAATAGCATTTAATACAAAAAATTAGAAAAAGGTTCAAAAAAATAAGTTTTCATTTTTCTCAGGCTTAGATAAATATAAAAAGTGAAAAAAGTAATTTTCTAGATTTTTCATAGCTTATTTGGTAATTTTTAGTAATTTAATTAGTTTTTAATAGTTTAAAATCCATAGAAAATAGAAAAATAGTCACAAAAATACAAAAATAGTTTTGAAAAGTCTATTTTGATATTTTAGACTTTTCCAAGTGTTAATCTTATTTTTCTAGCTCATTTTCCTATTTTCTTGTAATTTAGGTAATTAATTATTAGTTAAAAATAGTTTTTAATTAGATAATTAGTTTTTAAAAAATAATTTTCTTTTTCTAAATATTTTCTTTTATCATTAGGTTTATAAAAACATCATTTTCATATTTTTAGGGTTAATATTGACTTAGTTTCACTTTTTATTTTGTACGTCACGTAGATTTTAATTTAAACGTACGCTTTAGGTTTTAAACGTCCATCACTTTAAATATAGTGATAGCGTTTATTTAATAGGTTTTATCTTTTTAATTTTCTTTAATTTACATTTAAGGCGTTTTTAATTTGTTGCCTTTTCTCGTAGTTATAATATCATTCATAATCCTTTTTCTGTTCAAACTTCTCGATTACTAGACGTTGATTTATCCATTGCATAGCTCGCTGGGACATAACGACCCGGGGAGACTCTATCCTCCTCTGATCTTAATTGCATTAGTGTTTGAGCAGTTTCTAGTCTTTTAGACTTGACTGTTTAGCACCGATCACTGGACCTTCTTCTTCTTCATCCCCCGTGAGTACATCTAGCACCGATGCTAAGATTGACAAACTCACAGACATTGTTCAGGCTTTGGTTCTTGCTAACCAGAAGAAAGTCACCTTCACTCAGACACCAACACATGGTGAAGTGAAGAAAGTCGAGAGTTGTGTTACTTGTGGTGGTCCTCATGCATACTACAATTGTACTGCCACTGATGGTAGTCCTTTCGAAGCCAATGCTTTAGCCGGTAGTTCACAGCAAGGAGGTAATCAATACCGTCCTCAAAATGAACCACACTACCGTGCTAACACTAATCAGGCACCACCCGGTTTTAACCAGAATCATAACATGCAAAACCGGAATCAGAACCAACCCAGAATGAACCAAGGTTATCAAAACCAAGGTAATTTCTATCCTGGACCCAATCAAGGTTTCCAACATCAAGGAAACCCTAATCAAAACAATTTCAATCGAGGGAATCAATTTCATGGGAATATGAATCCTAATCAAGGGAATTTTGGCTATAATCAAAACATACGGCCTCAAATTATCCCTCCAGCTCCTCCCGCCATTATTCCTCCAGGACCATCATCTGATGAGTTACTGAAGCAATTCATGAAGTCCCAAGATGAAATGAACAGGTTGTTGGTCAGTCAGATCGCTGATCTTAAGAAGTCTTTAAATGATCAACCCTCGGGCTCAGGAAAACTTCCGAGCAACACGATCGCTAACCCGAGGGGCGATGCAAAGGCGATCACAACCAGAAGTGGTGTTTCATATGATGGACCTGCTGTTCCTACTACCTCTTCTTCTTCTTCTCTTCCTAAGGTAGTGGACAGTGAACCTCCGACACACAATGGACCTACGACTCCAATGCCCCCTCCTCCTGTGGCAATGAGTCAAGTTACCAAGGAAAGTACGGACAAGGTGCATTATTCAAGCCCACGAAGTACCGCACACGTCCCACCTTCGGTAGTCCAACCTCAAGTTGTCCAGAAACCCAAGTCAAATCAAGGAGTTGTGTTTGAACCTCCTGTAGCTCCTGTTGAGAATCAGAAATCCAAATCTTCTCTTCCTTACCCATCTAGAATGCATGATGAGAAGCTTAAAGACAAAACCAAAGAGCAAATGGAAAAAAAATTTCAAATTTTCAATGAACTGCACTTTGATATAAGCTTCGTTGATGCTCTCGTTCTAATGCCCAAATTTGCATCCACTCTTAAAGGGTTACTAAGCAACAAAGATAAGTTATCTGAAATGGCTAAAACCCCTCTCAATGAGCAATGCTCAGCGGTCCTTCTTAAAAAGCTTCCCGAAAAGCTTGAAGACCCTGGCAAGTTTTTAATCCCATGTGATTTCTTGGGGATGGTTCAATGCTCCGCCTTGGCCGATCTTGGCGCTAGCATTAACCTCATGCCACTCTCAGTATGGAAGAAACTTTCTCTCCCTGAACTTACTCCTACTTGTATGACTCTCGAGCTAGCGGACTGTACAATAACTCGTCCACTTGGAATAGTTGAGGATGTCGTGGTAAAGGTAGGGAAGTTTCATTTTCCCACTGACTTTGTTGTAGTAAACTTTGATGCAGATCCTAGAGTTCCCCTCATCTTAGGGAGAGCTTTCTTGAGAACGAGCCGTGCTCTAATCGATGTATTTGCTGAAGAGTTAACTATACGGGTTGATAACGAAGAACTCACGTTTAATATCAACCAGAACTCCAAACCTCTGAACAAACATAGTGTTGCCACAATCGATCAAAAATCTAAAAGAATCGATGCAACACTCTCTAATTTCACGGTTAAGAGGAGTCACCAAAAACGTGCTGAGCTAAAAGCTCTAAAAATCAACCCTGGTTCAAACAAATGGTTTGAAAGTTGTACCAAGGGAGTCATGAGTATTCTTGATGATGATGATCTAGAATCGGAGTCTTTATCGGAAGTGGTGGAAATTTCTAGCTCTAAGAGCACACCACTTGTCCCACCTCCGGAATCAGTTTATCGTATTGAGTTTGTTAACTCTGTAGGTGAAACTGAACTCTCTTCAAAAGATCCATCATCCATTTCATCTCCAGATCCAATTGTTTCCGACTTTTCCATTCCTTCTCTCACTTCGGATGAGGAAGATGATAATTTTTGGAAAGAAGTCGATGCTTTTCTAAGTGATGAGTCAATCCCAACAGGGGTTGATGATTCTTACTTGGATTCAGAGGGGGACATCCTTTTTCTTGAAAGTTTATTAAACGAAGAATCGTCCCCAAACCTCCCTCCCGGAAATTCCTTTGATAATCACCATAAAAGCTTCAAATATAAGCTTAAAAATGTCAAAAATGGTGATTTACTTCTTTCTGATGAGGAATGCACATGCATTGTAATGCACATATTTATTCCATTCTTCACAAATGGTGTGGTTGCTCTTTCCCTTTTCTCTTTCGGGAATGAGGACACCATCTTTGACCCCGGTATTATTCTTTATAGTTTCTACTATTAAAAATACCGGTTGTATCTCGTCGGAGTGGAACTTTCTGATGTTCATGTGTTTATTAACACTGTGAATGAAAGTCCGATTGAGATTGGTTTTCCACGTTACTTTCCCCATGAACAAATTAATGCGGGGTCGAGTCAAGCTAGCGACTCGGTAATCAAAAACAGTAGCACACACCATATGGGGTTTCACCCATATTTCTGTCTTCTTACACCTTTCTACCACCCTAGTGTGGGGGGGGGGGGGTTGCCCAACACCGTTGTATATAAAATCTTATTAAAAAAAAAAAAAAAAAAAAAAAAAAAAAAAAAAAAAAAAAAAAAAATCTTTTAAAATAATGGCCGTAATATTTCCCTTTTACGTTCTTTGTTTCGGCATAACCGCCGGTACTTTGAATATTGAGGGCAATATTCATTTCTAAGTGTGGGGGGGAATTCTCACGAATTTTATCATGTATTATCCACCCAATTCCCCCGTTTTTGGCCAAAATTTTTTTTTGGAGTAAGTGTTTTTCACTTACTCAGCTTGGTTATCAGTCCGCCATGTCTGTAAGACAAAAGGATTGGCTAATCCAGGAGCAAACGGCTCTTGGTAAAGATCTCTCAAATTCGTTTATATGGCTTGCAATTTGCCCAAAATTGTATGGTTCTCAACTCACCATATCTTTAATTAGTGAAGAGTTGGCTAGCCCGCAAGTTTATGGCTTGTGGTAAAGGTAGTGGAAAAACCATAATTGGTAATCAGCTCACCAAAGATAATTCTGATAATTTATCTAAGAGTTGGCTAGTCCAGAGCAAACGGCTTCTGGTAAAGACACATCAAATCCGTTATATGGTTTATGATTTGCCAATAAATCAGATGGTTATCAGTGTACCATAGTTCTTACTTGAACTGAAACATTTGGCTACTCCAGAAGTGATGGCTTTTGGTAAAGAGTTTTTCAAATCCATTAAGTTTTCTCAAATCATTGCTAGGGACTAGCAATATCTTAGTTTGGGGGATTGATGAGTGTCTAAATACTCATCATTTTTGTGTAATCTAAACTGCAGAATCATCTAAAAACACTCAGAAACACATCAAAATGATCAAAATATCACAAATCAGTGTTTTATGTGTTTTAAATGCAAAAATATCAAAATCAGATGAAAAATGTATCAAGTTAGCAAAATTGGCAGTTTTAGTCCCCCAAGTTTTAAAAGTTGTCAAATCTAGTCCCTGGAATTAAAAAATGTGGAATTTTATCATTCAAGGTCCCTGAAATATTCTAAGTTGTAAAAAAATGATCCTTGAATGATTCTTTGGTCAATTGGCAAGAAAGGTCCCTAAACTTTGAAAATTTGCAAAAATGGTCCTTGGATTTCTAAAAATGGGATTTTATGCAAAAAGGGTCCTTGCACTATCAATGTTTGTCATGTTTGGTCCTTGTGAGAAGTTTGGAAAAGTATCATGATCAGTCCTTGAAGTTTGATGAAATTACATTTTTGGTCCTTGTTATTCATACTAAACCAAACGGACACCTTATCATATATCAAGCCCAAATCCAATATCCACTAAACCAGCTGGCCCAAACCCTTGACCCGGCCCCTTTGTTATTATATACCATGGTCAAATTGGGTCAAACGCGCCAAAAATACCAGAGTTACTGTAGCTCTCCTCCTCCCCAGCTGAAACACCAAAACCAGAGCAGTTTTCCATGACTTTCTCCAACCCCCCCCCCCCTTGCCTTGTCCCCTCCACTTCCACTAACACCCAAAATCCTTTAATTATCTCAAACCCACCCTCATTAATAATCAAACCTGCCTTGAAGAATTTGGCGCCAAAAATCCAAGTGTATGGTTCTGATGAATTAGAGTTATCCAAGGGCTCAGATATGGTGGGAAAGATTCAGAGGTCAAGAGAGAGTCTCAAAAGTCATTATAAAGGGAGAGAGATGCAATGTATCTATCTATCTAGTGTAATTTAAGTTTTCCATTATCGTTTTAGTCATTTAAAAGTTTCCAGTGTATGTTTTAGCTTTCAAATACTTTCTTAAGTATTCTTAGTGTACTTTTACTCTTTATCAGTAATAAAATTCTAGTTTCAAGTTCTAATTCCAGTTATGCATTTTTTAAATTTCAAAAATTTCATGAATTATCAAATGTTGTTGTTAGGTGTTTGTATGGACTGAAATAGATCATATAAGCTCCCAGAAAGCTCATTCAAGCTTTTAGAAACATTTAAAACAAGTTTAGAAGTTAAAATCAAAAATCATCAAAAATACCAATTAAATAGTTTAAAAATCAAAAATCACTTGGAAATGGTGTATACAACTGGAGCAGGGTGAATTGTGGATGGCCTTGGGTTAGTAGCTTAGTGGTAAGCTAATAGGGGTGTTAGTTGGTCCTTGATCTCAGTTTTGAGCTTGGAAGCAAGTGTAAGCACTTTTGATCACTTTTGCATTTCACTGTTGTAGTTGTTCATTATCTTAAATTTCTGTTTCTTTGTGATAATCAGTCTTAATTAAGTGTATTTAAGCTTTTAAATCAGTTGGTTGTTCTATTAAATTTGTAGTTTATATAAGTTTCATTTGGGCAGTTAAATTAGCATCATCTTAATTCTTGTGTTTCATATTGTTAAAACTGTTGGTTCATGTTTATTTAATCTCATATAATGATGTTATAAGGTCTATAGTCAGTCTCATGGTTTTAATTTGTGATTAGCCTTGAAAATCTTCAAATCAGTTCCAATAAGGTGTGTTTGGTTTACTTTATTTAACTGTGCTCAAGAGTACTCAAGTCATTGTTATTACTTGTTATGTGTCTCATTAGGACTATTTAACTCAAAGAAACCAAGAAAACCAGTCTTTGTTTATCCAAAGTCAAAATTAGCCTTTTGATCAAATTATGTCTTTACTGTTGGATTTTATAGCTTCATGATCATGGTTTTGTGTTAACAAGTTGTTTAAATTGCTCAAATCAGTCTTAGTATAACTCAAAACAACATATTCAGTGATTTAAATCAGTTTAAAGTTCATATAAGTCAAACTTTTAGTTTAAGTCAAAAGTCAAATTTTCACTTGGGTCGTTTTTGAATAAAAAAGATAATTTCACTGTGGGCTTAATAATAAGTTTTAGCTTAAAAGCTCTTAGGGTATTAAAGTCTAGTTGCTAAACAAAAATATAAAATACTAGTTATCTCTTAATCAGCTTATTTGGCACTTATTTCTTGGCTTCTTTTGGGTACCTGTCTAAAAAGAATGCCCTGTGCACAGTGAATAGGTCCATATTGATAAGCTTGCACAGAGCTTATTAGTGGGTCAAATCTTGTGATCTTTGTTTCTTTGGAAAGCCAACCTGGTCATCTTGAAGTCTCAAGCTTAAGTTTTCCTTTTCTAGCTAGTTTGCTAGGGCTGCAATAAGCCCTAAGTTTGTCCCATTTCTGTGATATAGCCAAGTGCTTATTGTCTTTTTTCTAGCTTATCAGTGTGCTTTTCCTTGTCTCTTATCTTCATATTAGTAGCACTAGCTTGTTTTTATCTTATTCTAGCTTCTGTTTCAGCTTGCAACCTTGTTTGAGCTTATTTCTCCAATATAAGCTCATTAAGCCACTGTTGGACTTATAAGCTTGTAAAACTGCTTATTTTTTATTTGTAAAATTTTTGTCTTTGTTAAAGTTTCATAAAATCAGTAGTAAAGTAGTTTTCAAAAAGAAAAACCAGAAAAATATCAATTTAAAATCAGTGATAGTGTTTATTTAATAGATTTTAGCTTTTTGATTTTTCTTTTCAGCTTATTAATAAGCAAATCTTGTTTTTCTACTTTTGTTAGATTTCTGTCATTATATAGTATTTTTAGAAAAAAGTTTCATATTTTTCTCTAGCTTTTTAGTATTTATTATAATTTTAAATAGTTAAAATAGTAATTAATTAGTAATAAATAATTAAAAAGCATAAAAAATATCTTTTCAGTTTTAAAATTAGTTTTATCATATTTTAGATTTTTCCAAGTTAAAATTTTATTTTTCCAAGTTTATTTTATATTTTCTAGTATTTAAGTGTATTTTAAATATTAATTAATTAGTAATAATCAGATAAAAAGTGTGAAAAATATATTTTTAATTTTAAAATTAGTTTTATAATATTTTAGATTTTTCTGAATTATAGTTTTATTTTTCTAGCCTTATTTTGTATTTTCTTCTATTTTAGAGTATTTATTAAATAATTAAAAGAGTTTTTAATTAATAATAATTAATTAAATAGTGATAAAAATAATTTTCCTTTTCTAATAATTTTCTTTTATTTTTAGGATTCCAAAAATGTTATTTTCATATTTTTAGGTCTTTTATTTCTTAGATTTCACTTTTTATTTGGTACGTATACGTAGTTTTTAAACGTACGTATTTACGTTTCTTTCATCTGATTGTTGTGCTTTCCAGTTCTGTATCCTATTCCTTTCCAATCAATCAGTAGTGTAATTTCTCAAATCAAAACCGTTACTGATCACTATCCTTAGTGATCACTCTATCATCTGAGTTTGTTTTAACACACCATTGAGTCTCTGTGGGACTAAACGACCCGGGAATTCATTCTATTCTCCAGATCTTCATCGCATTTGTGCTTAAGCTGTTTTAAGTCTGTTACAGTTGGCCATTCACAAGTGGCCAGCTTGTGTGATTAGACTTGACGGTTTAGCACAGATCAAGGTCCTTCTCTAAGGCGAGATCACGAGCATTCTACAAGTCATCCAAGCAAGGGGTCCTTGATTGATTTGTCACTCCGCAAGATTTCTGTAGCGAAGATCTTGTATTTGATATTTCACATATTTGTTGTGTAATAGTTGTGTTGGTTTGGTCCACCGTGCTACGGACTTGGTATCTAGCTTTGTACCGGATAAAGTGTAAGCAACGTTGTGAAGGCTTCTCCGCCAAGTGAAGGAGTTTGTTGACATAGTGCTTGAACTCTCGAGTAGGTGACTCGGGGAGTGGAGTAGGGCAAGGAAGGTGTCCTTGTAGCCGAACCACTATAAATCGGTCGTGTCACTTCTATCCCTTATCTTTGTTTATTTACTTACATTATCATTAGATCTATACGTTCTCAACATCCATACGATTTCACATAATATCGAATCTAAAGTTTTTGAAATCAACTTAAAATCGGCAAAACTATTCAACCCCCCCTTCTAGTTTTCCACAAACCGGATAGTTCCGGATCGCAGGGCCATAGTTTGAGCTTGATCGGGGAGCTCAATAGTGTTCCTATAGCCTTGGTGTCTTGGTCTAGAGTATTCACCAAGAGTACGGCCTCTTGGCGGGTCATTGATTGGTTGATCGATGAGTGGTGGCGGATTATCACCTTCCATGATGAAAAGTGATGGGATTAATAAAAAAGTCATGAAGAAGGGGGATAGACTATGAGGAAGCTAAAAATGAGAAAAAATCTTACTTGATAGGAATCAAGAAAGGAAACCTAAACGAGATGGAAATCTAACTAGCTATTCTATTCCCCGGCAGCGGCGCCAAAAACTTGATGCGCGTATAACGCGTTCGGGGTCAAAGGAAACTTCCTTTTCGTCGAGCAAGTTTTTCAACACCCTAGGCAGTGAACCTAATCGTTGTAGTGTAGTGTTGGGTAAGCCTCGGGTATTGAATCGTTCTCTAGAGGAATAGGAATGCTAGTGAGAGAAGCACTACGGTAAGGTTTGAGGTTGAGGAAGATTATTTTTTATCTTTTTATATATTTTTTTAGAAAGCTAATGGTAAAATCTCATGGTTTGGATTTGGGGGTTGGTACTTCTACCGATTACTCTACTTATCTAATTATCTACACTAAGGGGTAGTCTATGTCTATTGATGTGTGTTCGTATGATGATTAAAAATGTGTCTACCTAGATACTATTACTCTCTCGTTATCTTTTATTGGTGGTTGAATTGTCACGTCCTTATTCTTAACGCGTTGTGTCTTCTAAGATCGTAGGGTATGCTTTTATCCCTAACTCTTTGAGAATACCTTAAGGTTATTGCCTATGAGATCTCTAGGATTCATAAACTAACACTAAGGTTATCTTTGGATATTTAGCCTACAATTACGCTAGGTGGTTATAAACTAAGGATCACAAAGATTACTCAAGCTTTAAAAACACAACGATGACCTAGTGCAATCCTAAGCCAATTACAATTAAGATAAGAGACAACCAATCAATAATTAATAACTAGGTTTCATAGATCTAAGCAAACGCACAAGAAATTTAGTCGGACATGTTAAACATGCAAGTATACACACATACAATTGAAGACATAATGAAATCAATGAAGTAAATAACTTATCTTGATGTAAAATAGGGTATGAGAACCCTAAGATATTGTCCAAACCGGACCAAAATCGTTTTAGGTTTTTACTCCACAAGTCTACCTCTCGAAAGTCTGAAAATTCGATTTCTATATATAATTTACATATGCGATGGCGTCACCTTATAGTTGGGACGCCGTCAGATCGTTGTCATTAGGGTTTCGTCTTGGCCAAGTCATCATTAGGACGGCGTCACGTTGTGATTGTGACGCCGTCAGTCTTCAGTTGTGACGTCGTCAGAATCTGGATCTAAGCCGTCTGAGAAGAAAAGTCATCTTGCCACCCTTACTCTTCAAAGCCTGACGCCGTCAGGTACAAAATAGCAAATTCGCTCCTGAGTCATCACAAAATAGGGACGGCGTCGCCCTTTGTTTGGGACGCTGTCAGGTGTTATTCCAGCAGCTTGAGTGTCTTGATTTTGACTTAGCCATTTTCTTCATATATTCACTCTTTTTCGTCCAAAAATGCATCATTCCAACATTTTGCTTCCAAGAGACCTAAAAAGTGAAAAAGAACGAAATTAAGCAGTAACGGATATAAAAGTGGGCGATTAAGGGCTTAAATGACCCCTTAAAAGTGTACGTTTTAAATCCTTATCATGAACTTGTAGTCCTAAGAAGAAAGTAAGTTCACCCATCATTGACATTTCAAAATTTGTTTTCATTAGTTTTGAAAAAGCGTTTGAGTACTTTTTGTGAGTAGAACCAAAAATGATGTCATCCACGTAAATCTGAACAATTAAAATGTGTGCCCCATGATATTGAATAAACAGTGTTGGGTCGACCGATCCTTTGATAAAATTATTAGCAAGGAGAAAGGATGAAAACTTATCATACCACGCCCGAGGGGCTTGTTTGAGACCGTAGAGAGCCTTGTTCAGTTTGTAGACGTAATTAGGGAAGTGTGGATCAACAATTCCTTCTGGCTGACTGACATATATTGTTTCCTTCAGTTTACCATTCAGAAAAGCAGTTTTGACATCCATCTAATAGACAGTGATGTTCATGTGAGCCGCAAATGCTAGAAAAATCCGTACAGCCTCAAGTCTAGCAACTGGTGCGAATGATTCTTCGAAGTCAATCCCCTCTTCCTGTTTATAACCCTTAGCCACCAGACGTGACTTGTTTCGGATAACCGTACCTTCAGCATCTAACTTATTCTTTCAAATCCATTTGAGACCAATGGCGTAGACCCATGTTGGTCTTTCAACCAATTCCCATACTTCTAAACATTTAAACTGGTTCAGCTCTTCTTGCATGGATTCAATACATTTGTCATAATTCATTGCTTCTTTAATGTTTTTGGGTTTAGTTTGACAAATGGTGAGTGCATAAATGCAGTGTTCCCTGTCAGTCTGAAGGCGTCGTCTAGTTATGTCTGGTTGGTTCGGGTTGCCAATGATGTTAACAAGAGGATGGTCTTTAGTCCATCGGTGTGTGGAGGGTTGATTTTGGTATACATTGTGAAGATTTGGTGGATTTAGATGGCTGGTTGATGATTCAGCAACATCTGAGTTTACAATTTCAGTAGCGAAAGGGTTAAAGAACGCATTTCCATCATAATCCGCTGGTGCAGGTACATCTTGATTAAGAAGATCATCAGCTGGATCAGCGTCATTAGAAGCGGTTTGTTCGGCTGTTGTTGTAGATTCAATCGGACGTGCATCAGCAACAGTTGTTGTTGTTTCAGGTGTATCAGGGATTGGTATATTATCAGGTTGAGCAGCTGAAACATTTGATACATCTGGAGCAAGTTGATCAATATCATCACTAAACAAAGGAGCAAACAACGTTTCCATCTGACGACGAGTGAGTTGAAATGATTGATCAACTGATGATTGGGGAAAGTTGAGACAGTTATGTCCAGGATCCAAGTTGTTTTGCTCAGAAGCCATTTCTGTGAGCTCATCAAAATTAGCATGAATGGTTTCCATAATCTCCTTTGTACGACGATTCCAGATTTGGTATCCCTTTGAGTTTTCACAATATCCACTCCAATGTCAGCTTTGGCCTTGAGCTTTCCAAAGTCATCACGATCATTATTCGGGTAACAAAGAGCACCAAATACATGAAAGTGTTTGAGATTCGGTTTTCTGTTATGGATATGCTCATAAGGTGTTTTGTTGTGGCAGTTGGTTATCATAGAATGGTTCTGAGTGTAGCATGCAGTTGATACGGCTTCTGCCCATAAGTAATCTGGAAGTTTTGCATTGATCAACATCGTTCTTGCAGCTTCCACTAATGTGCGGTTTCGTCGTTCAACAACTCCATTTTGTTCTGGTGTCTGTGCAATTGATGTCCGATGCTAAATTCCCACTTTCTCATAGTAATCTCAAAGAGTTTGGTTCACAAATTCAGTTCCTCTGTCTGTTTTGACTTGTCTAACCGTGTTCCGGAGCTGAATTTGAATTTTCGTGAGAAAGGTGATGATCATTTATGGAGCTTGATCTTTACTTTGAAGAAAATAAACCCAAGTCCATCTGGAGTAGTCATCAACGATTACAAGAATGTAGTGTTTGCCATTAATCGTCTGCACGCGCATCGGGCCACACAAATCCATGTGAAGAAGATGAAGAACATGCTGAGAGCTGTTTTCCACCTTTGAAGGAAAATGAGCACGAGTGCTTTTCCCTTGTTCACAAGCTGAGCATAAGTGATCTTTTGAATACCTAAACCTTGGAAGACCTTCAACTAGTTTGTGTCGTGCAAGATTAGTTATGGTTTGAAAGTTTAAATGTGAAAGTCTTCTGTGCCACAACCATGATTTTGTAGATGTTGCCTTAGAAAGTAGACAGATGGGAGATGAAGCGATCATGTCTTGCATTGAAATTTTATAAAGGCTTGAAGTTCGGTTTCCTGACATAAGATCGTTTCTTTGTGGAACACGAATGAAGCAAGTTTTCTCCCTAAAAGCAACTTCCAAATCACCATCACAAAACTGGCAGACTGAGAAAAGATTGTGTCCAAGACCTTCAACATAATAAACCCTGCTAATTTCGATGTTCCCATTGATGTAGTCTCCGTAGCCCATGATAGCTACGAAGTGATCATTCCCGAACCTGACAGTGCCGATAAACTTTGAAACAAAGTTTGTAAGAAGTTTGAGATTGCCTGTCATGTGCCGGGAACATCCGCTATCAACAAGTCAAAGGATGATATGTATCACATGCATTACACACAGACGACACATGTGGAATGGAAGTAGAGGTGGAACCCAAAGAGTTAGAGAGTTTCGTTACAGTTACAGTTGAAACACACATGTTTATGATTTTAGGAATCCATTTAAATCCATGTGTTTTTGTTAACCATCTCTGCCAAGTCCAACTGGTTTGTGCTTTGGTCTTAGTGAATGCACTAGGTGATATTCTCTTCCTAGGAGGTGAAGTGGGTTCTATGGGTACATCAATGATATCTGTAGAAACACTAGAAGGCGGTTTACCTAGCACAGACTTAGAAGCATTAGTGGGTCTAGAGGTAATTTAATTTCTATGTTTCCGCTTACGAGATAAGATAGATTTAGCAACACATTTATCATGACAACCAGAAAACATGCTTTTACGACAACCAATACAAGATGCTTCAAACAAAACATTCAAAGTACTTAAAGATTTAACATTCGTTACATCACATTGTCTATTACATTTCACTAACGCAATGTCTAAAGTAGGTGCAACATGTGTTTATTCAAAGTCCTAGTGTGTTCTTCTACTTTAGGGGTCTTTACTAATCTTCTCTTACATTGCAAATTCCTATTCTTCCTGTTTGTGCTCTTAAGCTGTGAAGTGCTAACGCTAGGATTAGAGGCAACTACTCCTGTAGATGTAGAAGGAAGCACATTAGTATCTTGTGGTTTGTCATTAGGCGTCCTAGTGTCAATTTTAAACATTCCAGGTGCAAGGACATTTGTGTTACTAGACTTATCTTTCTTAAGTTTCACCAACTCCTCTTTCAACTCTATGATAGTGTGTAATAAATCTTGGTTTTCAGAGCGTTTGCCACTAATGTTTAAGACTTCTTTAGTGTATGCAAGATGATTATCAAGTTCTTGTGACGCTTTAGCACGAGTCTTTTTGAGCAATCAAATATGACACCATATTCAGTTTTAACTTTGGCAATTTTTTGTTCATATTTTGAAATTTGACACTTTAAAGACACATTTTCCTCATCCAGTCGTTCGAGTTTTGGTTCAAAAGATTTAGCACTTGACTGTTTGAGTTTCTTTTGCAAAGCAAGTTCTCGATTATTACAATCTTTTTGACACCATTGAAGAAGACGTTTTACAATCGAAATTTCATTTAACAAACGCTCATTTTCAGCTTTCAAAGATTCGATTTGAGACATATTATCAACATTCTCAACATTATCAACAAAATCAACAGAATTAACAGCAATATTATCAGAAGCAGAAATAGCAGTATGATAGTGTTGTTCCCTATTCACTATAGTATAAAAATAGTTTAAGTATTTTAAACAAACTAATAGTGAATCAATGATTGAAAAGATATAAGTAAAACAAAAAGAGTAATTTTCAACATCATATTCTTTATTAGAAATGAATCAAAAGAATACGTTACCCTAGTACTTGCGGAACAGTACTAGAGATTGAAATGACAAAGTGTTGTAACTCCTCACTAAGCTCAGGCTAAATCTAAGCACAACTACAAAGAACCACTGGGCTATCTCAGGGACAAAGTTGTATTTGGAGGAGTAAAAGATGGCTTGTGTGTGTGAGTTTTACAATTCACAAGCTTGGAACTTTCACTCCATCTCTTATGCTATTTATACAAGTATGGGTTTTAACTCTTTCCTAAGTGACAAACTGACAATTTGCAGAAGACAAAATACTAATGTATTTTGTCTCTGTTTACAAAGACTATATTAGGTAAGGGACCAAGTCACTTTCTTCATGTCAGTACTGATGCTGATACTAAGAGGGAAACTTTCAGGGTAAGTACTCCTTCTTAGTCATTTCCAATGTAACTGTTTTATCCAGCCCATTCTTTAGTCTTCATAGTCTTCAGTCTTCAGTTTCAGTTTGTCTTCAGTGTAAATAGTTGGTGAGGAGTTTAGGGATTTAGTGAGTTATTGTCATCACTCACTAAATCCACCATCTTCTTCTTGACTCAGTCTTTACCCTTTAAGTTCCGCCTTACTGAGTGGAGAGACTTACTCTTTGTCTCTTACTGAGTATCCTGAAGATGGCTCACTAAGAGACTATGCACTTAGTGACATGTTAGTGTTTAAGGATATAAACACTTAGGGTATTTTCTATTCAAATCCTTGACTTAAGGGGTTTGGGTATTTTCTGAACCCAACAGTCTCCCCCTATTTGGATATACAAATAACCTAAGTGTTTGATCAGTGTAAGTGAGCAAAAGGCTTCTTCTTACACTGAATGTACTACTGAACATAATAAGGAACACTAAATATTTTATAAAAAGCATACATCGTTTATTGATCAATTACAAGGTTCCTATTACTAGTACAAAAGATAGATGATAATGATGTCAGTCTAGATGGATTCCCAGTGCTTCAAGTTTGACTTTCTTAGTGATGAGTGATTCCCTGTCAGGATGCTCTCTTATCTTGGCGTTTAAGTCAGCACAGAACTTGACATTTGCAGGAGTCTGAATTTGAGAGGCCACTGGTATGTAGCTCAACATTGTAGCCACTCCTGCTTGATCAATGTCACTCCACCTTTGGAATGCTGGGTTTCCATAGACATCAATGAAAAATAGCCCTCTTTCAGGCTTTTCAATCACGAGACAGTTGACAAATTTCACACGTTCAGGCAGCTCCCTGTTGCATTCAAGTCCATGCACTTTGATCTTAGGCTGGAACTCAACTCACTTTCTCTTGCCCTGTGATGACTGAGGTTGAGATCCTTGTGGTGCAGTTAAGGCAGGCTGAATCCCCAGTTGTGCTGGTGCATCTCTCAGTCTTCCATACCTTTTGCTAAGCATTTTCATCAGCTCCTTAACCACCGCATTCTTCTTCTTTTCAATTATTGGACCCAGCTCATCGAGTTCAGTGATCCCAAAGTCAGTGAATTTTAGGGGATCATGAACCTCGAAGTGTCTTTTGTCATCCCCCCTATAAACATTCATGGCCAGTGGTTTGGACTTGGGGATGATTCTGACATCTGTGATTTTCTCAGGAAGCCTTCTATTTGTCATTGACCAGTTGTAGTGATCAATTCTTGCTTGCCTGATGGCTGCAGCTTTCTTGTTCCTTTCTTCCAACTGCTTTTTCATTTCAGCCATTTTAGCAGCCTGAGCATCCTTGAACTTTTGTCCAGCCTGACCCTTTTGAAGCTTCTTTGGATCAATGCCAATATTTTTAGCTTCCTCAGCAACAACTTGTACCAGTGCTTCTTTGCTCTTTCTCTCTTCTTCAGCTTGTGTCTTTCTCCTTTCCTCCTTAGCAAGATAGGCAGTAAGCTGTTGTGGTGTGAGCAGGTACTGAGTGTTGCCAATCATATAGGGAATCTCTCAGGATCAGGAGTTTGCATTTTGCCTTTTCCTTTATCCTGGCCTGAGGAAAATGATGCTATCAGGGGTGGTGTTGTTGTAGTCACTGTCATTGTTGTTGTTGTTGAAGATGTTGGTGGCACTGATGAAATTGGTACAGCAGGGACTGGTTTAGCTGGCTCCCCCTCAGTGTGAGAGGAAGTCTCTTCAGTGGTCTTCTCCCCCTCAATTGTTGCCGCAACATGAGTGAGAGCAAGAGTTGCTTCGGACACTGGGGGAGTTTTAGTGGCTTGACCTTTGAAGGCTTGATAAATTTCAGTAAGCATAGCCTTGATGTCAGTAGTATCCTGCTGAAGACTGGTGACTTGTTTCTCCAGATTGGCCTGAGATAATTCCAAAGCAGTCATCCGTGGCCCAAGATTCGAAGCCATGGAAGATGATTCCTTAGCCAGAGTGGTCACCTGAGCATCCAAGGAACCCAGTGTTTCCTGAAGAGACTGAACTGAAGATTGAAGACCCTGAACATTGGCAGACTTGATCATGTTGATTAGTTCAGTGAGGTCTGAGGAATTCTTCAAGTAAGCCTCAGTAGCCTCCAGCATTTTTGAGTTGAGTGTTGGGTCTTCTTTGACCGAGTCACTAATTTCATCAATCTTTGTCCCACAACCCTGAAGATGTTTAAGAAACTTAGCCATGTTATCATCCAATCTATGAAGATGCTCGTACATGATATCTCTGTGTTCATCAGTGTTAGCATTGAAAGTGAGCACATCGGACTTGAGATCAGCATAACTTGCAGCAGCTTCAGTGTGTTGATCCCACTATGTGTCAGCCCCCAGAATATATCTTTATTGAAGCTTCGGTGATCCACATAACTAGCTGCCTTTCAGTGATTGGAAGAATATTATCAAACTGGCTGAATTCATCAGAACTGGATGAAGAGGAGTCAGAGTCATTATCTTCAGGCTAAAATGGAGACTAATTAGGCTTTGGTGGATCAGGCTGATGTTCTTGTTCAGCTTGAACATCAGCGTCCACATCTTCTCCTACTGATAGAATTTCATCATCACTTTCAGCATGTTCTTCATCAGAAAAAGTATCTCAGCAACATCAGCAATAGTTAACAAGGTGGGGGTGATGGGTTCCGTATCAGCGGGTGGTATTAATCCCTCTGAGTCTGTGTCCCCCTTTGACCCCTCAGACACTGATGGGTTTTTCCCAGTGTCTTCTCCGGAGTCAGGATTGGTGATGGGTTCCGTATCATTGGGTTGTTTATTTCCCTCCGATTCTTTGTCCCCCTGAGACCCCTATGACACTGATGGGTTTTTCCCAGTGCCTTTGGCGGAGTCGGTGACAGTTATATCCCTATCAGCGGGTTGTTTAGTTCCCTCTGAGTCTTTGGGATCATTCAGTTTGCCCTCAGACAAAGGCTGTGATTTGTTAATGTCATCCCTGGGCGTTGTGGAAGGCGCTCCCCTACCAGCGGGTTGTATGTTTCCCTCTGGATCTTGGGGAGTAGTAGTTGGGACCAAGGGCACTGATTGTGATTTATCAATGTCCTTTGTTGTCACCAGGGTGGATGTTGCTTGGTCTCCAGTGGGTAGCAGATCAGTCTTGGGCTTCTTTTGCCTTTTGGGCAGTGTTCCTGAAGCCTCAGGGCCTTGAGACTTGGGTTTGGTCTTAGTCCCAGTCTGAGACTTCCCCTTTCTCTTTTTAGGAGCAGGGTTAGGAGACACTGAGTCCCTCTGGTTGTTTACAGCAACCATATGCGCCGTCAATTCGATATTGGTGACAAGGGATGGGTCCTTTTGAAAATTAGATTGACTCAGGATGCCAGGTAAAGCACAATATTTTTGTTCCTGAGGATAATTGCAACCCAGTAACCCTTGCAAAGCACAAGAGACAAACCTAGGATACGAAACGTATTTCGTCCTAGTTTTGCTCTGTAGCTTGGTTACGAGATCACTGTAAATGATCTCCCCAATGTCGACAGTGACCCCATTCATCAAGCAGTATGCCATCATCAACTAAATAGAGTTAACTAGTTCAGTGGATGAGTGGTTCCCGCCGAGGACCTGAATCACAAAAGTGAACAGGATCCTCCAAGCCACAGGAAATGAACTCTTGGTAACTAGGGTCTTGTCCAAAAATTTTGGATCCAAAGCGATTTGTTTTAACCCATCCTTCACTGTGGAGGGTTCAGGATGGGCCACATAGACTCCATTATTGTAATCTAACCCTGTTGAAGTGCAAAACGTTTTATAGTCCAGGGTGAATGACTGTTCCCCGTTAAAAAGACTAAACCTGATGAGATATTCCCTGAGTGGTATAAGGTTATTCTCATCAGTAGAGGGTGTCGGGTCAAAGGCCTTAGCTGTTGCGTAAAACTCCCTGAGGAGTTTTTGGTACAGTATAGAGGGACACTGATCAAAGGCCGTTTTTAGTGGGCAGTTGAATAAAAATTTTATTATGTCCTTATAGGCTAGGACATTTTGGGGGTAATCAAAATTTCCTATGACATTGTTAGTTTTAAACTCAACATTACTAAGATCCCCTACCCACTGTGATGCGAACTAAAGAGATTGTGTTCTTGCCATTTCCATTAAAAGATTTTAGGGTTTTGAAAAATATTTGACAAGAACAATCAAAGATTTTTAAATCTCTCAGTTTGTGATGAAAACTTTTTTAAATGTTTACAGAGAAGGTTTTTCAGAAAAAAAAAAAAAAAAAAAAAAAAAAAAAAAAAAAAAAAGGTTTGAAGAACACAAAGATTTTTGGGTTTGAAAGAGTATTTTGACAGAGTTTTGTTGTAGAAATTCTTTGTGTATGTTTTAATGATTTTGGGAGGGGTATTTATAGAGTGATGAGAGGGGTAGTTTATGCACAAATGTGGATTTTTAAAGTTAGTTTTTGAAAACGTTTTGAATTTCCACATTTAATGCCACCACTCCACTACCCGCTGTAAAATCCCGGTTTTCAAGGAACAGTTGCAGAGCACAGTAAAAGTGCATTTTGCAACAATAAAATATCCATAAGATATTTCATGTGAGAGAGGGCATCTAAAGCCAAGTGGGATGAGGTAAGTATTTGAGGGACCCTTGATATGGATGACAGTAAGACAAAGAGACATATATTCATATATTAAATTGGCATAGTTACCAACCTAGGAAATTTAAGTAACTGATACTTGGAGCATTTAGTTACTCATTCAATGCTCAATATCAACTGTCAGGGTCCCTGAGTGAGTCTTACTCATTCAGTGAGATGGTTATTTTGGGGTATTGTTCAGGGAGGATGAATTATTTCAGAGAAAACTTACTAAGATTGGGATTGGTTTTCAGTCTGCTGACTTTCAGTGTCTAGCATTCCCAATTCAGCTTTCAGTCTCCTGAAGGTAGGTTCTTCTAAGGGTTTGGTGAAGATATCAGCAAGTTGATATTCAGTAGGGATGAAATGAAGCTCTATGTCTCCTTTCATTATGTGGTCCCTGATGAAATGATATCTGATATCAATGTGTTTGGTTCTTTGGTGAAGGACAGGGTTGTAGGAGATTGCAATAGCACTGGTGTTATCACAGAAGATGGGTACCATTTTGTAATGGATGTCATAGTCACTGAGTTGACTTTTCATCCATAGTACATTGGCACAGCATCCTGCAGCAACCACATACTCAGCTTCAGCTGAAGACATAGCCACTGATTGTTGCTTTTTATCACTCCAACAGACTAGTTTTCCTCTAAGAAATTGACAGGACCCTGAGGTACTTTTTCTGTCCATGTTGCAACCAGCATAATCAGAATCAGAATACCCTTTGAGGTCAAACTCTAAGCACTTTGGATAGTAGAGTCCAAGGCTTGTAGTTCCCTTCAGGTATCTGAGTATTCTTTTGGCTGCAGTGAGGTGGGATTCTTTGGGATTGGACTGATATCTTGCTATTAGACAGACTGAGAATTGTATGTCTGGTCTGGAAGCAGTTAGATACATCAGTGAGCCAATAATCCCTCTGAAATGAGTTTGGTTGACTGATTTGCCAGTGAGATAAGGTCCAAGGTTGTTAGGAGGGACCATTGGTGTCTTCACTGAGGCACAGTCAGATATCTCATATTTCTTCAAGAGATTTCTGGTGTACTTCTCTTGACTGATGGAGATTCCTTTATCAGTTTTCCTGATTTGTAGTCCAAGGAAGTATGTGATTTCACCCATCATACTCATTTCAAACTTCTTTGTCATCAGTTTTTCAAACTGTTTGCAAAGAGTGTAGTTTCTTAAGCCAAAGATGATGTCATCAACATATACTTGGACTAGTATCATATCTTGTTTTGTCCTGTAGATAAACAATGTGTTGTCTATCTTTCCTCTGACAAACTTGTTTTGAATCAGGAAGGCTGAGAGAGTTTCATACCATGCCCTGGGAGCTTGTTTTAGTCCATAAAGGGCTTTATCAAGCTTGCAGACATAGTTAGGGAATTCACTACTCTCAAAGCCAGGAGGTTGCTGAACATACACATCTTCCTTGAGTTCACCATTCAGGAATGCACTTTTTACATCCATTTGGTAAACTTTGAAGTTCATGTAGGTAGCAAATGCAAGGAAGATCCTGATGGCTTCCATTCTTGAAACAGGAGCGAATGTCTCATCATAGTAAATGCCTTCTTGTTGACTGTAACCTTTGGCTACAAGTTTGGCTTTGTTTTTAATGACAGTGCCGTTTTCATCAGTTTTGTTTCTGAAAACCCACTTCATTCCTATGACAATGACATCCTGAGGACATTTGATCAAGGTCATGACCTTGTTTTTATCAAACTGTTGAAGTTCTTCTTGCATGTCCTGAACCCATCTTGGGTGTTTTAGAGCCTCAGTGACACTTTTGGGTTCTATTTCTGATAGGTAATCAGCATATAGACATTCATTTACTGAAGCTGCAGTTAGTTTAGCAGCCATGCTTCTTGTAAGCATGCCCTCAGTGGGTTCACCAATGATGTTTACAAGCTCAATGTCCTGAGATTTTGTCCACTTACTTTGTGGTCTAGGATCTGAGCTTGGAGAGGTCACTGGAAACTCAGGAGTGAGTTTAGGTGTAGGAGCTACAGAATCATTTAGAACATCTGTTGAGATGTCTTGTTCAGGTTGGGGTTCATGAATCACAGGTTCCTGAACATTTGGTTCAGTGTTACCTATCCCAGTAGGGACTGATTGATTATCAATGAATTCACTGATAGTTGGTTGTTGTAAGTTGTGAGGTAAGACATAATATGAGATGTCAGCATCAGCTTGGTATAAGGAATTGATTTCAGTGTTATACCCATTAGGAGGATATCTTGATGAGTTATCAATTCCTATTTCCTCTACTAAGGTGTTGGTGAACCTGATGCTTTCTGAACTCTCATCAAAGGTGACATGAAAGGTTTCCTCAACTTGTTGTCTCCTTGTGTTAAATACCCTGAAGGCTTTGGAGATCAGTGAGTAACCTAGAAAGTATCCATCATCAGCTTTAGCATCAAACTTGCCTAGATGATCCTTGTGGTTATGAATAAACACAGGACATCCAAACACATGAAAGTAGCTGATATCAAGAAGTCTACCTTTGAATATCTCATAGGGGGTTTTGTTATGTCTTTTGACAATGATTGACCTGTTTTGAGTGTAACAAGTTGTTTTCACTGCTTCAGTCCAGAAATGTTTTGATAGAGCAGAGCCATTTAACATAGTTCTAGCAGCCTCAATGAGAGTTTTGTTTTTCCTTTCAGCTACCCTATTTTGTTCAGGGGTGTAAGGAGAATAAAATTTTTGGGAGATTCCCTTTTCATCACAGAAATTCTCAAGCTCTTCATTTCTGAACTCAGTACCATTGTCGGTTCTGATTTGTTTAACAGTAATGTCATTCTGGTTTTCAATGTTACTGATGAATGACATTATAGTGTCAGCTGTCTGACTCTTTTTGGAAAGAAAGTATACCCAAGTGTATCTTGAAAACTCATCAACAATGACAAGTGTATACTTCTCATGCTGGATTGATCTAGGACTGACTGGTCCAAAGAGATCCATGTGCAGGAGGTGAAGGCAGCTTCTGATGGAGAAATTTTGTTTTGTTTTGAAAGATGCTCTTTGATGTTTACCTTTTTCACAGGCTGAGCATGGTTTGTCTTTTGCAAAAACCAGTGATGGTAAACCAAGGACCTTGTTTTGTTTTGCCAAGTTGTTGATATTTTTGAAGTTTAAGTGAGAGAGTCTCTTATGCCACAGCCAGTTGACAGTTTCAGTGGCTTTGGCAAAGAGACAAGTTCCATCTTTAGAGAGTGTTGACATGTCTAAGACATAAACATCATCCCTTCTAGGAGCTATCAAAACAACTTCTTTGTTGGCATTGAAAATGGTACCTTGTTTGTCATTAAATTGCACAATGTGCTTTGCATCACAGAGTTGACTGACACTGATGAGATTGTATGTTAGACCATTGACATAAGCTATTCTAGAGAAAACTATTCCATTACAGTATATTGAACCATAACCTTCAGTGGGACATGATAAGTTATCACCAAATACTACCTTGGGTCCAGGTTCCTTTACATACTTGTGCAGATACTCCTTAACACCAGTCATGCTTCTTGAGCATCCACTATCTAGATGCCAAATAGGCTCCCTGGCGTGTCTCTGCACAAGTAGTAAAGTGGATTAGTTTCTCTTACTGACCCACTTACTAGTGGGCTTGGGTCTAATGGTCTGCTTGAATTTATCAATTGACTCATGGTCAGTGGTTGAGTGCATTGTGCTACCACAGGTTTTGCATTTAGAGACTGAGGATGACTCAGTGATTTTGGGTTGCTTAGAACTTCTCCTTGCTTGGATAACACTGTCATGCTGGGATGTCTCATGAGCTGGATTTCCGCAAATATCACAGCATGAGTTCATGAGACAATCATCAGGAAGATGATCATTAAAGCCACAGTGTGGGCAAGGAGGAAAGGGTTTTGCTCTAAACTTTTGACCAGATTTTGAGGTTGAAGCATACTGATGACCAACTTTGGTATAGTTTGCTTTACTGAGAGAACTTACATATTGTAAGTGATCAGAATTTCTGTGATCCTCCTTTTTGCAGATCATAATAAAAGGATTATATAACAGTTGTCAGTTGTATGACTGGTATAGTGGCATAGATCACACTTTTGCTTGGGTTTGGTGGTGGCTTTTGACTTTGAGGAACTAGAGGAGGCTGACTTTGTTTCCTTGATTGATTCAGGGACCTTTTTGATGGATTCCATCTTATCAGTTAGCTTCCCTCACAAGTTCAGTCAGTTGCTGAATTTGGTCAGCTTCAGTGGGGACAGAGGATGTGGAAGTCTCAGTGGGAGTAGATTCTTGTTGGATTGGTTTTGTTGGTCTTTTTAGGATGGTTCTACCAAGTCCAGACCTTTCTTTTGGTGAGTGAGGATTGAATTGTAATGGAGTAAGCTCAGAGCTTGGAGCAGCACCCTGAAGAGGTTCCAAGGGTGAAAGTGGTGCTTGAGATTCTGCTTCAGACTCAGAGATGTGTTCAGTACTACTGGGCACATCAGGGAGTCCAAGCATGCTCTTTAGAGCTTGACTTTCAGGCTCTAGAATTCTTCCAGAATCGAAATTTGGAAGCTTACTCTCAGGATTAACCCGTTCAATCCAATCACTGAGCTTGGGAATAGTCAACACATTGGTAATCATGCCTCCAGACATAAAGGGCTTGGGAGACTGGTCTTTGTTGTGAGAGTCAGGGAGATGATCTTCACCTATGACTCTCTTTTTGCTACTGGGGGCTCCCACAACATCAAAGACTCTTGGATTCTTAGCAGTCCAACTAGCAATGACATCCTTTTCTTTTTTAAGTTCATCTTGAAGAGCTTGATTTCTTTTAACTAATTCAGTGTTTTGAATTTGTAAAGTGATAGCCTCAAGCTTATTTTGTTTTAAAAGAAGCAGTTCATCCCTACACTTGTTTAGTTCAAAACTTAGCTTGTTATATTTTGAAAAAAGATTTAATCTTTGCTCTTCTACAAACTTAAGGTCAACATTGATATAGTTCATATAGGACTGCCAATCAGAGTCATCATCCATAGAAAGTAAAATATTTACCTTCTTCATTGTGATGTTGACCCACTCTCCATTCCTGGCATGATTCTTTCCAACAGCTAGCGTGTCCTCTTCTGAGAGGGCCATCAGTGCACTGACATGTACCATTTCATCATCAGATGAGACTGGCACTTCATCCCAGTCGAAGGTTTCAGCAACAAGGCCTTTGTTTTTACCCTGCACAGATTGAACACTTTTTGTTGTTTCTGAGGGACTGGCCTCAAGCAATGCAAGCTTAGCTTTGACTTTCCTATACTTAGCTTCAAAATCAACGGTTTTGTTTTGATCAGATTTGTTTTGAAAATTTTGATGAGACTGATAGATTTTAGGTTGAAATTTGCTAAAGCCTGAGGACTGATTTGACCCTGATGGTTTATAAGAGGGTTCAGAAATTGTTTTTGAAAAACAGTCTTTTGCAAAATGACCTCTTTTGTGACACTTAAAACATTCAGTGTCCTCATTTGCTTTAGCATTTGAAAAACCTTTGTTTCTTTTTATAAACCTCCGAGAGTTAGCAAGGAGTGCGCTTTCCTGAAATTCAACGTTCAGGTCATTTAGGTACTCCTCACTTGATCTCTCATCAGGCTCATCATCTGAATTTTCTTGGAAATCTTGAACCACATTATTAGAATAAAAAGCAGTTGATATTGGTGTTGAAGTGGTGGTCAGGGTATCGTCTGTTGATGAGGTTTTCCTCATAGACAAATTTCCCATAAATTTCAAGAAGTTCAAGATTCTGGATATGATTAGCATTCCTAAGTCCCTGAGAGAAATTCAGCCACTTCTCAGGAAGACTATTGACAAAACCAACATTGATTTCATGTTTGGACAACTTAACACTAGACAGTTCATTTAAAAGAGTTTTGTACCGGGTGTAAGTTTGAGACAGAGTTTCTGAGTCCTTAGCCCTGAAGGTGTTATACTCAATTTCAGGTCCATTATCCTGTTTTCCTTGGTATCAGATGGGCCTTCATGACTATGGACTAGGTCATCCCATGTTTGTTTAGCTGTACTACAGCTTATAACTGACTCCATAATATCATCAGGAAGACATGATATGATGATACTTTTGAGTCTGTGGTCCTGGTTGACCACTCTTCTCTCATCCTGGGTCCACTGAGCTTCAGGTTTAGGCAAACCTTCAGCAGTCTTTGGGATAAATGGACCTTCATTTATACACTTGATATAATAAGGTTCCATCCCAATCAAATAGCAAAGCATACGATTTTTCCATTTGTTGAATTTACCAACTTCAAGTCTAGGGGCAACAGCTGAATAAGCTCCATCCTTTTTATCGACTAGTTGGGGTACATCAATTTCAGCCATTTGGATCCTGATTTAAAAACGTTTTAGAGCGGCTTTTAAAAGGTTTTATAATCAGCCTTTCTCTGATACCACTTGTTGTTCCCTATTCACTATAGTATAAAAACAGTTTAAGTATTTTAAACAAACTAATAGTGAATCAATGACTGAAAAGATATAAGTAAAACACAAAGAGTAATTTTCAACATCATATTCTTTATTAGAAATGAATCAAAAGAATATGTTACCCTAGTACTTGCGGAACAGTACTAGGGATTGAAATGACAAAGTGTTGTAACTCCTCACTAAGCTCAGGCTAAGTCTGAGCACAACTACAAGAAACCACTGAGCTATCTCAGGGACAAAGTTGTATTTGGAGGAGTGAAAGATGGCTTGTATGTGTGTGTGTTTTACAATTCATAAGCTTGGAACTTTCACTCCATCTCTTATGCTATTTATACAAGTATGAGTTTTAACTCTTTCCTAAGTGATAAACTGACAATTTGTAGAAGACAAAATACTGATGTATTTTGTCTCTGTTTACAAAGACTATATTAGGTAAGGGACCAAGTCACTTTCTTCATGTCAGTACTGATGCTGATACTAAGAGGGAAACTTTCAGGGTAAGTACTCCGTCTTATTCGTTTCCAATGTAACCGTTTAATCCCGCCCATTCTTCAGTCTTCATAGTCTTCAGTCTTCAGTTTCAGTTTGTCTTCAGTGTAAGTAGTTGGTGAGGAGTGTAGGGATTCAGTGAGTTATTGTCATCACTCATTGAATCCACCATCTTCTTCTTGACTCAGTCTTCACCCTTTAAGTTCCGCCTTACTGAGTAGAGAGACTTATTCTTCGTCTCTTACTGAGTATCCTGAAGATGGCTCACTGAGAGACTATGCACTCAGTGACCTGTTAGTATTTAACGATATAAACACTTAGGGTATTTTCTATTCAAATCCTTGACTTAAGGGGTTTGGGTATTTTCTGAACCCAACAGATACAAAACAATAGACATGGTATCAGCACAGATAACATCTTCCAAGAGTCGATCGACATGGTTTCGAAAAGATTTGTTTTTCTGTTTAGTTTTCAAAGTCCATGCCTCGGTTGCATTTAAAATTGTTTTCAAGTGCCCAATCTCCTTCTGAATATCCCGTTTCCAACATTTTGCACGCATACGAAGATTTCGAACATGGGGTAAAAGCTGTTTTTGAAAAATATCCCTTTGTTTTCGCGCATAAGGCGATTGAAAAGTTTCAACTTTTATTTCCAAATTACGTTCAATTTCTTGTTCCAAAAGATTAATGTCAGACATGAATGTATCAAAATATTTAAGTATTCGACATCTTTCAGGTGATGGTGTGATTTTACTCAAAGAAGGTAAAGGACCATTTATTTGTGCAACTTGCTGGACGGGGACAACATTAGAAGATGACTCAGGAGGTGGTGCCCACGGTGTATTTGTATTATCCTGTTGTTTGACAAAAGTCATTTTTGAATAATCAAATGGTTTGTTATATTCAACTTTTTCCATTTTCAATCGACTCTCGTCTTCTGCATCTAATTCCTCTTCACGATTATTTTCAACAATACTCATAATTGAATCATCAATTCTATGTTCTTCACTATACACTTGAGGATTGGCCCATATCCATCTGGATTTGGTTTAAATGCTCTATGTGAAAAACGTGGTTTGTAATCAGCAAGAATTAGCCCATATCCATCTTGATTTGGATTAAAAGTAAACTTTTGAATTGTTGTGATTGACTCACCATGTTTATAAACAACATTTCGAAACTCTTTGATTTTGTTTTGTAAATCGACAATTTCATCAAGATACTGATCAATTCGCTTCCTTGAATGTTTTTTGTATTCAGAAAACTGTTTTAGACATGTTAACAACTCAGACTTGGCTTTTTTAGTTTTCGAAGTGAGAGTGTTAACTTATTGTTGATGATCAAATTTTTGTTGTTCTATTTGAGAAAACAATTCATTCTTGGATTCAACTAGATCACGTATATGTATTTCCAAATATTTTTCATTTTGGTATGACTTTGAAAAAGCGACTTCAAAACAATATTCACGTTTCTCTTTTGTTTCAAAATTTTTGAGTTGTAACTTATAGCATTTATTATCCTTAGTTTATAGTGCAATTTTAGCATTAAGCTTCGCATTAATCTCATTGCACTTGTCCAATTGAAATTGGGTGGTCTGAAATAAGGTCACGAGTTCAGGATCTGGATTAGACAAAGGCTCATTTTGTTCAACTTGAGTCTCAACATAATCATTATTTAGATCAATGTTGCAAAAATCGTGAATCGGTAGTCGGGCGGTCGACCACCCTGCAGTGAGTAATCGGTCAAGGCGAGATTAATCGGTGATTAATCGGATTGGCATTTCCTACAAGTTTTGGGTATTTCTGGAGACCAAACTAAAGATCTTAACTGATTACAAGCCTACTATGTTTTCAAACCTCAATAAAAATGCTCCAATTCTGATTATGAGGCCCATTGTGCGTTATAAGTGAAATAAACGATCCCCATTGTGCGTCATAAGTGAAATTATTATTTTATTAAAGTTGACCGATTCGGCTGATTTTTTACCGATTCGGCCAATTTTTGACCGATTTTTGGCCGATTTTTTTACCTGGCCGATTTTTTGACCGATTTTCAATATTCTACAAGGTGTATGGCCGATTACCGATTAATCGGCCGATTCGGCCGATTTTTGCAACACTGATTTAGATCCTCAAATATAATCACGGAGTCAACTTGATTATCAATGTTAATCGTAAGGTCATCTTGATCGTCAAATGTAACTATGGGATCCATTTGATTATCTTCGTGATGAGATGTGGAAGGCTCATGTTGAACACTCTGTGCCTCGTCGGATGTAGATGCAGGCGGAGATATCAGATCATGTATAAGACATATGTTAGGATCTGGTACCTGAGAAAAGCCATCAGTGTCATAAACTAGGCATGTGTCACTCATGTGGAGCTCTTGTATGTTGGCCATCAACATCACAGATGCGTTAGCTTGCAAGTCCTCCATGTCATCATCAGATTCTGCATTAGCCATGAAGCTCTGTTCTTTGTTGGTAAGTGTTCCACCAGCTTCATCCTTGAGAGCCAAGAGTAAAGCCTCCTTGTGATAAGCGCTGCCTCTTTTTCTCGGCTTTGGGCAAGCTTTCGCCAGATGACCCTTTTCGTTGCAGTTGTAGCATCGAAGACCATTATTCCCAATCTGAACATTTCCCATATCAACCATTTGAACCCATTGTTGTGGAGCACCCATGTTATTCCTTCCATTAGCATTAAATCCTTGACCACTACCCATCTGACGACCATTTCCACGATTTTGAACCTCAACCCTTCCATTGTTAACAACTGTTTGATTCCTTGTGTTAGATGAGGTATAAATACGGTTGTTTGATTTGTTAGCAAATCTCCCAAAGGCTCTAGCAATTAACGAAAATCCTTGATTCAACGTATCGAAAGCTTCTACATCCTCATTTGTTGTCTCACTGTAGAGTGTTGAATCAGTATTGTTGTTGTAAGGGACCAGTTGAGTTTCTTGTGATTGCTGTGAGGGATCATATGGTGTAATATGAGCAGATTGTTTGTGGTGGATTTGTGAATACAGTTGGCAATGTTGGAAATTGAGGATAACAAGCTTGAGTATACAAAGCAAGAGTTTGATTATCCGGTAAGGTTGGAGGTGAAGTGACTCCACGGAGAGCTCTATCTTTGTCTACTTCCTTTTGATGGTGCTTCAAATAGTCATACAACAATCCGTACATTGCTTGATGAAGATTCTTAGCTTGACGGATGAATGTAACATACTTTTCCCAATCAGGACCAAGACAGCTGAGGAACTTTGTATTGATTGCAATCCTTGGCATAATGATGTTGTGTTTGTCCAAGTCAATGATGATGTCTGTGAACCGATGATAGTATGACTCTAATGATTCCCCTGGTTCAATCATGAAATTCTCATATGATAAGTAAAGTTTTGATTCCATGTCTTCTTGATTGAGTTTTGTACCTTCCATTAGAAGATGGATGTGTTCCCACATAGCTTTTGCAGTTTTCTGAGCATCAACACTGCGAAGAATCGGATTGGGTAGACCCAAAAGGATATATTGCATTTCAAGTTCATCTGCTTCCAAGTGAAGTAGTTGTTCAGCAGTGAGTTGATCTACTCTGAGAGTGGAGGTAACATCATCTCTTGGTGGATCAGTAGTTGGATCTTTGGGTACAGCTGTAGTAGGTATTTGAAAAGGACCTTCGAGGATGACCTTCTTCAAAAACTTACCATGTGGTTTCTTGAGATCACAAAACCTAAAAAACCGTATCACCCAGTGATCATAGTTTCCGGGAGTGAGCATTGGAGGTCTGTCAAGGGATCCAGCTTTATGAATGGATTGTTGGCTGCTTAAAGCTTCACACATTTTTGCAAATCAAGAAGGTTCCTTTTGCGTTGTGACATTCATAGCATACTTAGCTGGAAACTGATATTGGAAGTAGTTAGCATGCTGATATTGTTGACGAGGGTTTGGTTGAGGGATTTGTGGTGGAAGAGGTCGTGCACCTTAAGGAAAGTAAACTGATGATGGTTGTTGAAATTGTTGTTGAGGATATTGTTGTAGTTGTTGTTGTTGTTGTTGTTGTTGAGGATACTCATGAGGAAAGTAGTTGGAGTATGATGGTCGAGACATCTTGAAACTTGTGTAGATGATGGATCTTTGTAGTCGAATGAAACTTGATGTTGTTGATGAAGTACTCTTAGGCGTAAACAAGCTTAGGCATAGACTGATGATGTTACACGTAACTTCCACTTACGCCTAAACAAATGCTTAGGCGTAAATCCTTCTTACACGTAAGCTTTAGGTTAAATGTAAGCTTAAGCGTAAACTAAATGCTTAGAAGTAAGAACCTTAGGCGTAAGATAATCTTAGGCGTAAAGTGTTTACTCGTAAGTGTTTAAGCTTATGCGTAAACTTAGGGTTTTACCCAAAAATCCTTTATACTTGTCCAAGTATAAAAGATATCCACAAGTCGAAGTGTTTTCAGGCTTATCCAAGCAAGAAAACATTGAGTTAACCAACAGCTTTGAAGATCGTTGAAGAAAATTTCTTACGCGTAAACTGTTAGGCTTGACAGTGACTTAGGCGCAGAGGCTTAGACGTAAGAAACTAGGGTTTTGTTATGCGTAAAAGTGACAGAATTTACCAAGCTTGATTTTATGCACTAAACGTTTTGTAAACTTGATTTTAATGATAAAACAGCTTCAAAATCACCAAAATAACAAGAAAGTTTGAACCTTGATGATCTAAAGTAAAATTTTACCTTACACGTAAAACAAGGACATGAACCAAAACCAAGTTCAAAAACCAATCTAAACACGTAAAGTTTGTAACTTTTTGCAAAAAACAGAAACTTTAACACTAAATAAACCTTAACCCATAAAAATCTTGAGTTTACAAGTGAAAAAATCAAAGCTTTTAAGCAAATGAAAAGTGTAGCACGAGACAACCTTACGCGTACGAGTACCAAATTCAAAAACAAAAGTGTTTCACCCAACTAAATGGCGTATGATACCACTGTTAGGTCACCATAAGTTAACACAAGTATGTAGATGATAGAAATAAGATGAAGATAGAAGGTTGAACACAATACACACGAATGAATAGACAAAAGTTATGCGTAAATATTGTAAGGTGAACAACACTTCTCAAATGAGAAGTAAACAAGTATTTATAGGGTAAGGGAGCTAGGGCAACACATCTAGTCCCTTCCTTGGCCTTTTGGGCCTTTGCATAGGCTTATGGGCTTTCTACATAAGCCTAGCCTTAATTACTAACATAAAAGCCATATAAATGCAACCTATTACATACAAATGACTAACACTTGATAATACTGTTTAGGAGCATTTCCAACACCTACCCTTAGTCATGAATCGAGTTTAGGTGAGGAAGCGAGCAATCATTGGTGTCTTGTCTATGGATTTGGTCATGTATCATTGATTTTGTCCCCTTCGCCATAGCTCGTTAGTAATGACAAAATAACCCCATAAGCCTTTATGTTGTGTCAACCCTTTGCCTTTTAGAATAGCTGCAACTATAGACTCTAGTTGTAAAACCCTAAAATCTCAAATGCGTTAAATGACACTTTTACCCTCAAACTTAATAATTATGTGAACTCGGAAAACATGTCAACATCGTTTAACAATTTATCTCATCAATAATATACACAAATAATGAAAGTATTTAACTTATGTTATCAAGTAAATGACACAAATAAAATGAACTCTAGAGTACCAAATCATGTTACATTTTGTGCATAACTCACCTACACTAGAATAAGGACTACATTCATCTAAGAATTGTAAAGTTGGAAAGTCAAAATCTTGGTCTTTTCTCCCCTTGATGGCCGGCCTAATATCACTCTCCCCATAATCACCATATCAATTTTCATTACTCACATTTAAAACTCATCATCTCATTTAAAATAAACACACAAAAACCCTAACATTCTCTCCTACACAAAAAGGGGCGGCACCCATTCTTTTTCCATTTTCCATCCGAAAATCAATCAAGAAAAGTGTTCCAAGGAGGCTTGTGATCGTGTGTGATTGATTGGTGAGCATTGTGATCGTGTTTTGGTTCGAAATAAAGCTTGGTCGTGGGGTTGGAATTTCTGTCGTGGGGTTGCATAAGCCAAGGGAGGCTTGGTTGTGGTCTTGGTGGCTCGATTCTTGTTTTCTTTTCACGTACACGCTACTAGGGTAACGTATCATCACCTCACGTCTTTTCCTTTTTGTTTTCTTGTCAAGTCGTGGCTATGGAGTCCTTACCAGGGCTTGTTATACGAAAATAAGTCACATGAAATAATGAAAATGTTGTCACATAAAATGATAAATGGATTACATAAAATCATGATGCTAAACCTATATGATATGATATGATATGTGACTTGTAATATTCATACGAAACTGATTTTGGGGTCTCTCACTATGTCGACATGTATGGATTGTATTAAAGGGTTAAATGAGCTTTTGAAACTATGCGTATACGTATGTGATAATTTGATTCGATAACGAAACGATGTAGGGTCTTGTTGGTTTATATGTGGGGCGTACAAAATGATTTTGGGGGAGGGAAGTCACGACCCAAAATGGGTATCACATATGAGTTGTGTAGTATATGCTAATCGAGTCAAAATGTGTTAAAACCTATACGTTAATCATAATCAAAAACTAGGGTTTTGTATTACATGATTTAATAAAGTTAAGGGGTTGTTTAATAAATTATGAAACTTGATGGATTAACTTGTTAATATGTTAACTAAATGGATTAAATGAGTAAAATGAGTAAACTTGCTATATTACACTTTAAACCCTATACTTTGCATTATTGACATTTTAAACCCTAAACTTTTGTAACTTGTCATAAATGATCCTTAAATCATAACAACACTCATTTTCATTATTTAACTTGAGATAAGTAACTAAACTTACTAAAAATGGAAACCTGCCTAAAATAGAAAGTTACCAAAAATAGAAAGTTCTTAAAATGGAAAGATTACTAAAAGTGGAAACCTGCTAAAAATGGAAAGCCGTCTTAAACGAGTGATCTGATTCTTATAGAACGTTATCTAATTCATATAGGTTCCGGGCGACGGGATTGATCTTCCTTCTTAATTTTACTTTCATTGTGATTTGCTCAGAATAAGGTACAGATATTCTGACCTTACCTCTTAAGGTTTCTCATGATTCGTATACATCTTTCGATATTAGCTTGAACTGTTATGCTTTACTCTAAGCCTCCTTATTAGGGCTTCCCTATGACTTTGCTATGCTCCCTTTGATATGAAACTTCGATATGAACCTTTGATATGAACTTTGATATGACCTTTGATATGAACCCTTATGATATGATATGATTATGCTTTGACCCTTCAGTTTGATACCCGAGCCAAATATGTGTTCCTAGTCATGAAGGTAACATGACCGTGTCATTGATGCACCAATGGCATGACTCCAGTGTGTACGAGTGATGTTGCACACCGTCCCGCCACTATGTTTCCGGGGGGGCGTATGGATGCATCCTAGATATGATATGATATGAGAGGATATGATTTGATATGATATGATTTATATGGTGAATGATGTCGTGTGCAATACGCGTCTTCACATTCCGGGAGCTGATCACTCCACTATTACTTGAGGTCTCCCCTCCTACTATATATGGTATTCCGAGGTCACCCCTCCGGATACAACTGTTATGATATGATATGTGTATGATATGATATGGGCTCGTGGTAGATGACTGACCTTCTGTTTCTCTTTCTTTTCATTATCCCTTGTTATGCCTTATGATATTTCCCATTGCACCTTATGATTATGTTATCCTCATTACTTATCCGTCGATTATTCGTTTTGTTATATATATCTGTTCACTGGGCTTTTTAAGCTCAGCCGCGTTTTCTTTCCATGCGGCAGGTAATTAAGCTAGAAGCTGGGATCTTAGCTATGGGTTTGAGTGATGAGCGGTTATGTGGATTTATGGCTCTAGTCATCTTAGTTTCTGCTTGATTATGTTGACATTATTTAGACTCGGATTATGCTTATTTATGTCTTGGAATTATTCCTTTTACTTTCGATGAACTTATGTAACGTTTAAGCCGTGTTGGCTGGATTTTCCTTTGGTTATTTATTTAAGACTTCCGCTGCTTTATTATGTTCATTATGTATGCTTTGATATGACACCATTTTATAATACTTCTACCCTTACCGGGTTGGGGTGTTACAATTATGGTATCAGAGCCCAGGTTTACAACTTGTAGTCAGGACTTGTGACATATGGACCCTAAGCGTTGATCCGTAGAGCTTAAGATTTGATTGGTGAGGTTTGGGTAGATTCTAGGTTCATTATCATCATTTCCGTTCATGATCTTCATCTTATTTCCTAACCTTTGCTAATCGTTTAATGATCGTTCAGATGGTGAATACTCGAAGAAACAGCGACTATAACGGGGGTGAGCTTCCTAACTTTGAAGCTTTGATTGCCCGTGCTCTGGCTACCGCTATGCCCGAGATTGTCGCTACCATCACTCAGAATGTCCGAAATGGCGCTAGCTCCTCCGGTGGGGGTAATGATGGGGGTGCTAACCCACCTACACCCATTCATGTTTGGATCGAGCGCTTCAACAAATTTAAGCCAATCCCTTTTCGCTCGGCAGCTTCACCTAATGATGCAGAGGACTGGATCACGCACATGGAGAAGCTTTTTAATGTGCTGGGTTGTGGTGACGAGGTGAAAACCAGACTAGCGACCTTCAAACTCGAGGGTGATGCCCTCAACTGGTGGAAGGCATATCTCTTGTCCAAGGAAGAGAACTTTCTAGATACTTGTGCTTGGAATACTTTTAGGGATATCTTCTACAAACATTATTTTCCTGAGTCAGAACAGCAGCGATATGAAAGAGAGTACAACACCATACGTCAGCTGGATAGGGAAAGTTCCCATGAATACATGCAACGGTTTATGAGGTTGGCTGGGTTCGTAGGTGATATTGCTGGAGATGCACGTCGTCAGGCTCGGAAGTTCAAATGGGGGTTGAAGAAATGGGTGTTGGACAGGGTGATTAATAACGAGTACACTGAGGTAGCTGCAGTTGCGGATGCTGCCTGCAACATTGAGTTGCTACATGAGGATTAGGGCTTCAACAAGAGGAATAGGGACGGTGATCGTATTTATCCTCGGGGTCGACAGGACCATACTCAGGAGTTTAGGGGTCGACACGACCGTGGTCACGGCCGTGGACGTCAGAACACTCGGGCACAGGGTTCACAGAGGTATGACAGATCAGGAAACGACCGTCAGGGTCGTGATGGCGGGGGTCAGCGTCAGTTTCGGGATCAATCTTATCGTGGTGGTCAGCAGGACCGTTCTTCAGGTTCTTCATATCATAGGAGGCCCGCCGAGATTTTGCCTCCTCCCCCACTCTGCAACACTTTTGGAAAGCCCCGCCCGGGCGTTTGCTTCAAGGCCACAGGTGGATGCTATGCATGTGGGTCTACTGCTCATAGGGTTAAGGACTGCCCTCAAGGAAAGCCGATTGCAACAGGAAACACGGCCAAACCAGCTCCGACCAAGGGCCGTGTGTATTATGTTACCCGGGACCAAGCGACGAACTCTTCAGGTACCATTACCGGCATTCTTTATATTGGTAATATTACTGCCTTTACTCTATTTGATACCGGTGCTACACATTCTATGATATCTACTTCATTAGTAAGGAAATTAAATATGACACCCACACCTTTGTTAGACCGAATCTCTATTTCCACCCCTATGAAAACCCATGTGCTTATTGACCGTGAATACTTGGATTGTCCCCTACGTTTCGATGATGGTATTCGTTCGGCTAATCTTCTTCTTTTCGATATGTTCGATTTCGATATTATTCTGGGTATGGATTGGTTGGCCTTGCATAGGGCTACCATTGACTGTTATGCTCGAAATGTTATCTTTGGTAATATTCACCAACCTGATTTCATTTATCATGGTGCTCAACCGCTCAATTCAGCTAAGATCATCTCGGCTATGAAAGCCCGCACTCTTATTTCTCATGGTTTCCTTGGTTTTCTGGCATCCATTAAGGATACTTCTCTTGAAGTTCCGACCATCAAAAGTATTTCTGTTGTACGTGAATTTTCTGATGTTTTTCCCGATGAACTTCCTGGCATTCCTCCGGCTAGGGAAGTTGAATTTGGCATCGATTTGATTCCTGGTGCCGAACCTATATCTAAAGCTCCTTACCGTATGGCACCGATCGAATTAAAGGAATTGAAGGAACAATTGCAAGAACTGTTGGAGAACGGCTTTATTAGGCCTAGTGTTTCACCTTGGGGCGCACCGGTATTATTTGTTAAGAAGAAGGATGGGAGTATGAGGTTGTGTATTGATTACCGCGAGCTGAACCGTATCACTATCCGTAACCGTTATCCTCTTCCGCGCATCGACGACTTGTTTGATCAGTTGCAAGGTGCAAAATTTTTCTCTAAGATTGATCTGAGGTCTGGTTATCATCAATTACGTGTGAAGGAGCAAGATGTTCCTAAGACCGCGCTCCGTACTCGTTATGGCCATTATGAGTTCCTGGTTATGCCTTTTGGTTTGACTAATGCACCTGCAGTTTTCATGGATCTTATGAATCATGTTTTCCACGAGTACCTCGATAAATTTGTAATCGTCTTCATCGATGACATCCTCGTGTATTCTAAGAGTGAGGCTGAGCATGAGCAGCACCTTCGTATTGTATTGGAGACTCTTCGACAGCAGAAGTTGTATGCAAAATTCTCTAAGTGTGAATTCTGGCTGAGCCAAGTTGCTTTCCTTGGTCACGTTGTGTCTGCTGATGGTATCAAGATGGACACATCTAAGGTTGAGGCTATCACAAAATGGCCGAGACCTACTACTGTGACGGAGATTAGAAGTTTTCTGGGGCTTGCTGGTTATTACCTTTGACGCAATTGATGAGGAAAGGAGAAAAGTTTGAATGGACGGATGAGCGTGAACAGAGTTTTGAGGAGTTGAAACGGAGATTGGTTACTGCGCCTATTTTGACACTTCCATCGGGTTCCGGAGGTTTTCAGATTTACAGCGACGCATCGAAGAAAGGTTTGGGTTGTGTATTGATGCAGCATGGTAAGGTGATTGCCTATGCTTCGAGGCAATTGAAATCATATGAAGAAAATTATCCCACGCATGATTTGGAGTTGGCTGCGGTGGTTTTTGCCTTAAAGATTTGGAGGCATTACTTGTACGGTGAATCGTGTGATATCTTTACTGACCACAAAAGTTTAAAGTATATATTCACACAAAAGGAGCTCAATATGAGGCAACGGAGGTGGTTAGAGCTTCTTAAGGATTATGACACGAACATCCAGTATCATCTGGGTAAGGCTAATGTAGTTGCTGATGCGCTGAGCCGAAAGTCGGGTATGATTGCTAGTTTGGAGATTGAACCCAGGGTTCTTCACGATCTTGAGCTTATGGATGTGGAATTTTGTTTCCGGGGTTATGATGGTTATTGGGCTAGCTTGAAGGTAGAGTCCAACCTTATGTTACAGATTAAGGAAGCTCAGAAGGATGATGGTGAGCTTTGGTCTGTGGTTCAGAATATCGAGGCGGGTAAGCAAACTGAGTTCAGTGTTGATGGTTTCGGCGTCGTATGGTATGAAGGTCGACTTTGTGTTCCTAATGATCCTGCTTTGCGTGAAGCTGTTTTGTCTGAGGCTCATAGTTCCCCTTTCACTGTCCATCCTAGTTCTACCAAGATGTATCGGGATCTTAAGCAGCATTTCTGGTGGAATGGTATGAAACAAGATGTGGCTTCGTTTGTGGCTAAGTGTATGACCTGTCAGCAGGTTAAGATTGAGCATCAGAGGGCTAGTGGTTTGTTGCAGCCGTTAGATATTCCTACATGGAAGTGGGAAGAAATCTCCATGGATTTTGTCACGGGTTTGCCTCCTACTCGAAAAAGACATGATGCGATTTGGGTGGTTGTCGATCTACTAACCAAATCCGCTCATTTCTTACCTATCCGGAAAGATTATCGTGTTAGTAGATTGGCGGAGATTTTTCAGCAAGAGATTGTTAGATTACATGGTACTCCTACTGCTATTATTTCTGATAGAGATCCGCGCTTCACGTCACAGTTTTGGAAGAGTCTGCAAAAAGCTTGGGGTACGCGTCTTAAGTTCAGTACCGCTTTTCACCCTCAAACTGATGGTCAGACGGAGAGAACCATTCAGACTCTTGAGGACATGTTGAGGGCTTGTGCATTGGAATGGACTGGGAACTGGGATGAGTATCTGTGCTTGGTGGAGTTTGCCTACAACAATAGTTGGCACGCTAGCATCAAGGGAGAACCGTATGAGTTGTTATATGGGAGGAAATGTAGAGCACCTATTTGCTGGGATGAGGTAGGTGAACGTTTGATTGAAGGTCCAGAAATCATCGAGATTACTAATGAGAAAGTGGCAGTTGCTAGGGAAAGATTGAAGGAGGCTCGTTCACGGCAAAAGAGTTATGCCGATAAGCATAGGCGCGACTTGGAGTTTCGTGTTGGTGATCGTGTTTTTCTGAACGTTTCACCGTTCCGTGGTGTTAAGCGTTTTGGAATCAAGGGCAAGCTCAGTCCTCGATTCATCGGACCTTTCGAGATTCTGGATCGTGTTGGGGAGGTTTTCTACCGTCTAGCTCTACCTCCTCAGTTATCTCATGTTCATGATGTGTTCCATGTATCTCTGCTGCGGGGATACAACTATCATCCATTACACGTGGTTTCCTATCCTTTGGATCAGATTCAGCCAGATATGTCCTTACCGGAAGAACCCGAAGCTATCTTAGATCGACGAGATCGAGTCATAAGAAACAAAGTAATTCCGTTTGTTAAAATTCTTTGGAAGAATCACCCAGAGCGTGAAGCTACCTGGGAGACCGAGGAATCGATGCGAGCTAGTTATCCACATTTCTTTTCATAATCTGGTACGTCTTCGTTGTTGCTTCGTTTTCTTTCAATTTTCGAGGACGAAAATTTTCTTTTAGAGGGGAAGAGTTGTAAAACCCTAAAATCTCAAACGCGTTAAATGACACTTTTACCCTCAAACTTAATAATTATGTGAACTCGGAAAACATGTCAACATCGTTTAACAATTTATCTCATCAATAATATACACAAATAATGAAAGTATTTAACTTATGTTATCAAGTAAATGACACAAATAAAATGAACTCTAGAGTACCAAATCATGTTACATTTTGTGCATAACTCACCTACACTAGAATAAGGACTACATTCATCTAAGAATTGTAAAGTTGGAAAGTCAAAATCTTGGTCTTTTCTCCCCTTGATGGCCGGCCTAATATCACTCTCCCCATAATCACCATATCAATTTTCATTACTCACATTTAAAACTCATCATCTCATTTGAAATAAACACACAAAAACCCTAACATTCTCTCCTACACAAAAAGGGGCGGCACCCATTCTTTTTCCATTTTCCATCCGAAAATCAATCAAGAAAAGTGTTCCAAGGAGGCTTGTGATCGTGTGTGATTGATTGGTGAGCATTGCGATCGTGTTTGGGTTCGAAATAAAGCTTGGTCGTGGGGTTGGAATTTCTGTCGTGGGGTTGCATAAGCCAAGGGAGGCTTGGTTGTGGTCTTGGTGGCTCGATTCTTGTTTTCTTTTCACGTACACGCTACTAGGGTAACGTATCATCACCTCACGTCTTTTCCTTTTTGTTTTCTTGTCAAGTCGTGGCTATGGAGTCCTTACCAGGGCTTGTTATACGAAAATAAGTCACATGAAATAATGAAAATGTTGTCACATAAAATGATAAATGGATTACATAAAATCATGATGCTAAACCTATATGATATGATATGATATGTGACTTGTAATATTCATACGAAACTGATTTTGGGGTCTCTCACTATGTCGACATGTATGGATTGTATTAAAGGGTTAAATGAGCTTTTGAAACTATGCGTATATGTATGTGATAATTTGATTCGATAACGAAACGATGTAAGGTCTTGTTGGTTTATATGTGGGGCGTACAAAATGATTTTGGGGGAGGGAAGTCGCGACCCAAAATGGGTATCACATATGAGTTGTGTAGTATATGCTAATCGAGTCAAAATGTGTTAAAACCTATACGTTAATCATAATCAAAAACTAGGGTTTTGTATTACATGATTTAATAAAGTTAAGGGGTTGTTTAATAAATTATGAAACTTGATGGATTAACTTGTTAATATGTTAACTAAATGGATTAAATGAGTAAAATGAGTAAACTTGCTTAATTACACTTTAAACCCTATACTTTGCATTATTGACATTTTAAACCCTAAACTTTTGTAACTTGTCATAAATGATCCTTAAATCATAACAACACTCATTTTCATTATTTAACTTGAGATAAGTAACTAAACTTACTAAAAATGGAAACCTGCCTAAAATAGAAAGTTACCTAAAATAGAAAGTTCTTAAAATGGAAAGATTACTAAAAGTGGCCTGCTAAAAATGGAAAGCCATCTTAAACGAGTGATCTGATTCTTATAGAACGTTATCTAATTCATATAGGTTCCGGGCGACGGGATTGATCTTCCTTCTTAAATTTACTTTCATTGTGATTTGCTCAGAATAAGGTACAGATATTCTGACCTTACCTCTTAAGGTTTCTTATGATTCGTATACATCTTTCGATATTAGCTTGAACTGTTATGCTTTACTCTAAGCCTCCTTATTAGGGCTTCCCTATGGCTTTGATATGCTCCCTTTGATATGAAACTTCGATATGAACCTTTGATATGAACTTTGATATGACCTTTGATATGAACCCTTATGATATGATATGATTATGCTTTGACCCTTCAGTTTGATACCCGAGCCAAATATGTGTACCTAGTCATGAAGGTAACATGACCGTGTCATTGATGCACCAATGGCATGACTTCAGTGTGTACGAGTGATGTTGCACACCGTCCCCATTATGATATGATTATGAGCTCACTATATGTATATGATTTGGCCACTATGTTTCCGGGGGGCGTATGGATGCATCCTAGATATGATATGATATGAGAGGATATGATTTGATATGATATGATTTATATGGTGAATGATGTCGTGTGCAATACGCGTCTTCACATTCCGGGAGCTGATCACTCCACTATTACTTGAGGTCTCCCCTCCTACTATATATGGTATTCCGAGGTCACCCCTCCGGATATAACTGTTATGATATGATATGTGTATGATATGATATGGGCTCGTGGTAGATGACTGACCTTCTGTTTCTCTTTCTTTTCGTTATCCCTTGTTATGCCTTATGATATTTCCCATTGCACCTTATGATTATGTTATCCTCATTACTTATCCGTCGATTATTCGTTTTGTTATATATATCTGTTCACTGGGCTTTTTAAGCTCAGCCGCGTTTTCTTTCCATGCGGCAAGTAATTAAGCTAGAAGCTGGGATCTTAGCTATGGGTTTGAGTGATGAGCGGTTATGTGGATTTATGGCTCTAGTCATCTTAGTTTCTGCTTGATTATGTTGACATTATTTAGACTCGGATTATGCTTATTTATGTCTTGGAATTATTCCTTTTACTTTCGATGAACTTATGTAACGTTTAAGCCGTGTTGGCTGGATTTTCCTTTGGTTATTTATTTAAGACTTCCGCTGCTTTATTATGTTCATTATGTATGCTTTGATATGACACCATTTTATAATACTTCTACCCTTACCGGGTTGGGGTGTTACACTAGTGGTGGAGATTAGTATCTTTGCCAAGCCTATGATAGAATACTCGCCATGACTGAGCAGTTGAGTGATCACCCAAAAATAAACACGTGAATTATGAGAGAGAGTGTGATTTCAATTCCCTTTTCGTCGTTTGGAATTTTCTAGCTTAGGTGATTTTTAAACTCATATTTTCTAATTAATCTTGGGAGATATCTTTTTAAGAATTATTTAAAGGGTCTACTTGAGGACAAGTAGAGTTCAAGTGGGGGGATATTTGATAACATCAAATTAGCCTGATCTTTTATATATCAAATTTCCGTGTTTATGACCTCATTTGTATTAATATGGTACTTAATTCGTTCATATTCGTTCATAATTGCTTTTCAGGATAAATGAGGCGTTGGAGCGGAAAAGATGTGAGAAAAGGCCAAGAAACATATTCTGAAGACAAGTTACGGCGTAAGTGGTATTTTTAACTACGCCGTAACTCACATTACAAGGGCCTGAGTATTTTGCGTGAAAATTACGCCGTAACTCGTTAATAATGTTACGGCGTAAATATGATGCTTTAAAGGATACAGCGTAACCAATTCTTATGGTTACGTCGTAATTATTTTTGTAAAGGTTACGGCATAACATGGCAAATTAGTTACGCCGTAGAGATAATGTCGGAGTGGATAATCATGAGCGTACAAAGGATTACGGCGTAACTCGGATAATTAGTTACGCCGTAATTAATTACTTGGGCGCAAAGTTTTGAGGTCTAGTGATTAAAAGCGGCAAGTTAATAATTATTTTATTCACTTCAAGGACTAAAGAATAAATGAAAAAGTACGAAGAGGGGGCTAAAGTGGTCATATTTACTACACATTTATATGTGTATTTGAAGTATAAAGAAGCCAAGGACCAACTTGCATATTCACTTAAGTTGGAGGACCAAAAGGGCAATAGGTCAAATCTATTATAATATAAATAGATTACATGCTACAGAAAACAAGATATCAAATTGGCCAATTTGTATTGCTGTGGTTTCGTGGGGTCAGCCGCCAGAGGAAAAGAAACGCAGTAGATCGTGGGTTTTTTTGGGGCAAACCCTTCGGGCTTTTGCCTGTACTCAACTAGGGAATCGATACTATTATCCTTGTCACGATATGTAAAATTTTCCGACTCACAATATTATTTTGGTTTCATTATTTAATTATAATTTTGATTCTAATTTAATTGTTGAGACATCTTTATTTATTGTGTTCTAATTAATTGTCTTTTAATTTATTATTTGTCAATTAATTATTTGATGTTATGTCTTTGTTTATTTATTGTTTTATGTATTTTTATTTGTCATTCCACTAGGGTATTTTGGTGATGTGGAAACTAGGTCCTAGCCTAGTTTTGATTATTTTTATTATTAATGCTTTTGCGTTATTAATTGTTTCTAGTGTATGCATGCATAGTTTGTTGGTAGCTACCCTTGTTTCGGTAGTTTTGAATGGCGGTAGTGTCTAGTTTCTTAGGAGAATTGACTAACTGACCCTAAGTAGGTAGACTGAGTGGGAAGGGTAAGAATTGACCAACTGACGACCATTCTTCGCTTGTGCGATTTGACCAACTGATCACCTACCGTTTGGATGAACTTAAGAAGTTAGGGATAAGTGTCTGAGATGCTAGCGCCCGGGCACTCATTGTTACGAATGTTGTATGTAGAGGTACTTAATGACTTGGCTTAGGGGACTAAAAACAACTGGACTTTCAAGGGTAGTAGCTTGATCTCCGGTGGAAGCCTTTGCTGATAGGTTAGGACGAACTGACCAAATGCTGTCATAGCAACTTAAAACCCCACTTGAAGCAGGAATCTAGTGACTTTTAGAACACATGTAATGCGATAGTAAGCGTCGGCTCTTAATTACTGCTATTAGATTGCCGAATGATCCCGGGTGACCTGTTCATCTTGGTGAGGATTCTAAGAATCATAAGGTAGACGAGTGGATGAACTCGGTTTAAGAATTACATCACTATCTTTCCCATTAGCTTTTACCAGAGAACCAGCCCAATTGATCACGTGACACCTTAAATATTATCAGTCCTATCATTAAAACTTATTTATTTGTCAAATTTAATTAATTAGACAGTTAGGAATCAACCGTTCTTGGGACGACATCGGTCTTACCATTCCCTCACTACATGCGACCGGGTTCACTGCCCGTTAGTGCATTAGGTAGGCCATAGGTAGACGAGTTACTATAAATGTAAAACCTGGTCAATAAAACCTGCATCAGGATAAGCATTAATCAACATTGTGTTTATTTTTCTTAGCATATATAGTATAAGATACTTATACTACTTATTTATTATTTAAACTTAGGGTAAAAATCAAAATAGTTAATAAAACGATAACGTAAATTTTAGTGTGTTATAACTGTATTCACCCCCTCTACGGTTCTACTGTCTAGTTCCTAGTTGATCTCTAGCCCGTTCGTCTTCTCGTAACTCGTATAGGTTTGCAGCCCTAGTCCAACCTGTGTAGTACCGGTGGATACTTGACGCAATCTACATGGCGATTCTCCCCATAAACCCTAATATAGTCGACTGAAGCATCAAGGGAGAAGAAGGCAACTCTGTGCAGATTCTGAAGGTCAAGAAACTTATACAAATGTAGGAATCAAGTAAATAATCTACAAACACCCTTCATACGTGTTATGTTTAGGTTATATCTCTGATACGGAGATATGTGTATTTGGGGTTTGGTCTACATGGTCTTTACTTGTTTATTTTCCATTATACATGTTTTATGGACCATGCGAGTGACCACCAATACCCTATCCATATAGTTATCAGTAATAGATCATAGTTATGGGGTTTTCATCATATAACAAATATGTTTATTTAAGGTCGAAGAAGATTATTTTCTTTCTAAAATGTTTATTTCAAGAATGCGCATTTAATTGTGAAAATTTTAAAAGTATATGGAGGTTATAAAAATTAAATTTTGTTTTAAAATAATTAAATTCAGTAAATAGTATTTTCTCCATCCAAATTCATGTCCACTAAAAATATATTGAGAAATTATAGGAAAGTTTTATCATGTTTAACATAATAAAAGTAAAAATAAGAAATATTATATTTTATTAAATTGTGTGTTTTTTAGAAGACAACTAGTTTTAACCTCGTGCATACACACAGAGTTGTTAAATAAGATTTTTCTCTAAATTAAATAAAATTATTTTATACTTATATAGTTATAATATCCTTGACACACGGGTTTCTACATAAATTTTCGTTAAGTATTAATATTGATTAATAGTTGGTATAAATATTTATTGGATGAAGGATTTGACTTTCTTTAACTGGCATGGTGTTAAGTTTGATGTTGTTTGAATCAAATTATTGATATCATGTTCTAGACATTATACATGTTTAATAGCATGTAATGACTTTTTCGGGATATCCTTATTTACACATTAAAAAAGAATTACATGTGTCGTTATATGTACTATATCATGTATTTATTTTCATCTCACAATGACTAGTGGGGTCGTTTCATCATTTTGATATTTATATCCCTGTTAATAGTAATTTTACCGCATTTAATTTTAAACCTATGTATGCACCGGTTAAACATATAACGAGGAATAATGTGAGTCGTTATTGAACATGGATAAGTAAAAAAATAAATAAATATAATTTCTGGATATCCTTACTTAATCTCATAAACAGTGATAACATGAGTCGTTCGTGTAACACCCCCAATTTCGTGATACGCAGCGGAATTCAAGTTGGATGTTACTTCATGGCTCAACAGTTATAATAATAGAAAACGAACTCTAATTGTATCGTTTTAAAAGATTTATCATTCGATTTATATAAATAACAGAGTTTACAAAATGAGGTCCCAGTGGTTTTACAGTTTATTAAATAAGTTTTCGAATGATAATATAGCCTTCTTGAGTATCCGTGCCCTTCCGTGCCATCCTCGTATATTATGGACCTGGGATAAACATGCTAAAAATGTCAACACAAAGGTTGAGTGAATTCATAGTGTTTATAGATAAAACAGTTGAGTTCGGTAGTTTCGAGTTTGAGTGATAATCGTAATAAATACAAATATCGATAAAATAAGTAGTGGGCTACGTTGTTATACACCCATAGTTTGTTTGTTTAGTAATCATTTGAACACAAGTTTCAAGGTTGGGTCATGTTGTTGTACTACAACATTAGTATCATTGTAGTACCGTATTATTGCTCTAAGCCTCATGATACGCAAACCTTAACAGTACGACATCATAGTAATGAACTAATGATCTAAGTTACTGACATCATAGAGATGATGTAAGTAACAAGGCCATTGGGTAGGAGTTTGCCAACTTCCTATGGGGTTCTCAAATAAAGTGCACTTGGCTACTTATCCAGCAACACAAGTGGGGCGTCAACTGCCAATAGATCTATTCACTATATTCGCGTTCACTCGCAAGTGATTAATGGCTCATGATAGAGGGACTTTTAGTGGCAATAGTGTATAACTTAGGCAATAACAATCAGGATCGCATACAGATAGTACTTGTGTTCAGGTTTGTAGCAAAACGTATAAAGTGTGATTATGAACTCATAGTAGTATGTAAAAGCTTTAGGGTACTTGTGAAAGTAAAAACGAGTAGTTAAGCGTGTATCTCCCCCAAAACAGTTTAAAAGCAAGTAAAGGTAGGGGCCATGAACTCACAGAAATGCGTAAAAGTTTAGAGTACTTGTAAAAGTGAATGAGAATATTTGAGCATGTATCTCCCTCAAAAAGTAATTCAAAATGTATAAAAGTAGGGGCTACGAACTCACCTTGGTGGTACAGTAGTTTGGCTGGAAAACTAATCAAGCTCTAAGAGTAGATTACTCCGATACAAGACCTGGGTTGGTATGACAAGTTCAGTATGGTTGTTTATGTGATAATGCGTGTTGGTATATCGTATGTGTGTTGTTTAGTAATTAGATGTTTGAAGCTTTGAGTGTAATTAGTTTATCGCGAAAAGTTGAACGAGAAAAGATAAATGGTAAGATGTATAGTTTTGGAATTTCTTCGAAAGTTGATCGATTAGGTTAAACGTTGTTTAGTTATAAAATTTTATTGATTCGATGTGAATATGGACATGCTTCGCATGTTGCTTTTTATCAAAACCGAGCTAAAATGAGTTAGAAATATATTTTTGTGAAAATATAAAAATGTTACACTTTATACACCTGAACTTTCATAAAATGACATTTTATACCCCTCAACTTTTATAAAATGACAATTTGTACCCTTCAACTTTGATAAAATGACAACTTTTACCCCTTGACTTTGGTAAAATAACTATTCTACCCCTTTAACTTTCATAAAATGACAATTTCTACCCTTTAGTTTCAAAAGTGACACTTTATACCCCCTATGTCTCAAGACGATTACAATTTTAGTCCTTGTTATAAAAAGATTTAGAGTTGTGGCAAAACAGGCCCTCAAAGCATTTTAGTCGTTACGTGTGTAGTCCTTTGTTTAAGTTGCGTTTTTGATTTCGAAAATGGTGTGGCTTGGTATGGCTTATCAAAATAAGTTATTATAAGTTGGGAAAAAGCTTTAGAGAGCTTATTAGTTTATTAAAATAGCTTATTGCTTAAAAGTGCACTTTATGTGCTTTTCGTTTTTATGAGTCGCGACCAACATTCAAGGCAAAATAAAAGCGAGGCCATGAGGGTTTTGACAAATGTTCTTATTTTTTTTAAAACTTGGATATGCCCTCTCCAAGATGGCATAAACCATTTATTTTATAGAGTTGTGGTTAAGTAGAAACAAATCCGTGAACATAGCCACTTGGGGCTATCGCGGTAAAAGGAAAAGAAAAACGTGTTTTGACTTTGAAAACTTATAGGCTTGTTTTAAGGGTATTGTAACATGTTTATTAGTTTATTTATGGGACTTATAGTGTAACTTAAAGCTTAGGGTTTTAAAAATAACAAAAACCAAAATATATAATTAGGGTGTGTTTGTTTGAGTTCGGTAAAAAGAAAAAGAAAAAGATAATGAGTTTTGATCTTTGCTAGTAATTGGAACTTGATTATTATCATATGTAAATGTTATTAAAAGTATAAGAGAGATTAAAAAGGGCTTAGGGACTTACAAATCCTATGCTACTCGATTTAGGTGAAAAACGCCCAAGGTGACTTCTAAAATAGAATAAGGATCTCCAAGGCTTATGACTCTTGTACTAACTTCCTTCCTCTTTCTCTTGGACTTGAATATCAGTGAGTGAGAGTATGTGTGAGTGTTTTTGTGTTAGAAGCAACGGGATGAGATGAAATGGTGTATGTAAATGAGTTTCCATGCCCTCCTATTTATAGGCAAAAGTTTGAAAGGTTTAATGGTTTTAAATGGCAACAAGTCTTGAGCTTAACCACCTTAGGTTGGATGTGGTTTGAAATGAGACAAGTATTGTGTTTAGAAACCTTAAGTTAAGTTGGTAAATTCTATGGTTTCAAAATGAGACAAGTATTGTGTTTAGAAACCTTAAGTTAAGTTGGTAAATTCTATGGTTTCAAAATGAGACAAGTATTGTGTTTAGAAACCTTAAGTTAAGTTGGTAAATTCTATGGTTTCAAAATGAGACAAGTATTGTGTTTAGAAACCTTAAGTTAAGTTGGTAAATTCTATGGTTTCAAAATGAAACAAGTAGCCTTTGCATGTAGAAAGTTAGACAATGTGATGTGTTTAGCCATGGTTTAAACAACAAAACACTTTCTAGAAAGAGAATGGTAAATGGCGGTTTTAAGAGGAGGTGGAGAAGGGTATTTTAGTCATTTCACATTACCACCTTGCATGCACGTATGTTTACTTACATACTAGCTCGTGTTAGTTTGTGTTCTAGGGTAGTTTAGTTTAAGTAAAATACAAATTTGAATTTTATGCATTAGATACTTGTACCACAAGCTTTAGGGACTTGTACATTAGGTTTGAAAATTATAAAAAAGTCAATTTTAAGGGCTTGTGCATTATCGGTTTGTATCATGTGCTTCAAGGTAGGTGCATTGAGGTTTATAATATGATTTATATAATTATGAAGCTTTCATGCATTAAGGACTTGTACATGTGCTTGAAAGACTTGTACATTAGTATTTTATAAAAGTATCATGTACATTTTTTTAATTAGGGTTTGTGATTTAATTTACATAAAATCATAGATTAGGGCTTGTAACGGGAAATATAGTAGAGTTAGGTTTTCGTGCTTTAAAGACTTGTACATGAGCTCTAGAATGTTGTACTTTAGAGTTTATGATTTAGTTACGTAATATCATAGTTATAATAAATCAGGGTTTCATGAAAACTTTAATAAAGGGCAAGAGTTTAGCTAGAACGTTTAATAATCATACGTTAACGAAATAACGTAAAGTGGTAAAAGTTAAAAGTTTTATGTTTGACGTATAAGAATGTTTATGTGAGTTATGTCACATTAGTTGGTTGTTGTGATAACGTTAAAAAAAACGTAGAAAAAGGATAAGTATTCTTTCGCTAGAATATTATATTAGTTTAATATGAGGTGAAATTTACCGGTGGTTACAGTTCGTATATTCACAATCGTGTGTATTCATTTTACATATCATGATAATTTGTGCTTTCATTTTGATATTTATAATTTCGTTCATGTACATAAATTTAATATATAATGAAAAAATATTTATAAATAACAACGATATATTTGGTTTTTTTTTTCAAAATATAAATAAAAATATATAGCGTCTAGTGTGTATAAAGTCTAGAGAGTATTATTAAGTTTATTAAGTTATTAGAAACATAGAAACTGATAAGTTTACTTAAGTCCATATAATTTGTTTAAAATGTAATAATTAAAGTTTTATTAATTATCTTATATTTTTTTTTATAAAATCAATACATGTGTTTTTATATATATTTATTATGTTGAATGTAATATAGATTTGTTTGACCAAATTAAAGCCAATTCAAATTACCAATTTTAAAATTGAATTCTTCAATTCTTAAATAAGAAAATACACAAGGACAAATAATTTTAGCCATTTAGGTTGTGTTTGTTTTTCTAATAAAATCACTTAAGATATCTTAATAGCCTATAAATTTAAATCGTTAAGAGCTTTTGACAATTAAAAGTATTTGTTTTTCTCCCCTTGTTTAGACACGTTAATATATTAAACCTCTTGCCTAACAAGATATGAAAACTGATTCTGTTACCTCTTAATGATCTATAACCTAATTTTTGTATTCTAATCATGCAAAAGTGGGCATAGATTAATATATTTATAAAAGAAATGTCTTAAAACATTCAAGTGAATAATCATGTTTAAATATAGTAATTTAGGATTTTAGGCTGCCCCCAGAAGGAGGGTCAATCCCTCATATTTTCTCTGCCACGTCAGCTTTCTCTCTCCAGCGACTTTCAGGCGATTGGGTGCCCCAGTCAGGGCGACCACAATAAAATTTTTTTTTTAACATTTTTAACACAAACTAAAATTTCATTAATAATTAAAACGTTACATAATATTTCTAATAAAATAAAAACATTACAAACTTATTAAAACATTACAACACTTATTAACAACTAATAATCTAGGTTGTGGCGTGCCTTGATCGAATATTTGATTTCCTGCATTTTTTGTCGTTGTAGTGCGGGCAAAGATGGGTCGATTGATGTGCAATAGAATATGATGTCTTTTTCATATTTCTTTTCTCTTGACTCGGATAACCCGAACCAGTTCCCACATAAAAATCTGGATTGTTGTATAATAGTTCTTCAAAATCACAAGCATCAAGATTCATACGGTTAACCGGAGAATAATGTTGATAATTTGAATAGGAAGGCGTTGATGAATCCATTGTTGGACGATGCACCGATTCGGGTGAGCCATACATAGATTGTTGGCTTCGACGGGAGTGGCTTTGTTGTTGTTGTTCGTTGTTTTGATACGGTGGAAAAAATGGACGATTTTTTTTTATAAAAAATGGATTGTTAGTTTGTTGTTATAATCAAAAGTAGCGGGTCGGAAATTGACGGTTAGTGAGACACCGGTTAACCGGAAATTCGGATCCGGTGTTAATTGCGGGATGTTTTGTGCCAATCGGGATTTTTGGCCTTTTGGTTGTGGTGTTTTCTTAGACATTTTGAATAGAGAGGATTGTGAGATTTGTTGATTAAGTGTGTAAATATGTTGTATATTTATAAAGGAGTTCAATAGATTTTTTTTTCAAACCATTACACAACAGTTAAATATTAAATGCGGGCACTTCTTTTAATCGATCGTTCGGACGACCAAGTTTTGTAAAAATTGAAGGTAGATCGATTCCCTACAATAGGGAGATCTCCCTTTACTGCGAGCAACCTTACAAGTTCATTTAATGCATTTATGTTCATTAACTACACCTTAAACTAAGTCTGATGGGCAATTATTAGCAACCCATTTAAGAAAGAGTTTTGCTAGACCCACATAAAAGTATCCACAAAAATAATCCACTCGCTGAGGTGTCAGCGGGTGATTGGTTTTTTGTGAGATTCACATCTCACAATAACCAATCACCCTCTGACACATCAGCGAGTGGATTGTTTTTGTGATTCTCGATGTATCATTGCTCTTTAAGAAAAGTGAGCAATAAAAGTGATGGTGAGCGTAAAATAGAAATCCTAATTCCAACATCCAAAAATAACCTGACCTGAGCGCAAAGGGTAAAGCCGCAGGATCGATCGAATCTAGAGAGAGAGAGAGAGAGAAATGGCATCGACGGTGGTGAAGAGCGTTTTGAACTCCATCAAAGAACGCGGTCTCCTTAACTTCGCTAGAGAACTCCGTCAAGAAGGCTTCTTGTAATTTCTTTATCACTTTTTATAAATTTCATTTTTAGGGTTTATTGTTGTAATTTGATATCATGTGTTGTTTCTTAGTCATCTATAATAATTTAGGTCAAAAGCCCTCCAACCCACTTTGTATTTTGATTGCCCTCTTATCTTTATGTCTATCTGGAACATAGAAAATTCTTCCTGTTCTACACAATGACAAGGATTCTCGTTTTCTAGTATGAGTTTTCATTTTATAAATATGTTTAGATCAACCAATTTTCTTTTTATATCATTACTAGTTTAAAAACTGATATTTACTATAACAGCTTAAAACATAACTAACTTTTATCAGTGGCCTTAATACCTGTAATTTTAATATTTAAAACTATAAAATTGAGTTTTCAGGATTGTAGTTATAGAAAAGAAAAGCGACTTTTCACTTTTCCATGGAAAAAAGTTTAAAGAAAATATGTTTTCACGGAATTTGTTTTCTAGAAAGAGGGGTTTTCTTTTTTCTATAACTAAACAGGCCCTTAGTTATCAATATTGATGCTAAGATCGCATGCTTGTGTTGTCAAAAGTCCGTGAACATTTTATATGAAAATGGAGGAATATGTTTATCTTTTATATCTTTGGTTGTGTTTGTTTTTTTAAATAATTGTATCCAGTTTAATGCATTCAACTATATTTAATTTTTTATATGCTTGTTTCAGGAATTGTCTTACGGATGGAAATCTTTTGTAAGTAAAGCTTCTCCACATAGAACATTTTTATTGTTGTAGTATTTGGTTGTACAAGTTGAAATTTTGATGGATTGTCGATACTTATTAACTAGAATAATGCATGTTTCATTCTTCATATGCAACCAGGAAGTTTAAGATTTACTGTTTAGTTAATATTTCACTTGCATATGGTTCCTAAGCCATTTTTTTAGAACGGCAACTAACTATCTCACATGTCCTAAGCATGACTTGAACCCACAACCATTTGGTTGGGGAGCTTCTCACACAACAAGGGGTACCATTGGGACACAAGCCCTTTGGTTATGGTTCCTATGCCATGTAACTCAGACAAAACCATATGTATTAGGCGTTAGAACTTTATGGCTAAATTGGGACATTATTGATACTACTGCAGCATTAGTCCAATGGTTGGAGAACTTGTGCTTGAGTCAATAGACCCATGTTCAAGTCCTATCCTTGGCATTTGCTTCAGATAGGTACCCGCCTCCGCAAAACCTATGGGCACATTGGAGAAACTTTGTGGAATAAGAGCTCAGGGGTCCGAGTCTTGGCTCGTGCTCACTCCATTTGGTGCCCCACTAGGCCAGGAGAGTTGCCGGAGCTATTCCTTGTGGGGTGGACAATGGCGGGTGCCAAAAGGCACCCGGGTCAGGGTGTCTGCCAATCTACACCTTTTTGTGGAATTGCATGGAAGGTGATCGATGTGACAGTTTTTTTTTTTACTGAATATAAAATGAGGTTACTTAAATTTGATGCATTTGAGACCATGAACTATGATCATATTCTCACAATATACATATGATTCAAAACACTCTATTTATTTGATTAGAAATTCTCAGCAGCTCACGTCCATTGTAACACAGTAGCGTTATATGTTTGTTTATGATTCTTAAATTTCAAAGCATGTGTAGAAGAGAGTACTAGTTATTTTGTGAGCTCCTACGACGAAGGTACTTGTCAATTGCCAGTTTATTCACCATCTGCTAGCAATTTAATGTTTATACCATGATTATTCAATTTCACTACATGCCTCTCATAGCTGTAGCCGGCGTTTCTGTTTTGGTTGCTGTTGACTAAAAATATATAACAAACTAACTGAGAATTACAGAAGGAAGAATGTTGTTAAGATTTTACTTATTGCCAAATCAACCCCACTACTCCACTACATCCAATCCCAGTCCAACTTTTGTACCGTTTACATCTTTTTTTATTCTAACCTCATTCATGGAGTGGGGGTAAGGGTAACGAGACAATGTGGTTAATCTCATTCATACTGACCCATATAATCCTTTTTTATTTGCACGCTTCCCAGTACGGGTGGGTTCTTGATAATTCATACTGACCCAAGTGACCCTCGTTCATTTCGATTCTTAAACAAAACACTTGAAGAGCTCTTGTAACACCTGTCCATTAACCTAGGCCAGGATCATTTTTTATAGAACTGAAGTGTAAAATCATAACCGTTGTACTCTCTGAAGATTGAGAAGTTTGGCTTATATCTCACTTGGTAAATAGTTCTCAAAATTATGGCTCATGTATCAATGCACATTTTAGATCCTCTAGTACCCCTTGATCCAGTTTGAATAAGTAAATCTCTTGGCTAAAATTTAGTTCAGTTATTCCGATTGCTTTAAATATGAACAATATCAGATCACATACAAGTTCGAACTTACGCTCAGAGATTCTTTTAACCGAGTGTTTGTCTCTTATATTCTTATGGACTTCTGTAGAAAAAAAAAGGCATTATGTTCATACCTCCAAAGCATATTTTGTCAATCAAGATTTTGATATCTGAATTCTTCTTTTTGCATTGCATCAGCTTTTACCATCAGTGACATGGGGATCGTAATCTTTTTGTTTGTGAATTATGCAGGCAAACCAAGATTCACAACATAGGTGCTACATTAGTAGGTGTTGACAAATTCGGCAATAAATACTATCAGAAGCTCGAGAATACTCAATATGGTGCGTCATGCTCTTCATTTTATTAATTGTTCAATGATCATCTCTCTATATTTAATTATTTATAACCACACTTCTCTTTTGTTAAATTATGTGTTGCATTTCCATAATCATTCACATTTTTATGTTCTTCACCCGGTTATTGCGATTCGTCTATATTTACTTCATGAATGGTATACTGAGCTAGTTTATTCATGAGGAAAGGGTTATTACTTTTTTCTGTATCCAATAAAGGAATTCAATTTGCTGAAAAGAGGATATTGTTTCACAAATTAATGATCCATATACAGGTGTATGGAATAAAAATCAAATGATCCTAATATCCTATATGGTCTATAATATATGTATCTTGTGATCTTCTTTGCAAGTAGCAACTCTGCCCAAAAAAATGGAACTTAATTTTTTAATGCAGTGAATAGCATCACATATTTTATTTATGGAGTTTCAATGTCGGCAGAATTGTTAGGTCCTCATATCTATAGAAACATATGATTTGCCCTAAACCTCATTGAAAAGATAAATGAGGTCTACAAGACTACAAGTGATAAATTTTTTTAATCTTCATATTATCGTTTCCATAGAGCATTGCAAAAGAGTATGGTTTTTCATATTTATTAAGTAGGGCGAATGTGATTTTACCCTTTAGAAGTAATCAAATAATTGATGAACTGTAATTGACTCGGCACAGTTAGCGCTTGTTTCCATGACCATTTGTTACTCCGTTCGTTTTAAAGTGTGTAGACATTATAAACGAATTACAAGCAAACAAATTATCAAGTATAGTAACCATGTTGGTGTATTTTAACTTGTAGGAAGACACAGGTGGGTGGAATATGCTTCCAAGGATCGTTACAATGCTTCTCAGGTTCCACCAGAATGGCATGGTTGGCTGCACTTCGTAACTGATCACACAGGAGACGAGGTATCAAGCTAATAGACCTATTTATCATCCCTCCATGTCAGTAAATTCATGCTAGGACTGTTTATCACGGTGTTGCCTTTTAGCTACTCTTAAACCAATGAAATACAATGTTTGGTTCAGCATCCTAATTCATCTTTCCTAATGTAGGAAACATTTGTAAATTTAGAACAAAATTACACATTAACTACAACTTGATCATAATGAGGTAGGATTTTTCACCTTTCTATAGGTATATTGGTCGATTTGGGTTATACTTGAAATATAAAATCAGATTATTACTAATAGTTTTTGTAGTCGTACTCAACACCTTAACTAATTGTACAGTTCAAGAAGAGGACAAGAAAGTTATTTGGGTCAAATCGACCCATACTTTAGACATACTGCAAAACTCATTACCTGATCTGCTAAAACAAATATCTTAAACAACATCGGGGACAGCTTAAAATGCATGCCTTCAATCATCATTGAGTGACCAGTAACCTAAGTTTGTGTGCTCTAGAAAGCAAATAACATTGGTAACTTGATGCAGCTTCTGATGCTTAAACCAAAGAGGTACGGATTGGATCACAAGGAAAACTCCACAGGGGAAGGCGATGAATACATCTACCATTCTAAGGGACACACACTGAACCCTGGGCAGAGAGATTGGACCAGGTATCAATCTTGGCAACCCACCAAGACCGAATAATTTGTGTCTATAAACAAACATTTGGATGCACTAGAACTCGGTCTGCAATACCCGTGTATCAGTCATTAATAAGCAGCTTTTTATGGTTTAGTGTGGTTGAAAATTGCAAGACTATTTCAATCATGAGACAAAATTCAACCATGGTCTTATTTCTTTAATTCATGTTATTAATGTGTTGTAGCAAAAGACTAATTTCCATTCTGTAATCATGTTGTGATCTGATTAAACTGAAGTCGGTTTTTGAAAATTTTTATTTATTTCTGTTATGAACATCCAGCGCCATAGTACCAACTTATGATGAATAATATTGTACAAGTTGTACATTTACTTTGCTGATGTCTACAAGTTTTAAATCCTATATTCTTTTAAGATTTAAGATCATTTGAGGACAAAAGAATTTTTACATATCAAGGGATCAATCTTCACCCTTCATCTTTTTTAAGAAAACCCACTTTCATCTTTTTTTCAAATATTAATATCTTTCAAACCGTTGAGCAAAAAAAATATATATATCATTGCGACGAGCATTTAGTTATCTTTTTATAAATAGGCATTTTGATATACTTTCGAAAAAAAAAAATCGAGTTTTTCACTTTTTTTTTGAATTTTTTTCCGTTTCTTTTAAGTTACTGAAATTTGCATTAAAAAATCATATATGATTAAACACTAATTTGAATATCACATGTGATATTAGTGTTAAATCATAAATGTGATATTAGTGTTTAATCATATATGATATGTAATATCACATGTGATATTAGAGTAAAATCACATATAAAATCACATATGATATACGTATCATATCACATGATTTAACACTAATGTCACATGTGATATTCAAATTAGTGTTTAATCATATATGATTTTTTAATGCAAATTTCAGTAACGTAAAAAAGACAAAAAAATGTGAAAAAAACGTATTTTTTTTTTCTTTTTTTAAAGTATATATAAAAGTATCCGTCTATAAAAAGATAATTAAATGCTCGTCGTGACGGTGTAAATATTTTCGCTTAACGATTAACGATTTAAGAGATATTTAAATTATAAAAATATGTGAAATAATAAAATGCTTTTAATTTCAGAAGCCATTGATAATTTTTAAATATATGATAAAGATGAGTTCCTTAGTATGTAAAAAAATTTAGTATATAAAATAAGGGAATGTCTAACCAATGCCCTAAGGGCATTGGTTAAGATTTGTCTCTTGTGGTTTTTAGTTACACAAATGGTCCTTATAGTTGACACATAATTACATATTTGGACGGAGGACCCACATAAATAGTTATTATACATCACAAAAGGACAAATCTTAACCAATGCCCTTAGGGCCTAAGGGCATTGGTTAGACATTCCCATAAAATAACTCACATTTTCTTTTTAATGATTTTACCCTCACAAAACATAACACATTCTTAAATTCTTTTATCATTTGACCCACCTAACATGGCTATATATATGAAAGTGTATAACATTATACAGGTTATGTACAAATTATCACATAATTTCTTTATAATTTAATATGTTGTGAAAATGGACAAGACGAGCAACATGACAGATAAGTTCTATCTAATAACATGTGCCAACTCGACGTGTCAATCAAGGTTGTTAAGATCGGGATCCCACCCAGGATCGTTTTCGTCTTTGCAAGATCGTGATCGTAAGATCGGATCGGGATCTTAAGATCCTACTCTAATGTTATTTCTTAATAGTTTATGTAATTTGATATAAATATACAAATTCTAATACACTCCACAAAAATGTGTAGATTGGCGGGAACACCCTGACCCCGGGTGCCTTTTGGCACCAGCCATTGTCCACCCTACAAGGAATAGCTCCGGCAACTCTCCTGGCCTAGTGGGGCACCAACTGGAGTGAGCACGAGCCAAGACTCGGACCCCTGAGCTCTTATTCCACAAAGTCTCTCCAGTGTGCCATAGGTTTTGCGGAGGTGGGTACCTATATGAAGCAAATGCCAAGGATGGGACTTGAACCTGAGTCAATTGACTCAAGCACAAGTGCTCCAACCATTGGACTAATGCTCCATTGGTAATTCTAATACATTATAACAATAAAATACTATGAATGTTTCATATAAATGTTGTCCTAAATTATGATTATAAAATGTTTAAAGAGATTAACATTTGTTTTTTGAATTCTACAAACAAACAACCCATAAATTTGTAGTTTTTTAGTTTGTAATCTGAGAAAAGTAAGATCGGATCGGATTAGATCGTAAGATCGTATGGTTAAGATCGGGATCCTATAAGATCCTAAACTTGCAAAGATCCTATGTAGGATCCGGATCGTTTTTGCTTTGCAGTATCGTAAAATCGTAAGATCCTAAGATCAAGATCGGGATCCTGACAACTATGGTGTCAATATCTGTCTATTTATTTATTTATTCTATTTTTTTAAAGTTGTTGATGATTGAAAAAAAAGGATTATGAAATTTATGTTATTAATAACTAGCAGGGTACCCGTCGCTGTGACTAAATTTTCTGGTAATATGATGTTATGCGGCCATATTTTTTTTAACAATTAAATTTAGAAATAATAATAACAGTGATCTTATTTAGTTTCCTTTTCGTTTTCGAGTCTATGTAGATCTTTGTTATTAGTTTATTACTGTGAGTTGGCAAGTGACCAGTGGGTAGCGTAACAAACAACAAAAAAAGAAAATCTTACAAAGTTAAAAATGTTTTTTCAATAATGTAACGGTTCACTTTTTTGTTTTTTAGTCGAGTGAGTTATCGGTCGAGGGGATGAACCCTTCGTCCATTTTGGAGCCGACCGACCCATTTCGACCCTCATGCTGCAATGGCAGCGACTCGGTCGGCGCAATGGCGACCGAATCGATCGACCGACCACTGCGGGCAGCCTAATGGCTTTATTTTTAAGTGCTTGGCTTAGTAGCTTGATTAAATTGTACATTGTGGTTAAATGGTTGTATATTTGGTGAAGGGGTAAATTAAATAGTGTATTAATTGTATATGCTGAATAGTGTTTTTTTAGTTTTATTTGTGCTTCAAATAGTTGTAACTTATGCTTTTTCACTTGTATTTGTTTAAAAGTTCTATATTAGGAAATCTTAAAAAATTAATAGGAGAGAAGGTATAAAATGCATTATAAATAGTATAGATAATAACTTATAATTAAGGTAAAATACAAATGACTTGCGAAGCTGGGAGTAAAAATCGTCACGGTCGGGTCTGAAGCCTAGCCTAAACTCTGGGTAAAATCAGTAAATTTGTCAAGGTGCCTGTACAAACCAAACCAGCAAAGTTATTTACCCCAGCAAAACCGGTAAAGAGGATCAAACGAAAAACTTCTAAGGTGTGGGGTTATAAACCAATGTATTTTCATAAACTCACGCCTGAGTCAACGAGTTGAACATAAGTATACATGAAATGTTCGAAAAAGCTAATACAAATGTAAACAGTTTTGTTATGTCGAAACGTCTAGTACTTTGGCGCTTTTAACGGTAAAGGAGAATGCATATGCTCAAATCTGATAGTCCTCCGAACAAGCATAAACTTTATAAAAAAAAATCATCTCGTTCTAGTTGTGACCATTTATAAATTTACCCACTTGTTTCGATAATATATTCTAGCTCGAATTAACTGAGCCTGTTTATATGAATGGTTTGAAACAACATCTTCTGAAAGAAAAAGAAAACGTAGACAGTGTTAACTATTAAAGATATTGATTGAGAATGTATTCATTTGATTGATTGAACTTCTGCAATACATCGACATATATAAATACACATATTAGATCGATTCATCTTCTAGAGAGTGGGCTGAAGCTCATTACAAATGAAACGGGCTAATACTCCCCCGCAGTCTTAGCGGGAGGACACAGGACACTAAGACTGGAACGAAACTCCTCGAACAGAGCCGATGGTAAACCCTTCGTGAAGACATCTGCATACTGATAGCGAGACGGAACATGAAGAACCCGAACTTGACCGGTAGCAACCAAGTCTCTAACAAAATGAATGTGTATCTCAATGTGTTTGGTACGCTGATGCTGAACCGGATTACAGGATAAGTATACAGCACTGACATTATCACAGTAGACAAGTGTAGCAGAAGACAAGGGAGTATGAAGCTCTCGAAGTAAATTCCGCAACCAACATGTCTCAGCAACAACATTTGCCACGCCACGGTACTCAGCTTCTGCACTGGAACGAGAAAACGTTGGTTGACGCTTAGAGGACCAAGAGATGATATTGTTGCCAAGAAATACACAGTAACCGGAAGTGGACCGACGGGTAGTGGGACAACCAGCCCAATCAGCATCAGAGTAAGCAAGCAGCTCAGTAGGAGATGAAGAATACAACTGCAGGCCATAATCAAGCGTACCCTGAACATACCTCAATATCCTCTTGAGAGCAGAGAAATGTGGTTCCCTAGGATCATGCATGAAGAGACAAACCTGCTGAACAGCATAAGATATATCCGGTCTGGTGAAGGTAAGGTACTGAAGTGAGCCAGCAAGGCTCCTGTATAAAATCGGATCAGAAACCGGATCTCCCTCAGCCCCCAGTTTAGACTCAGTATTAACAGGAGTCCGACAGGGGTTACAAGCAAGCATATGAGCTCTCTACAAAACATCAATAGCATATTTCTTCCGGGATAAAAACAACCCAGAAGAATCCCGTGTAACCGAAATGCCCAAAAAGTAATTAAGTGGCCCTAAGTTTGTCATGGAAAATTCTTGATGTAAGGAATGAATAATCCGCTGTAATAGTGTCTCCGAAGAAGAAGTGAGCACGATATCATCAACATATAGTAACAGATATGCAGTGTCCATCCCATGTCTATATATAAATAGCGATGAATCACAACGACTATGACCAAACTCAACCCGAGTGATATAAGAGACAAACCGCTGAAACCATGCTCTTGGGGCCTGCTTAAGCCCATAGAGAGACCGCTGCAGTAAACACACATAGTCAGGATGCTCAGGATCTTGAAACCCCGAAGGCTGATGCATATCGTGTGACCATGGGATGAGTTGAGACATGGTTTGGGTTGTGAGGTGGTTCCAAAATAATAAGTGGGTGTCGATTTTGGTTAGTTGTTAGATTAGGTGTGTTTTGTGGAGTGGTTGGTGAGGGAGGTGTATTGTGAGCTTGTTCAGGTTGTAGAGTATTGGTGGGTGTAGGTATAATGGGATCGATAGTGTGTGGAGTCACAACGGGTTGTAGGGTGGGGTTTAATGGGAGAACATGGGGGTTTATGTCAGGTGAGTCATCAAGGAAAGTGTATGTAGGTGCTGATGAAGGCGTAGAGGTACCATATGGGAAGACCGTCTCATCAAAAGTTACGTAGCGAAAGATTATGGTTTTGTTGGTGTTTAAGTCAAGGCATCGATATCCGCGGTGGTTTGATGCTTGGCCCAAGTAAATGGACGGTGTAGCACGGGGATCAAGTTTGTGATTTGGGTATAGGTGAGGGTAACATAAACAACCAAAAGTGTGTAATAGGCTGTAATATGGGTTTTGGCCAAACAAACGAGTATACGGGATTTCGTTGTTGATAGAGGTTGATGGTAAGAGATTGAGTAACTGGACGGCCATATTAAGCGCTTCAACCCAAAATGTTGGTAGGAGGTTGGCTTGGAAAAGTAAGGTTCGAATGAGGTTATTGATGGTGCGAAGCATTCGTTCAGACTTGCCGTTCTATTGTGATGTTTTGGGGCAGGAAAAATGAAATTGTATGCCATTGTCGGCAAAAAGTTTGTGTAAGGTTCGGTTGTCAAAATCTCCTCCATGATCACACTGAAACGATCGAATTTCACACTTAAATTGAGTGTGAACATAGTTACGAAATAATGAGAATTTAGACAACACATCATATTTTTTAATTAAAGGATAAACCCAAACAAAATGCGAATAATGGTCCAAGAACAATACATAATACTTAAAACCCGAAAGGCTGGGAATAGGTAAAGTCCAAACATCAGAGTGAATGATGTCAAAACATGCATTAATGACAGTATCAGAACTACTAAATGGAAGTTTGATAAGGATTTAAAAGGTACACTTTTGAGGGGTCATTTAAGCCCTTAATCAACCACTTTTATATCCGTTACTGCTTAATTTCGTTCCTTTTCACTTTTAGGTCTCTTGAAGGAAAAATGCTAGAATGACACTTATTTGGACGAAAAGGCGTGAATATATGAAGAAAATGACTAAAGTTAAGATCAAGACACTCAAGCTGCTGGAATTGCACCCGACGGCATCACAAACAAAGGGCGACGCCGTCCCTCTATTTGCGACGGCTCAGAAGTGAAATTGCTATTTTGTACCTGACGGCATCAGGCTTTGAAGAGTAGGGCGTCACGACTCAGACAGCCTAGATCCAGATTTAGACGGCATCAGAAGTTGAAGCTGACGGCGTCACAACCACAACGTGACGCCGTCCCAAAGTTGACTTGGCCAAGACGAAACTCTAATGGCGGCGATCCGACGGCCTCACAATTAAAGAGTGACGCCGTCGCAGTTGTAACTCTATATATAGAATTCGATTTTCAGACTTTTAGGGAGGTAGAATTGTGGAGTAAAAACCTAAAACGATTTTGGTTGTCTTGGGCAGTATCTTAGGGCTCTCATACCCTATTTTACATCAAGATAAGTAATTTACTTCATTGATTTCATTATGTCTTCGATTGTATGTGTGTATGCTTGCATGTTTACCATGTCCGGCTAATTTACTTGTATGTTTGCCTAGATCCATGAAACTTAGTTATTAATTATTGATTGGTTGTCTCTTATCTTAATTGTAATTGGCTTAGGATTGCAATAGGCCATCGTTGTGTTTTTAATGCTTGAGTAATCTTTGTGAACATTAGTTTATAATCGCCTAGAGTTATTGTAGGCTAAAAATCCAAAGATAACCTTAGAGTTAGTTTATGAATCCTAGAGATTTTGTAGGCAATAACCTTAAGGTATTCTCAAAGAGTTAGGGAGAAAAGCATACACTACGACCTTAGAAGACACAACGCGTTAAGAATAAGGACGTGACAATTCAACCATCAATAAAAGATAACTAGGGAGTAATAGTATCTAGGTAGACACATTTTTAATCATCATACGAGCACACATCAATTAGACATAAACTACCCCTTAGCTTAGTTAATTTAGATAATTAGAATAGTAGAGTAATCGGTAGAAGTACCACCCCCCAAATCCAATACCCCGAGATCGTACCTTTCAATTTTCTAAAAAATATAAAAAAGATAAAAAAAATAATCTTCCTCAACCCCAGCCTTAGCGTAGTTATTTCTCACTAGCATTCCTATTCCCCTAGAGAACGATATCAATCCCGAGGCTTACCCTAATACTACACTACAACGATTAAGTTCACTGCCTAGGTGGTTGAAAAACTTGCTCGAAGAAAAGGAAGTTTCCTTTGACCCCGAACGCGCGTTGTACGCGTATCAAGTTTTTGGCGCCGCTGCCGGGGAATAGAATTGCTAGTTAGATTTCCACCTCGTTTAGGTTCCCTTGCTTGATTCCTATCCCTCTTATTCGTGATCTTTATTCGTAATCCCATCACTTTTCATCATGGAAGGTGATAACCCATCAAACATTAACCCACTACCAAATAAACCACTTTCACTCAAACCACAACCAACTGACCAACACAATCGCCACAACTGATATGTGAGTAGATCTTCAAGATTTACAAAGGGTATTTGACAGTACAATTAGGGATGCTGTTGAAAAAGTGGTTAGCGCCTCAGTTGTTGGCTCTATGATTAGCAGTAATTCGGATAGTGTTTTAGTGAATAAAAATGTGAATGAGGAGGATAGTGTTTACTTCAATCTTTACCCCACTAAGGAAGAGGTTGCTTACCACCAATACATAATCGACAATCCTCGATCACCCATTGATATGTGCTTATTCACATATCTTTTCACTATCAAAATTGACCCAAAACAACCAAGGAAAAGCCGTTTATTGCTTATATTTGTGGTTTTCTTGAGTTTGTGTATGTGCAGGTACGGATATGCAAAAACACGCAAAAAGGATCCAAATCAGATGTAAATCCGAGCACGAGAGATCGAGAGAGTTTTAGCTGAGCTGGAAAGCCGGGATTGTGTATTTTGAAAGATATTATTCTCAGAAGATGATTTTGGAAGTTTCAGCAAAGTTTGGAGAAAAGACAAGTTTAGTCCCTGTACTTTCAACTTTTGTCAGATTTGGTCCCTTGAAGATTCAGAAAAGTGCAAAAGTCACCCTTGGATTATTGAGCTTTACATGATTAGTCCCTGATGAGATTTTCAGAATTTCACTTTTGGTCCTTGGAAAATCCGAAATGTACACTATTGGTCCCTAAATAACCACATGGGTTCATTTAATATCCAAGTCCAATCCATTAATAATCATATTCGGCCCAAGTAAAAAGACCCGAGCCCAACAGATAACACTTGTTACCCGGTTTTTATTATTACCCGAATCCCAAACCAACCCGCCCATCTAAACCCGGTCAACCCCCAAAGAACCAGTCAAACTATTGAATAAATATAAAAAACCCATTCCCGCCCCCCTTTTACCCCATTTACCAGAATTACATGAACCCTAATTCACCCTCCCAAGTAATTAATCAAATTAACAGCAATTAAGGGTCTTTTCGTACTTTCCCCTGACACCACACTGACATAGGACTGACACCTCATGGATCCGTGTGCCTCAGGCCACTTGGCGCTCCTCTATTGGTCAGAACATGTCATCAATTTTGATCTAAAGGTGGATATGAAAGGATGAGATGTGGGATGTGATCCAAGGGTGCTCATTAGCTCAAAGAAGCACAGAATGAAGGATTCGTGAAGCTTCCAAGACCTCTAGCTTGATTATAAATAGACCCTCTCCATTTGTTCACAATTGTATCTCTCTTAGTATCTCATTTTCTGTAATTTTACTTCTCTCTAGGTTATTTGTAGTAGTTAAATTCATTTTCAATGTTTTAAATAGTTTGTAATTCATTTTTGTACTCAATTTTTCCTTTATTAATAAAATTTGCACTTCATTTTCAATTGATATTGTTTGAGTTTTTATAATCCTTATCTGCTTATTGACTTATTTTATAGCTTATTTCATTGTTTTCACTACTGTTTTTAGCTTGTTTAATCAAAATCTCAAAAATACAAAAAAATCATAAAATCATTTGAAAAATCAAAAATCACTTTAGATCAGTGTTTGGATTGATTCCTCCACTGATTTATTGTTTAATATGTTCATTTAAGCTTATTAGTAGCTTAGTGTGAGCTTATTCAGTTTTAAATATCAAAATCACAAAAATCAGTTATGAATCAGATGCTACAGTTGCTGTTGGTTTGCTGAATTTGGATCTGGTTTGGTATTGGTTTGATGCTGGATTGGGATGGAATTTGAGCTGGTATTGGATTAGGAATAGAGGTGGTTAGGTTAGAGGTTCTAGATCTTCACTGTGCAAGCCATAGTGGCTGTGGATTACTTGTAAGTCCTATATCTGTTTCTGATCATTAAGTTGTGTTTGAATCTGCTCATTAGCTGTAATTGTTACTGTTTGATCTAAGATTCATGTGTGTTTAGCTTGATTAGGTCTTAATCAGTTTGTTGCTTCATTAATTAACTAGTAAAGTAGTGTTTGGTATTACTGAATTATTTGTGATAGAGGCTAGGTTATTAGTGTTTAGTGGTTGAAACTTGCTTGAGTAGTTATTAGATAGACAATTGAGGTCTTGGTTATAGCTGTTAAACTCAAAAGTCAACAATCAGTTTCAAACTGATCTAATATCTGAATCTGTCAAATATCAGTTGGAGTCATAAGTTACTAATTAGTTCAAAATTAATAGATCTAGCTTTCTATTATCAACTTTAGTCTCTAAACATCATATTCAGTTTAAAACTTTGGATCAAAACTCAAGTTAGTCAAAATTCTCAACTGATATTCAAAAGTCAAAGTCAGGTCTGATCCAGTTTGAGCAGAACTTGCAGCTTGTGCAATAGGTTCATTTCTAAGAGTTTGAGCTTGAATTTTGGTACAATCATAGTTGGCCAGGTGGTTTATAAGATTGAACAAGTGGTTTTCTTTTTAGCTTATCCTATAAGCTTGTGCTTAAGCCCCAACAGTAGGGGTGTTCACTGTTTTGCTTAAACTAGGCAGTTTGCTTTTTCCTTTGATCTGAGGTTAGAGCTTGTTAGGAGTAGTTTAAATTAGTTGCTTGTAGCTTAATTTGGTAGACTTAAGCTGTAGTTACTGTTTGGTTAGCTTAGTAGCTTATTAGCTTATCTTAGTAGCTTAATCTAGTAGCAGTTTGCACTACATCTGTTTTATTCTACACATAAGCTAGTTGTTTTTCATTTTTCATAGACTCTAATTATCATTTTAGAATTTTCCTGAAAGTTTCATAATTTTTGGTCTTCATTTGCTATTTTTCTTATTTTAAATAGATTTTAATCACATTTTAATTAGCTTTTATTGAAAATAATTGAGAAAAAGTTCAAAAAAATAATTTTTCAATTTTAATAGTTTAAGAAAAATATAAAAAGCATAAAAAAAGATTTTTCCTTATTTTTCTCCCTTTATTTTGTAATTTTTAGAATTTTAAATAGTTTAAATTAGTTTTTAATTTTTATAAATTCAAGAAAATTCCAAAAAAAATAGTTTTAATTCTAAAATAGTTTTATAATATCATTTTTAGAGTAAAAGTAAGTTTAGATTATTTTTAGGAGTTAGATTAGTCGTATTTGCTTTTTATTCGCGTTTCGTTTGATTTTCGTTTTTGCGTTTTAGTGTAGAATTGCGTAGTTTGCCTTAGTTTTTAGGATTCCCCATAGATTTTATGTTCCATTTACTTTCCTTATCCCGTAGTTTAGATAATATCATCTTATGCTCCTTTTCTTATTCGAATCCCGATATTTGAGACGTGAGTTGTTTACTCCATTCATCCCTCGTTGGGAGAACGACCCGGGAAATACATTCCTTTGTATTTCTTCGGAAAATATCTGTACGAAAATGACTTATCACCCATCATTAGGATATGCCCAAAGATTAGGAGAGGAAATTCTTGGAACATCAAAATCCCTTGTATGATTGGATATAGGAATGTCGAGCATGCCTACATAGATACGAAATCTCCCATTAATGTGATGTCATCAGCTGTTTACAATGACATTATGAATGAGCGACTTAAGATTAGGAGAGACCCTAAGTATCCGGGTGGGGTTTGAAATTTTGTGGGAAGAGTCAAGGATGTACACGTCTTTATAGGAAATTTCACCTACTTAGTTGATTTTGTGGTCCTAGAAGACATAGGATGTGTCATTGACTATAGCTTGTCCCAAGTTGTGCTAGGAAAGCCGTATTTGTTGAAAAATCTAAAATGAGCTATAACAAATTCGAAGGAACGGTTAGGTTTATGGAAGGGAACAATGAGATCACTTATAGGGTGCCTTGGAAAATGAATGGATATGGTCATTTATCCCTTTATAAGCGAGACAACATTAGAGCTTTTGAGGAAAAAAGCGAAGACGATGTTGAAAAAGGTTTGAGCTTCATGTGGGAGATAAGGAGACTTTACTATAAGGATTGCTTGACCCTAGGGCCTAGGTACAGAGTAGATGAGAGTTTTGTCAATATGATAGAGTTTTCATTAAGGATGAAAAACGAGACCACGTAGGGGCACGACTTCAAGTCTAGCTACAAGACTCATAAATAAAGAAAAGCGCTTTGTGGGAGGCAACCCATGCTTAATTGTTTGCTTGTTTGTGTGTCATATATCTTTTCATTGATTGTTTATTCTCATGTTTGAATTTGTGAAAATTCTTTATTTTGTCTTTAACCTCGTCTTAACTACATATAAAGGTATTTTACAAAAAGGATAAGTGTAGGGAAGATTACACACGTTTTTAAAAGAACGTGAACGTGAGAATTAATATTATTGAAAAGATATATATGTGTGTTTGTTAGAGTCAAATGCTTGTATCAAGTCATAATGGACTCGCTACCTGACGGCGTCAGGAGGAGCAAAAACAACTTATCTTATTTTCTCTCATTTTCTGTGCTACTCATAAATTTTTGGAATTTCTCAGGTCTTAATTTTCCAGAAAACCTGTAAACGTCCATTCCACAAGCATTATATCCTAGTTTAGTAGAGTCATATATAGTTTTACCGCCAATTTTACGAGAAGGTTTCGTCTGTTTTCTTAAGTGTGCAGGTTTTATTTATCAAGAAGAATAAACATAAGATTGAATGGAGCTTTTCATGCATACATTCTTCTTGAAGAAGAATTTAACCACTACTTCACACGGATCCTACCGAGCTAATCAGGGGAGTATTAGTTTCTTTCTCTTTTAATTACCTTCCATTATCATAACTTTGATACTTTCGAGGAACATTGGGGACAATGTTCAGTTTAAGTGTAGGGAGGGAGAATAAAACGGGAACTTTGAAAATATGCTTATCCTTGATTATTTGTCTTGTCCAATTTCATTTGTGTAATAAACCATGAGAAATATCGGTTAGGGTAATCTTTGGCACCAAATTTAAAATTTTTCATAACATGTAGGAGTGGGCCATTAGTCTTAATAAAGCGTCTCATGGATAGGAAGTTATATGACTAGCACAAAAGCCTTTACCACTCAAATTCCAGCCTAAAAATGTGAGGTTCGCCCCTAGATTTGTAGGAATTAAAGCATTCATCTTTAATGCTTCGAGAGTGTACCGGTAGTATAATAGATTCTAGAACTTGTTTTGTGATGCATCCCGAGATCGCTAGTGAGACTACACTTGTGTAGTTAGGAATAACTAAATGATAAGAGGCATTAGGATAACCCTTGTTTGATACCCGTATTATAATTACTTCTTCCACATCGGTTGAGTAATTCCCACACACCCTTGCGTTGTACTCATATTTAGTATACGATACCCCTAGTTAACCCCTCAGAGCCTATCCTTTTCGCGGTTCTCGTGATGTTTCGGTTTTCCAGAATATCAATGAAGAGCATTGTTTACAATCCACCCCCAAATGTACACCCAAATCGCCTTAGCCTACCTTGTATGCACTCACTTTTAGTGCATTGTTGTTATCATACTAAACCCTTAGTTCAATTATCTAGTTACTTGCATAAGTTGCTAAGTCGAGTCATATCCTTTGTATACAGTTTTGGGACGATTGGGACTCATGGGAAAAGTTAAATTTTATAGAGTGACGGGAAAGAACGTTAAATTCAAATTCACTTTATTTACATAATAATGTACTCCAAGTGTTTTGATCTTTTCAATTCGGGTCAAATTAGTGTTAGAGTAATAAAAACTCAAGTGTAGGGATGTGCCTATAAATCCCTTATATTTTGATGTTATCGTAGAGGATGGTAGAGTAAAAGTGTATGAAAAAAAAATGAAAAAAAAACATACGGGCTACCATCCTACATCTATCTTTAAATTTATGTTTGTTTGTTTCAAAGTTATATAGAGTTTAAAGTGTCGAGTCTTGGCTTAGCAACGCCATTCTTCTCATGCTTGTAACATAAAGATTTTTGACTTGCCACCACTAAATCGCCTATCCAAGCAAATCCTTTATTTCCCTACCGAAAGCCTAACGTTACAACCCTTTAAAAGACCTCTCAGATAGTTGATTGGCCTCCAAACAGTCAAGTTTAATCACACAAGCTGACCACTTGTGAATGGTCAACCGTAATAAACTTAAAACAGCTCAGAAACAAATGCAATTTAGATCAGAGGAATATAGGGGATTCCTGGGTCGTTAAGTCCCACGGAGGATGAATGGTGTTTAACACAGACAGATGTCGAATAATCACTAAGGATAGTGATCAGTAAGGATTTTGAGTTATTTATACCTAAAGAAAAGATTTGTAAATTACAGGGGCTTAAATGCAAATTAAAGAAAATTAAAAAGTTAAAATATATTAAATAAACGCTATCACTATTTTTACAATGATGTTTTTGTGATTTATAAAATAAAATAACTTAAATAAACTATTTTAACTAAAACGTAAACTTAAATTATCTAAAAACGTGACTTAAAATGAAAACGTACGTTATTTATAAAAATTACGCGAGTGCGCAAGCAAAAACGTAAAATTTATGAAATAAAAGACCTACAAGTGTAAAAATAATTTTATTACTTACTATATGACAAAAGAAAATTTTAGAAAAAAGATTTATATTTTTTAGACTTTATATTTTTTATTATGAATTAAATACGATTTTACACTAATTAAATGTTTAAAAATACTAAAACTATTTAGAAAAATCTGAAACTTTTTTATAAAATACTTTATACTAATACCAAACTAAGAAAAATGCTAAAGCTGAAAAATCTTGTTTTAATAAGCTAGAAATAAGCTAACTTGTTCGAATAAGCTAATTAGACAAAACAAGGTTATATATTAAATTGTGTAAAGAAAAACAGAAAAGACCCAAGGGCGAGTGGTAGTGTGTGTGTGTAGTGAGCTGGGTGGCCAAAATGGATCAAAATGGCTTACAAATGGATTCCAAGTGAAAAATGATAACCAAGGACTGAGAACAAATCCTATAGCTTCCCAAGAAGCACTAAACCCAAGGCCATCCATAATCAACCCTGCTCCATCTTCTTGACAACCTTCACCATGGATTTTTGATTTTTCAACTATTTATTTGGAATTTTTGGTATTTTTCTTTTTTTACTTCTAAACTGCTTTTAAAGGTCTCTAATAGCTTTAATAAGCTATATGAGGAGCTTATATGGCTTATTCAGTCCTTAGCAACAGCTACAAACATCATTTGATCTTTTTGAGATTTTGAACATGAAATTGCATAAACTTGAAAATGAAACTTAGAGCTGAAATTGATGGTTACAAAAGATTTATTATACACTGAATACTTGAAATACAAAGTTTTAAAAGCTTAAAGATACACTGGAATTTAAAGTTAAACTAAAACGACATGCATTAATAAAAATTACACTAGATAGATTTCACATTGCCTCTCTTCTCTTCTTTATAGACTTTTTGAGACTCCCACATGCTTCTGATCATATCCCATCAACAATCTCAGCCATTGAATGAGTCAAACTCATCCTATCCGTTTAAACCATTTTTGGCGCCAAAATTGAGACTAGTGGATTAGAGCAGTTCTGCTGTAATTAAAGAAGTTTGGTATGTTGTGGAAGTATAAGGGGACAATTTGGGAAGTAGGTATGGGTTATAGTAAGGTGGAAAGCAAAAACCAGACTTTGTGAGTGCTATAGTGACAGGTCCATGGTGGGGAAGCATTTATTGCAAGGTGGGCTGGGATGTGAGGTGGAAAGGGTGGTTATGAGTGGTTTTGATAGCTGTGATGAGGTGGAGGTGAGGTGGAAAACCATGTGGTTTTGGTTTTGCAGGGGAGAGTGAAGGAGATGCACAGTAAAACTGGTTTGGGCGCGAGTTGACTGGTTTTGACTTTAGGATATTATAAAGGGGGAGTCCAAAATTGGGGGGTCACAGGGCAATTGGCAGGGGGTTCTTTTGGGTTTTGGCAGGGGTAATAATACAAAAGGGGGTCATTTGGCTTTTGTTTAATACAAGGACTAATTGTGTAATTCTGCCAAACATGAAGGACCAAACCTGCAATTCTCCAAAAGTTAACAAAAGGACCAAAACTGCCAATCTTTAATAGTACAAGGACCATAGTGCATAAAATTCCATTTTTAATAAATCCAAGGACTATTTTTGTCATTTTCAAAACTTGAGGGACTAAAGTTGTAATTTTGCAATTTTTGATTTTAAAGACCAATTTTTACAACTCATGAATCCCTAAGGACTTAAAATGATATTTTTCTTTATTTTGATTTACCAGGGACTGTTTTTGACAACTTTTTAAATTTGGGGGACTAAAACTGCCAATTATGCAAACTTGATACGTTTTTCACCAGATTTTGATATTTTTGCATTTAAAACACATAAAACACTTGTTTGTGATATTTTCATCATTTTGATGCATTTCTGAGTGTTTTCAGATGTTTTTGGCATTGTAAACAGTATAAAAATGATGAGTATTTAGACACTCATCAATCCCCCACACTAAGATATTGCTAGTCCCTAGCAATGATTTGAGAAAAACTTAATGGATTTCATCTCTTTACCAAAAGCCATTACTTCTGGAGTAGCCAATTGTTTCAGTTCAAGTAAGAACCTTGGTACAATGATAACCAAATGATTTTGAGCAAATCACCAGCTTTCAACGGTTTTGATTTGTCTTTACCAGAAGCCGTTTGCTTCTGGACTAGCCAACTCTTAGATAAAATATCTTTGGTGAGCCGATTACCAATTATGGATTTCCAACTGCCTTTACCACAAGCCATAAACTTGCGGGCTAGCCAACTTTTCACTAGTTTAAAGATATGGTGAGTTGAACACCATACAATTTTGGGCAAATTGCAAGCCATAAACGGATTTGAGATATCTTTACCAAGAGCCGTTTGCTCCTGGATTAGCCAATCCTTATGTGGGTTAGACATGGCGGACTGATTACCATTTGTTGAGTAAGTGAAAAACACTTACTCCAAAAAAAATTTTTGGCCAAAAACGGGGGAATTAGGTGGTATAATTACATGATAAAATTCGTGAGAATTCCCCCCCACACTCAGAAATGAATATTGCCCTCAATATTCAAAGTACCGGCGGTTATGCCGAAACATAGAACATAAAAGGGAAATACTACGACCATTATTTTATTTTTGATATATACATTATTTTTTTTTTTTTATTTTTTTTTGAGACTTGATATATACAACAGCGGGGGGCAACTCCCCCACACTAGGGTGGTAGAAAAGGGTAAGAAGACAGAAACATGGGTGAAAACCCATATGGTGTGTGCTACTGTTTTTGATTCCCGAGTCGCTAGCTTGACTCGATCCCCGCATTCATTGGTTCATGGGGAAAGTTTGTAGATCCGGGACAACCACAGATGGAATGTCCTCTCCAAAGTAATGCTTCAATCGATGACCATTCACTTTAAAATTTGGCCCATCGGGTTGAGATAACTCAATGGTACCATAAGGATAAACCTTAGTGATAGTAAATGGACCAGACCAACGGAACTTGAGCTTTCCCGAGAAAATCTTCAATCTTGAATTGAAAAGAAGGACTCGATCACCGACGTTGAAAACGCGGTTCTTGATTTTAGAGTCATGAATCTTCTTTGTCTTTTGTTTGTAGATCAAAGAGTTCTCGTATGCTTGATCACGGAGTTCATTTAATTCATTCATTTGAACTTTTCTGTGATCACCAGCTGTCTGAATATCGAAGTTTGCATGCTTCAAGGCCCAGTAGGCTTTGTGCTCTAGTTCAATCGGAAGATGACATGCCTTTCCGTACACTAGCTTGTATGGAGTACACCCAATTGGTGTTTTGTAAGCTGTACGGAAGGCCCAGAGTGCGTCATCCAGTTTATCCGACCAGGATGCACGGTTTTCGCCTACTGTCCTTTCTAGAATTCTTTTAATACCACGGTTGGAGACTTCCACTTGCCCACTTGTTTGTGGGTGGTATGCAGTAGAAAGATGGTGGGTTACACCATACTTTTGCATGACACGATCAAATTGGTCATTGCAGAAATGCGTACCACGATCACTGATTATAGCTCGCGGAGTTCCAAACCTGGCAAAAAGAGATTTTAAAAACTTCACAACAACTCGGGCATCATTGGTAGGTAAAGCTTTCGCTTCAACCCATTTTGACAAATAGTCAACAGCCACAAGTATGTATTTGTTACCTCGAGAAGATGGAAATGGCCCCATAAAGTCAATACCCCAGATGTCAAATATCTCACAAACTTGAATGGCATTTTGTGGCATTTCATTTCTTTGAGAGATATTTCCGTGACGTTGACAAGCGTCACAGGTTTTGACAAAATCGTGGGCATCCTTATAGATAGTGGGCCAATAAAACCCGGAATCAAACACCTTTTTGGCGGTGTAGTTTGGACTATGATGGCCCCCGGTGGGTCCAGCATGGCAAGCTTTGAGAATGTCAAGAGCTTCTTGTCCATAAACACACCGTCGGATGACTTGATCCGCACAGATTTTAAATAAGTAGGGGTCGTCCCAGAAGTAATGTTTAACATCCTTGAAGAATTTGTTCTTCTGTTGGGTCGACATCCCTTTCACTATGAAGTTACTCGCATGGTAATTTGCGAAGTCAGCAAACCATGGGGTAGAAGAGTTTCCACGAAAAGAAACCACATTGAGTGTCTCGAGAGGAAATGTTTCATTATTTCCTTCTTCTCGAAAACATCTTGGTGAGGGTTCTCTAATCGGGACAGATGATCAACAGCCAGGTTCTCAGCTCCTTTTTTATCACGTATAATGATATCAAATTCCTGGAGAAGGAGAACCCAACGGAGCAATCTAGGCTTTGCATCTTGTTTTGCAAAGAGATATTTGAGAGCCGAGTGATCCGTATACACTACACATTTGGTCAAGATTAAGTACGGCCGAAACTTCTCAAACGCATACACCACGGCTAATAGCTCTTTTTCTGTGGTGGTGTAATGAGTTTGAGCTTCAGTCATAGTCTTACTTGCATAGTGGATAGGCTGAAAATGCTTAGCTCTACGTTGCCCTAGGACTGCACCGATAGCAAAATCACTTGCATCGCACATGAGCTCAAAAGGCAAGTCCCAGTCGGGAGCAACGAGAATGGGTGCTTCAGTAAGCTTTTTCTTTAATGTTTCAAAAGCTTCGATGCACTCGGGTGAGAAGATAAAAGGAGCATCCTTTTCAAGAAGATGGGTCATAGGCCGGGCAATTTTAGAAAAATCTTGTATGAATCTGCGATAGAAACCGGCATGACCTAAAAAACTCCTAATACCTTTGACGGTAGTAGGATGAGGCAGTTTAGCAATAACATCAACTTTTGCTCTATCAACCTCAATCCCGTTTTTTGAAATCTTATGGCCAAGGACTATGCCTTCTTTGACCATAAAATGGCTCTTCTCCCAATTTAGACAAAGATTGGTGTCTTCACACCGTTTGAGCATTTTATCTAAATGGGAGAGACATGTTTGAAATGAATACCCAATGACCGAGAAGTCATCCATAAACACCTCCATTGTTTCCCCGATCATGTCGTGGAAAATGGCCATCATACATCGTTGGAACGTGCCAGGAGCGTTACATAATCCAAAAGGCATACGTCTGTAGGCAAAAGTTCCGTATGGGCAGGTGAATGTAGTCTTTTCTTGATCCTTTGGATCAATGGGGATCTGAAAGTACCCCGAGAAACCATCAAGGAAACAATAGTATTCGTTCCCTGCTAATCTCTCAAGCATTTGGTCCATAAAGGGTAGAGGAAAATGGTCTTTACGAGTGGCGTCATTCAACTTACGATAGTCAATGCAAACACGCCATCCTGTAACCAATCGAGTTGGAATTAACTCGTTATCTTCATTTGTGACAACAGTTATGCCACCCTTTTTAGGAACACAATGAATTGGGCTAACCCAAGGACTGTATGAGATCGGGTAAATCAATCCTGCATCAAGAAGTTTGATGTCACACCCCCAAAATATCGCAGCGGAACGATAGTGTCATTGGGGTATGACGTCATAGCACAAAGTATGGATACAGAAAACGACCTCTATAATGAGACGTTTTGAAAAGTTTACCATTCGATTACATATGTTAAAGTTTACACAACAAGAAATCACAAAGTTTTATAATACATAAAGGTTTACAAAATATGTCGAATGGTAATAGGTAAAAACACTAGACTCCAATGTATGCCATGAGACCCAAAAGCTCCATGAAATGCTATCGCCTTACAACCTGAGATAAATATGCTAAAAAGTGTCAACACAAAGGTTGGTGAGTTCATAAGTTTGTATTAAAATGATTTGAAATACTTAGAGAAATGTTCACACAGCAAAGGCATTGTAAATCCACTCAGTTCCAAGTTCCGCCCATACAAAACTTGCAACCTGTGTGTTCACAACCCATTGCCTAAAATAGAATGACAATCATGAATATGCGCATTAAGGTAGTTAAAAGTATAAATGTCACCACAAGGGTCTTCCAACATATAAATATTGGGATGTTTGTAAATTAATAGCCTTCCAACAACTTAATTTGGAGCCACTAATTCTCGTATGTTTGTAAATTAATAGCCTTCCAACAACTTAATTTGGAGCCACTAATTCTTGTATGTTTGTAAATTAATAGCCTTCCAACAACTTAATTTGGAGCCACTAATTCTTGTATGTTTGTAAATTAATAGCCTTCCAACAACTTAATTTGGAGCCACTAATTCTTGTATGTTTGTTCCAAATATGCATATGAAATCAAGTATAACCCCATCAAGTATATAACGCAATCAAGTCTAAAGTGTAAGTAGTGTTGTTTGGAAAAAGAGTTTAAATGTTTGGATAAATAAGCATAAATCTCGCCCCAAATAGTTTATAGGAATTTAAATGAGTAAAAGCGGGGAATGAACTCACCTGGTATGATTGATATGCTAACAAAATGAAGTGCACTAATATGAGGCTCGGAAACTATCCGCGACCTAAATGAATGTTATGACTTGAGTTATGATATGTTGTTGTGAATGCGTGATACAATGTTGTGCATGCAACTCCATATGATATCCATACCACTTGTACGTTTTGGAAATAATGTTTATCGTCAAAATATGTTTATGACATCCCGTCATATTATAAAATACTTTACAAGTATTTATGTTGAAATGATATCCCACGATAGTCATTTAATGATTTATTGTGAAATTATAACTTTTCGTCGTAAAATAATGTCGTTGAAATTTTCATGAAAGTGACTAAAATGGCCTTGAAAAGTTAGTCGTAAAATGGTGTACGTCGAGCGTTAGGAAACGAACTCAACGGTTTTGGGAAGCTTGTATCAATATCTCAAAGTTTCAGTGTTTAAGTTTCCATCCTAGAGGTCTCGATCACCAAGAAAAATATAGGTTAAGTATTGCACTTTAGGCCAAAAATAGAGTTAAAGGATGGTTTTCGGCAAAGTTTGAGTGACTATATGTTATTCGTTACAACTCCGCTCAACAAACGGTTGGATATTTTGGAAAATATGCTAGGCGAACTTACTTTTACTAGAAGACATCACGTTATAAAAAGTTCTACATCATTGTTACAAACGTCCGCCAACATGGTCCTTTAGTTGCCGTAGTATGTTTGTAATAAAGGATATATTAATTTTGCTAATAGAATATAGTTACGGCAACTTGGTTTATCGCGTGTAATTTAATCGTTACAAGTCCGTTTTCTACGTTTTCTACATCCTTAGATTCGTGTCAAAGTATACTAATATATTTTTGATAAGTCGACACAATTTATAAAGCTTAAGACTCATTTTTGACTCGTAAGGTGTAACATTTTCCATGCTGAAATTCCTGAAATTAATAGTTTTCCTTGTCAAACTTGAAAAATTCATAACTTCTTCGTTATAACTCCGTTTTAATCCGTTCAAGCGGCCACGTTTTCGTTTTAAAGTGTATTTTCTAAATATCTAGCCCAAAAATATTTACCTACTGTCGGATTTTCCCAGAATTTAAAATATGGACAGACCCTATTTTATACGTGTCGAAATGAGTTTTTCTCGTACTAAACCTATTTCAATCCCTTCAAAACAACTCCAAAGCTATTCTAATCCTACCATACACCTTCTTAGGGTGTCATGGGTTCCTAAACATCATCAAGACTAATATCTAACAAGGGATAATTATAGGATGGATTATATATATTCATAACTCTTGAAAATCATGGAAAAAGTGGTACAACATCATATGACTTGCATGTTTTTGGCTCAAATATGATAAAATGAATATGAAATGAATATGTAAGATGAAAAATAAACATGAGATGCTTACTAGTGATATGATGAGGTGATTAGAACAAGGATTAAACCTAAACACCCTAGGTTTCTATTTCAAAACCTAAACAAGAGTGTACACTAGATTGTTTAACACTTGATTTGAAGAATTTTTGATGATCTCTTCTTGGAACACTATGTGGCCGGTTTGGAGGATGAAACAAAGAGAGAAGAAACTTTTTAACTCTTGAAATAATGAGATGAATGAATGAAGTGAATGATTGAAGTGTGAAATATAGATGAAGTAAAGGTCTAAACAATCAAGGAAAAAAATTACCAAACATTAAATGCAACCCCCCCCTTGGTCGGCCAAGGGGGGAAGCATTTCACCAAATATATTTCTTTTTTCTTTTCTTTATAATGTATATACTTGTGTGTAATTGTTGTAAGAAAATGTAGTTAAGGTGAATATGTAGTAACTTGTATATAGTTGTGAAATTAGAGTAGTATGAACTAAAAATAAGTTTTAATGGATCAAAATAAAGTATAATGAGATCATAGAAATTGTAAAAATACATTTCTTGTAAAATTTGAGTGATATCATAATTATCGTGTAGTTTTTAAGAAAAGTATCGTAATAATATAAATTTAACGATTTATATACAAAATAAATTTAAAACACTAGGTAAACTCAAAATATTGTTTTTATAAACTAAATGTAAGTATAAAAATATATTGGGATTATTTTTGGAAGTATCGGATTAAATGTTTAAAATAATAACTTACGTGATAACGTTTATTTAATATGAAATTTACGCGTTTGATGTGAAATGCAAAACCCATGCATGACTAGTATGATGAATGTAGAGTGTGAGAAATGACCAAAAAAATTGAGAATTGTGACATTTGATAACCTCCTGTTTGATAACATCATGGATTTTTGGATTTACTCTTCTCTGATGTTGAACTGCTGGTTTGAAGTCATCCTCCATCAAGATTTTGTGAGTACAAAATTCAGGGTTGATACCCTTAATGTCAGAGAGTTTCCAAGCAATTGCTTGCTTGTGTAACTTCAAGATCTTTATGAGAGCAGACTTTTCATCTTTACTCAAATCTCGAGCAATAATGACGGGCAATTTATCATCACCTTCAAGAAATGCATACTCGAGATGAGGCGGTAAGTCCTTAAGTTCGACTTCAGGAAATTCTTCAGTTTTATCAACTGACTTGACTTCCTTGTTATGAAGTTCGACGGGAGGGAGCGATGATGACGGATCATCATTAAGCAACTTCTCAATGAGAAGTATGCCCCCCTTGATGTCGATGGGAGCGTGATCAATTTCCCATGGAACAGAATCACTAGACAAGTAGGCTTCAATCTGTTCCAAGATGAAGTCACTTTCCTCAAATGGGGTGAGAGAAGGAGTAGAATTGGCGATGATAGGTTGAGATGAATGAGTGAGATTATCACTCGAAGAATTATGATCATAACCAAGAACTTCTTGAGAGTACTCTTCAGAAGCAACATCAATGATATCTATTCGATTAACCGACTCAGAATCATAGTTTGCAGAGTACCTCGAAGTTTGATCAAGGTTAAAGGTGACAGCTTCATTACCAACACGTAATGTGATTTCTTGCTCAAATACATCAATGAGAGCACGACCCGTTCTCAGGAATCCTCGTCCAACAATGAGAGGAACCCGATGATCGGCATCAAAATCAACAACCACGAAGTCAGCTGGAAAATGGAACTTTCCTACTTTCACAAATACGTCCTCGGAAATGCCAAGAGGACTGGATATTGTACGATCTGCAAGCTCGAGAGTCATGCATGTAGGAGTAAGATCCGGAAGAGAGAGTTTCTTCCATACTGAATAAGGCATCAGATTGATGCTTGCACCAAGATCGGCTAAGGCAAAGCATTCAACCATTCATGGAAATACACAAGGTAAGAGAAATTTTCCAGGATCTCCAAGCTTTTCTGGAAGCTTCTTCAGGATAACTACAGAGCAGTTCTCGTTTAGAGGAGTTTTAGCCATTTCAAACAGCTTTTCCTTGTTGCTTAACATGTGTTTGAGAGTTGATGCAAACTTGGGCATCAGCATGATAGCATCCGCAAAGCTTATGTCAAAATGTACTTCTTGGAAAATTTGAAAAAATTTGTCCATTTGATGACTGGCTTTTTCGCGGAGCTTTTGCTCATTCAAACGTGATGGGTAAGGAATAGAAGATTTGGATTTGGTATTTTCAACGGGAGCTACAAGTGGTTCAAAAACAACTCCTGGATTAGACTTGGGTTTCTGGACAACTTGAGGATGGACATCATTGGTTCCTCCGTTATTATTAGGAAGTTCCTTGTCCTTTGTTGCCTCAGGTTCACTTTCCACTACCTTAGGGAGAGAAGAAGAAGAGGTAGTAGGAATAGCGGGTCCATTGTATGAAACACCACTTCTGGTTGTGATCGCCTTTGCATCTTCCCTCGGGTTAGCGATCGTGTTGCTCGGAAGTTTTCCTGAGCCCGAGGGTTGATCATTTAAAGACTTCTTGAGATCAGCGATCTGACTGACCAACAACCTGTTCATTTCATCTTGGGATTTCATGAACTGCTTCAATAGCTCATCAGATGATGGTACTGGAGGATGTGGAGGGAAATTCTGAGGTCTGATGTTTTGATTATGACCTTGTTGTTGAAAATTCCCTTGATTAGGATTCACATTCCCATGAAATTGATTCCCTCGATTGAAATTGTTTTGATTAAGGTTCCCTTGATGTTGGAAACCTTGATTGGGTCCAGGATAGAAATTACCTTGGTTTGGATAACCTTGGTTCATTCTAGGTTGGTTCTGATTCCGGTTATGTATGTTAGGATTCTGGTTAAAACCGGGTGGTGCCTGATAAGTGTTAGCTCGGTAGTTTGGTTCATTTTGAGGACGGTATTGATTACCTCCCTGTTGTGAAGTACCGGCTATAGCATTTGCTTCAAACGGACTACCATCGGTGGCAGTACAGTTGTAGTATGCATGAGGACCACCACAAGTAACACAAACTTCAACTTTCTTCACTTCACCATGTGATGGTGTCTGTGTGAAAGTGACTTTTTTTTGGTTTGCAAGAACCAAAGCCTGAACAATATCTGTGAGTTTATCAATCTTAGCATTGGTGCTAGATGTACTCACTGGAGATGAAGTAGAAGGTCCTGCATTAGACTGAGTCTGATATGTCTTTGTGCGGAAAGGACGGACCTGGGACTTATTTTCAATGATTTGTAAGGCTTCTTTTGTGGTCTTGCTAAGGAAATTACCTCCCGCGGAGGCATTCAAAGAGTCTTGGTCAGCTTGTCTCAGACCATTGTAGAAAGTATCCATTTGCATTAACTCGGTAAAACCATGATGCGGACACTTGCGGAGCAATTCTTTGTAACGATCCCATGCCTCCCCGAATGATTCATCAAATCTTTGAGAAAATTTCATTATCTCATTCTTAAGACTTGTAGTTCGGGATGGAGGATAGAATTCGTTAACGAACTTGGTGACTAGATCTTCCCATGTCTCAATGGAACGAGGGGGTTGTTTCTCAAGCCAATTCCGGGCTTGTCCCTCTAGAGAGAATGGGAACAGAAGAAGCTTAATGGCTTCATGTGGGACATTCTTGTATTTGATGGTAGATGCAATCTTGTTAAACCATCGTATGTGTGCATGAGGATCATCCCGCTCAAAACCATAGAATTGGCTTTGGGTTACCAGATTAAGCAACCCGGTTTTGAGCTCAAAAGTATCAGCCACAATGGCTGGGACAACAATGGCATCTCCGTAACCCTCGATGGGTGCTTGGAGAAGCTCATTCATCGGCTTGTCTTCTGCCATTTCGACAGGGGGTGGTGGTGGTAGACGTTCCTCAGTCACGGCTGAAGGAGCAGAACGTCCTCTACATCTACGAGGAATATTTGCAAGCTCAGAAAGTGGACTTGTAGAACTGGAAGAACGAGTGCGCATGCACTAAGTATAAAATTCAGTTTTCAAAACAAATGCGAGGCAAAACGACAAGTGAACTTAACCAATAATCACAAATGAAATGGCTTCTTTGAAAAAGGTACACCAAATCACAAGGACACAAAGGCAAGTTTTAAATATGTGGTTCGGGAACTTATTATGGTCACACCCCCAGTTAGTAGGTGTACTGCCTTGATTTGCGGTGGTTGATTTTTATGTATAAATTAAGTACCACTGAAAAGACGTAGGTATGGATATGTGCTTGATGGTTTAAAAACTTTTGGACAATATTTTTGGTATCGTCTCGTTTAACCAAATCGTATTTCTTTAAGAATCACCTTAAAAGAAACACAAGCTAGAAAACGTTACGATTGTTTTGTTGTTTTATATATATTTTTTGGTGTTGTTAACACTTTAGGAAAAGTGTTAATGAACTTTTTGATTTATGATTAACTTTACAAAAAACTGTTTACAAACGGTGGTATATGTGCAAGTATGGATCTGGAAATGCTTAAAACACGCTTACAGCCTCCCCGGCAGCGGCGCCAAAATTTGATTGGTCTCCAAACAGTCAAGTTTAATCACACAAGCTGACCACTTGTGAATGGTCAACCGTAATAAACTTAAAACAGCTCAGAAACAAATGCAATTTAGATCAGAGGAATATAGGGGATTCCTGGGTCGTTAAGTCCCACGGAGGATGAATGGTGTTTAACACAGACAGATGTCGAATAATCACTAAGGATAGTGATCAGTAAGGATTTTGAGTTATTTATACCTAAAGAAAAGATTTGTAAATTACAGGGGCTTAAATGCAAATTAAAGAAAATTAAAAAGTTAAAATATATTAAATAAACGCTATCACTATTTTTACAATGATGTTTTTGTGATTTATAAAATAAAATAACTTAAATAAACTATTTTAACTAAAACGTAAACTTAAATTATCTAAAAACGTGACTTAAAATGAAAACGTACGTTATTTATAAAAATTATGCGAGTGCGCAAGCAAAAACGTAAAATTTATGAAATAAAAGACCTACAAGTGTAAAAACAATTTTATTACTTACTATATGACAAAAGAAAATTTTAGAAAAAAGATTTATATTTTTTAGACTTTATATTTTTTATTATGAATTAAATACGATTTTACACTAATTAAATGTTTAAAAATACTAAAACTATTTAGAAAAATCTGAAACTTTTTTATAAAATACTTTATACTAATACCAAACTAAGAAAAATGCTAAAGCTGAAAAATCTTGTTTTAATAAGCTAGAAATAAGCTAACTTGTTCGAATAAGCTAATTAGACAAAACAAGGTTATATATTAAATTGTGTAAAGAAAAACAGAAAAAGACCCAAGGGCGAGTGGTAGTGTGTGTGTGTGGTGAGCTGGGTGGCAAGGTTTCGAATCCCAGCAATGACCTTTTTGCTAACTTTTTATTTTTTTGATTTTCTTTTTGCAACTTATTAAGCTAATGATTTTAAACAACTTTTACAACTAGAACTTTTTATAAAAATGACCAATAAGCTCAGAATGAGCTTATTTAGCTCAACAGTTAACAAGAAAAAGAAATAAGCAAAAGGATTAAGCCAAAATGGCTAATAAGCTACTGAATAAGCAAAATGATGGACTGAAAATAAGCTAAGTAATGATAATAGGCTAAAGTTACAAATGAAAAAGCAAAATGACTTGAAAATAAGCACTAAATAAGCAAAATAAACACAAGATACACTGGTTTGCACAGGACACTTTTTGAATCACTAGGCACTTTTAAGCTTAATTTTAAGCACTTAAATAAACTAGAAAATGAAAACAAAGACTGGGACTAACTAGTTGACCAGCTCAGCTTTTCAAAAAGCTAAAGTTCTCACAGTGTTGTCCACTAGAGAGCTTTTAATGAGCTTATTAAAAAGTTGAAAAACTACTGAGTGTGACTCAGTGTATGCTGAGTAATATGGGACAAACTAAAAAGCACTTGCAGACTTAGTAAATAAGCTGTAAATTAGAAAATTAAGCTTGAGCCCTTAAGATGGCTTGGTTAGCTACCCAAAGAACCAAGAATCACAAGCTATGATTAACTAATGAGCTTTTTGCAAGCTTGTGATTATGGGCTTAAAACTGTGCACAGGGCACTATTTTGACTTTTTAAGTTTACAAAGCAGTTTGACTTTAATGAACTTTTGATTGATTCTATAAACTGAATAAGATGTAATAAGGTGGATTAAGACTGACTTGATTAACAATAACAACTTATGAACACAAAAACATGATCATGGATCATAAAAATCCAACAGTGAGTTAACAAGTGGTGATCAAAAGGAATTTTGACTTTTCCCAAATAAGCATTGGTTTTTATGACTTGTTTGAGTTATCAAGACCAATTGTGACAGGAAACAAACACAAGCAATAATTCAAACAACCTCAAACACAGTAAACACAATGAATCCAAACAAGCCTGTATGAGACTGTTTTGAGACTTTTCAAAGAGTTTCAAAGATTTAGACCATGCAACTGATTAAAGAGCTTATAATATCATATATTAGGACTAAATAAACATAAAACAACATTATTAACAACATGAATTACAAGAATGATGATTATGCTATTTTAACTGTCAAAATGAGATTTTTAGCAATTATAAATTTTAAAGAACAAGTAACTGTTTTTATGGTTTGATTATGCTTAACTACAACTAATGAACATGTAAACACAGAGATTTAAGCTTATAACTGTCTTACACAGTGAAATGCCAAAATGGATCAAAATGGCTTACAAATGGATTCCAAGTGAAAAATGATAACCAAGGACTGAGAACAAATCCTATAGCTTCCCAAGAAGCACTAAACCCAAGGCCATCCATAATCAACCCTGCTCCATCTTCTTGACAACCTTCACCATGGATTTTTGATTTTTCAACTATTTATTTGGAATTTTTGGTATTTTTCTTTTTTTACTTCTAAACTGCTTTTAAAGGTCTCTAATAGCTTTAATAAGCTATATGAGGAGCTTATATGGCTTATTCAGTCCTTAGCAACAACTACAAACATCATTTGATCTTTTTGAGATTTTGAACATGAAATTGCATAAACTTGAAAATGAAACTTAGAGCTGAAATTGATGGTTACAAAAGATTTATTATACACTGAATACTTGAAATACAAAGTTTTAAAAGCTTAAAGATACACTGGAATTTAAAGTTAAACTAAAATGACATGCATTAATAAAAATTACACTAGATAGATTTCACATTGCCTCTCTTCTCTTCTTTATAGACTTTTTGAGACTCCCACATGCTTCTGATCATATCCCATCAACAATCTCAGCCATTGAATGAGTCAAACTCATCCTATCCGTTTAAACCATTTTTGGCGCCAAAATTGAGACTAGTGGATTAGAGCAGTTCTGCTGTAATTAAAGAAGTTTGGTATGTTGTGGAAGTATAAGGGGACAATTTGGGAAGTAGGTATGGGTTATAGTAAGGTGGAAAGCAAAAACCAGACTTTGTGAGTGCTATAGTGACAGGTCCATGGTGGGGAAGCATTTATTGCAAGGTGGGCTAGGATGTGAGGTGGAAAGGGTGGTTATGAGTGGTTTTGATAGCTGTGATGAGGTGGAGGTGAGGTGGAAAACCAGGTGGTTTTGGTTTTGCAGGGGAGAGTGAAGGAGATGCACAGTAAAACTGGTTTGGGCGCGAGTTGACTGGTTTTGACTTTAGGATATTATAAAGGGGGAGTCCAAAATTGGGGGGTCACAGGGCAATTGGCAGGGGGTTCTTTTGGGTTTTGGCAGGGGTAATAATACAAAAGGGGGTCATTTGGCTTTTGTTTAATACAAGGACTAATTGTGTAATTCTGCCAAACATGAAGGACCAAACCTGCAATTCTCCAAAAGTTAACAAAAGGACCAAAACTGCCAATCTTTAATAGTACAAGGACCATAGTGCATAAAATTCCATTTTTAATAAATCCAAGGACTATTTTTGTCATTTTCAAAACTTGAGGGACTAAAGTTGTAATTTTGCAATTTTTGATTTTAAAGACCAATTTTTACAACTCATGAATCCCTAAGGACTTAAAATGATATTTTTCTTTATTTTGATTTACCAGGGACTGTTTTTGACAACTTTGTAAACTTGGGGGACTAAAACTGCCAATTATGCAAACTTGATACGTTTTTCACCAGATTTTGATATTTTTGCATTTAAAACACATAAAAAACTTGTTTGTGATATTTTCATCATTTTGATGCATTTCTGAGTGTTTTCAGATGTTTTTGGCATTGTAAATAGTATAAAAATGATGAGTATTTAGACACTCATCAATAGTTTTTCCTAGGTGCTTACGCCAAAGCGATGGAGGTTTGATCTAGTCTCAAGCCTATGGTAATCTATGTACTAGGACCGGTTAATGAGTGTTTATTTTCCATTTCCAATTTGATATATTTCATATACACCCGAGAGATGAGAGTATCCAAACACCACTTGTGAGGTGCTAGTATGTAATTTCCGTGCTTGTTATGACTTTTTCGGGGCTTATACTTGTTGTGGATTGTTCTAAACCAATGCTTTATGCCCCCTAACTTATAAATTGATTTTCCAAAAGCACATTTGCTTGAGGACAAGCAAATACCAAGTGTAGGGATATTTGATATGGATTTAAATGGTACACTTTTGAGGGGTCATTTAAGCCCTTAATCGACCACTTTTAGGTCTCTTGTAGGCAAAATGCTAGAATGACACTTATTTGGACGAAAAGGCGTGAATATATGAAGAAAATGGCTAAAGTCAAGATCAAGACACTCAAGCTGCTGGAATTGCACCCGACGGCGTCACAAACAAAGGGCGATGCCGTCCCTCTATTTGCGATGACACAGAAGTGAAATTGCTATTTTGTACCTGATGGCGTCAGGCTTTGAGGAGTAGGGCGTCACGACTCAGATGGCCTAGATCCAGATTCAGACGGCGTCGGAAGTTGAAGCAGACAGTGTCACAACCACAACGTGACGCCGTCCCAAAGTTGACTTGGCCAATACGAAACCCTAATGGCGGCGATCCGACGGCCTCACAATTAAAGAGTGACGCCGTCGCAGTTGTAACTCTATATATAGAATTCGATTTTCAGAATTTTAGGGAGGTAGAATTGTGGAGTAAAAACCTAAAATGATTTTGGTTGTATTGGGCAGTATCTTAGGGCTCTCATACCCTATTTTACATCAAGATAAGTAATTTACTTCATTGATTTCATTATGTCTTCGATTGTATGTGTGTATGCTTGCATGTTTACCATGTCCGGCTAATTTACTTGTGTGTTTGCCTAGATCCATGAAACTTAGTTATTAATTATTGATTGGTTGTCTCTTATCTTAATTGTAATTGGTTTAGGATTGCAATAGGCCATCATTGTGTTTTTAATGCTTGAGTAATCTTTGTGAACATTAGTTTATAATCGCCTAGAGTTATTGTAGGCTAAAAATCCAAAGATAACCTTAGAGTTAGTTTATGAATCCTAGAGATTTTGTAGGCAATAACCTTAAGGTATTCTCAAAGGGTTAGGGAGAAAAGCATACCCTACGACCTTAGAAGACACAATGCGTTAAGAATAAGGACGTGACAATTCAACCATCAATAAAAGATAACTAGGGAGTAATACTATCTAGGTAGATACATTTTTAATCATTATACGAGCACACATCAATTAGACATAGACTATCCCTTAGTTAGTTAATTTAGATAATTAGAATAGTAGAGTAATCGGTAGAAGTACCACCCACCAAATCCAATACCCCGAGATCGTACCTTTCAATTTTCTAAAAAATATGAAAAAGATAAAAAAAAATAATCTTCCTCAACCCCAACCTTAGCGTAGTAATTTCTCAATAGCATTCCTATTCCCCTAGAGAACGATATCAATCCCGAGGCTTACCCTAATACTATGCTAGAATGATTAGGTTCACTGCCTAGGTGGTTGAAAAACTTGCTCGAAGAAAAGGAAGTTTCCTTTGACCCCGAACGCGCGTTGTATGCGTATCAAAGTCTGACGTGTTTGCCAAGCTGGCAAGCATGGCAAAGCACGGGAGGCTTCTCTTTTTTACACGAAATGAAATTGTTGGAAACAAGACTGATAAGGATTTAAAAGGTACACTTTTGAGGGGTCATTTAAGCCCTTAATTGACCACTTTTATATCCCTTACTGCTTAATTTCGTTCTTTTTTACTTTTTAGGTCTCTTAAAGGCAAATTGCTGGAATGACACTTATTCGGACGAAAAGGCGCGAATATATGAAGAAAATGGCCAAAGTCAAGAATCAAGATACTCAAGCTGCTGGAATTGAAGGTGACGGCGTCACAGCCAAATGGCGACGCCGTCGCAACACGCTTTGTGACGACTCAGTAGCCAAATTTCTATTTTGCACTTGACGGCATCAGGTTTTAAAGAGTAGGGCGTCACAACTCAGACGGCCTAGATTCGGATCCCGACGGCGTTAGAAGATGAAGCCGACGGCGTCACAACCATAAGGTGACGCCGTAACAAAGTTGACGTGGCCAAGACGAAAACCTAATGGCGGCGATCCGACGGCGTCACAAATAAAGAGTGACGCCGTCACATATTGTAACTCTATATATAGAATTCGAATTTTCAGATTTTAAGAGAGGTAGTTTTGTGGAGTAAAACCTAAATCGAACTTTGGCTGTCTTGGGCAGTATCTTAGGGTTCCATACCCTAATTCATTAATTCAATTACGTCTTCAATTGTTTGTGTGTATGCTTGCATGTTTTCCATGTCCGGCTAATTTACTTGTGTGTTTGCTTAGATCTATGAAACCTAGGTATTGAATATTGATTGGTTGTCTCTTATCTTAATTGTGATTGACATAGTATTGCGATAGGTCATTCGTTGTGTTTTTAATGCTTGAGTAATCTTTGTGAACATTAGTTTATAATCACCTAGAGTTATTGTAGGCTAAACATCCAAAGATAACCTTAGAGTTAGTTTATGAATCCTAGAGATTTCTTAGGCAATAACCTTAAGGTAGTCTCAATGAGTTAGGGAAAAACGCATACCCTACGACCTTAGAAGACACAACGCATTAAGAATAAGGACGTGACAATTCAACAACCAATAGGAGATAACTAGGGTGTAGTAGCATCTAGGTAAACACATTTTTAACTATTATAAGAGCACACAACAATAGACATAGACTACCCTAACCTTAGTTTAGATTAGATAATTAGATAAGTAGAGTAATCGGTAGAAATACCACCCCCCAAATCCAATACCCCGAGATTCGTACCTTTCAATATTCTAAAAAATATAAAAAAGAATAAAAAATAATCTTCCTCAACCCCAACCTTAGCGTAGTAATTTCTCACTAGCATTCCTATTCCCCTATAGAACGATATCAATTCCCGAGGCTTACCCTAATACTACACTACAACGATTAAGTTCACTGCCTAGGGTGTTGAAAAACTTGCTCGACGAAAAGGAAGTTCCTTTGACCCCGAACGCGCGTTGTACGCATATCAAGTTTTTGGCGCCACTGCCGGGGAATAGAATAGCTAGTTAGGAGTCTATCTTGTTTAGGTTCCCTTGCTTGATCCCTATCGAGTAAGCTTTTTTTCTCAATTTTTAGCTTCCTCGTAGTCTATCCCGCTTATTCGTGACCTTTGTTTGTAACCCCATCACTTTTCATCATGGAAGGTGATAATCAACCACCACTCAACAACCCAACACCAAACCAGCCATTCCCCCCACCAATTCCCTTAGACAACTTAGGACCCATAGTTCCACCAAAACCCTTATTGAACCCTTCGCTAAACCCGAATGAGAGCTGAATAAGCGAAGAAGAGCTCTCCATGAACCAGAACCTCAAGGAACCACCATCAATTTTGATGAGGCCGTAACTGACGAAGAGTCCACACATTCCCCCACGACTCCTGAAAACATCAACATTGACAATCTGAGCCAACATAGCGAGGAGATTGATACGCGTACAATGCGCGTTCGGGGTCAAAGGAACTTCCTTTTCGTCGAGCAAGTTTTTCAACACCCTAGGCCGTGAACCTAATCGTTGTAGTGTAGTATTAGGGTAAGCCTCGGGAATTGATATCGTTCTCTAGGGGAATATGAATGCTAGTGAGAAATTACTACGCAAAGGTTGGGGTTGAGGAAGATTAATTTTTTATTCTTTTTTATATTTTTTTAGAAAATTGAAAATACGAATCTCGGGGTATTGGATTTGGGGGGGAGGGGGGGTTGGTATTTCTACCGATTACTCTACTTATCTAATTAACTAATTTAAGGTGAGTGTAGTCTATGTTTATTGTTGTGTGCTCTTATGATGATTTAAAGATGTGTTTACCTAGATGCTATTACTCCCAAGTTATCTCCTATTGATGGTTGAATTGTCACGTCCTTATTCTTAACGCGTTGTGTCTTCTAAGGTCGTAGGGTATGCGTTTTTCCCTAACTCTTTGAGACTACCTTAAGGTTATTGCCTACGAAATCTCTAGGATTCATAAACTAACTCTAAGGTTATCTTTGGATGTTTAGACTACAATAACTCTAGGTGATTATAAACTAATGTTCACAAAGATTACTCATGCATTAAAAACACAACGAATGACCTATCGCAATACTAGGTCAATCACAATTAAGATAAGAGACAACCAATCAATATTCAATACCTAGGTTTCATAAATCTAAGCAAGCACACAAGTAAATTAGCCGGACATGGAAAACATGCAAGCATACTGATCTGCGCTAAACAGTCAAGTCAAAACAGACTTAAAACAGCTCAGACACAAATACAATGAAGTCCTGGAGAATAGATTGAATTCCCGGGTCGTTTAGTCCCAAGGAGACTCAATGGTGTGTTAAACACTGATTCAGATGATAGAAGGATCACTAAGGATAATGATCCGAAAGGATTAGGATTTGAATATTACACTACTGAAAAAGGTTATAAATAAAAGCGACTTAAATGCAAATTAAGAAAATTAAAAAGTTAAAATCTATTAAATAAACGCTATCACTATATTTAAAGTGATGAACGTTTAAAACTAAAAACTTAAAACTTACGTTTAAATAAAAATAACGTAAACGTACAAAATAAAACGTGAATCTTATACAATATAAATCCTAAAAATATGAAAAATACATTTTTACAAACCTAATGATGAAAGAAAATTATTAGAAAAGGAAAATTATTTTTAAAACTATTTATTTAATTATTATTAATTAAAAAACTATTTTAAACTATTTAATAATAGACTAAAATAAAAGAAAATATGAAATAAGACTAGAAAAATAAAATTAAGACTTAGAAAAATCTAAAATATGATAAAACTAATTTTAAAACTGAAAACATATTTTTTAGACTTTTTATGTATTTATTATTAATTTAAAACTATTAAAACTAATTTAAATTATTAAAAATACCAAATAAAAGGAGAAAAATAGGGAAAAATACTTTTTAGGCTTTTTATATTTATCTAAACTTAAGAAAAATGAAAATTTATTTTTTTGAACTTTTTCTTAATTTTTTGTATTAAAAGCTATTTAAAAATGCTTAAAAACTAATTTAAAATAAGAAAAATAGCAAATAAGCTAGGAAAAATCTGAAAAATTCAAGATAACTCTAAAATAATACTAGGAAGCTAGGAAAAATGGAAAAACATGGGCTTGTTTGGAGGAATAAGCAACTGATGTGGAAGAGCTTATGAAATAAGCACTTTGAATAAGCAAATGAAGCACCACAAGCACCAAACTGAAATGGAAGGTCTAATATGCTAAAATAATCAAAATGCAACACAAATCAATAAGCTCAAACCTCTGGATATCAAGATGCAATGATTTGATGTTATGAAATTTTTGCTTAAAAACAGTGAAGGGGGTAGCATGTTTGGACAAGAGAATAAGCACAAAAATAAGCTGGAAATTGAGAACTAAAAGCTGGGTCTCAAAATAGACCTGGGTGACTATCTATAAACCCAAGGACAGACCTTGAGGAGCTCTAATGAGCCCTGTGCAGACATGCACAGAACTAAGGAAAACTCAGCATAAGCTGAGTTTTTGGCACAGGGCACAAGGGGGGCTAATTAGAGCTTATGCACAGGCTTAATCAGTAAGCTAAACCAAAAACTACTTATGCAGTCTTATTCACCACCTGGCAAGCTACAAATATGCCAAATATCAAGCTCTAAATCACTGAAATGAACTCACTGCTAGCTCTGCAAGATCTGATCAAAACTGGTGCAGTCATATTTTGACTTTTGAATAACAGATTCTAAGTTTGACTAAACTCAACTTTGATCCAATATAACTAACTGAATATGATGTTTTAATACTAATGATGATAACTCCAAGCTATACCTACTAGATTTAAATCTATTTGCAACTTTTAGCTCCTACTGATTATGACAGAACAGAAGCTAGATCAGTTTCTAAATGATTGTGACTTTTTTAGCTTAACTGCAGTAACAAAGACATGAATTAACTCACTATTACCTTACTAAACATGAACCAAACACTCAAAATTGAATAACTAGTCTATACCATAGATTTGAAAGCTATTCCAAACACTAATATAAGGACAGTTTAGCAATCTTATACCTACAAACCTCAAAACTGAACCAATCTATCTATCAAATCAAATCTCAATAACTCTAAAACACCTAAATGCAACAAGTTCAAACACAATAACAATCAAACAGTGATAATTCTAATTAAGCTAAAATAACAGTAATGAGACAGATATGCAATTAAGATGAGGCTTACATAAACCCAGCCACTATGGCTTGCTCATGAGACTATTAGAACAGTAACTAAACCATATCCAACTCATTTCAACCCAGATCATCACAAGTAACCATTTCCAAACCTATGAGCTCAAGGTTGACTTTTGTTGACCTTACATGAAATTTTCTTAAAACTAATTTTAAAGCTTGTCAAAAGCTAAAGTAGGCTTAAATAAGCTTATTGGGACTGAACAAAGAACTATTTGAAACTTGAATGCATAAATTTAAAACTGAAATACTCAACAGTAAGCATAAGACATGAATTTTAACAAGACTTTGAATTTGATACTTAAAACAGATTACAATGGTACATTTAACTTTAGTTAGAGTCTTAAAAACAAAAGATTACATAATTAAAACTAAGCTAAGACATTTTAAAAAAAACGACATTAAAGAAAGAAGATAAAACTAGCTACCCTCTTTTTCTTCTCCATTTGCTTTCTTTTTATATCCAAAGACTCTCTCTCTCATCTCTGTTCAAATCCCACCAAATTTTTGACCATTGGATTGCTTAGAATGATCTTGACCCTTCAAAATGATTTTTGGCGCCAAATTGGACTTTAGCAGCTTTGGTTGAGTGTTAAGGGTTTAGGAGCATTTAATGGATCTTGTATTTGTGTTGAGGTGGGGGAACAAGGGTGTATAAAGGTGAGCTGGGGGGAATGGTGTGTGGAGAGTTGCAGACAGAGAGCAGGTGGGAGGGATGACTTTTGGCGGGCAAGTGGGATTTGACCAAGTGGGTTGTTTGTTGACCGGGTTTGGGGGTTGGGTTGACCGGGTTATGATATTTGGGCCAAGGGTTTTAATTTTGGGCTTGGGTAATCAAATAGGTCCGTTTGGTTTTGGCTTAATAACAAATAAGGACCACAAGTGCAATTCTTTGAAACCAAGGGACCAAACCTGTAAAACTGAAACTCCAGGGACCAAACATGTACTTTTCTGAATTTATGATCCAAGGGTTAATTTTTGACATTTTTTTAAATTCCCAAGGACTAATTTTGAACATTTTGGATTTTCAGGGACTAAACTGTAATTTTCTCAAAACTTTTAGATTTTTCACCAAAGGACTAAATATGACAATTTGTGATTTTAAAAAGACCTTTGGTGACTTTTCTTTTTGAAATTTTGTGCTCAGGGACTGTTTTTGACAATTTTTGAAACTTGGGGGACTAAAACTGCAATTTTTGCAAATTTGATACGTTTTTCATCTGATTTTGATATTTTTGCATTTAAAACACATAAAACACTGATTTGTGATATTTTGATCATTTTGATGTGTTTCTGAGTGTTTTCAGATGATTTTGCAGTTTATATTGTACAAAAATGATGAGTATTTAGACACTCATCACATACACACAAACAATTGAAGACATAATTGAATTAATGAAGTAAATCACTTATCTTGTTGTAAAATAGGGTATAGAACCCTAAGATACTGCCCAAGACAGCCAAAGTTCGGTTTAGGTTTTACTCCTCCAAATTACCTCTCTAAAATTCTGAAAATCCGAATTCTATATATAGAGTTACAATATGCGATGGCGTCACTCTTTAATTGTGACGCCTTCAGATCGCCGCCATTAGGTTTTCGTCTTGGCCACGTTAACATTGTGACGGCGTCACCTTATGGTTGTGACGCCGTCGGCTTCATCTTCTGACGCCGTCGGGATCCAAATCTAGGCCGTCTGAGTTGTGACGCCCTACTCTTTTAAACCTGATGCCGTCAAGTGCAAATTAGTAATTTGCTCTCTGAGTCGTCTCAAAGTGTGTTGCGACAGCGTCGCCATTAGGCTGTGACGCCGTCAGCTTCTGTTCCAGCAGCTTAAGTGTCTTGATTCTTGACTTTGGCCATTTTCTTCATATATTCACGCCTTTTCGTCCGAATAAGTGTCATTCCAGCAATTTGCCTTCAAGAGACCTAAAAAGTGAAAAGTAACGAAATTAGGTAGTAACAAATACAAAAGTGATCGATTAAGGGCTTAAATGACCCCTCGAAAGTGTGCCTTTTAAATCCTTATCAAATATCCCTACACTTGGTATTTGCTTGTCCTCAAGCAAATGTGCTTTTAGCCAATTAATTTATAAGTTAGGGGTCATGAAGCATTAGTTTAGAACAATTCACAACACGTATAAGCCCCGCAAAAGTCATAACAAGCACGAAAATTACATACTAGCACCTCACAAGTGGTGTTTGGATACTCTCATCTCTCGGGTGTATATGAAATATATTAAGTTGGAAATGGAAGATAAACACTCATTAACCGGTCCTAGTACATAGATTACCATAGGCTTGAGACTAGATCAAACCTTCATCGCTTTGGCGTAAGCACCTAGGAAAAACTATCCAAGAGATCTTTTAAAGGGTTGTAACGTTAGGCTTACGGTAAGGAAACAAAGGGTTTGGTGGGATAGGCGATTTAGTGGTGGCAAGTCAAAAATCTTTGTGTTACAAGCATGAGAAGAATGGCATTGCTAAGCCAAGACTCGACACTCTAAACTCTAGATAAATTGAAACAAACAAACATAAATTTAAAGATAGATGTAGGATGGTAGCCCTTTTTTTTTTTTTTTTTTTTTTTTTACACACACTTTTACTCTACCATCCTCTACGATAACATCAAAATAATAGGGATTTATAGGCACATCCCTACACTTGAGTTTTTATTACTCTAACACTAATTTGACCCGAATTGAAAATATCAAAACACTTGGAGCACATTATTACGCAAATAAAGGGAGTTTGAATTTAACGTTCCTTTCCGTCATTTCATAAAATTTAACTTTTCCCATGAGTCCCAATCGTCCCAAAACTGTGTACAAAGGATATGACTCGACTTAGCAACTTATGCAAGTAATTAGATAATTGAACTAATGGTTAAGTATGATAACAATAATGCACTAAAAGTGAGTGCATACAAGGTAGGCTAAGGCAATTTGGGTGTACATTGGGGGGGGGGGTGGATTGTAAACAATGCTCTTCATTGATATTCTGGAAACCCGAAACATCACGAGAACTGCGAAAAGGATAGGCTCTGAGGGGTTAACTAGGGGTATCATGTACTAAAGATGAGTACAACGCAAGTTTGTGGGGGAATTACTCAACCAATGTGGAAGAAGTAATTATAATACGGGTATCAAACAAGGGTTATCCTAATACCGCTTATCATTTAGTTATTCCTAACTACACAAGTGTAGTGTCACTAGCGATCTCGGAATGCATCACAAAACAAGTTATAGAATCTATTATACTACCGGTACACACTAGAAGCATTAAAGTGGAATGATTTAATTCCTACAAATCTAAGGGCGATCCTCACATTTAGGGTGGAATTTAAGTGGTAAAGGGTTTTGTGCTAGTCAGATAACTTCTTATCCATGAGACGCTTTATTAAGACTAATGGCCCACTCCTACATGTCATGAAATTTTTTAAATTTGGTGCCAAAATTACTCTAACCGATATTTCTCATGGTTTATTACACAAATGAAATTGGACAAGGAAAATAATCAAGGATAAGCATAGTTTCAAAGTTCCCGTTTTATTTTCCCTCCCTACACTTAAACTGAACATTGTCCCCAATGTTCCCCGAAAGTATCAAAGTTATGATAATGGAAGGTAATTAAAAACGAAAGAAACTAATACTCCCCTGATTAGCTTGGTAGGATCCGTGTGAAGTAGTGGTTAAATCCTTCTCCAAGAAGAATGTATGCGTGAAAAACTCCATCCAATCTTATGTATCTTCTTCTTGATAAATAAAACTTGCACACTTGAAGAAAACAAACGAAACCTTCGTGTAAAATCGGCGGTAACAGTATATATATGACTCTACTAAATAAGGATATAATGCTTGTGGAATGGATGTTTACAGATTTTATGGAAAATTAAGACCTGGAAAATTCCAAAAATTTATAAGTAGCACAGAAAACGAGAAAAAGTTAGAAGCTGTTTCTACTCCTCCTGACGCCGTCAGGTTATCCTGACAGAAACTGGTCTGCGATTTTTTAGAAAAATTCTGGAAAATTTATATCTTTAGAATCTGGAAACATTTCTTGCAAAACATCCATTATGACTCGATACAAGCATTTGACTCTAACAAACACACATGTATATCTTGTTGTATCGATATACTCTGACCAAACTAACTATGTAGCTTGTAAGAGTTTAGCAACCTTGGATAAATCCTAAATTACTAACAATGAAACACTGATGTAACTCTATTAAGTGTGCGGAAACTACTTCAATAAAGCTAAGAAGAATAGCTTTAAACTTCAACAATTATATTAAAACTTTGAACCTGCTTGCTATACAGATTCACTAACAACCCTAATAACTCTAATATCGAACTTGTATGTAAGTCGTATCTCTAATATTCTCTAATGTTGCGTATATCTAATGCCAATCTAGGAGTCCTTTTATAGGCATAAGGAGTACCCTAGTCGGTTTACAATTACAATCCTTGTATGACAAGTAATACTAATTCTAAACTAAGAATATTCTAGAATTACATAGTTTTCCATAAACGATATAGCAGTCCTTTTAGCTTTGCAGTACTTTGACAGGAGCAGTACTTTGACTTTCATTAAGCAGTACTTTGACTTTCTTCAGCACTTTGACTTTCTTCAGTACTTTATTTTTTATATCCCAACAATCCTCCCCTAACTTGAATTCTACTTGCTTGATTTCAAGTTCCTTTGTATCTTTATCATTAACATCTTTGTCTTCAAGGAAAGATTGTGTCTTTATCTTCAGATTTGTCTTCTACTCTCTGTGCTTGTATTATCATCATCAAAGTAGTCTTTATAAGCAATCCTTTTCAGCAATCATTATCAGCAACCTTCATCTTTTCAGCTTCTCAGTAACATATGGCAAATTATACATCAGATCATAAAGTTTCAGACTATTCTCATCACTTCCAGGTGTGTTAACTCCTGTGAGAGGTGAATCATTGAAAATTTAATGGATCATGATGTCTCTTTACCAAAGCCATTAACTCTGGAGTAGCCAATGTTTAGATGTGTAAAACCATGGTACATTGATAACCATATGATTTTTAGCAAATCATCAGCTATCAACGGATTTGATAAGTCTTTACCAATAGCCGTTTGCTTTTGGACTAGTTAGTTCTTGCAACCATGGTGAACTAATTACCATATAAATGGTTTTTCCATAGCCTTTACCACAAGCCATTTTCTTGTGGGCTAGCCAACTCTTTACTATTGCAGATATGGTGAGTTGAAAACCATACAATTTTTAGTAAATTGTCAACTAAAAACGGATTTGATAATCACATCAGAGCCGTACCCTCATGATGAGTCAAACTCTTTCTTGTTTATTAAACATGGTGAGTTGATTACCATCAGATGTTATTCTCAAAACAATTTGTTGCTGTTTATTTTGTGCTTCAAAAAGTATTTTGCACTTTACAAAAATTGCTTATTTATTTTCATTAAAAGACTTTTACTGGTTTTAAACTGCAAGCAGTACTTTGGATAAAGTACAGTTTGTCCAGCAGTACTTTGAATAAAGTACTGATTTTTCAAAAAATTTATATAATAAAAACCATACCAGTATTTATGCATCATCATCAGCCATAGTTGTCCATTTGATAAACAATTCAGTGACCATAAGGGCTGTTTCATTCTCCAGCTCAACCTCCATACCATGATCTAGCATTCTTATCATAAGATCTCTTGTCAGTGGATATCTTCTTTCTGCTAGCATGTGAATCATGGTCCCATCTTCTAACTCCAAAACATGTACTCCTAATTCTTCAAAGAATCTCCAGCTAGTAATCTCCCAAACTTCTTGGTTGTTCCAGATTGCATCTGTGCTTGTTTCTTCTGTCTCCCAGATAGTTATAAGATCTCCCAGCAAGACTAAGCCAACTCCAGTTGAAGGAATATGCTCAAAGTATTCTTGCGCTAGTTGATACAGATGAAACAGATCTTCTCTATCTATCAGGTGCAGTATATCCCATAACAAATTAAATACTCTAAAGCTTTCATCTTCTCTATGGAACATAAGATAGTCTCCTTCCTTTGATTCTACAACTTCAAATGTAGACATTTTAGACTTCTTTACTGCAACTTCTTTAGACTTAGGATGCTCAAAGTCAACAACCCTTAGATAATTCCTCAGCTCATCAACTGTATCTGTTCTCAATTGTATCTTCTTTGATGGCTGTACACCATCAGTTGTTCTTTTTCTCTTTAAGCTCCTTTTTCTTGCATCCTCATTCTGTTTTTCATCATCAAAAGGAATAATACCAGCCACTTCCTTTTGATAAGCTTCTCTAACAGCATCATACAAATCTTTCATCTCTATATACTTCAACTTATGTAAACCAGTATATCCTCTACCCTTCAGATAAGCCATCATGGCATTTCTTTCTTTTGCATTACTCTAAGGTCTTCTAGGTATAACCAGATCAGGTTGCTTCTCTGGTATTTCAGCATCTAATTCAGCTTGAAACTTTCTAGCAGCTTCTTCATTTTTAGCCACTTCAATAGCTCTTAATTCTACCAAAGTAAGCTTCTTCTTTTTCTTTGTTTCTACCAGTTTACCTTTTCCTTTATCTTTAGGATCTAAAGTAGGTTGAGAAGATGACTTCAAGACTTGAGGTTGTTGTTGTTCTTCAACTCCAGGGATACTAACACCTCTTGGTCTTGACATATTCAGCATTATCTGAGCAATGGTCTCATCATCACTTGCAGTATGTTCTACTTTAGATGTACCAACTTCTTCTTCATGTAATACAGTTGAAGGACCAGCTTCTTCATCAAAATTTAGGGTTCTTGGTGTAATGAGCTCTTGCTTATAAGTTCCTTGAAGAGCAGCACGTTGATCACCAACACTTTGAACATCAGTACCTTGATCACCAGTACTTGTACACTAGTACCTTGAGGCTCAGTAGGCTCAGTACTTTGAATATTAACTTGAGCATCAGTACCTTGAGGCTCAGTACTTTGAGGTTCAACATCGGTATCTGCATGAGGTTCAACATCTGTATCTGCATGAGGTTCAGCATCTGTATCTGCATGAGGTTTAGCATCTTTATTCAAATTCTCTTGATCCAAATTCCTCCCCAATTGGAATGTAGAATGCTTAGGAAACTTCTTGTCCTTAGAGGCCTTCTTGAATTTCTTACCTCTCTTCTTCTGATACTTGACCCACAATTGGTGATGCTGAACTAATGGCCAGAAAAATTTATTCAATCTTCTAAATTTGTTGGTCAACTTCATAAGATGTGCAACTTGAGCTTCATAATCTTTCTTCAATCTCAAAAGTTCCCTTGTCAAAGCATAATTATCCAGAACCTTACCCTCAATAGCCATAACTCCCTCATCGCCTCCAGATGTTTGAGACCCATCTATGGAAGTATAATCATTAGGAGATGATGGTGGGTTGACCTATGGTTCTGAATCACCATGAGCAATATCTTGCAAAGATGCAGTAGGTTGAGATGCAGTATCTTCCTATGAAGCAGTACGTTGAGAAGTAGTACCTTCTTGTGAAGCAACTTCATCTCTAACAGCTTGTACTACCTCCATCATGTGAGTAGTTAAAGGTGTATCCCTCCCAGAAAATGTGTCACTCTTTCTAGCCATGAAAGTGAACACCTTTGGTGGAAGTACAACAACAGGTAGCAAGCTTGAAGGTTTAGGGACATCCTGAAGCTGTTTGTTCAAAAATAATTGAACAAATCTTGGGTACATTAGGAATGGTGAACCATTGGAGATGTGAGATAGCATACCATCTAGAATCATTTTTGAAAAGTTAAAGGGTTGATTGGTCGCTAATCCCACTAAGGCAGAGGCTATATTGGATCCAAATTGTTCCCATGAAGTACTCTTGGGACTTAAGCAATGAAACAAAACATGAACTAAATACTTCCATTGTGGGCTAAATAAGGGCTTCTTAAAAGTTGTTTCAGTGAGAGACCCTTCATACCCTATATCTCGTAATGTATCCCAAAGCACTTGTTTGTCAAAAAGAGCATAATTGATTGATGATCCAGTGAGGAAATCAATTATGTCATGAAAAGCGACATTGGACGGTGTCTTGTCCAAGTTAGCAACCATGTTGTGCTTACTAACAGTGGCACGATTAGCCATGCTTGTTGTTATAAGAAAGAATGGTTCGATGAATAGTGAATGTTAATGAGAGAAGAGAGATATGGATGGATAAGTATAAAGATGAGAGGGAAAATCAGAGGGTAGTTATTTATAGGTAAGATTTAAAAAATCATAGCCCAATTAATAAAGTTACCGTTGTTTGAATTTTACCCCATCTTTTGACCGTTGGAACAGTACGTTGACAAGACTGCAGTGCTTTCCACGTAAGCAGTACTTCCAAAGCAGTACTTTCAGAGCAGTACTTTCAGCTAAACTCTAAGCAGTACTTTCCATCCTTTTCTTCACTATGGCAAAAACATCAAAAAGCATTGTATTGCCTCCCCTTAATCAATGCATGAGGCTAACTAACTAACTAACTAACTAATAAGTCCTCCCCTTAATTGTAGCTTAATAGTTAATCATACCAATACTCACCACTAAATGAGTGAATCTTGAAACATCAAATCCTTTTGTGAGTAGATCAGCTACATTGTCATCTGTGTGGACCTTGACAACATTAATGAGCCTATGCTCATAACAATCTCGAATAAAGTGATGCCTAATCTGAATGTGCTTGGTCTTGGAATAATAAACTGGATTCTTCACAATGCAAATTGTACTCTCATTGTCAATGTAGATAGGAGTATTCTTAAAATTGAACCTATAATCCAAGAGTTGATTCTGCATCCACAACACTTGTCCACAACAGCTTGCAGCAGCAACATATTCTGCTTCAGTGGATGATGTTGCTGCAATGGTTTGTTTCTTACATTGCCATGAAACTAATCTTCTTCCAAGATATTGGCATCCTCCAGTGGTTGATCTTCTATCATAATTATCACCTGCATAATCACTGTCTGAAAAAGCTTCCAAGTGAAAAGGTGAATCCTTAGGATACCACAACCCTAACTTAGGTTGTTGTTTTAGATAACTAAAAATCCTCTTGACTGCATTCATATGAGAGACCTTGGGTGAGACTTAATATCTTGCACATAAACAGACAGCAAACATGATATCAGGTCTAGATGCAGTTAAGTACAGAAGACAACCAATCATGGATCTGTAAAGCTTGACATCTACAGCCTGTCCATCTTCATCCTTTCCTAATGAGTTAATAGCTTTGGTAGGTGTGGTGACTGGCTTGATAGCATTGAAGTTAAACTTCTTAAGAATGTCAGTGACATACTTATCTTGACTAATGAAGACTCCAGCCTTGGATTGTTTAACTTGTAGCCCCAAAAAGAAAGTTAATTCACCCATGGAACTCATTTGAAATTCTTGTTGCATGAGCCGCTCAAATTATTTCACCATTGATTGTTTTTTAGCTCCAAAGATAATATCATCTACATATACTTGAACAAGCATTATGTCCTTTTTTTCTCTCTTGATAAATAAAGTCTTATCAATTGCTCCTCTCCTGTAACCATGTTGCAATAATAAAGTGGATAGTCTTTCATACCAAGCTCTAGGAGCTTGATGAAGGCCATACAGAGCCTTAACAACTTTGTAGACTTTGTTTGGATGTGCAGGATCCTCAAAACCGGGAGGTTGTTTTACATAAACTTCCTCTGTAATTTTGCCATAAAGAAAGGAACTCTTGACATCCATTTGATAAACAGGAAAGCCCATATAAGATGCAAAAGCAAGGAATAATCTAATGGCTTCAATCCTTGCTACAAGAGCAAACACTTCATCAAGTCCACTCCTTCTTCTTGTCTATATCCTTGTGCAACTAATCTTGCTTTGTTCTTGATGACATTCCCTCTTTCATCTCTCTTAACTCTGAAAACCCATCTTGTACCAATGACTTTCTTTCCATCTGGTAAATCATATAGTACCCAAACGTCTTGAAGTTTGAATTGAAGATGTTTTTCTTGCATGGCTTCAACCCAACTCTCTTTAGTTAATGCTTGAGCTACAGTCTTGGGTTCTTCTTGAGAGATAAAGCAAGTGAATAAGCATGTTTGTTGATCCTTATGATTCAGCCTGTTTTGTTTATACACAAAGCTAAGTAGAGCATTATGTGGCTTAGAGAAGCCTTTAGCTTTGGTTCTTGTGAGCACTCCTGATGTAGAAGGTCCAATGATTTGACTAGCAAGATGATCTTTATGAACTTTTAATGTAGGAGTCTGTGGAACTTCAAGATCATCAACCAAATTTTTGAAATCAGCTCCTTCATTGGAATTTCAGAAAATACCTTCATCATCTAATTCATCATCAGTGTCTTCTAATCCAGTCATGTTAGGATCAATCAAATCATCAGAAGTACTGTCAACTGGTGCAGCAGTACTTTGATCCAAAGTACTGTGATCTAAAGAACTGTGAGAGTAATCTGTAGACTTACCCTTTTTCTTTGCTTCTTCATAAGCTCTTCTTTGATCATCCTCATAAGATTGTGCTATTGTTTCTTGAAAAAGCATCCTATTAAGTTCATCTTGAATAGCTTGATCTTCAGCAGACAAAGTGGATTTTGGTTCATCAGTACTTTTTTCTTTCTCAATAGATATAGGTTCTTCATCAGGAACAACATCAGGTCTAATATTGACTCCATGAACAATGTATTGTAAATCTTCTTCTTTGTGAACAACTTGATTTTCTTCTCTAACAGGAACATAGTTGATAGAAGGAGTCAAAACATCAAGATCAAACATCCAATCGAGACCTTTACCCTTTTGATTTTCTTGATCTTCTAAAAATTCAACATGAAGACAGTCTTGAACCTTTTTGGTGACCTTGTTATACACTCTAAATCCTTTGTTATTGGTACAGTACCCCAATAAGTATCCTTCATTTGACTTGCCATCAAAGTTTCCCAGACTGTCAATAGTATTGAGAATAGTCAGAGGACATCCAAAAGGTTTCATAAAACGAATGTTGGGTTTGTTACCCATAAGCAACTCATAGGGTGTCTTCATCTGAGGTTTAGTGACTGATACTCTATTCAACACATAACAAGCAGTACTTACAGCTTCAGCCCAAAATTGAATAGGTAATTGAGAATCTGCAAGCATTATTCTAGCTGCTTCTATCAATGTTCTATTCTTTCTTTCTCCAACACCATTCTGCTGTGGAGTTCTAGCAATGCTAAACTCCCTCTTAATTCCTTTCTTGGCACAAAATTCATCCATAAACTTGTTTTTGAATTCAGTCCCATTATCACATCTAATACCTCTTACTTTGAGTCTCAATTGATTTTCAACGGCTATTATAAGATCATGAATAGCATCTTTAAATCCCAAGAAAAAGACCCAACTAAATCTACTACAATCATCTGTTACAACTAAGCAGTACTTCTTCTTGTTTAAGCTTGCAACAGAAACAGGTCCAAACAGATCCATGTGCAACAACTCTAAAGGTTCTCTAATAGTTCTTTCCTCAATCATCTTGCATGAAGCATTGTGTTGTTTACCCTTTTTGCACGCCAAACATGAATGATCATTCTTGTATGTTTTGGAAGGTAAACCTCTAACTAAATTTCCTTTAACCAACTTGTTGATATTCTTGAAATTCACATGTCCTAATCTTCTATGCCATAGATTTGCTTCTTCAAGTGTTGCCTTTGCTACTAAACATGTTGCTCTTTCAGTAGAGTTAAGATTCTTCATATCTAGACTGTACACATCATTGGTTCTTGGTACTCTCAGTGTTACCAAGTGATCATCAACAAGCTTGAACTCAGGGGAAAGAATAATACATTCTGTGTCAGTGAATAACATAGGGTGCTTCTTGTCACATATCTGAGATATTGACAAAAGGTTAAACTTGAGCTCTTTTACATAACGAACATTCTCAAAGTCTATGCTTCCTACCTTGATGGTTCCTTTTCCAGTAATTCTACCTCCACTAGGATCATTCCTAAATGCAACTTGTAGGACCACTACGAATATCAACCTTATCACGAAATACCAACGTTAACCACAATTATGTGTAGAACTCGTGAAACCCAAACACAAACTATGCGTATGAATAAAGAAAGGAAAGATGGGAAAGATTGGTGACTTGATAATGATATAAAACCGTATAAGTTATGCGTATATATGTGTAGAGAGAAGAAAACAATAAGATGTTATATTGCTCTAAAGAAAACACACACACACACACACACTTTCAAGCACACCCCTCAAATGACCATTTGAGGGGTATTTATAGTTCCTTACAACAATACCCTAATGGGCTTAGCAAGGGCCACGAATTGGACTTGGATTGGGCTTGGGATACATAAGCTTATACAAGGCTAGCTTAACATGACTTATAGTCATTTAGCTTAGCCCAAGTCCACGAGCCCGTTGACTATTCTATCACGATATCTAACACACTTTACAAAGTTCCTAAACGTGAATGACCATCACTTCTAATAAAACTATTAAGGCTAACAATCTCCCCCTAAGGGGTGGTCATTCAAATGATGCTCCGCTTGATTTGGTCTTAACTTTTCTCGAGCTTGAACTTTGTGCGTAGATATAGAATAGTCTTGATTCTTAGTTCCTTCATGCTTTGTGATCAGATAATGTGGTTGTCTGCCGTTGTCAACTTCGTTGGTTTGGTGTCTCCACGTCTTTCTCCACCATGCTCACACTTCTATTTGTCTTTTGGTTACCAATGATGTAGTTCTCGAGTCTTTAAACTTTGTTGATTCTTTGACATTGACGAAGAATCATCTTTAACTTTGTGTTGCCTTTGATTTTGATGAGAACTATCATGTGTTGTTGGTATGAGCATGTGGAGAATCTGCACGATCAATCCGCTCCGGAGCTTCCATAAGAAGAAAACATAAAACATGTTAGTAATAAGCGGATTCTGGCACTTACAAGTTTGAATTTCGCGGGTGTTAACAGCATAGTGTGAAAACACGTCTCTAATTCTCACAGAGGCCGTTCCTGAACTGGAGTCCCATAAATGAGATAACACGATATACCGAAGTACATCTACAGTTCAGATGAGTCGCTGAGGTACACCGAAGCATCACCCCACGACTGTAGACCGTTTGAGACACACTAAGCGTAATCCACGGGGAGTTACCGAAGTGACCTGCTGTCAGGGCTGTTTGATGTTGACCCTGGCAGGAGTTTCCATTCAATCACTGAAGATCAGAGATGTGAAACTTCTCATAAATGTTCTGGCAGATTGCTAAGATCTGCGTAGGACTCTAGAATATATCACTTGTGTCCTTATTGATGAACAACAAGCGATGTCATGTCATGTGTTCCTATGAGATCTTTTGATGAATCTCGTGGCTTTAGACTCAATAAGTGCATTTTGGTTTTCCTGAGCGGAGACTAGGGAGAGGGTCTCCTTCTTCAATACCAAAGATCTCTAAGAGAAAGTCGATAGATTATGTAGGGTTCCCAGTGAGAATGAAACAAATCCCTTTTGAGAGGAATTGAGTGGCTAGAAGGTTTAGTGCAGTGCGTCACTGGGTCCATGACGTCTTTGTCTTCAATACCAGTGTCATCTAGTGACAACTAGTAGCAGATGAATTGAACCCGGTTTCTGCCCTAAGGTTGAATATGGAGGGCTATTTCTTTTCACCCTTTTTCATTACATTTCTTTTTAATTCTTCAACCCCTTCTTTCACCTTTCTCACTTTACTCCTTTTTTCAATCATACCTAAGGACTTCTAAAACTAACAATTGGTGATGTCCTTGGGTAGATCCCTCCGGCTCTGGCGGATCATAGGACGGATTTCCTATCCTTAGTCACCTTATAACTCCATGACTGTCCTATTGTTGCCATAAAACCATTTTTCATGAAAATCTCTCAGAGTGTTTATGATAGAAAACATGTTTGAACCACTCCGTGAGTTTTGTATTTTCAGAAACACTCCCCCTTCAAATGTGCTTATGAGTTTTAACAGAAATCTGCACATAGAGGGTAGAGTTCGCACTTTTTGAATTGATCGACTTTAAATGAACTAGACCGATTCGAGACACGTTTACATCACTAGAGAACTAGCTTGAAATTATTACCCGTCCTGGTCAAGTCCATAGAAAGTTTCTCGAGATGGTACATGATTGCTCGTCAATTCATTGGTTTCAACTGAGTCTAGCTCATTTTGAGATTCAAACAACGATCATTAAACTTTTTGATCACATTTTAATCACGTCTCCTCCCCCTCAAAAATAGCATATACGTGATATTTTTGATATTAATGGATTAAACAACATTTTAGAATCTTTTGGGGAGACAAACGGATTTGATTTAAGCATGAATTTGGAACATTTTGTTTTATACTCCCCATTTAATAAAGCATAATCAATTAAAGGGTTTTAGAGGGAGTTATCTTGAGCACAAAATATTTTGAAAGATTTTGAAAAATCTATTTGAACAATCTTGAAAAGGTGCTCAAGATGATGATGATTTCTCACCATTTTTAAATGTAGTGCACTGAAGCGTACACTTGATTTTTTCGTTAAAAACACGAGTTTTGATCTAAAATAATCAAAAGTCATCATTTCGGTCCGGGTTTCGTACTGATGTATACGAAAGCCATTTTATGAAGAAATTTTGAGAAACGACATGTTTTGAAAAACATTAAAGAACTCTCGCTCAAGCATCTGTACATGCCCGTATCATTGTTGAATGACATTTCTAGAAACGTACAGAATATCGATTATACAAGAGACATGTCGTGAGAAGAATATTTTTGTATTTTTGATTTTCTATTGTTTTTGAATTTTTGAAAATTTTATATTTTTATATTTTGCTTTTGTTGGTTTTTCAAATTTTGTGTTTTGTTTTTCAAAAATATTTACAGCGAAGCTTTTTGGAAAATCATTTTCAAGAAGATTCGAGAAGACGTTCTAACTCCTCAGGGGTTAGGCTTCGCATTCCAATTCGTCGAACTAAATAGTCAAACCTTTCTTTTGGAAGGGCTTTAGTTAATAGATCGGCGAGTTGGTAATCAGTCTTCACGAAGAATAATTATATCAACCTTTTGTAGGACCACTAAGAATAATTTCAACCTTATCACTACGAATATCAACCTTATCACTAATTTCAAGGTATTTCTTTTGGAAGGGCTCTGATACCAATTGTAGGACCACTACGAATATCAACCTTATCACGAAATACCCACGTTAACCACAGTTATGTGTAGAATTCGTGAAACCCAAACACAAACTATGCGTATGAATAAAGAAAGGAAAGATGGGAAAGATTGGTGACTTGATAATGATATAAAACCGTATAAGTTATGCGTATATATGTGTAGAGAGAAGAAAACAATAAGATGTTATATTGCTCTAAAGAAAACACACACACACTCACTTTCAAGCACACCCCTCAAATGACCATTTGAGGGGTATTTATAGTTCCTTACAACAATACCCTAATGGGCTTGGCAAGGGCCACGAATTGGACTTGGATTGGGCTTGGGATACATAAGCTTATACAAGGCTAGCTTAACATGACTTATAGTCATTTAGCTTAGCCCAAGTCCACGAGCCCGTTGACTATTCTATCACGATATCTAACACACGTTACAAAGTTCCTAAACGTGAATGGCCATCAGTTCTAATAAAACTATAAGGCTAACACAACTCTTCCTCCAAAATAAGATCTAAAATCTGACAGAACCTCTTTGTCTCCTGTCATGCTTCCAGAGCAACCACTATCAACAATTAAATGATCTTTAAGCTCCTCTTCTGGGTTGCCCTGCACAAAGATGAAAGAGTTAATTTCTTTTAGGAACCCAAGACATTACTGACTTGTGTTCCCCTTGTGGAGTGACATAGTTAAATTCTTTAAGTATGTAATCTCCACTGTTTTTGAAAGCATGATCAATTATTTTTGTTTGTTCCAAAACATGTGTTGTTTTTTCAATAAAACTCTCTTTTTCAACAAAAATTTCCTTTTCTTTTTCAATAAAACTTGCTAAAAGTACTGTTTGTTCCCCATCAGTACTTTCTTTCTTAACCCAGTTGGTTTTAACTTTTTGTGTAGGTTTCCTTGATCTAGGTACTCTGTTTGAGGTGTAATGCCTTCTAGGTTGATAATAATTGGATCTCCTAGGGCTTCCATTCGAAAAAGTGCTAGCAGTACCTTGATTAGGTGAAAACCTAGCAGTACTTTGAGAAGGTACTGCTTGAGAAAACTTTGTCTTACCAGTACCTTGAAAAGTATTTGAGGGTACTGGTGGTTTTGAAAAATATCTTTTCTGGTGAGGGTACCTATAATCTTTTGAGAAATTGATGTGGTTAACCCTATGTGAGTGATTCCAAACTGGTTTATTCTCCCTTGGCTTATGGTTGGTAGATGTGGTCTTTGGGAATTTGCTTAAATAGTCGGAGTGAAAGTCACAGTCCTTAATCAAATGACCAGAACTATAACAAACAAAACACAATTTTTGACCCGTAATCCCAAAGTTTCTTCCTTTAGTTCTATGACCAAACCTATACTGACTTTTTGGTGAAGGACCAAAACTATCACAAAATGATTTAGCAGTATTTTGAAAAGTTTTTCTTGAAGGTACTGCTGAATGTTTAGCAGTACTTTGAGTTGAAGGTTGTAGGACCTTGTTTTTACATCAACCTTACGCGTATACCCACGTTACCACAAGATGAACACGTTAAACCAAACAAGACAAGATATGCGTAGAGAAGAAACAAAGAGACAAAGATGGAAAGATGGTGACTTGATGTTGATATTATGCGTATATGTGTAGAGAGAAATAAGAAAGGAAAACTTGTATTGCTTAAAGAAAACATACACACACACACACACACTCAAGCACACCCCTCAAATGAGACTTTGAGGGGTATTTATAATACAAGTAACATAATGCCCTAAGGCTTGGCCAAGGGCCATGAGATGGGCTTGGACATGGATTGGGTTACATGAACTTATACTAGGCTAGCTTAACTAAACGATTAACCATTTAGCTTAGCCCAATCCACGAGCCCGTTGACTATTCTAGCACGATATCTAACACACGTTACAAAGTTCCTAAATGTGAATGACCATCACTTCTAATAAAAATGTTACGGCTAACAATCTCCCCCTAAGGGGTGGTCATTCAAAAGATGCTCCACTTGATTAGGTCTTTACTTTCCTTGAGCTTGAACTTTGCGTGTAGATATAGAATAGTCTTGATTCTTTGTTCCTTCATGCTTTGTGATCAATTAATGTGGTTGTCTGCCGTTGTCAACTTCGTTGGTTAGGTGTCTCCTCGTCTTTCTCCACCATGCTCACACTTCTGTTTGACTTTTATTTGCCAATGATGTAGTTCTCTAGTCTTTATACTTTGTAGATTCTTTAACATTGACGAAGAATCATCTTTAACTTTGTGTTGCCTTTGATTTTGATGAGAACTTTCATGTGTTGATGGTATGAGCATGTGGAGAATCTGCACGATCTCTTCCTCCCGCGAGAATCCATAAGAGGAAAACATAAAACATTGGTTAGAAATAATCCAACGCTTACAAGTTTGAATTTCGAGTGTGTTAACAGCATAGTGTGAAAACACGTCTCTAATTCTCACAAAGGCCGTTCCTGAACTGGAGTCCCACAAGTGAGATAACGCGATGTACCGAAGTACACCTACAGTTCAGATGAGTCGCTGAGGTACACCGAAGCATCACCCCACGACTGTAGACCATTTGAGATACACTAAGCGTAATCCACGGGGAGTTACCGAAGTGACCTGCTGTCAGGGCTGCTTGATGTTGACCCTGGCAGGAGTTTCCATTCAATCATTGAAGATCACATATGTGAAACTTCTCATAAATGTTCTGGCAGATTGCTAAGATCTGCGTAGGACTCTAGAATATATCACTTTTGTCCTTATTGATGAACAACAAGCGATGTCATGTCAAGTGTTCCTATGAGATCTTTTGATGAATCTCGTGGCTCTAAACTCAATTAGTGCATTTTGGTTTTCCTGAGCGGAAACTAGGGATAGAGTCTCCTTCTTCAATACCAACGATCTCTAAGAGAAAGTCGATAGATTATGTAGGGTTCCCAGTGAGAATGAAACAAATCCTTTTAAGAGGAATTGAGTGGCTAGACGTTTTAGTGCAGTGCGTTACTGGGTCCATGACGTCTTTGTCTTCAATACAAGTGTCATCTAGTGACAACCCGTAGCATATGAATTGAACCCGGTTTCTGCCCTAAGGTTGATTATGGAGGGCTATTTCTTTTCACCCTTTTTCATTACATTTCTTTTTAATTCTTCAACCCCTTCTTTCTCCTTTCTCACATCACTCCTTTTTTCAATCATACCTAATGACTTCTAGTTCTAAACTATTTGTGATGTCCTTGGGTAGATCCCTCCGGCTCTGGCGGATCATAGGACTGATTTCCTATCCTTAGTCACCTTATAACTCCATGACTGTCCTATTGTTGCCATAAAACCATTTTTCTTGAAAATTTCTCAAAGTATTTATGATTATCAAAACATTTTGTTAACACCTTGAGAGTTTTGTTTTCAGAAACACTCCCCCTTCACATGTGCTTATATTTTTTTAACTGAAATCTGCACAGAGAGGGTAGAGTTCGCACATTTTGAATTGATCGACTTTAAATGAACAAGACCGATTTGAGACACGTTTACATCACTAGAGAACTAGCTTGAAATTATTACCCGTCCTGATCAAGTCCATATAAAGTTTCTCGAGATGGTACATTGCTGACTTTGATTCCTCGTCAATTCAATGGTTTCAACTGAGTCGAGCTCTTTTGAGATTTAAATAACGATCATTAAACTTTTTGATCACATTTTAATCACGTCTCCTCCCCCTCAAAAATAGCATATTCATGATATTTTTTATATCAACGGATTAAACAACATTTTAGAATCTTTTGGGGAGACAAACGGATTTGATTTAAGCATGAATTTGGAACATTTTGGTTTTCTACTCCCCCTTTAATAAAGCATAATCAATTAAAGGGTTTTAGAGAGAGTTATCTTGAGCACAAAATATTTTGAAAGATTTTGAAAATCTTTTTGAACAATCTTGAAAAAAGGTGCTCAAGATGATGATGATTTCTCACCAGTTTTAAATGTAGTGCACTGAAGCGTACACTTGATTTTTCTTTGAAAACACGAGTTTTGATTTGAAAATAATCAAAAGTCATCATTTTTGTCCGGGTTTTGTACTGAAGTATACGAAAGCCATTTTTGAAGAAATTTTTGAGAAACGACATGTTTTAGAAAACATTTAAAGAACTCTCGCTCAAGCATCTGTACATATCTGTATCATTGTTAAATGACATTTCTAGAAACGTACAGAATATCGATTATACGAGAGACATGTCGTGAGAAGAATATTTTTGGATTTTTGATTTTCTATTGTTTTTGTATTTTTTGAAAGTTTTATATTTTTATATTTTGCTTTTGTTGGTTTTTCAAATTTTGTATTTTGTTTTTCAAAAATATTTACAGCGAAGCTTTTTGGAAAATCATTTTTAAGAAGATTCGAGAAGACGTTCTAACTCCTCAGGGGTTAGGCTTCGCATTCCAATTCGTCGAACTAAATCGTCAAACTAAATCGTCAAACCTTTCTTTTGGAAGGGCTTTAGTAAATAGATCGGCGAGTTGGTAATCAGTCTTCACGAAAAATAGTTCAACAGTACCTTGTTCCACATGTTCTTTTTGCTTAGTCACCATATTAGTAACACAACATCAATAGAAGAAATAGAAAGGAAGAGATCGGATGAACAACCACACAAACACACGTATAAGAATATTGAAGAGTTATGCATAGGAGTGAAAGAGTGAATTGAACAACTAACCCTCAAGTGAGGGTATTACAAGACTATTTATAGGAGAGGGAGGTAGGGCAACACTCCTAGTCCCTTCCTTTCTCTTATGGACTTGGGCCTAGGCTTATGGGCCTTCTACATAAGCCTAAACATAATTACTAACATAAAGGCCATATTAAGCTAACTATTACATATGAATCACTAACACTTGAATAAGGTTTAGGAGTGATTCCAACAATCTCCCCCCTAAGTGTTAGTGATGAATGAATGAGTGATAAACGTTGTAGGTGCTGATGTAATAGTAGCTTTGACATCTTCTGACATTCTTCTTTCTTGTGAGAAGAAGTGTCTTGATACGAACAATCTCCCCAGTGTAGAGAAATTGTTTCTTTAGAAGTGATCTGCTTTGACGTCTTCATTTTCTTTGTTCTTTAGTTCTTTGCTCTTTGAAAGTGATAGTATGTTGTGGTAATCTGCATCAGGTCTGCTTCACTGCTCCAGTGTCTCCACGTTTTCTCCAACATGCTCACACGCTCTTTAACGTTGGATTACAGTTGATGAAGTTCTTTAAATCTTTAAACTTTGTAGATTCTTTGTTGACGAAGAATCATTCTGACTTTGTGTTGCCTTTGATTATGAGAGAACTTTCATAAGTGATGCTGTTGGTATGAGCATGTGAAGAATATGCACGATCAGTCCGCTCCAGAGCTTCCATAAGAAGTAAACATAGGAAAGGTTAGTAATAAGCGGATTCCGGAACTTACAAGTTTGAATTTCGAGAGTGTTAACAGCATAGTGTGAAAACAAAACTCTAATTCTCACAAAGGCCGTTCCTGAACCGGAGTCCCACAAGTGAGATAACGCGATGTACCGAAGTACACCTACGGTTCAGATGAGTCGCTGAGGTACACCGAAGCATCACCTCACGATTTTAGACCGTTTGAGACCACTAAGCGTAATCCACGGGGAGTTACCGAAGCGAACTACTGTCAGGGCTGTTTGATGTTGACCCTGGCAGGAGTTTCCATTCAATCACTGAGGATCACAGATGTGAACCTCTCATAAATGTTCTCGACAGATTGCTAAGATCTGTGAAGGACTCGATAACGTACCACTGTTGTTCTTATTGTTGAACAACAAGTGATGAAATGTCAAGTGTACCTAAGAGATCTTTTGATGAATCTCGTGGCTCTAGACTCAATAGTGCGTTTTGGTTTTCCTGAGTGGAGACTAGGGAGAGGGTCTCCTTCTTCAATACCAGCAATCTCTAAGAGAAAGCCGATAGTTTACGTAAGGTTCCCTGTGAGAATAAAACAAGCTTCTGTTGGGAGAAACTTGAGTGGCTAAGAAGGTTTAGTGCATGCGTCACTGGGTCTATGACGACTTTTAATCTTCAATACCGGCGTCATCAAGTGACAACTAGTAGCATATGAATTGAACCCGGTGTCTGCCCTAAGTTGAGTAATCTGGAGGGCTATTTCTTTTCACCCTTTTCTTTGCATTTCTTTTTAATTCTTCAACTCCTTCTTTCTCCGATTCTCATTTTCTCCTTTTTATAATCATACCTAAGGACTTCTAAGTACTAACTATTTGTGATGTCCTTGGGTAGATCCCTCCGGCTCTGGCGGATCATAGGACGGTTATTCCTAACCTTAATCACCTTATAACTCCATTGCCATAAAAACCATTTTCATGAAAATCTCTCGAAGTGTTTGTGAATGAAAAACATGTTTGAACACTTCAAGAGTTTTAGATTTTCAGAAATACTCCCCCTCAACATGTGCTTAAGAGTTTTGACAGAAATCTGCACAGTGAGGAAAGAGCGCGCACTTTTTGAATTGATTGTCTCAAGATAGACAATTCCTTGCGAGACACTATTACGTTGCATAGTTAAAGAGATACATTGTCAGCTTTTAGGTGACAACTAGCTCTAATAACTACCTTGAAGATGTGGACAACCCCGAGAGGTTGTCAAACCCGTCACAGTTCATGTCTATCAAGAGCTTCTCGAATAGGTACAATTTACTTGGATAAGTCTTTGGAAGACAAATCTTTTCAATGTATGACTGTTCAGATCCCGTCAATTCATGGGTTAAGTCTTTTCACACGACGATTCAAGTAGCAAATCAACATATTTCTTATCACAATAATTTTCTCCCCCTAAAAAATGGCATATATAAATGTTATTTTTGATAACATTTTGATAATAAATATGACCATTTCGAGTTTTATGGGAAGATTATCACGAAAAACAATTTTGTGAACAAAGTTTTGGCAAATACTCCCCCTCAACAAGTAATACTAACTTTTGAGGTTTTGAAAACGTAAGGGGAAGTACTTGTTCTTTTGAGCAAAACCTTGAAAGAGGAAAGGTTTTATAGGTTTTACTCAAAAGTAAGAAGCTTTCGCTCCTTTTATAAGGATTGTGGCACTGAAGCGTACCACAGGGTCCTTTCATTACAAGAACGGGTTGTACACTGTTATGTGTGCACAAGCCATAGACAATATCAAACACATCCAAATTAATATGAAATAGAAGCAATTTAAGGGGTACCAGGAAGTCCAGTAATATCACCAGGAATGCGAACAGGGCGTTGATAGCCGGTGAGAGTAATCCTGGGACGGCCACCTACAAAGCTCTCTAGTGTTCTGAACTGGTCCCTTCTGTACAACCTCTCATCAATCATTGTGATGATCCTCTTCACATCCCGTCTGTCCTGAGAGTTCCATCGCTTTGGTGTCCCAATGTCTTCATGTATATCCTTCAACCTGTAAGCCAAGCCATCCCTAACCTTCTTCAATGTATGATCCCCAAACTTGTGAAGATCTCTACACGCCATCAAGCAGTTTCGTTGTAGCTCACTACGGTAAATTACTCCGAATGGTTTACTGACGAGGGTGTATTGTGGAAGCTGGTTGATGTCGGGAAGTTCTAGCTGAGGTCTGGTGAAGTTGACACGGGTCTGATACGACTCAACAGCAAGTTGTAGATCTTCTACACGTTCCTGTATCACTATGCTTCTGATGAATATGAGCAAGGACTTGATGTATTCGCGTTGAATTTCAGTCGAGAATTGTCTCATGCGTCCCTGTACTTTGGCAAGATACAGATCTTCAATGTCGTTGAGAGACAAGTTCTGAAAGTCCGATTCACAGAATTCATAGTCTCTTTCGTCTTGTCTTTTGACCACAATTTTCTTGAGGAAAGTGTAGCCCCATTTAGACGAAAGAGCTACATGCTTAACAGCAACGATTGCTTTAGTACTGAACACTTCATGTTGAGACTTCTGAACCTGGCAGCTTCTGTAGTAGATTCGTCGGCGTTCCGGCCAATGGTGAATCCCATACATTGCATCACGGTCATACAATTCCACATTGTTGGAAAACATGTGGGTAGCCTTTTCCTCGATGGCTATGCAGTTAGAGTATATGGCTGCCGGGAACGGAAGTGTCAGTGATGTAGCGTATTTCCTTGAATCATCACTGCCGTGTAGAAGAAATTCCAAGTCGTTGTTGAAGAAGTAGCGAAATGGAATCTTAGGTTGATCTGGTTGGCCAATCGTTGGTAGAGGTTTAGACCAGTCGGTGTAGTAAGGAGCATTGTCTTTCTTGGAGAAGTTGATGTTTGCTTCAGGGTTGAGCCAATCAATGTTGTTGGACATGGCTCGTGCTATGTTTTCAAGATGGTATTCAACCTCGATGGCACTTTCCGAGCTGTCTTTTAGCAGTTGAAAGGCTTCATTCTTGATTCGTTTCAACTCTGATTTCGTCATCTTCTTCACTCGGAATTTTTCTTGCAGTAACTTTGCATGCTCCAATGTTTTACCGTCTACCAGATCTTGACCTTCAGATGGATATGGAGTAGAATTAACAAGTGTAGAAAACCAGTCGTATTCATCGGTGTCATCTTCATCTAGCCATGATACGACATTAGCCTTAGGCGACTTCTTCTTTTTCTTCTGTGGCTTAGATGATGATGTTGGTTTCTTTGCTTTGTCGGGAGAGGTAGGTTGTTGTTAGGGCTCAAGGACTTCCTCATCGTCACCACCCGTATACTCAAAGTGATCACCGGTTTTCTGAGTCTGGGGTGGTAACTCAAAATCCTGAGGTTTGTCAGTAGAAGAGCGAGGAGGAGATCGTGGTTGAGCTGGAGTCCTTTGGGGTGGAGGTTGCATGGAGGATGATTCACCAGACTTCTTCGGGCGTTTAGGCTCGTCATGCTTATCCTTATCCTTATCTTCTTCGTCTCTTGGACGTTTAGGACTTTGAGCTTCTTCCCTGTAAGCTGATTTGAGTTGGTATTCCAGCAATGCTTCAAACAATTTACCTTCGGAAGAAGTAAATGTTGCAGAGCGTTTAGACATTTGAGCTACCAGCCTGTTAACCAATTCAGCATCTGAGAATATTATGGGATCAACTGGGTTGATGTTGACATGCATTGGTGTTGATCTCATAGTTTGCTTGGCCAAGTGTAATAGATTTGGATAGAGTTGTTTGGTAAACATCTCCTTTGTAACTCCAGGAACGATGTCAAGAAGGTACTTGTGAGTGTAACCTTTTATCATCTCGTTCATTTCCCCTTGAGGATCACGTTCCATGAACTTCTAGATGTACTCCCTTGCATCTTTCATCTTGTCATTCTCGTCATGAAGGTACTGTACCTGGTCAGCGAGAAAATTCAGCTTTTTGTAAAGCATGTCTTTCTTTCTTACCTGCTTGACAGCTTTAACGATTCGAGTCTTAGCATGAGAGATCCAAGAGGCTGTAGGCTTCTTCACTGATTTGGATGTGGATCTGGTTGATCTTTTGGATGGTGGTGGTGAAGAGTGAGAAGACGAATCTGATGATGAATAGACATGAGGAGACTCGGGGTCCTTCGGTGGTTCAGAAGTTTCCTCCTTAGAACGTGCGGGACTGTCTAGAAGAAAATGATCATAGGCGGTTTCTTCTTCATTTCCAGACTTAGCCTTATCATCAGCCTTAGAATCATCAGCAGGAGTTTTCTCAGTCTTTTCAGTTTCTGGTTCCTCAATATCAAAGTTGATGGAATCCTCAATCTGCCGTTGTTGTTGTTCGTGGGTGATGGTAGTACCAGTTCCCTTATCGGGTTGATTAACCGCATCAAGAACTGGTGTGGCTTGAGTACCACCGCTTGAACCTCCAGGGCCACGAGTTTGATCTTTTACTAATGCTTCGGCAAGATGTTTATGTCTGAGTTCCTTCAACTTCCTTTGATATTCCTTTTGCTCATCTATTGGTTCTTCTTCAGAGCTCTCCTTATCATGTTCAATCACAGGAGTTTTCCCTTTACCTTTGTCAGCTGGTGGACTGGGAGGTTTAGCTACTGATGGAGTAACGTCGGTTGTAGTTTCAGAGTAGAAAACCTCATCGTCTGATTCGGTTTCATCAGAGCTTTCATCCACTAGCTTTCTTTGCGGTTCAGACTTGGGAATGGGAATAAGAATAGCTTCCTTAGAGGGAACTTTCCGTCTGTGTCCAGGTTTCCTCTTAGGGAACTTCCTTTTACTCTCAGTGCTTGTAGCACTTCCTGTACTTCCTCTTCTGGTTTTCCTGGTAGGTGTACCAGAAGACTTGTCATCGAGAAAACCAACTTTGCTTTCTTCAAATGCTACCAGATACCTTTTGTATGTGTAGAGCTTTTTGATTTCATCAGACAGAAGGTGATCCGGCAACACAGCACCCTGTTTCTTCGTTGTTGATCCCTTGAATCTGACAGTTAGAGTAGGTTCAGAAAACATGTCATGTTTGTTGGGGTCATTGAGTCTCTTGTGGATATCAGGGTTATACCCAAGTACTCTTTGGATCAACAATTTTGTACATCTGATATACGGAATCTTTGAGCCAAGCTTTTTGAGGAATGACATCATGTCGTCCCATATCAGAGCTTCAATTTTGATGTGCTTCATGTTGATCAAAGCCCAAAAGATCTGCAGTTCCATGAGCTTGGGATGCTCATAGCCACTGTCATGACCAGAAACAGATTTGGTGATGATGATGTAGAGAGTTCTCCAGGGTTGAGGAATATTCTTAAGATCCACGTATGAATGCTTAGTGATTACTCTTGTAGCTTCGTCATAACCAATGTCGATCATGAATTGTAGAACAGTCTCTTCAGTTGGTGTTGCAACGTAATCGGTAGGCTCGATGTCGGGAATAAGGAGAACAACCCTTAAGTCTGCAGGTGTGATGGTGACTTGTTTGTGGTTCAGAGTCACTGTCACAACATTTTGTCCTTTGATCTTTTGCATTGTGTTCCAGAACTGATGAATGTAGATCTCAGGCACTGTAGCAGAATTTGAGAGCATGTTCTGATAAGGATGATTCTTCAGAATATCCACAACAATCAAACAAGAAGACTCTGAGCAGGTGAGAGTTTCAAAGTCAACACGAAGGTTGTTCTTTCCAATCTTCATTGGATAGCCATTAGGGAAGATATCAGCAACGGTGAGAACATTTGGTGCATCCACATTCTGCATTTGAGCATCCATGTCGTGATCTGAAATATATTTAGCCAAAAGAACCAACATATCGAAAGACATTATGTTAGTCAACAGATGGTTTTATTGTCTAATTATTGAATGTGATATGTTGATGATTGTTACGAGTCCAATGTCACTTGTTTGTCCAATAGTCCAATGACGTCGTGATAAGTTTCGTAAGTTAGTTAACTTTAAGTTTTAAAGTTCATGTTATCACTTATTTTTCACAACATATTAAACGATTAAGCTTATTAGTGACATTATTGGTTTCGTGATGTTATGATTTATTTATTTACAAGTTTGCACGCGTAACAATTCATGATTAAGGTTAAACAAGGCTTAGGCGTAGAAATAGCAAGCTTATGCGTAAACAGGAATGATATACGCGTAAAACGCAAGCTTATGCGTAGGTTCTTGACTTACGCGTAAGAAATATTACGCGTAGGAAAGGGGGACCTTATGCATAGAGCTTACGCGTAAGCGCATATAAAACCTTACGCGTAAGGCTTACTCGTAAGAGTAGACCTTATGCGTAGAGGTCACTGTTTACGCATATCCTTCACAGGATATGCGTAGTCCCTTATGTAGAACCTTACGCGTAACAGTTACGCGTAAGATTACTCTTAAGCATAACCTTCTACGCGTAAGGTGATCCTTATGCGTAGATTGCTAATAACCTTGATTCTGAATTTTCACTTGTAGCAAACCTGAAACAAATTCATCATAACATCAATATTAACATCCACATTCACTTATTTTCAGCACACAGCATGATAAACACATTTAACAGTTACGCGTAAAAACACTTATGCGTAGACCTAAACCCTAAAGTTCAAGCATTACGCATAAGATATCTAGCCATATGAATTGCACCAAAGTCTTTCTGGGATGTTTTAGAAGCCTATTGAGATATTCTATCCAAGTTTTAACATCAATCTCTAAGAGAATCAGAAATACCTAATTCTTACGAACATAAACCCTAATTTCTAATTTATGAATCATTAGTGTTTCTGGGTAATATCTGGCCCTAGATATGATCAATTCAACTTGAAAACAACCTCATACAACAATCTTTATCACCAAAAACGTTCACATATGAAAACACCCAATTCATGCATAAACCCTAGTTTTCCAGAATCAATCAATTCGTGTTTCTGGGTAAGTTTTGAGGATAAAAATGGTATCATTGATGTTATAGAAACGTTTTGACACAATTATTTTAACCACAAACACATAAACAAGATTATGTGTTTATACGCATACGCGTAGAACACAAAATCGTCCTTATGTTAATATCCAACAATTGTTTTTCAAAGCGATTCAAAACCATTGTTTATAATCTTGTTACAAACACAAAAACACTTACAAAATGAAGATCTGAAACACGGATTTGTGGAACGAATTTTAGGCGTAGGATGAGATAGGTTTTTGTAATAAATGTGAAGAGTTAAAGTTAGGTGGAGTGTTTTATTAGAAAATACTTTAAACTTTTGACACTTTTAGTCCCTCCACCTCTATCAATTATATCCAATGCCTTTAACTTCCATTTTGGTTACCAAACGAAGATTATTTGGAAATAACTTTGACGACACTCCCCCTCGACTTAAGAAATAATGAAAGTTTATAAATTTTAGTCCGAGGAGTGTCAGTAAACCAGAAATGTGACCACCATTATTTTAAAGAAACAACTGTGATAAGATAACATGCAAGTACAAGGTTTTATGAAACTGAAAAATATTTGCTTTCTCCCCCTCAACACTTGATCGGAAAAATACTGAATTTTGAAAGATTTGAGTGTTGACGGAAGATTTGTACTTGCCATGTTGAAAGAAATAAAGATAGAAGAATATTTTTGTTGTTTTATCAGATTTTATATTTTTGTATTTTGTTTTTGAAAGATATTTACAAAAGAGGTTTTGGTGTTTGACTGGTTTTTAAGAATGTTTTAATAGTTCATCCAGTTCCTCTTGAGTCAAACACTGCATACCAATCCGGTGGACCAACTCATTAAACCTAGCCGAAGCTAAGGCTTTGGTGAGAAGATCTGCCAATTGGTATTCTGTACCCACAAAGTATAATTCAACAGTACCCTGTTCCACGTGGTCCTTGATGAAGTGATAGCGAAGATCGATGTGCTTTGATTTCGAGTGTTGAACAGAGTTGCACGAAATTGCAATAGCACTCCGATTGTCGCAGTACATCGGGATTCTGTCAAATACGTAACCATAGTCTTTGAGTTGTGTTCTCATCCAAATGACTTGAGCACCACATGCCGACATGGCTACATATTCTGCTTTTGTTGAGGAGAGCGATGTACAATCCTGCTTCTTCGATTGCCAAGACACCAGTTTGTCACCAAGAAATTGTAGTGCTCCTGAAGTACTTTTCCGAGAGTCTAAGCATCCTGCGTGGTCAGCGTCTGAAAAAGCTATTAGTTCAAAACCAGAATCCTTCGGATACCAGATCCCCAAGTTAATGGTTCCCTTGATGTATCGGAGGATTCCTTTAGCCTCAAAGAGGTGAGTTTCAGTTGGTCTCGACTGATAACGGGAGCAAAGATATACGGCGAAGACAATATCAGGTCTGCTGGCTGTTAGATACATGAGAGACCCAATGATACTATGGTATTTTGTAGGGTCAACCAGTTTCCCATGCAAATCAGCGTCTAGCTTTTTGGTATGTGACATTGGTGTGGCATAAGTATCACAGGTATTCATTCCAAATTTGGTCAGAATTTCAAGGGCATATTTGGACTGACTTAGAAAAATACCACGAGGTGATTGATGAACTTGCAATCCAAGAAAGAATGTAAGTTCACCCATCATTGACATTTCAAAATGTTTTGTCATAAGTTTTGCAAAAGCATTTGAGTATTTTAAATGTGTTGACCCAAAAATGATGTCATCCACATAAATTTGAACGATTAAAATATGTTCCCCTTGATATTCTATGAAAAGTGTAGGGTCGACCGAACCTTTGGTGAAATTATTGGCAATTAGGAAAGATGATAACTTATCGTACCATGCCCGAGGAGCTTGTTTGAGACCATACAGAGCTTTGTTCAGTTTGTAGACATGGTTCAGGAACGCGGGATCAACGAATCCTTCTGGCTGGCTGACATAAACCATTTCTTTTAGTTGACCGTTCAGAAAAGCAGTTTTGACATCCATCTGAAAGACCATTATATTCATATGAGCCGCGAATGCGAGAAAGATCCGAACAGCTTCAAGACGAGCAACCGGAGCGAATGATTCTTCAAAGTCAATACCCTCTTCCTGTCGATAACCCTTAGCCACCAGACGTGACTTGTTTCTGATTACGTCCCCTTCAGCATCCAATTTGTTCTTCCAAATCCATTTGAGACCAATGACGTAGACCCCTGTGGGTCTTTCAACCAGTTCCCATACTTCAAGACGTTTGAATTGGTTGATTTCTTCTTGCATGGATTCAATCCAGTTGTCTTTGGTCATTGCATCTTTAATGTTTTTAGGTTCAGATTGGCAGACAGTGAGAGCATAAATGCAATGATCACCATCTGTGTGAAGACGTTGTCTCGTAACGACTGGTTGATTTGGGTTGCCAATAATGTTCTCTAGAGGATGGTCTTTCATCCAACGATGTGTGGAAGGTTAATGTTGATATACGTTATGCAGATTTTGAGGATTCAAATGGTTTGTTGATGATTCCGCGACATCAGGTGCAGCAGTTTCATTGGCAAACGGGTTAAAGAACGCATTTGGATCAAAATCTGCAGGTGGGGGTACTTCATTAAGAACATCAGCAGCTGGTTCAACGTCATTGGAAGCAGTTTGTTCAACTATTGTTGTAGAGTCAACTGGTGGTGCTTCTTCAATAGTAGTTGTTGTAGCAGGTATAAGAGTGTTATCAGGTTGAGCAGCGGAAACAGCGGATACACCTGGAGCACGCTCATCAATGTCATCACTAAACAACGGAGCAAATAGCGTTCCCATTTGTTGACGAGTAAGTTGGGGGCTTAGTTCAGCTGATGATAGGGTTTGAAGAAAGTTTAAACGGTTGTGACCGGGTTCTAAGTTGTTATGCTCAGAAGCCATTTCTGTAAGTTCATCAAATATAGCATGAATCGTTTCCATAACCTGCTTTGTACGACGATTCCAGATCCAGAAACCCTTAGAATTTTCACAATATCCTATAAATACTCCAATGTCAGCTTTGGCTTTGAGCTTACCAAAGTCATCACGATCATTATTCGGATAGCAAAGGGATCCAAATACATGAAAGTGTTTGAGATTCCGTTTATGGTTATGGATAAGCTCAAAAGGTGTTTTGTTGTGGCGTTTAGTAATCATTGAACGATTTTGAGTATAGCATGCAGTTGATACAACTTCTGCCCACAAGTAATCTGGAAGTTTAGCATTGATTAACATTGTTCTTGCAGCTTCCACTAACGTTCGGTTTCATCTTTCAACAACTCCGTTTTGTTCTGGTGTACGTGCAATAGATGTCTGATGCTCAATTCCCACTTTCTCATAAAATTCTCGAAGATTTTGGTTAACAAATTAAGTTCCTTTGTTTGTTCTGATTTGACGGACGGTGTTCCGGAGCTGAACTTGAATTTTCGTGAGAAAGGTGATGATCATCTATGGATCTTGATCTTTACTTCGAAGAAAGTAGACCCAAGTCCATCGTGAGTAGTCATCGAAAATTACCAAGATGTAGCGTTTTCCATTAATTGTTTGCACGCGCATCGAGCCACACAAATCCATGTGAAGAAGATGAAGCACATGCTGAGAGCTGTGTTCCACCTTTGAAGGAAAATGAGCACGAGTGCTTTTCCCTTGTTCACAAGCTGAGCATAGGTGATCTTTGGAATACCGAAATCTCGGGAGACCTTCAACAAGTTTGTGTCAAGCAAGGTTGGTTATGGTTTGAAAGTTTAGATGTGAGAGGCGACGGTGCCATAGCCAAGATTTTGTATATGTAGCCTTAGAGAGAAGACAGATGGGAGATGAAGCAATCATGTCTTGCATGGAGATAGTGTAGAGACTGGATGAACGTTGGCCAGACATAAGATCATTTCCTTGTAGATCACGAATGAAACAAGTTTTCTCCCTGAAAGCGACCTCCAAATCTCCATCACAAAATTGACCAACAGAAAAGAGATTGTGACCGAGGCCTTCCACATAATAAACCCTGCTAATTTCGATGTTGCCGTTGATGTAATCTCCGTAGCCCATGTTAGCTGCGAAGTGATCATTCCCGAATCTGACAGTGCCAATGAACTTTGCAACAAAGTTTGATAACAGTTTAAGGTTGCCTATCATGTGTCGGGAACAACCGCTATCAACAATCCAAAGGATGATCTGTATCACTTGCATTACACACAGACGACACATATGGAATAGAAGTAGATGTGGAACCCGAAGAGTTAGTGGGTTCCGAAGCAGTTATAGTTGAAATACACCCATCAATGATTTTAGGCATCCATTTAAATCCTAGTGTATTATGTATCCATTTCTGCCATCTCCAACTAGTCTTAGCTTTAGTCTTAGTGAATGCACTAGGTGGTACTACATTCTTTGGAGGTGATACTGGAACTAGAGGGACATCAATGCGTTTCTTAGAATCTAAGGAGGGCAGTTTACCATGCACAGACTTAGAAGCATTAGTGGGCCTAGAGGTATTCCGGTTCTTAGGATTCCGTAAACGAGACAAGATAGCTCTAGCAACACATTTGTCATGACAATCAGAAAGCATAATTTTACGACAAATAACACAAGAAGCATCAGACTGAATATCAAAAGTACTTAAAGGTTTAACATTCATTACAACACTTTTTCCATTACATTTGTCAGACGCAATATCTAAAGTGGGTGCAACATTAGTCTTATTCAAAATCCTAGGGTGTTCTTCTACTTCAGCATTCTTTATTGATATTTTCTTAGGTCGCAACTTCCTATTCTTCCTTGTATTTCTCCTAGGCTATGAAGTGCGGACGTTGGGAAAAGAGGCAACTATTCCTGTTTCAGTAGAGGGAAACACATTAGTATCTTGTGTTTTGTCAGTAGGCATTCTGGGTTCACGTTTGCTTAGTGTTACAGGTGCAATTCTCTTAATGATGCTAGGCTGAACTTGTTCATACTTTTTTAACATTTCCCTTAATTTAATGATAGTGTGCACCAAATCTTGATTTTCAGAACGAAGATTTCCAGCAAAATTCATGACTTCTTTATTGTGTGCAAGATAATGATCAAGTTCGTTTGATGCTTTATCACGAGTCTGTTTGAGTAAATCAAATATGACACCATATTCCTGTTTAACTTTTGAAAGTTCATGTTCATATTTTGAGATTTGACACTTAAAAGACACGTTTTGATCATCCAGTTGCTCAAGATTTGGATTAGGATTTTTTGTATGTAACTTGGCGATTTTGTTTTGAAAAACAAGTTGTTGATTGTGAATATCTTTTTGACACCAATTAAGACGAGGTTTTGCATTTGAAAGTTCGTTTACTAATCGTTCATTTTCAACTTTTAAAGACTCGATTTGAAGCACATTATCAGTATTCTCAACAATTTCAACAGAATCAACAGAATCAGCAGTGATATGATCAGATGCATATGCAACAGATTGTAATAAAACCAGATTATTGATATCAGCACATATAACATTTTCCAAGAGTCGATCAACATCTTTTCTCAACAATTTCTTTTTACGTTTAGTATTTGAAATCGATGTTTCTATTTTCTCGAAAACTGTTTTCATTAGACCAAGTTCCTTGTGAAAATCCCTTTCCCAATATAGTGCACAAGTTTTCAAATTTTTAACATGGGGTAAAAGTCTTTTCTGAAGAATGTCTCGATGGTCTCGCGCCATTGGTGATTGAAAATGTTTAACTTTTATTTCAGAATGAAATTCAATCTCACGTTCCAAAATTTTGAGGTCAGATAAGAAAGTGTCAAAGTATTTTATGACGCGGCAACTATCGGCTTTTGTTTTAACTTCACTAAGTGAAGGTAAAGGACCATTAATTTGTGCACCATTTTGTTTGGGATTAACTTCTGAAACTGGTGTGATATCAAAAGGTTTGTTAGAAGTATCTTGTTGTTTGACAAAAGTAACGGCTTTTGAATAGTTAAATGGTTTGTTATAAACGACATTTTCCATTTTTTACCGACTTTCGTCATCTGCATCTAATTCCTCCATGCGATTATATTCAACAACAGTCATAATTGAATCATCAATTCTATGTTCTGCACTGTAAACTTCAGATTTGGTTTGAATGCTCTATTTGAAAACTTAGGTTTGTAATCAGCAAGAATTGGTCCATATCCATTTGGATTAGGTTTAAAAGTAAACTTTTGAATGGTTGTGATTGACTCACCATGTTTGTAAACAACATTTCGAAACTCTTTGATTTTGGTTTGTAAGTCGACAATTTCTTCAAGATAGTTATCTATTCGTTTCGTGGAATGTTGTTTGTACTCAGAGAACTGTTTTTGACAAGTTAACAACTCAGCCTTGGTTTTTTGAGTTTCCAAAGTAAGAGCGTTAAGTTGTTTTTTATGTTCATGTTTCAGTTGTTCTATTTGAGACAACAGAGCATTCTTGGAAGCGGCTAGATCACGTATCTGTCGTTCTAATGATTTTTCGTTTTGATGAGATTTAGCAAAAGCGACTTCAAAACCTTTTTCACGGTTTTCTTGAGTTTTAAAAAAATTGATTTGTCGAATTAAGCGTTCATTATCCCTAATTAACAGTGCATTTTTCTCTTTTAATTTCATGCAAATTTCCAACCGAGAGTGTTGGTCTTTAATTAAGGTCAGGAGCTCAATTTCTCTATTAGACTGATAAGGTTTTAAAAGGTACCATTTTGAGGGGTCGTTTAAGCCCTTATTTGATCACTTTTGTATCCGTTATTGCTTAATATCGTTCCTTTTCACTTTTTAGGTCTCTTGAAGGCAAAATGCTGGAATGGCACTTATTTGGACGAAAAGGCGCGAATATACGAAGAAAATGGCCAAAGTCAGAATCGAGACACTCAAAGCTGCTGGAAACAGAAGGCGACGGCATCAGGTGTTACTTGCGACGCCGTCGAAGGATTTTTGTGACGATACAGTAGCCAAATACCCTAATTTCAAGTGACGACGTCGGGCTTTAAAAGAGCAGGCCGTTGCTACTCAGACGGCCTAGATTCAATCCGGACGACGTCAGAAGCTGAAGAGGACGACGTCACAGACATAAGGTGACGCCGTCGCAAGGTTAACGTGGCCAAGACGAAACCCTAATGACGGCGACACGACGGCGTCACAAAACATAAGGTGACGCCGTCGCATATGTAATATTATATATAGAATCCGAATTTTTCAGTTTTAGAGAGTCTTTTTGTGGAGTAAAAACCTAAAACCGAACCAAGGGTGTCTTGTACAGTATTTTAGGGTTTCAAACCCTATCTTACATCAAGATAAGTATTTACTTCATCAATTCAATTATGTCTTTGATTATTTGTGTGTATGCTTGCATGTTCTCCATGTCCGGCTAATTGATTTGTGTGTTTGCTTAGGGAATATGAAACTTAATTATTAAATATTGATTGGTTGTTTCTTATCTTAGTTGATTAATGATCTAGTAATGCGATAGGTCATTCGTTGTGTACTTAATGCTTGATTCATCTTTGTGAACCTTAGAATATAATTACCTGAGTAGTTGTAAGCTAAACCATCCAAAGACTGCCTTAGAGTAAGAGTTTATTATCCCTAGTGGGTTTTGTAGACGAGACCCTTTGGTAAGTTCAAAGATTTAGGGAGAAACGCATACCCTACAACCTTAGACACACAACGCAACTAAGAATAAGACGTGACAACTCAACCATCAATAGGAGATAATTAAGGAGTAGTAAAACCTAAGTAAACACATCTTTAAACTATCATACGAGCACACATTAATTAGACATAGACTACCACCACCTCAGTTTAGATAATTAGATAATAGTAGAGTAATCGGTAGAAATACCAACCCCCCCAAATCCAATACCCGAGATTCGTACCTTTCAATTTCCTAAAAAACAAAAAAAAGATAAAAAATAATCTTCTTCAACCTTAACCTTAGCGTAGTAACTTCTCATTAGCATTCCTATTCCCCTAGAGAACGATATCAATACCCGTGGCTTACCCTAATACTACACTACAACGATTAGGTTCACTGCCTAGGGTGTTGAAAAACTTGCTCGACGAAAAGGAAGTTCCTTTGACCCCGAACGCGCTGCGTAAGCGTATCAAGTTTTTGGCGCCGCTGCCGGGTAATAGAATAGCTAGTTAGTAGTCCACCTCGTTTAGGTTCTTTGCTTGATTCCTATCAAGTAAACTTTTTTCTCATTTTTAGCTTTCTCTTAGTCTATCCCCCTTCTTCGTGACCTTCGTTCGTAAAAACCATCACTCACCATGATCCGTATCTTCCACCGAAGATTCTTCACTCTACCCGTTCCCAATCCCGAGATTGAGAACGCAATCCCACAAAACCCTTCATCCACTCACCATTTTGGTAATCACCTAGGGCATAATGAGATAAATTGGCAACAACAAAGTCCTTTCTATTACTCAGATTCCGATGAGGAATTTGATTATGGTGAGGCACTTGATATCGGGGAGGTCATTAATGAAGTTAGTTTTGAAATTGAGGAAGACCCCTCCCAATGTTTTGACCCTAGGTGTAGGATTGAGAAAGATGGCCCCTTTAACATGCAATTCCCTTGCAAAATAGGACTAGAAGGGTTCGATGCTTATTTGAATTAATTCTTACCTTTAAACTTAATATCAAGGGATCTATACAACAAAATCAAGGTCAATGAGTTAATCTATCAAGGGAACAATGTTGTTGAAGCAGTAATTCATTTGCACGTGTTTGTCGGAAGTTTTGCTTATTTGGTAGAGTTCATGGTCTTTGAAGACTTAGGAGAATTTATAGATAAGGACCTCACTCAAGTAATTTTTGGAAAACCTTTCAAAAAATTGACTAGGTTGAATGAACGAGTGATTGATGGTCTAATTACATTCTCTGATGAAGTTGAAGATTTCATCTACCAAATGCCACGCGCTCATCCTAGGTTTAAACATAAGGACATTGAGGCTTGTAATAGAATGACCCCTATTCCATTGCTAAGTGAAAGAGATAGGCAAAGTGGGCTTAGGTACCCATATGAGAAAACTAAGCGGTATTACAAAAAATGCCTTGAATTAGGAGATGATTACAAAAAGAATGAAAGAGCGTTGGAATGGCTTAAGTATGAACACGAGAGCGTGCGTGAAGCAACATAGGGGCACGGCTATGAGTCTAGCTACAAGACTCTTAAATAAAGAAAAGCGCTTCATGGGAGGCAACCCATGCTTAATTGTTTGCTTGTTAGTGTCATATATCTTTTATTAATTGTTTATCCTCATGTTTAAATTTGTAAAAATGCTTTATTTTGTTTTTAACCTCGTCTTAATTGCATATAAAGGTATTTTACATAAGGGATAAGTGTAGGGAGGATTACACACGTTTTCAAAAGAAACGTAAACATGAGAATAACAATTAAATAAAAGATATATATGTTTGTTTGTTCGAGTCAAATGCTTGTATCGAGTCATAATGGATGTTTTTGCAGAAATTTTTCCAGATTCTAAAGATGTAAAATTTTCCAGAATTTTTTTCAGAAAATCGCAGAACATTTTTTGTCAGGATAACCTGACGGCGTCAGGATTGCAACCTGACGGCATCAGGAAGGAGTAAAAACATCAGATCACTTTTTCTCGTTTTCTGAGCTACTTATAAATTTTTGGAATTTTCCAGGTCTTAATTTTCTTAGAAATTCTGTAAACATCCATTCCACAAGCATTATATCCTAGTTTAAATCGAGTCTTATATATATTATTACCGCCGATTTTACGCGAAGGTTTCGTTTGTTTTCTTCAAGTGTGCAGGTTTAGTTTATCAAGAAGAAGTTACATAAGATTGAGGAGATTTTCACGCCTAAATTCTTCTTGGAAAGGATTTAACCACCACTTTACACGGATCCTACCGAGCTAATAAGGGGAGTATTAGTTTCTTTCGTTTTTGATTACCTTCTTTTATCATAACTTTGATACTTTCGGGGAACATTGGGGACAATGTTCAGTTTAAGTGTAGGGAGGGAAAATAAAACGTGAACTTTGAAACTATGCTTATCCTTGATTATTTGCTTTGTCTAAATGCATTTGCGTAATAAACCATGAGAAAATGTCGGTTAGGGTAATTTTGGCACCAAATTTAAAATTTTTCATGACATATAGGAGTGGGCCATTAGTCTTAACAAAAGTGTCTCGCGGATAGGAAGTTATATGACTAGCACAAAACCCTTTACCACCCAAATTCCACCCAAAATGTGAGGATCGCCCTTAGATTAGTAGGAATTAAAGCATTCATCTTTAATGCTTAGAGTGTGAACCGGTAGTATATTAGATTCTAGAACTTGTTTTGTGATGCATTCCGAGATCGCAAGTGAGACTACACTTGTGTAGTTAGGAATAACTAAATGATAAGAGGCATTAGGATAACCCTTGTTTGATACCTGTAATATAATTACTTCTTCCACATCGGTTGAGTAATTACCCCACACCTTTTGCGTTGTACTCATCTTTAGTACACGATACCCCTAGTTAACCCCTCAGAGCCTATCCTTTTTGCGGTTCTCGTGATGTTTCGATTTTTCCGGAATATCAATGAAGAGCATTGTTTACACCCCACCCCCAAATGTACACCCAAATCGCCTTAGCCTACCCTATATGCACTCACTTTTAGTGCATTATTGTTATCACCCTAAACCCTTAGTTCAATTATCTAGTTGCTTGCATGAGTTGCTAAGTCGAGTCATATCCTTTGTATACAGTTTTGGGACGATTGGGATTCATGGGAAAAGTTAAAGTTTATGAAATGACGGGAAGGGAACGTTAAATTCAAATTCCCTTTGTTTGCATAATAATGTACCCCAAGTGTTTTGATCTTTTCAATTCGGGTCAAATTAGTGTTAGAGTAATAAAAACTCAAGTGTAGGGATGTGCCTATAAATCCCTATCATTTGGATGTTACCGTAGAGGATGGTAGAGTAAAAGTGTATGAATGAAAAAAAAAAAATACGGGCTACCATCCTACATCTATCCTTTAAATTTATGTTTGTTTATTTCCGTTACCTAGAGTTTTAGAGTGTCGAGTCTTGGCTTAGCAACGCCATTCTTCGTATGCATTTAACATAGAGATTTTTGACTTGCCACCACTAAATAGCTTATCCCACCAAACCCTTGTTTCCCTACCGTAAGCCTAACATTACAACCCTTTAAAAGACCTCTTTGATAGTCTTTCCTAGGTGCTTACGCCAAAGCGATGGAGGTTTGATCTATTCTCAAGCCTATGGTAATCTATGTACTAGGACCGGCTAATGAGTGTTTATCTTCCATTTCCTATTTGTTATATTTCATATATACACCCGAGAGAGATGTGAGTATCCAAACACCCCATGTGAGGTGCTAGTATGTAATTTCCGTGCTTGTTATGACTTTTGCCGGGCTTATATGTGTTGTGGACCGTTTTAAATCAATGCTTCATGACCCCTAACTTATAAATTAATTCGCTAAAAGCACATTTTCTTGAGGACAAGCAAATAACAAGTGTAGGGATATTTGATAAGGTTTTAAAAGGTACCATTTTGAGGGGTCGTTTAAGCCCTTATTTGATCACTTTTGTATCCGTTATTGCTTAATCTCATTCCTTTTCACTTTTTAGGTCTCTTGAAGGCAAAATGTTGGAATGGCACTTATTTGGACGAAAAGGCGCGAATATACGAAGAAAATGGCCAAAGTCAGAATCGAGACACTCAAAGCTGCTGCAAACAGAAGGCGACGACGTCAGGTGTTACTTGCGACGCCGTCGGAGGATTTTTGTGACGATACAGTAGCCAAATACCCTATTTTCAAGTGACGACGTCGGGCTTTAAAAGAGTAGGCCGTTGCTACTAAGACGGCCTAGATTCAATCCGGACGACGTCAGAAGCTGAAGAGGACGGCGTCACAGACATAAGGTGACGCCGTCGCAAGGTTAACGTGGCCAAGACGAAACCCTAATGACGGCGACACGACGGCGTCACAAAACATAAGGTGACGCCGTCGCATATGTAATATTATATATAGAATCCGAATTTTTCAGTTTTAGAGAGTCTTTTTGTGGAGTAAAAACCTAAAACCGAACCAAGGGTGTCTTGTACAGTATTTTAGGGTTTCAAACCCTATCTTACATCAAGATAAGTATTTACTTCATCAATTCAATTATGTCTTTGATTATTTGTGTGTATGCTTGCATGTTCTCCATGTCCGGCTAATTTATTTGTGTGTTTGCTTAGGGAATATGAAACTTAATTATTAAATATTGATTGGTTGTTTCTTATCTTAGTTGATTAATGATCTAGTAATGCGATAGGTCATTCGTTGTGTACTTAATGCTTGATTCATCTTTGTGAACCTTAGAATATAATTACCTGAGTAGTTGTAAGCTAAACCATCCAAAGAGTGCCTTAGAGTAAGAGTTTATTATCCCTAGTAGGTTTTGTAGACGAGACCCTTTGGTAAGTTCAAAGAGTTAGGGAGAAGCGCATACCCTACAACCTTAGACACACAACGTAACTAAGAATAAGACGTGACAACTCAACCATCAATAGGAGATAATTAAGGAGTAGTAAAACCTAAGTAAACACATCTTTAAACTATCATACGAGCACACATTAATTAGACATAGACTACTACCACCTTAGTTTAGATAATTAGATAATAGTAAAGTAATCGGTAGAAATACCAACCCCCCCCTAAATCCAATACCCGAGATTCGTACCTTTCAATTTCCTAAATAACAAAAAAAAGATAAAAAATAATCTTCTTCAACCTTAACCTTAGCGTAGTAACTTCTCACTAGCATTCCTATTCCCCTAGAGAATGATATCAATACCCGTGGCTTACCCTAATACTACACTACAACGATTAGGTTCACTGCCTAGGGTGTTGAAAAACTTGCTTGACGAAAAAGAAGTTCCTTTGACCCCGAACGCGCTGCGTAAGCGTATCATAGACCGAAGCTCATTTTGTTCAACGTGAGTCTCAACATGATCATTATTTAGATCCTCAAATATAATCACGGAGTCAACTTGATTATCAATATTAACCATAAGGTCATCTTGATCGTCAAATATAACGACGGGATCTATTTGATAATCATCGGAATGAGATGTGGATTGCTCATGTTGAACACTCTGATCCTGGTTGGATGGAGAAATTAGCGGAGATATCAGATCAGGGATGAGTATATTTTGTTTAGGTACCTGAGACAAGCCATCAGTGTCATACACTGGGCCTGTGTCACTCATGTGTAGAGCTTGCATTTGTGCCATCAACATCACTGCTGCATTAGCCTGCAAGTCTTCCATGTCATCATCAGAGTCTGCATCTGCCATAAAGCTTTGTTCCTTATTGTTAAGAGTTCCACCAGCTTCATCCTTAAGAGCCAAGAGCAAAGCCTCTTTGAAATAAGCACTGCCTCTTGTCCTCGGCTTAGGACATGCATTAGCCAGATGACCCTTTTCATTGCAGTTATAACAACGAAGACCATTAACCCCATTCTGAGCATTCCCCTGTTCAACCACTTAAGCTCTCTGTTGTTGTGGAGCACCCTGGTTATTCCTTCCAATAGCATTAAACCCTTGACCACCTCCCATCTGACGACCATAACCACGGTTCTGAACTTCAACACGTCCATTGTTCACAACAGCTTGATTCCTTGTGTTAGATGAGGAACGAATGCGATTGTTGGATTTGTTTGTATACCGACCGAAGGCTTTAGCAATCATAACAAATCCTTGTTGCAATTCATCGAAAGCAGCAAAGTCCTCATCAGCTTCACTGTAAAGTGCTTGAGCATTGTTGTTGTTGTATGGAACCAATTGAGTTTGTTGAGGTTGTTGCTGTGACTGATCATATGGTGTGATGATTGCAGTTGGTTAAGGGGCTGGTTGCTAAGCTATTTGAGGAGGAAGATTAGTTTGAGCCCACAAAGCAAGTTGTTGATTATCAGGAATTGTCTGTGAAGTCGGGAGTCCACGGATAGTCCTTTCTTTGTCAACTTCTTTTTGGTGAGGCTTCAAATAGTCGTATAACAATCCGTATGTAGCATGATGAAGGTTCTTAGCTTGACGGAGAAAAATGACATACTTCTCCCATTCCGGACCAAGACTACTTAGGAACTTAGTGTTGACTGCAATTCGAGGCATGATGATGTTGTGTTTGTCTAAGTCATTAATGATGTCTGAAAAGCGATGATGATATGACTCTAATGTCTCTCCTGGTTCAATCATGAAGTGTTCATAAGCCAAGTAGATTTTGGATTCCATGTCTTCCTGATTGAGTGCTGTGCCTTCCATTAGAAGATGAATATGTTCCCACATTGCTTTAGCTGTCTTTTGAGCATCAACACTTCGAAGGATCGGATTGGGTAGTCCCAAAAGAATGTATTGCATTGCTAGTTCATCGGCTTCAAAGTGTAGAAGTTCATCACCAGTGAGGTCGGAGATAGTTGCAATGTTGGAGACAGCATCTCTTGGTGGATTGGCATCTGGATCTGCGGGTGTGATAACAGTAGGCATCTGAAATGGACCTTCCATAATGACCTTCTTTAAAAACTTTCCATGTGGCTTCTTTAGATCACAAAACCTAAAGAACCTTATCACCCATTGATCATAATTTCCGGGAGTGAGCATTGGAGGTCTATTAAGTGAGCCAACTTCATGAATTGATTGTTGGCTACTTAAGGCTTCACACATCTTGCCAAACCATGTTGATTCCTTCATAGTATTCCTGGATGGATGTTGATATTAGAAGTTTGTGTAAGGTTGTACTTGAAGACTAGGTGGAGGTTAAACCATTTGAGGTTGTGGAATTGCTCCAAGTTGTGGGGTATGTTGTTGATTAATTTTTTGTTGATAAATTTGTTGTTGATGATTAAATTGTTGATGTTGTGGACTTAGTTATTGTTGTTGTTGTTGATGATAAGTGTAGGGAAAATAGTTAGAGTATGGTGGTTGTGACATGTTGAAAACTTGTGTTGTTAAATGGATCTTTGTAGTCGAATGAACCGTTGTTGATGAAGATTCCTTAGGCGTAGAAATCACAGAAAAGCCAAGTACCACTTATGCGTAAAAACACCAAAGTTACGCGTAACAACAATAGTTACGCGTAGGATTAGCTTACGCGTAAGTAAGGAGAAAACACTAATGTTATGCGTAAACAAGAAGTTAGGCGTAGAAAACTTAGGCGTAGGAATAACTTATGCGTAAGACAAAGCTTAGGCGTAAGATAAATCTTATGCGTAAAACATTCTACGCGTAAGCTTATGCTTATGCGTAATTTTAGGGTTTTGCCCAAGTGATCTTTTACACTATCACAGTGCAAAAGATATCCAAAGTCGAAGTATTTTCAGGCTTATCCAAGCAAGAAAATCACTGAGTAAGCCACGAAACTGAAGATCAAACCAAGGAACAGTTACGCGTAAGTTTAGGGTTTTACTTACGCGTAGAAACAAGCCAAAAATGATTTCTGCCAAGTGATGTTTCCAAACCAGATTTTTGTGATGAGATAGCTTCAATATCACCAAAATAACACAAAAGTGTGAAACTTGATGATCCAAAGCTTAAAAAACAGTTATGCGTAGAACTAGTACCACGTATAAAACCAAGCTTAAAAACAAAGATCTACGCGTAAAGTTTGAAACTTTTTGCCAAAAACAGTTATTTTAACACCTTAGAACGTTGAAAGGACAAGAATCTTGGATTAAAAAGTGTAAAAAATACGTTTTTAAGCGAACCAAAGTATCACTCGTTGTTACGCGTAAGACCGAAACTCACATAAACAACGAAAATGATTCACCCAACTATTTGGCTCTGATACCACTGTTAGGTCACCATATTAGTAACACAAGCATCAATAGAAGAAATAGAAAGGAAGAGATCGGATGAACAACCACATAAACACACGTATAAGAATATTGAAGAGTTATGCGTAGGAGTGAAAGAGTGAATTGAACAACCAACCCTCAAGTGAGGGTATTACAAGACTATTTATAGGAGAGGGAGCTAGGGCAACACTCCTAGTCCCTTCCTTTCTCTTATGGACTTGGGCCTAGGCTTATGGGCCTTCTACATAAGCCTAAGCATAATTACTAACATAAAGGCCATATTAAGCTAACTATTACATATGAATCAGTAACACTTGAATAAGGTTTAGGAGTGATTCCAACACTTTTATGAAGTGATAGCGGAGTTTGATATGCTTAGTCTTTGAGTGATGAACAGGATTGCATGATATGGCTATGGCACTTTTCGAGTCACAATACATAGGTATTTTATCGAAAGTAAAGCCATAATTTGTGAGTTGTTTTCTCATCCAAAGAACTTGAGCACAACACGCAGATAGAGACACATACTCAGCTTCAACGGTTGAAAGTGCAGTACAATCTTGTTTCTTTGAAGACCAGCTTACTAACTTTTCACCCAAAAATTGTGCTCCTCCTGATGTACTTTTTGCTGTAACTTGGTTACCTGCGTGGTCCGCATCTGAAAAGGCGATTAGATCAAATCCGAATTCCTTCGGATACCAAAGTCCCATGTTAATAGATGTCTTCAGGTACCGAAAGATCCTTTTAACCTCTTTGAGGTGCAGTTCGGTAGGCTTTTCCTGAAACCATGCTAATAAGCAAACAACAAAATGAATATCGGGTTGACTAGCAGTGAGGTACATGAGAGAACCAATCATGCTCCGATATTTCTTCGGATCGATAGGTTTCCCCAACAAATCGGCTCTAATTTTTGGTGAAGTTACCATTGGTATACCGACCGAGTCACAATTATCCATACCATGATTTTTTAAAATCTCAGTTGTATATTTAGCTTGATTGATAAAAATTCCACGTGGGGATTGATGTATTTGTAAACCAAGAAAAAACTCTAGTTCCCCCATCATGTACATTTCAAATTTGCTTTTCATGAGGTTTTCAAAATGTTTTGAAAGATTCGGATTAGTAGACCCAAAAATGATGTTGTCCACGTAAATCTGAACAATCGAAATGTCATTTTTGCATTTTTTTGTAAACAAGGTAGGATCAACCGTTCCTTTGGTGAAATTGTTTTGAGTCAGGAAAGAGGACAGTTCGTCATACCACGCTCCCGGAGCTTGCTTTAAACCATATATTGCCTTTTTGAGTTTGTAGACGTAGTCTGGATGTTCCATGTCTATGAAGCCTTCTGGCTGACTCACGTATACTTCTTCTTTCAGAGTTCCATTCAAGAACGCGGTCTTAATGTCCATCTGATAAACCGTGATGTTTTTTTGAGCTGCATAGGCTAAGAATATCCTGACTCCTTCAAGTCTAGCTACCGGCGCGAATGACTCTTCAAAGTCTATCCCTTCTTTCTGTCTGTATCCTTTGGCCACGAGACGAGCTTTGTTGCGAATTACAGTCATTTCTTCATCCCTTTTGTTCTTCCATAACCATTTGAGATGAATGACGCGAATGTCAATTGGTCTAGGAACCAAATCCCAAGAGTCATGTAGATGGTATTGGAGAAGTTCCTCCTGCATCGCTTCTATCCAAACGTTTTCTCCCATTGCCTCCCAAATGTTCTTTGGTTCGTTAGTGCTAATTGAGCAAAGGTAAATGCACAAGTCGCAATCGGTGGCAAGTTGGCGTCTCGTCTGAATTGGCCGTGAAGGTTCACCAATAATTTGTTCAATTGGATGGTCTTTTGTCCACTTTAGAGTAGAAGGATACCGTTGGTTACACGTATGTGAGTTAGATGGTTCTCGTAAGCTTGAAGATGATTCAGCTAATTCCGTAGCAAACGGGTTTTCAAATAAGTCTTCATCTAACGTTGCATCGTTCTGGTTTTGAGTAGGTTCTTCTTGAAATGATATGTTATGATTTTGCTTATCAACTACTGGTAAAACTGTTTGAAGAATTGGAGTTGCTGAAGTAGATGTAGATGATGTTGATGGAGTTGGTGCATTGGTTTCGACCATTGTAGATGCATCTTCTGTTGGTGGTGGTAGATGATGTTGAGCGGGTGCAGCGGAATGATGGTTTGATGCATTTGTCGAGGGTCCACCATAGTATTCATCGAACATTAACTCAAAGAAATGCTCCCATTCTTGTTCATGAGGTGTGTCAGCAATAGTTGATGGAGCTCTTTGTTGTACGAGTCCTGAACTGATGTGTCCAGAAGTCTGCTGGTTTGGTGCGGGTCCTAATTTGTTATGATTAGAAGCCATCGGTTTAAGCGCGGGTTCTAGAGCGAGTCTCTCAGAAGCCATAATCTGTGAAAGTTCATCAAAATTCACATTCATCGTCTCCATTATCTTCCTAGTTCTCCTGTTATACACCCTGAATGCCCTCGAGTTTTCAGAGTATCCAATGAAGATTCCAATATCACCTTTAGCTTTCAGTTTTCCTAGATCTTCTCTGTCGTTCGTTGGATAGCACAAAGCGCCAAACACGTGAAGGTAAGAGATATCAGGTTTTCTGTTGTTGATTAGCTCATATGGGGTGTTATTGAATCTTGGATGGATTAGGGATCGATTCTGAGTGAAACAAGCAGTGGCAACAGCATCAGTCCATAGAAATAACGGTGCACTAGAATAAATTAGCATTGTGCGAGCAGCTTCTACAAGAGTACGATTTCTTCTTTCAACTACCCTATTTTGCTGTGGAGTTCTAACAACTGATGTCTGATGTGTGATTCCAACATCTTCAAAGTAAGCTCTTAACTCCTGATTAGTGAATTCTGTGCCGTTATCTGTTCTTACTACCCTTATAGGAGCTTGAAGAAGTACTTGAATACGTTTCAGGAAGGTGATGATGATGCCTGGTGCTTCGTCTTTTGATCTCAGAAACCTAACCCATGTAAATCTTGAATAGTCATCAACGATAACAAGAATATACTTTTTCCCATTAATGCTTTCAACTCTCATTGGGCCACATAAGTCCATGTGCAACATATGCAACCTTGCTTCCGAACTAGGTACGGGTTTGAGTTTATATGATGCTCTTTTGCTTTTCCTTGTTCGCATGATGGACATAGGTGATCCTTGGTGTATTTGAACTTTGGAAGTCCGTTGACGATGTTGTCTTTGGCAAGTTTGTTGATAGTGTCGAAATTGAGATGGGATAATCTTCTATGCCACAACCAGGACTTTGTTCCAGATGCTTGTGTCATAAGACATATTGTTGATGAAGAGGCCATTTGGTTAATGTCGATAGCATACAAGTTTGTATCACGATTCCCAGTTAAGAGATCAGTGCCATTCAAGTTTCTGACGAAGCAAGCATTTTTCCCAAAAGCAACCTCTAAATCTGCATCACAGAACTGCCCGACTGAAAACAAATTATGTCCCAACCCTTCGACATAGTAAACCCGAGTGATCAAATAATTTCCAAAAGGTAAATCTCCATAACCCATGATAGCTGCTACATGATCATTTCCAAAATGTACGGTTCCCATGAATTTCCAGACGAAATTGATCAGCAGCTTCAGATTCCCGGTCATGTGCTTGGAGCAACCCGAGTCGACGATCCAAAGACATATTTCGCTAACCTGCCAATAACAGAAGAAGAAGATTTTGGAAACCATTTTGATTTTGGTTCCTTTGGGTTAGAGATAAAATCCTGATCACAGTCAAAGAAGTTTTCGATTGGGTATTCTGGTTTGTCACTCATTGTACCATTCTGGAGTGTGAAAATTCTACCCGTGGGTTTCCAACTGTCATCCCTAAAGTAAACACTATGCTCCCTATCAGTAGTGTAAAGCCTAAGTCTTGCCACTAGTCTTCCTATTCGTTTAGCATAAGTTCTTTTTGGAACGTTCTTCTTAATAGGCTTATCATTCACATTCTTAGAAATACAATCATCATGAACATTAATTAAAGATTTCTTGCAAGTTAAACAAAGAGATTCAACACATTCATTAGACTTAGCAAGTTTCATAGGTTCATTACATTCAGATGAAATGTCTTTCTTATTATAAAGCGGTAAACTCCTAGGGTGTTCTTCTACTTTCTTCTCTTTATTCAAGCTACTGCTCTTAGAGGCATGCGAGACTCTATTGTTCCTTGTATTGCTCTTAGGCTTTAGTCTGCTGCTCCTAGAGGTGCTTTCTAGTCCTGTAGAAGGTAAGGCACACACATTAGGATTCACGTTGTTATCAAGGGAAGTGGTTTCAGCTTTCCTAGTCTCTTTGGAGTGCTTATCTAAACTTATGTCGTTTGTTCCATGTGTTTTAGATGTGGAGGCAGACGCATTAGTGGTACTCATCTTAAAAAGGCCAGGTGCTAAAACTTTTGGTTTCTCGATAACCGCTTTTTCATTTTCAACACTTTTTTCTTTTTGCTTTGACAAGGCAGGTGGAGTGACTGGTTTTGACAAATCATTTTTCTCATTGACTTTTGAAGGAGGCAGTGAAATAGACATTTTTGGTTTGAAAACCTGTTTGGGAATATTTGCCTTCTCCTCAGTCAATGGTTTTGCAATCTTAGTATCCACAACCTTTCCTTTTTGACATTCCAGCTGAGCCCTCAAATTACTATTTTGCTCTTTCATGTCCTTGTAGGCACGCTCTTACGACAGTTTGTCATACTTACATTCCTCAGTTTTTCGATCAAGTTGTTTAAAATATGATACATTTTCTTTTTCAAGTTTTTCAAGAGCTTTTTCATATTTTGAAACAATTTCGGAGGTCTCAGACTGGATTCTTTCATGATCTTCAACAGAATAAGTTTGTAAAACAATGGACATAATATCGGTACACAGAACATCTTCGAAGAGAGAATCATTTAAATTTTCCAAAACGTTGATGTGTTCAACACTTTCATTAGCTTTCTTTACCAGGGATTTATGGTCATTGACAAAGTAAACTGTTTCTTTCAAAAAAACTTGTTCAAAATGAATTACCCTTGAGTTGATGTTATTCAGCTGAGGGGCAATTTGAGTTTCAAAAAACTTTTTATTTTCATCATCAAAACTAGAAAACCAGATATTAGTTATAATATTGGTTTTAGATTTAACGGTCTCTTGAAGTACCCTAATTCTAGTTTTAACGTCATCTAAAATGCTTCTAGCATCACTTGTGTTAAAAGGATTGTTTGAAGACATTTGTTCGATTTTCGAAAGAGATTGTGAGACAACTACAGGAGTTGGAACTGGTTTTGAAACTGGTGTTAAAACACTGGGTGTGATGGAAACCTTTGACTTTTCTTTTTGTGAAACAAAAGTAATTCCATTAATTTTGTTCCATTTGTTATAGTCGATAGGTTTGATTTCTGAATTCTTTTGTTTCATTTTTGATCTACTCTCGTCAGATAGTTCTAATGTTTCAAGAGAATCACGAACAATTATGGGTTCATGCAATGCTTTTCCATTGTTCAAAACATTCTGTTCTTTCTGAGCTTTCTTGAGGAAACAAGGAGGTATGTTACCAAGAGCCATTTTTTGTGTTGTATGAAAATACGGATTCGTTTGATTAATCAGCATATTGGTTGATTTAGCTGAATGACCCGTTGTAACAAGCAAATTTTCCACTTTTTTGATTTTTTCATCTTTATCAAGAATTTCGTCAAGGAGAGAATCTTCTCGTTTCGAAAAATCAGTAATCAACTGTTTCTTCTCTTTTTCAAGATCAGAAAACATTGTTTTTTGTTTAGAAAGTTGGTCATTTAGATCAGAAATTTCCTTATTTAAAGATTTTATTTTCAAGTTCAAATTCACATCAAGTGTGTTATACTTGATTTGCAATTGTTGTTCTTTTAAAACGCAATTTCGATAACCAGTTTCTAATTCTGAATCTTTGTTTTTGTGAAATTCAAAAGCTTTTGCGTTCTCCTTGTAACTCTCAAGCTCAGCGGTCAATTTAGCATTCGCGGCCTTAACTTTCCGATTGACCGTTTTAACTTTCTCGATTTCAATGCCACAATTATTGATTAATGTTTCAAAATAAGCACGTGTTTCCTCATCAGTCTCAGTATTTTGTGCCACACAGCCTCCACTAGGATCCACATCTGGAGTTTCAGAGTTAGTATTGCTACAACTCAGATTGTCCAGGTATGTATCATAAGTAGGTGCGGATATCACAGAATGCTGTTCGTCATGAGTAAACACATCAAATATGACATTGTTATATCATGGATCAATGATTGGTAACTCAGATATTGCATTGGCGTCATAGACAGGAGGTGCGTCAGAGTCAGTGTCGTACTTAGTCTCCTGAAGATTTGCCATGAAGATGCAGTTTGCATTGATTTCCTCTCGGTCTTCCAAATCATCCGTAATAGCTATAAAGTCATGTTCCTCAGCACTCAATTGAAGTCCTGCTTGTTCCTTTTGTACCAACATGATAGCTTTCTGAAGATACGCAAGATCCTTCTTTTTCGGCTTAGTAGGAAAATTCCTTGCCATGTGACCCACTCCTTGACAGTTGTAACACTTAACCTGGTTACCCTGATTCACATTTCCATAATTCCCAACGACTGGAGCTGCAACAATTCCATTCTGATTACCCACTGCTCTATTCCCAACATTCTGACCCATCTGATTTCCAACATTCTGACCCAACTGATTTCCAACATTCTGACCCAACTGATTACCCTGATACGGAACCGCCTGATTACCTATGTGAAATCCAGTAGCATATCCCTGTTGATTCCCAATAACTCCAACCATTTGTCCTTGATGACCCATATTCACACCCGGCTGTGCAATTTGCCTGTTGCGAGTGTTTGATGAAATCCTTTGGTTGTTGTTAGTTGGTGTGGAATAGCAACCTCTGAATGCTTTAGTTAAAAAAGCAAATGCAGTTGACAGAGCTTGTTCTTGTTCAGTTTCAAGATCAGTGATTCCTTGTTCATGGTATTGTGGATATTGTTGTTGTTGATTGACTTGTTGTTCTTGAGAGTAGAATTGTTGTAACACCCCAACCCGACAAGGGTAGAAGTGTCACATTTTGGTGTCATATCAGAACATACAATAAAAATCTTTGCAAACGAAAACCTTAAAATGAAGTATCAAATCATATGAACAGTTGACCGACAAGGAAATACAATATCCAAAATGAAAAGAAAATCTCCAAAACAAAAGCCCATCAAAATAAGTCCAAGATAATAAGGTAACTATGGTTGGTCCACTCAGGTAATCCAACTCTCAGCAAATCAAAGCCCATCTTCAATGCCTAAAACCTGCCGCAGGAAAAGAAATGCGGTTGAGCTTAAAACGCCCAGTGAACAGATATAACAAACGAAAGCTAAATAAAATCTGAAATGCAAAATGAAACAAAGGAAACGGATAACACAGTCGCAGCGAAATGAGAATAATGAGTCAATGAGGATCCTGCAGAACACAATTTTACAGATATCCAAAACGAACAGATAACAAGGAGAACGAAGCAAAACAAAGCATCGATGACATATAAACAAGCACATACAAACCAGGCATACAAGACTGAAACATAAGCAAGTATAGCAGGCATAGCATCCACACAACATATATGTCATACAATCAATTCAGGAAATTAGGAGACATACATGCCAAACAGATGTCTACAGGAAAGCGGAAGCAATTAATTAATAAGTGAGCATGGCAATTCACACAGGTCAAAACCCTTAGTTGAAAACATAACCAGTATCATAACAGCGGAAGTACTAATAGCAGTCAACATATGGCAGTCACACGTAATAAGTAAGAATACAGTATAAACGATAGAATTAAATGAATTAAAGACATAGCGGGGTAATTAAACAAGTTAACAAGCCAGACGTCATAAGTTGAACCATTTACCCAATCAAACCGTAGTATAAACAGAATTGCAAACATGGCAGGTCAACAACAAGCAGATAAGGATACCACGGATAGTCATAGTCCACGAGATTAATCGAACGAGGTACAAAAGATAAACAAATCAACAATCGATTGCACACAAGCATGGTTACACGACAAATCAAAAGGATCACATAAAAGTAAGATAGCATATCATCAGATGAAAACAGGTAAATCTTATATCGCATACATACATATCATACAGAGTAATCAGTAGTCGTATAAACATGAAAATCATAATCAATCCAATGACATATAATAACCCGGTACGTGAATGGAACCATAGTCTGAAGTAACGGAATGAAAGTGTGACAGATCAATGTAATGGAGTATCTATATCTTGGTAAAAGTGCATCATATAAGGGTATTGAGTCATGAACAAGTAATACAGATTATGGTGCGTTGGGGAATACGGAAGGTACAATATAGGTTTATCAAAAGTGTAAGGGTTATCAGAAATCTACCAGAGCCCGGAAACATATCATATCATATCATATCATAAGTAGCCATTGTATTCGGAGGGGTGACCTCGAAATACCATACATAATAGGAGGGGAGACCTCAGTAACAAATGGAGTAGCTAGCTCCCAGAATTTGTGAAGACGCGGATTGCACCCGACATCATTCACCATATATATCTATCAAACAGATCAAATCCCTCGAAACATATCATATCTAGGATGCATCCATACGCCCCCCCCGGAACATATCATAGTGGCCAAATCATATACATATAGTGAGCTCATAATCATATCATATCATAATGGGGGACGGTGTGTATCATCACTCGTACACACTGGAGTCATGCCATTGGTGCATCAATGACACGGTCATGTTACCTTCATGACTAGGAACACATATTTGGCTCGGGTATCAAACTGAAGGGTCAAAGCATATTCATATCATAAGGGTTCATATCAAAGTTCATATCAGAGTTCATATCAAAGTTTCATATCAAGGTTCACATCAGAGTTTCATATCAAAGTTCATAATCAGAAGGTTCATATCAAAGTTTCACATAGGAGATTCAATCAAAGGGAGCATAGCAAAGTTATAGGGAAGCCCTAATAAGAAGGCTCAGAGCAAAGGATAACAGTTCCAAACAAAAATCGAAAGATGTAAACGAATCATGAGAAACCCCTACTGAAAAGGGATAGAATATCTGTACCTTAGCAACGAAATCAAAGCAAACAAGAAAGTTACACCGGGAAGCAACGTCGTATCTCCTTCAACGTATCTACACGAATTGATATCATATATTACTTATATACTCATTTTATAAGCTTCTTATGCATGTGTAAGTGTTTTACTTATTGATATCCTTGTTTTATCTTTCCTTTTCTTAAACTCATATTTGGACCAGACTTTAGCGATTTTTATAAAATACTTACTTAGCTCAAAAGAAATCAAGTAAAATCCCAGGGGTTCCCATATGAGTTAGAAGAGTCTCCAAAAATTGGTGGGTTCTATCTCTATGCCAAATGGTCTATGGAAAATCACAAGTCCAGACCTGCCCAGAAAGTGGTCAGAAAATACACCTTAAAAGTTTGCACTTATTGGACCTGTTTAGACACCTTGGAAAAATTCCCAAAACTCCCAGAAATTCATTTATAACCTAAATGTCACTCCTGTAAAAGGAGAGCTCCCAATTCTTTATGGTTTGAAAATGAAAAATCAAACAATCCAACCAAATTTCAGACCCGTTTTATCAGGTTTGACACTTGATCTTGTAAAATTCAAAAATACGACTTAGACAACTCCAAATTCGACCAAACCACTTGTAAAACTTAACTAAGACATAAAATAGACTTTTCCAACAAAAACCCAGATTATTTCACTTATAAAACTTGATCTATGACACACACAAATTCGACATATGATGCTGTCCAGTTTTAGGGTCTATTAAAACCATTATAAGCACATGTTTTACCTACCCAAACGCACCCACTTCGATCCAAAACAGCCCCCATTCAATGTTTTTGCTCTTTTCTTTTCTAATCTTTTTGGTAACAATTTTATTATACGACAACGTTATCATTTTATGTGACAAACATATCCCATCATTTTATGTGACTTATTTTCGTATAACAAGCCCTAATGAGGACTCCATAGCCACGACTTGACAAAGGAAACAAAAAGGAAAGGACACGAGGTGATGATACGTTACCCTAGTAGCGTGTACGTGACAAGGAAACAAGAATTAAGCCACCAAGATCACAACCAAGCCTCCCTTGGCTTTTGGAACCCCACGACCTAAAACAAATACCCACGTCCAAGCTTTGTTTCGAACCAAACACGATCACAATGCCCACCAATCAATCACACACGATCACAAGCTTCCTTGGAACACTTTCTTCTTTGATTTTCGGATGGAAATGAGGAAAAACAATGGTAGCCGCCACTTGGTGAAGGAGAGGATGTTAGGGTTTTTTTTTTTTTTTTTTTTTTTTTTTATTTATTTCAAATGAGAGGATAGGTTTAAATGTGAGTAAATGAAATTGATATGGTGATTATGGGGGAGATTAATCTGGCCGGCCATCAAGGGGGGGGGGAGACCAAGATTTTTGACTTTCCAACTTTACAATTCTTAGATGAATGTAGTCCTCATTCTAGTGTAGGTGAGTTGTGTACACATTGTAACATGATTTGGTATCATAGAGTTTATTTTATTTGTGTCATTTACTTGATAACATAAGTGAAATACTTTCATTATCTTGTGTAGGTCATTTATAAGATAAATTGTTAAACGTATTTAACGATGTTGACGCGTTTTCCGAGTTTTCATAATTATTATTTTGAGGGCAAAAGTGTCTTTTAACACGTTTGAGATTTTAGGGTTTTACAACTCTTTCCCTCTAAAAAGAAAATTTTCGTCCTCGAAAATTGAAGTCGCAGAGATACACAGAGACGTACCGGCTTAAGGCAGACGTAGCAATCCATAGTTTCATACAGATCATAATCGTATCAGTTCCAAAGCGTACAAATCTTACACGTAACAGATATCGGTGAGAATCTCACAAAGAGGTACAGAATTCCAATCAAACATGAGGAGTGACAGTTAATGGATACAAGTCATATTCCATTCACGTACCAACCCCAGGCATTTCCCAAGATGTCGTATGATTTCAATAAGTTCAGATTATATGATCTCGGTATTATCACGTTGATCAGGCGTCATAATACTTGCATCACCTAACAAGTCCTTATAGTCGTCATATTCTGTCTCGAGTCATGACAAACCACATAACCAATATCACAACAAAACATATCACATACAGATATCAAGTAACATACCAAAGCAGACCAGATTCACATACATACAGCATAAATTACATCAAACAACTACCATACCACAAAAGAGATATACCAACTTGCACAAAACGGTTCCTCATGACTCATTACTGACGATTCAAAGGAAAAGCTGAGATATTACCAAAATGCCAAATGATAAAATTTCACGATTCAAACTGAATTCTGAACGAATCAAGAAAAGTAATGCCGATCAAAATCACATAGCAAGATATCAAACCGTCTCAAAACGCATGACAAACGAATCGGAGTAACACAAGTTGTGCCTAATCATATGAATTAGATGAATCTTCTCAGCATCTCAACGGTTGGACTGATGACCACTATACGCCCGAATTTTTGTAGTAGTTTCTCCGCCCGTCTAAAGTACGCCGGTCATAGTTCCTCTGCTCATACGTCTTCCAAGTGTCCACCAGTTGAATCTTGTCTCCGTCTTTGCACCTTCGGTTGATCCGTACAGCTCCCTTCAGCAGCATCCTGACGTCTCCGGCAGCATCACGATCGGTTGCGGCTTCTGTTTCACGAACCTCTCCAGAAATTGTTACAGCAATGCAGGGTCGGCACCATCATCTTCGGCTCTACGAGAAATCTTCATCTATCGATCGACAACGGATGTGCGAAAAAAAAATAAACAAAATCAAATGCAAAGAGAAGAAGGCCAAATTAGTGAAGACAAAAGAATATCGAAGTCCAATCTGAACGACAATCAAAAGGAATCGGAAGAGATCATAACAGATGGAAGCCTAGTGTCTACCCAAGTCCTCACAGGTCAATCCTAAGGTCAACAAGACGAAACCTGGGCTCTGATACCATAATTGTAACACCCCAACCCGACAAGGGTAGAAGTGTCACATTTTGGTGTCATATCAGAACATACAATAAAAATCTTTGCAAACGAAAACCTTAAAATGAAGTATCAAATCATATGAACAGTTGACTGACAAGGAAATACAATATCCAAAATGAAAAGATAACAAGGAGAACGAAGCAAAACAAAGCATCGATGACATATAAACAAGCACATACAAACCAGGCATACAAGACTGAAACATAAGCAAGTATAGCAGGCATAGCATCCACACAACATATATGTCATACAATCAATTCAGGAAATCAGGAGACATACAAGCCAAACAGATGTCTACAGGAAAGCGGAAGCAATTAATTAATAAGTGAGCATGGCAATTCACACAGGTCAAAACCCTTAGTTGAAAACATAACCAGTATCATAACAGCGGAAGTACTAATAGCAGTCAACATATGGCAGTCACACGTAATAAGTAAGAATACAGTATAAACGATAGAATTAAATGAATTAAAGACATAGCGGGGTAATTAAACAAGTTAACAAGCCAGACGTCATAAGTTGAACCATTTACCCAATCAAACCGTAGTATAAACAGAATTGCAAACATGGCAGGTCAACAACAAGCAGATAAGGATACCACGGATAGTCATAGTCCACGAGATTAATCGAATGAGGTAGAAAAGATAAACAGATCAACAATCGATTGCACACAAGCATGGTTACCAGACAAATCAAAAGGATCACATAAAAGTAAGATAGCATATCATCAGATGACAACAGGTAAATCTTATATCGCATACATACATATCATACAGAGTAATCAGTAGTCGTATAAACATGAAAATCATAATCAATCCAATGACATATAATAACCCGGTACGTGAATGGAACCATAGTCTGAAGTAACGGAATGAAAGTGTGACAGATCAATGTAATAGAGTATCTATATCTTGGTAAAAGTGCATCATATAAGGGTATTGAGTCATGAACAAGTAATACAGATTATGGTGCGTTGGGGAATACGGAAGGTACAATATAGGTTTATCAAAAGTGTAAGGGTTATCAAAAAGCTACCCGAGCCCGGAAACATATCATATCATATCATATCATAAGTAGCCATTGTATTCGGAGGGGTGACCTCGAAATACCATACATAATAGGAGGGGAGACCTCAGTAACAAATGGAGTAGCTAGCTCCCAGAATTTGTGAAGACGCGGATTACACCCGACATCATTCACCATATATATCTATCAAACAGATCAAATCCCTCGAAACATATCATATCTAGGATGCATCCATACGCCCCCCGGAACATATCATAGTGGCCAAATCATATACATATAGTGAGCTCATAATCATATCATATCATAATGGGGGACGGTGTGTATCATCACTCGTACACACTGGAGTCATGCCATTGGTGCATCAATGACACGGTCATGTTACCTTCATGACTAGGAACACATATTTGGCTCGGGTATCAAACTGAAGGGTCAAAGCATATTCATATCATAAGGGTTCATATCAAAGTTCATATCAGAGTTCATATCAAAGTTTCATATCAAGGTTCACATCAGAGTTTCATATCAAAGTTCATAATCAGAAGGTTCATATCAAAGTTTCACATAGGAGATTCAATCAAAGGGAGCATAGCAAAGTTATAGGGAAGCCCTAATAAGAAGGCTCAGAGCAAAGGATAACAGTTCCAAACAAAAATCGAAAGATGTAAACGAATCATGAGAAACCCCTACTGAAAAGGGATAGAATATCTGTACCTTAGCAACGACATCAAAGCAAACAAGAAAGTTACACCGGGAAGCAACGTCGTATCTCCTTCAACGTATCTACACGAATTGATATCATATATTACTTATATATTCATTTTATAAGCTTCTTATGCATGTGTAAGTGTTTTACTTATTGATATCCTTGTTTTATCTTTCCTTTTCTTAAACTCATATTTGTACCAGACTTTAGCGATTTTTATAAAATACTTACTTAGCTCAAAAGAAATCAAGTAAAATCCCAGGGGTTCCCATATGAGTTAGAAGAGTCTCCAAAAATTGGTGGGTTCTATCTCTATGCCAAATGGCCTATGGAAAATCACAAGTCCAGACCTGCCCAGAAAGTGGTCAGAAAATACACCTTAAAAGTTTTCACTTATTGGACCTGTTTAGACACCTTGGAAAAATTCCCAAAACTCCCAGAAATTCATTTATAACCTAAATGTCACTCCTGTAAAAGGATAGCTCCCAATTATTTATGGTTTGAAAATGAAAAATCAAACAATCCAACCAAATTTCAGACCCGTTTTATCAGCTTTGACACTTGATCTTGTAAAATTCAAAAATACGACTTAGACAACTCCAAATTCGACCAAACCACTTGGAAAACTTAACTAAGACATAAAATAGACTTTTCCAACAAAAACCCAGATTATTTCACTTATAAAACTTGATCTATGACACACACAAATTCGACATATGATGCTGTCCAGTTTTAGGGTCTATTAAAACCATTATAAGCACATGTTTTACCTACCCAAACGCACCCACTTCGATCCAAAACAGCCCCCATTCAATGTTTTTGCTATTTTCTTTTCTAATCTTTTTGGTAACAATTTTATTATACGACAACGTTATCTTTTTATGTGACAAACATATCCCATCATTTTATGTGACTTATTTTCGTATAACAAGCCCTAATGAGGACTCCATAGCCACGACTTGACAAAGGAAACAAAAAGGAAAAGACACGAGGTGATGATACGTTACCCTAGTAGCGTGTACGTGACAAGAAAACAAGAATTAAGCCACCAAGATCACAACCAAGCCTCCCTTGGCTTTTGGAACCCCACGACCTAAAACAAACACCCACGTCCAAGCTTTGTTTCGAACCAAACACGATCACAATGCCCACCAATCAATCACACACGATCACAAGCTTCCTTGGAACACTTTTCTTCTTTGATTTTCGGATGGAAATGAGGAAAAACAATGGTAGCCGCCACTTGGTGAAGGAGAGGATGTTAGGGTTTTTTTTTTTTTTTTTTTTTTTTTTTTTTTTTTTTTATTATTTCAAATGAGAGGATAGGTTTAAATGTGAGTAAATGAAATTGATATGGTGATTATGGGGGAGATTAATGTGGCCGGCCATCAAGGGGGGGGAGACCAAGATTTTTGACTTTCCAACTTTATAATTCTTAGATGAATGTAGTCCTCATTCTAGTGTAGGTGAGTTGTGTACACATTGTAACATGATTTGGTATCATAAAGTTTATTTTATTTGTGTCATTTACTTGATAACATAAGTGAAATACTTTCATTATCTTGTGTAGGTCATTTATAAGATAAATTGTTAAACGTATTTAACGATGTTGACGCGTTTTTCGAGTTTTCATAATTATTAATTTGAGGGCAAAAGTGTCTTTTAACACGTTTGAGATTTTAGGGTTTTACAATTGTTGTTGAGGGATAACAGCTTGTGGTTGTGGAATGTATTGCTGCAAGTTGTTGTTAGTGGAAGATGATGAAGCTTGTTGTTGTGAGTTCACTGGAGTTGGAGTCTTTTTAATTAGTACCAATGGATCATGATTCTTTGCCAATCTTTCTTTCCTAACTTCATTGACTTCAGCTTGGTTTTGTTTCAGAAAATTGTTGAGTTGATCAAAGTTCACCTGATCTAAGTCCTTTGTTTGGTTGACAATAGGGACATATCGTCCCCATTCTTCTGGAAGATTGTTGAGAAATTTGATGTTACTCACCATAGTTCTAGGTGCCAACTTGTTTCTAATAAGCTCATTCATCAACGTGCAAAACCTTCCATAGTAGGATTCAATGGATTCTCCAGGAGTAGATGTAAACTTCTCCCATGCAGTTAGCAGCTTGTTCTCCGTGTCTTGTTGACCAATTTCTGTTCCATAACAAAGCTGTCTACCACGTTCCCACATTTCGTAAGCAGTTTCACAACTGTCCACAGCAGCAAAGATGTCTCTTGGTAAACCTAGTTGGACAATGTGTATTGCCAGGTCATCTACTTCAACATGTTTGTTATCCTCTTCAGTGTATTCTGATTCATTTTGAACACAAAAAGATGGTGGGACGGGAGGTGTTGCATCAGGATTTCCAGGGTTTTGGACTGGTCGAGGCTTGAAGGGTCCATTCGTAATGGATTGAATCATGAGTTTTCCATTAGGTTTGGTCTTGATGTAGCGAAGCATACGACTTGTCCATTGAAGACATCCACCCTTTTCCAGCATAGGAGGACGGTTTTCGGCACCGGCTGCATGAATGTCTTGTTGAGTTGCCATTTATGAAGGTATTTTATGATAAAGTTGATGTAGGATCGATTCAACGATAAAGGAGTTGTGTTTGATGAAGATTAAGCTCGGTTGTTGTAGTGAAAATTTGGTCTAAAAACTTAAAAACCTCAATAACTTCTGTTCGGAGCGTTTTTAGGACTCGAAGGTTGACCCGGCATGTCATTCTCCTCGTTCTCACGGTCGTTTTGATGGGTAGAACGCTGAAAACGGAGTTACGGTTCAAAAGTTATGGCCGTTTGAAGGTTTGCTTAAGATTTTACTCGTAAACTTGTTCTTAGGCGTAGGATTGAGTGCTTATGCGTAGAAATTGACTTAGGCGTAGACTGCTTAAGCGTAACTCTCCTTAGGCGTAAGATGATGCTTATGCGTAGACCCACACTTACGCGTAAACTTAAGGTTAAACGTAAGCTTATGCGTAAACTTTATACTTAGAAGTAGAGTGCCTTACGCGTAAGATTTAACTTATGCGTAGAGTGCTTACTCGTAAGATTTCTGCTTAGGCGTAAGATTAAATTTAAAACCAAAATCCTTCACACTCGTCCAAGCGTGAAAGATATCCACAAGTCGAAGTGTTCCACAAACGTATCCAAGTGAGGGAAGCACTGAGTAACCGTTGAAGCACGAAGAATCCGCACCAAAAGCTTATGCGTAAAAACTCAACTCTTACGCATAGACCTTACGCGTAGGAAACTAGGGTTTTGACTTTTTCTTACGCGTAAAAAGAGGGTTTTGACCAAAAGTTGCTTACGCGTAAAAACTGCCCAGAAATGCAAAAACACGAATTTTTCACCCAAAAACACGTTTCTAATCGATTTCTTTTGCACAAACTTCTTCCAAAACACTTAAAAATCAATAAAGTCGACAACTTGGAGCTTAATACCACGTAAAAATCAAAACTTTATGCAAAAAGGTCTCGTTTTATGTAAAAAACGCAACTTTTTTGAAAAGCTTTAACCAAAAAAACGAACACAAACACTCCTAAACCATTGTTAGGCGATTGATACCAATTGCAGGACCTTGTTTTTTCATCAACCTTACGCGTATATCCACGTTACCACAAGATGAACACGTTAAACCAAACAAGACAAGATATGCGTAGAGAAGAAACAAAGAAACAAAGATGGAAAGATGGTGACTTGATGTTGATATTATGCGTATATGTGTAGAGAGAAATAAGAAAGGAAAACTTGTATTGCTTAAAGAAAACACACACACACTCAAGCACACCCCTCAAATGAGACTTTGAGGGGTATTTATAGTACAAGTAACATAATGCCCTAAGGCTTGGCCATGGGCCGTGAGATGGGCTTGGACATGGATTGGGTTACATGAACTTATACAAGGCTAGCTTAACTAAACGATTAACCATTTAGCTTAGCCTAATCCATGAGCCCGTTGACTATTCTAGCACGATATCTAACACACGTTACAAAGTTCCTAAATGTGAATGACCATCACTTCTAATAAAAATGTTACGGCTAACAAAGGTACTGCTGAACTCTTAACATTATCATCCTTAGGTTTCTCAACTGTTTCTTTTGGGGATTCAAAACTAGATGGACCTGAATTAGATTGACCAGTAAGCTTTTTCCTAAACTCTAAATTGTCTACTTCAAAACAAGAAACATCTGTCCTAAGTGGTTGAAAACTACCAGTTGGTGGAGGAACTGCATTATGACCCTTTTCTTTCTTAAATTCAGGAGGTGTTTGACTAATTGATTCCTCATTACTAGATGTGTTCTCTTCTGAGCTAATGAGTTCATCGTCACTAGTGGTTATCTCCTCTGAATCAATTTGTTCCTTATCACTAGGTGGGTTCTCTTCTGTACTACTAAAATCCATACCAAAACCTAGGCCAGTTTTAATGTGTGCTCTTTTTTGTTTTTCAACAAAACTAACATGTGAAAGGTTAGATTCTTTCCAACTAGCAAATATCTCTAACAATTCATCCCTTTCTTTAGTCATTTTTTCAAGTTCAGAGACCTTACATCCTAACTTCCATTCACTCAATTTTAATTGATAATCTTGTTGCTCATATTTTTCTGCCCAAGCCATTTCATTATTTTCATGAGTGATTATTTTGGCTTCCATTGACTCTAAAGTTATTTGATAACCAGATACCTCAGACCTAGCCCTTCTATAATTATCTCTTTCAGTCACATAATCTTTAAGCACTTTTTGATAAAAATCATTACACTTAGAACATACCTCAGAGATAGTGGGAGAACTTGGTGAAGTAGCTATCATAGCGAGCATAACAGGTTCTTCTTCACTTTCCATGCTCTAATCAAAGCTTCCAAGACCAACTTTTGATTCCAAAGTAGCAAATCCTGGTTCCTCATCAAAAGCTGTGCTCCAATCAAACTCTTCCATTGCAACCATAGAGTAGGTTACTGGTTCATCATCAAATTCAGCACTCCAGTCAACCTCTGATAGATTTTCTTGAGCAACCAAAGCTTTTGGGTTTGTTTCAGTAATAGGAATTTCCTTTAGTTCAAGCTTGGGTTTTTCAATCATTTTATTTGCCTGATATTTAGCAAACTTGCATTCTCTTGCAAAGTGTCCAGGCCTTTGACAATTAAAGCATTCAATCTTGGATTTGTCAAACGTGATACCCTGTTTGGGTTTGAAGTCAATGCCTCTTCCTGTTTTCTTCATGAACTTCTTGATCCTTGTTGTGATCATGGCGACTTGCCATCTTATGTCAATTTCTTCTAGAGCATCCTCTTCAATTTGTGACAAATCTTCTTCATAAGTAACAGGTAAAGTGGCTTGTTGAGCGAAGAAGGAACACACAACTTCATTAAAGTGGATGGTGTTTGTTGGTGATGAGGTAGGGGTAGTCATGGTTGTGTAAATATGCTGTTTATCACCAACAATACTTTGAGCAGGATAAGCAGTACTTTTAGTGGAAGTACTGCTTCTCTTTTCAGAAGACACAAAAGCAATGCTGTGAGATTTTGAACTTGTTTGGCCATTCATCTCATGCTCATATACTTTTAAATGGTTGTAGAGATCATCAAAGTCCATAGTGTCCAAACCAGGATGTCCTCTAATCATAGTAGCAATCACATGCCATACGGATGGCAAACTTCTTAAGAATTTCAGATTTGCATCTTCAACAGATACCTATGCTTTGTATAACTCTAGCATACTAAGAAGTTTTGGAATCTGTCATAGGCAGCATCAAGACCTTCTCTTTCACGAACAGTGAATGTTTCAAACTGTTGCTTCAACAGATTTCTATGCATCTTCTTGTAAGCATCATTACCTCCAAATCTTGTCTTGAGAGCAGCCCATAGTTGTTTTGCATCCTTAGCATCATGGAACTTTAGTAAGTGACCATCAGGAATAGCAGACAACAGTATGTTGAGAGCCTTTTCTTGATTTCTTTTTGTAGCTGCTGGCAAGGTAGGCTTAGGTGGTTTAGGTTGTCCAGGAACTTCTACAGGTTCTTCAAGAACTTCATTACCATTGACAATCACATCCCACAGTACATGGTCTGTAATAGCAATGTACTACCTCATCTTCATGCTCCAGAGATCATATTCTCCCTTCTTGATGATAGGAATCCTGAGTGAGGTGATGGATGGGAGTGGTGCAGCTTCGGTCGACATCTTTTAGGGTTTGTAGTTAAATCAGTTTTAAGGGTTTCTTCTTAATCAGAGTTTCCACACAAGCTCTGATACCACTTGTTGTATCGATATACTCTGACCAAACTAACTATGTAGCTTGTAAGGGTTTAGCAACCTTGGATAACTCCTAAATTACTAACAATGAAACATTGATGTAACACTATAAAGTATGCGGAAACTACTTCAATAAAGCAAAGAAGAATAACTTTAAACTTCAACAATTATATTAAAACTTTGAACCTGCTTGCTATACAGATTCACTAACAACCCTAATAACTCTAATATCGAACTTGTATGTAAGTCTTATCTATAATATTCTCTAATGTTGCGTACATCTAATGAATCTAGGAGTCCTTTTATAGGAATAAGGAGTACCCTAGTCGGTTTACAATTACAATCCTTGTACGACAAGTAATACTAATTCTAAACTAAGAATATTCTAGAATTACATAGCTTTCCATAAACGATATAGCAGTCCTTTTAGCTTTGCAGTACTTTGACACGAGCAGTACTTTAACTTTCATAAAGCAGTACTTTGACTTTCTTCAGCACTTTGATTTTCTTCAGTACTTTATCTTTTATATCCCAGCATATCTTTTTAATAATCGTAATTCTCATGTTCACGTTCTTTTTGAAAACGTGTGTAATCCTCCCTACACTTATCCCTTTTGTAAAATACCTTTATATGTAATTAAGACGAGGTTAAAGACAAAATAAAGCATTTTTACATATTCAAACATGAGAATAAACAATCAAATAAAAGATATAGGACACACAAACAAGCAAAAAATTAAGCATGGGTTGCCTCCCACGAAGCGCTTTTCTTTATTTATGAGTCTTGTAGCTAGACTCGAAGTCGTGCCCCTACGTACCTATATAAGTAACCTAATCCTCAAGAATGTCATAAGGATCAAACTTATCATTTAAGTTCCTAGTGGTACGCTTAGTTCGGTATGCCTTTTCAAACTTCTCTCCATCGGGGTCATAGATCGTTATCCTAATGTGCCACTCTCCATTACCATCACTAGGCGGTCTATCCCAATTCCACTTATGCTTAGGCTTCTCAACTTTCCACTTATTCATGACAAGGTTGACGGGCAAGCTTCCTAGGAACTCTGTCATCTTCCTAAACACTAAGGCGTCCTCGAACGGGTTCACTTCCATGTCCCTAGCCAATTCTTTTTCATGGAAAGTTGCTTTACTAGCAAAGGCTTCATCTAGATAGAAAGGTCGTTGGGGACCTATTAAGTCTTTATTAATCCAAAGTCCATATCTAGATGGCGTTCTATCCAACCTAATCTCATGGGGGATTTCTTCTTCCTTGTAGTAAATATGCTTTTTGACATCGTAAATTGAGCTAGCACTCCCTTCTCCTACCACTATTTTAGACATCTTACAATCAATGATGGCACTAGCGGTAGCTAAGAATCCCCTTCCTACTAATAATGGGCATGTCGGGTCCTTATTCATGTCTTGCACATGGAAATCCGCCAAAAGAGTCAATTCTCCTACGTATACTACCATGTCTTTTATTATCCCTACCGGATATGCAATACTACCGTCCGCTAGACCTAAGATAGTTTCCGTTGGTTCTATCTTACCTAAGTTAAGGCTTCTATGGAGGGACAACGGAACAAGATTGATGCATGATCCTAAGGCGGCTAGAGCATCGAGAGGTTTGGAGGTTCCAAGCCTACACGGAAGAGTGAATAGCCCAGGATCGTCTAACTTCTAAGGTAAATTATTTTGCACAAACGCGGACCCATTTTTTCCAAGTTTTAGTTCTCGCTCATATTTTTCCTTTAAAGCATTATAATAAGGTGCATGAGCTAAGACTTCAAGAACCAGTTTTTCTTGATGGAGTTCCTTGTACTCATCCTCTAGATTAGGTTTGGGTTCTTGGTTGACGGGTTTCTCAAGAGCGGTTTGTACCAATGGTGCGGGTCCTTGGTACCTCATTTGGGATCGCTTGGAACCCTTGTTGATAGCATTTACCGAGTGGACCGTTGGGTGTGAGGGGCATGGATGTGCACTCTCCCATGGTAAACAAGAACATGAAGTCGACAAAATCGAATTCACTTTTGGGTTCTTTTTAGTATCACTTGGGAGTGCTCCAATTTCCCGGTCATTGAAGACTTTTAAGAGGGCGTCAAGCTTGTTTGTCATCTCGCCTTGTCGTTGCTTGAAATCGGCTTCAAGCTTAGTCAATCGAGTTTCTTGAAATGACATGAATCTAGACACAATTGCCTCAAGACTAGTGGGTTCCTGGTGTTTGGAGGGTTGAACCTATTAGGTGGACTAGATGAGCTTTGGGGTGTGTTTGAATTTTGATTCCACTTAAGGTTAGGGTGATTCCTCCATGAGGGGTTATAGGAGTTTCCTAAGTTGTTTTGTTTGAGCTTGAAATTGTACCACTTCTCTCCCGCTCCGTCGATACGCATTGAGGCGTAGTCCACAAAAGCTTGTTCGGGGAGTCTTGTGCAATCACGAGTGTCGTGGGGACCACTACACAACTCACAAGGTAGAGTGATTTTGTTCACTTGATGTGAAGACTCAGGATTTTTGTAGGAGCTCATTAGGAATTTAACTTGATCTTCAAGCTCGAGCATCCTGCGGTCGGAAGGTTGTGAGTCAATGGGAGGCAAGGAGATTGCCTTTACCGTTTTGGGCAACTCACGGGGGTCATTCCAACTTTCGTTGTCATAGAGAGCAAGGTTCTCTATTATACCCCACGATTCTTCCACGGTGAGATCACTAAGTTTACCACCGGGCGCTTGGTAAATGGATTGCTTAGTTGGGAAATTGACATGATCATAAAAGAGTTGGACTTAAAGCCAAAGATCAATGTCGTGATGAGGGACTCTATGGAGTAAGTCCTTGAATCGATTTCATGCTTCGTAGAGAGATTCACCTTGACGTTGTTGGAACATCAAGATTTCATTCCTAAGCTTAGTAGTTCTCCCTGGTGGGAAACATTAGGTATGGAAACGAGAGGTGAGATCATCCCAACTTGAGATGGAGCCGGCGGGAAGTCACTCAAGCCAATTACTAGCTTGGTCCCGTAGAGAGAAGTGAAAGACATGCAAGTGCGTGGTCTCCCGAGTAGTAGCATCGAGGTCGATGGAATCAACGATTTTAAGGAAATCCTTAAGATGCTGATTAGGATCTTCGGAATGAAGTCCATGGAATGCACATATGTTTTGCACCAACCGGATGGTTTCGGATCGAAGGGCCGTAGTTTGGGCTTGGTCGGGAAGCTCAATGGTGTTTCTAAAGCCTAGGTGGCTTGATCTTGAGTATTCACCAAGAGTACGGCCTCTTGGCGGGTCATTTGGTGGTGGGTTGATGAGTGGTGGTTGATTATCACCTTCCACGATGAAAACTGATAGGGTTACAAACAAAGGTCACGAAGAAGGGTGATAGACTACGAGGAAGCTAAAAATGAGAAAAAAACTTACTTGATAGGAATCAAGCAAGGGACCTAAACGAGGTGGAAATCTAACTAGCTATTCTATTCCCCGACAGTGGTGCCAAAAACTTGATACGCGTACAACACGCGTTCGGGGTCAAAGGAACTTCCTTTTCGTCGAGCAAGTTTTTCAACACCCTAGGCAGTGAACCTAATCGTTGTAGTGTAGTATTAGGGTAAGCCTCGGGAATTGATATCGTTCTCTAGGGGAATAGGAATGCTAGTGAGAAATTACTACGCTAAGGTTGGGGTTGAGGAAGATTAATTTTTTATTCTTTTTTATATTTTTTTAGAAAATTGAAATTACGAATCTCGGGGTATTGGATTTGGGGGGTGGTATTTCTACCGATTACTCTACTTATCTAATTAACTAATCTAAGGTGAGTGTAGTCTATGTCTATTGTTGTGTGCTCTTATGATGATTTAAAGATGTGTTTACCTAGATGCTATTACTCCCTTGTTATCTCCTATTGATGGTTGAATTGTCACGTCCTTATTCTTAACGCGTTGTGTCTTCTAAGGTTGTAGGGTATGCGTTTTTCCCTAACTCTTTGAGACTACCTTAAGGTTATTGCCTTTGAAATCTCTAGGATTCATAAACTAAATCTAAGGCTATCTTTGGATGTTTAGACTACAATAACTCTAGGTGATTAAAAACTAATGTTCACAAAGATTACTCAAGCATTAAAAACACAACGAATGACCTATCGCAATACTAGGTCAATCACAATTAAGATAAGAGACAACCAATCAATATTCAATACCTATGTTTCATAGATCTAAGCAAGCACACAAGTAAATTAGCCGGACATGGAAAACATGCAAGCATACACACAAACAATTGAAGACATAATTGAATTAATGAAGTAAATCACTTATTTTGTTGGAAAATAGGGTATAGAACCCTAAGATACTGCTCAATACAACCAAAGTTCGGTTTAGGTTTTACTCCACAAAACTACCTCTCTAAAATTCTGAAAATCCGAATTCTATATATAGAGTTACAATATGCGACGGCGTCACTCTTTAATTGTGACGCCGCCAGATCGCCGCCATATCGCCGCCATTAGGTTTTCGTCTTGGCCACTTCAACATTGTGACGGCATCACCTTATGGTTGTGACGCCGTCGGCTTCATCTTCTGACGCCGTCGGGATCCAAATCTAGGCCTTCTAAGTTATGATGCCCTACTATTTTAAACCTGATGCCGTCAAGTGAAAATTAGCAATTTGCTCCCAGAGTCGTCTCAAAGTGTGTTGCGACGGCGTCGCCATTAGGCTGTGACGCCGTCAACTTCTGTTCCAGCAGCTTGAGTGTCTTGATTCTTGACTTTGGCCATTTTCTTCATATATTCTCTCCTTTTCGTCCGAATAAGTTTCATTCCAGCAATTTGCCTTCAAGAGACCTAAAAAATGAAAAGGAACGAAATTAAGTAGTAACGGATACAAAAGTGATCGATTAAGGGCTTAAATGACCCCTCAAAAGTGTACCTTTTAAATCCTTATCAGATATCCCCGCTATTCCTGTCAATGAACCCGTCAATAAACCAAAGGCAAAAGTCCTCAGGGAGTACTCTTCTCCTTCCGCATCTGGATTTACCAGCGCCATTTTCTACCTTTCTGAACAGGTCAATGAGGTGTTGCATGCCACTGACATTTGGCTTATCCAGAATGCATGTCAATTTCATGGATCCCATAGCGAAAACCCGATTCATCACATCAAACAATTTTTAAAAATTGTGGATACTATCTATGCTGACGGAGCATCCAAGAAGATATCTAGACTTTGGTTTTTCCCCTTTTCTCTTCAAGGGAAGGCTAAAGAGTGGCTCGATACGCTACCTCCAAGGTCCATATTCACTTGGGAACAACTCACTACCAAATTTACCAAAAAGTTCTTTCCTCCTGGGAGAACTGCATCCATCAGGAGCGAAATCCTTCACTTCCATCAAACAGATGGAGAATCTATTGTTAAATCCTGGGCTCGTTACAAAGATCTAGTTCAACAAGCCCCACACCATGGTATCAACCTTTGGTTGCTTGTTCAAATCTTTTACGACAATGTCTCCCGCAATGATCAAAAAGGGATTGACTTCTCGACTGGCCGAAAAATCTCCAATCTCAGTGCGGAAAAAGGATTGGACCGCATTGAGGAGTATGTCCAGGACCAAGACAACACTTGGAACGAGCCGGTGACTGTGATGAGTATCTCTGCTACCTCGAATAATAGCCCATCATCTTTCGATGATCGGATGAAGAGGGCGCATGAAAAGATCTCGTACCTCACAAAATCACAAGAACCCAAGAGGTTGTTTAACCCCTACCTTATATGCGACATTTGTGGAGGATCACACGAGTGCGATGAGTGTGATGATAACACGCGCCTAGAGCATGCCTTCCTTTCCAGCCATGAAATTTATGATGACCCTTCCCTCCTCGTATTCTACCAACAAGATGAATACACTCCTTGGGGTAATCTAAAATGGAAGACTGAGGGAAAGGAGGGTTCCAAATACACCATCCGTGATACCTTTGAAAAAGAACTCGGGCAATTTACCATGGAAGGGGTAATGCTTTTAAAGGGTCTCGAAGGATTTATTCAAGAACAACAAGCTGAATTAGAAAGCCAGTTCACCGAACTCCACAAAAGAATAAGCGAACCTGGTCCAACCCAGCATGATCCAACTTGTGCCATTACTACTCGATCAGGAATTACTACCAAGGATCCCCCATACCCTGACCCAAATCCCACCCTCAGAGAGCCTGAATTAGGTTATGGAGCAATTACTGAACCCCCTTCGACTCCTCACGACACCCCTCCCCAAGCATCAACTCCTGCCCAGCGTCCGACTCTCACACGGATTCCTTATCCCTCGCATTTAAAGAATCAAAAAGCTGAAGAAGACAATGAGAGAATATTGTCTTACTTAAAACGGACTTCTGTCAACATACCACTTCTCGACATTTTTTATCATATCCCTAAACATTGCAAATACTTCAAGAGGTTACTATCGAATCGGAAGAAACTTGAAGGGTTGATATCATTAGGAGAAGAGTGCTCGGCTATCATCTAGAAAAGCTTGACCAAGAAGAAAGAAGATCCGGGTAGCTTCACCATTCCTTGCTCTATAGGGGCAATCTCTATGAAAAAAGCCTTAGCAGATCTCGGGGCAAGCATTAACTTGTTGCCTAATTCCTTATTCCTCAAACTCGGATATTCAGGGTTGAAACCAACCAGAATGAGTATTCAGTTAGCTGATCGATCAATCAAATATCCCATTGGAGTTTGTAAAAATGTTCTTGTACAAGTAGGGGAGTTCAAGTTTCGGTTGATTTCTTGATTTTAGAAATGGAGGAAGATAACTCAGTCCCGATAATCCTTGGAAGACCATTCTTGGCTACAGCTCGTGCCATAATCGATGTTCATAATGGTAAACTCACTTTACGAGTGGGGTCTGAGAGCTTAACCTTAGACATCAAGGATTCTATGAGCCATTCCTCCTCTTACGATCACCCTATTTATTTTGTTGAAGAAGTTGATTACTTTGTTGATGACATAGATGGCTGTATTGATGAGTGTCTATTAAATGAATTCATGAATGATGATAACAACATGATATATAATGATGAAGAGATCGAGATGGTTGGAGCTGTTTCCTTTTACCTGCGTAGGGAAGAAATTGAACCTCTTGAACTTCAAAATCCGGAAAACAAGCTAAAACCATCAATCAAGGAACCTCCTACCTTAGATTTGAAAGATCTCCCGAGCCATTTAGAATATGCCTTCCTTCAAGAAGAGGATCAACTCCCTGTCATCATAAGCTCTTCGCTGACCACTTAACATAAAGGGAAGCTCTTAGAAGTTCTAAGAGAATAGAAAGGAGTGATCACAAAGAGTGTTGCTGACATTAAGGGTATTGATTCTACTTTTTGCACTCATAAAATTCTTATGGAGGAGGAGTACAAACCCACCGTTCAACCTCAAAGGAGGGTTAACCCTAATATCAAGGAGGTAGTAAAAAAGGAGGTCCTCAAGCTTCTCGATGCCGGCCTAATCTACCCCATTTCGGACAGCCCTTGGGTCAGCCCAGTCAAAGTAGTTCCAAAAAAGGGAGGAATGATGGTTGTGAAGAATGAGAAGGGTGACTTAGTGCAGCAAAGAACGGTCACTGGTTGGTGAGTCTGTATCGACTACAGGAAATTAAATGATGCCACACGAAAAGATCACTTTCCCCTACCATTCATCGATCAAATGCTCGAAAGGTTAGTCGGGCATGAGTATTACTGTTTTCTTGATGGCTTCTTAGGATACTTCCAAATTCCCATTGCTCCTGAATATCAAGAAAAAACTACGTTTACATGCCCGTATGGGACTTTTGCTTATAAGCGAATGCCCTTTGGGTTATGAAACACCCCCGATACCTTTCAAAGATGTATGATGACCATATTCCATGAATTGATTGAAGATAGCATGGAAATCTTCATGGATGTGTTAGCCTTAATAATAATTAATAGAAGTGATGGTCATTCACATTTAGAAACTTTGTAATGTGTGTTAGATATCGTAATAGAATAGTCATCGGGCTCGAGGATTGGGCTAAGCTAAATGGCCAATAGTTATGTTAAGCTAGCCTTATATAAGTTATTGTCCAATCCAAGTCCAATCCAAGCCCAAGCCTAAGCCCAAGCCTAAGCCCATAAGGGCATTATCTAAGGAAGTATAAATACCCCTCAAATGGTCATTTGAGGGGTGTGTGCTTGAGTGTGTATGTGTGTGTTTTCTCTTTGATATAAAAGTTCTTCTTTTCATCTTTTCTCTCTACACATACGCCTAACTTCTCATTCAAGTCACCATCTTTCTTCATCTACTTTACACATAAGTGTTTGTGTTCGTTTCGTGTATACTTGTGTGGTAAGCTTTGGTATAACGTGATAAGGTTGAGATATTTAAGGTCCTACAATTGGTATCAATCGCCTAACAATGGTTTAGGAGTGTTTGTGTTTGTTTTTTGTTGAAACGTTTCCTCCAAGTTTCATTTTTTCATAAAAACGCAAGCTTTTTGCATAAGGTTTTGATTTTTACATGGTTTTAAGCTTAAAGTTGTAGTTTTTATTGATCATTAAGTGTTTTGGAAGAAGTTTGTGCAAAAGAAATCGTTTGGAAACGTGTTTTTGGGTGAAAAATTCGTGTTTTTGCATAATCTGGGCATTCTACGCGTAAGGTTGTCAAGTACAAAAAAGTCAAAACCCTAGTTTTACGCATAAGGAAAGTCAAAACCCTATTCTTACGCATAAGCTTCTACGCGTAAGAAGTGGAGTTTACGCCTAAGGTTTACGCATAAGCATCTGGTGAAGAATCTTCGTGCAACAACGGTTACTCAGTACTTCCCTCACTTGGATAAGTTTTGGAATACTTCGACTTGTGAAATCTCACTAGCTTGGACAAGTTAGAGAGATACGATTCTGTTTTATGCGTAAACAAGTTTTTTATGCCTAAGAGTTCAATCTTACGCATAAGACTCTGGGTTACGCATAAGAATTAAAACTTACGAGTAAGATATTTTTACGCATAAGAGAACTCTTACGCGTAAGGATATTGTTTACGCATAAGAGTTAATTTTTACGCGTAAGGTCACTCTTTTTACGCATAAGATTCAAATCTTACGCCTAAGGACAAAGTTTACGCCTAAGCACCCAAATCTTACGCCTAAGGACAAGGTTTACAAGTAAGATTTTCAGCAAAACTTCAAACGGCCATAACTTTTGAACCGTACCTCCGTTTTCAGCGTTCTACCCATCAAAACGACCGTGAGAACGAGGAGATTGGCACGCCGAATGAACTGAGTCAAACTTCCAGTCTTAAAAACGCTCTAAACATAAGTTATTGAGGTTTTTAAGTTTTTAGACCAAATTTTCACTACAACAACCGAGCTTAATCTTCATCAAACACAACTCCTTTATCGTTGAATCGATCCTACATCAAGTTTATCATCAAATACCTTCATCAATGGCTACTCATCAAGACATTCATGCAGCCGGTGCTGAAAACCGTCCTCCTATGCTGGAAAAAGGTGGATATCTTCAATGGACAAGTCGTATGCTCCGCTACATCAAGACCAAATCTAATGGAAAACTCATGATTCAATCCATTACGAATGGACCCTTCAAGCCTCGACCAGTCCAAGACCCTGGAAATCCTAATGCAACACCTCCCATCCCACCATCTTTTCGTGTTCAAAATGAATCAGAATACACGGACGAGGATAACAAACAGGTTGAAGCAGATGACATGGCAATACACATTGTCAAATTGGGTTTACCGAGAGACATATTTGCTGCTGTGGACAGCTGTGAAACTGCTTACGAAATGTGGGAACGTGTTAGACGGCTTTTTTATGGAACAGAAATTGGTCAACAAGACACGGAGAACAAGCTGCTAACTGCATGGGAAAAGTTTACATCTACTCCAGGAGAATCCATTGAATCCTACTATGGAAGGTTTTGCACCTTAATGAATGAGCTTATCAGAAACAAGTTGGCACCCAGAACTATCGTGAGTAACATCAAATTCCTAAACAATCTTCTAGAAGAATGGGGATGATATGTCACTATTGTCAACCAAACAAAAGACTTACATCTGTTGAACTTTGATCAACTCAACAATTTTCTGAAACAAAACCAAACTGAAGTTAATGAAGTCAGGAAAGAAAGATTGGCAAAGAATCATGATCCATTGGCACTAATTGCAAAGACTCAAACTCCAGTGAATACAAAACAACAAGCTTCATCATCTTCCAATAACAATAACTTGCAGCAATACACTCCACAACCACAAGCTGTTATCCCTCAACAACAATTCTACACACAAGAAAAACAAGTCAGTCAACAACAACAGTATCCACAATACCAGGAACAAGGAATCACTGATCTTGAAACTGAACAAGAACAAGCTTTGTCAACTGCATTTTCTTTTTTGACTAAAGCATTCAGAGGTCGCTATTCCACACCAACTAACAAGAACCAAAGGATTTCATCAAATACTCGCAACAGGCAAATTGCACAGCCGGGTGTGAATATGGGTCATCAAGAACAAATGGTTGGAGTTATTAGGAATCAACAGGGATATGCTACTGGATTTCACATAGGTAATCAGGAAATTCCGTATTAGGGTAATCAGTTGGGTTAGAATGTTGGAAATCATATGGGGAAGAATGTTGGGAATAGAGCAGTGGGTAATCAGAATGGGAATGCTGCAGCTCTAGTCGTTGGGAATTATGGAAATGTGAATCAGGGTAATCAGGTTACGTATTACAACTGTCAAGGAGTGGGTCACATGGCAAGGAATTGTCCTACTAAGCCGAAAAAGAAAAATGATGCGTATCTTCAGAAAGCTATGCTGTTAGCACAGAAGTCAGAAGCAGGGATGCAGTTGAGTGCTGAGGAACATGACTTTTTTGCTATTATGGATGATTTGGAAGACCTAGAGGACATCAATGCAAACTGCATCTTCATGGCAAATCTTCAGGAAGCTAAGTATGACACTGAGTCTGACGCACCTCCTGTCTATGACGCCAATGCAGTATCTGAGGTACCAATCATTGATCCATGCTATAACAATGTCATATTTGATGTGTTTACTCATGACGAACAACATTCTGTGACATCAGCACCTACTTATGATACATACCTGGACAATCCGAGTTGTAGCAATACTAACTCTGAAACTCCAGATGTGGATCCTAGTGGAGGCTGTGTGACACAAAATCCTGAGACTGATGAGGAAACACGTGCCTTATTTGAAACATTAATCAATAACTGTGGAATTGAAATTTAGAAAGTTAAAAAGGTCAATCACGATGTTAAGGTCGCGAATGATAAATTGACCGCTGATCTTGAGAGGTACAAGGAGAATGCAAAAGCCTTTGAATTTCACAAAAACAAAGAGTCAGAATTAGAAATTGGTTATCGAGATTCTGTTTTAAGAGAAACACAATTGCAAATCAAGTATAACACGCTTGATGTTAATTTGAACTTGAAAATAAAATCTTTAAACAAGGAAATTTCTGATCTTAAAAACCAACTTTCTAAACAGCAAACAACTTATTCTGATTTTGAAAAAGAGAAGAAACAGTTGATTGCTGATTTTTCAAAACGTGAAGATTCTCTTCTTGATGAAATTCTTGATAAAAATAAAAAAATTGGAAAATTTGCTTATTACAACGGGTCATTCAGCCAAATCAACCAATATACTAATTAATCAAACGAATCCGTATTTTCATAAAAGACAAAAAATGGCTCTTGGTAACACACCTCCTTGTTTCCTCAAGAAAGCTCAGAAAGAACAAAATGTTTTGAACAATGGAAAAGCTTTGCATGAACCCATAATTGTTCGTCATTCTCTTGAAACATTAGAACTATCTTACGAGAGTAGATAAAAAATGAAACAAAAGAATCTAGAAATAAAACCAATCGACTATAAAAAATGGAACAAAATTAATGGAATTACCTTTGTTTCACAAAAAGAAAAGTCAAAGTTTTCCATCACACCCAGTGTTTCAAACAAAGAGTCAACACCAGTTCCAAAACCAGTTTCAACTCCTGTAGTTGTCTCAAAATCATTGTCAAACAAGGAACAAATGTCTTCAAACAATCCTTTTAACACAAGTGATGCCAGAAGCATTTTAGAAGACGTTAAAACTAGAATTGGGAGACTTCAAGAGACTGTCAAATCTAAAACCAATATTACAACTAACATCTGGTTTTCTAGTTTTGATGATGAAAATAAAAAGTTTTTTGAAACTCAAATTGCCCCTCAGCTGAATAACATCAATTCAAGGGTAATTCATTTTGAAAAAGCATTTTTGAAAGAAACAGTTAACTTTGTCAAGGACCATAAATCCCTGGTAAAGAAAGCTAATGAAAGTGTTGAACACATCAAAGTTTTGGAAAATTTAAATGATTGTCTCTTCGAAGATGTTCTGTGTACCGATATTATGTCCATTGTTTCACAAACATATTCTGTTGAAGATCTTGAAAGACTCCAGTCTGAGACCTCCGAAATTGTTTCAAAATATGAAAATGCTCTTGAAAAACTTGAAAAAGAAAATGTCTCATATTTTAAACAACTTGATCGAAAAACTGAGGAATGCAAGTATGACAAACTGTCGTATGAGCGTGCTTATAATGACATGAAAGAGAAAAAAGATCTTTTGAGGGCTCAGCTGGAATGTCAAAAAGGAAAGGCTGTGGATACTAAGATTGCAAAACCATTGACTGAGGAGAAAGCAAATTTTCCCAAACCGGTTTTCAAACCAAAAATGTAAATTTCTATGCCTCCTCCAAAAGTCAATGAGAAAAATGATTTGTCAAAACAAGTCACTCCATCTGCCTTGCCTAAACAAAATGTTGAAAATGAAAAAGTAGTTATCGAGAAACCAAAAGTTTTAGCTCCTGGCCTTTTTAAGATGAGTACCACTAATGCGTCTGCCTCCACATCTAAACCATATGGAACAAACGACATTAGTTTAGAAAAGCACTCTAAAGAGACTAGGAAAGCTGAAACCACTTATCTAGATAAAAATTTGAATCCTAATGAGTGTGCCTTACCTTCTACAGGACTAGGAAGCACCTCTAAGAGCAGCAGACTAAAGCCTAAGAGCAATACAAGGAACAATAGAGTCTCGCATGCCTCTAAGAGTAGTAGCTTGAATAAAGAGAAGAAAGTAGAAGAACACCCTAGGAATTTACCGCTTTGTAATAAGAAAGACATTTCATCTGAATGTACTGAACCTATGAAACTTGCTAAGTTTAATGAATGTGTTGATTCTGTTTGTGTAACTTGCAAGAAATCTTTAACTAATGTTCATGATGATTGTGTTTCTAAGAATGAGATTGTTAAGCCTATTCAGAAGAACGTCCCAAAAAGAACTTATGCTAAACCTCTAGGAAGACTAGTTTCAAGATTAAGGTCTTACACTACTGATAAGAAGCATACTGTTTACTTTAGGGATGATATTTGGAAACCAACGGGTAGAACTTTCACACTCCAGAATGGTAGAATGAGTGATGAACCTGTCTTCCCAGTAGATAACTTCTATGAGTGTGATCAGGATTTTACCTCTAACCCAACGGAACCAAAATCAAAACGGTTTCCAAAATCCTCTTCTTCTGTTCTTGGCAGGTTATCGAATTATGTATTTGGATCGTCGACTCAGGTTGCTCCAAGCACATGACCGGGAATCTGAAGCTGCTGATCAATTTCATCTGGAAATTCATGGGAACCGTATGTTTTGGAAATGATCATGTAGCAGCTATCAGGGTTATGGAGATCTACCTTTTGGAAATTATTTGATCACTCGGGTTTACTATGTCAAAGGATTGGAACACAATTTGTTTTCAGTCGGGCAGTTCTGTGATGCAGATTTAGAGGTTGCTTTTAGGAAAAATGCTTGCTTCGTTAGAAACTTGAATGACCCTGATCTCTTAACCGGGAATCATGATCCAAACTTGTATGCTATCGACATTAACCAAATGGCCTCTTCATCACCAATATGTCTTATGACACGAGCATCTGGAACAAAGTCCTGGTTGTGGCATAGAAGATTATCCCATCTCAATTTCGACACCATCAACAAACTGGCCAAAGACAACATCGTCAACGGACTTCCAAAGTTCAAGTACACCAAGGATCACCTATGTCCATCATGCGAACAAGGAAAAAGCAAAAGAGCATCATATAAACCCAAACCCGTACCTAGTTCAGAAGCAAGGTTGCATATGTTACACATGGACTTATGTGGCCCAATGAGAGTTGAAAGCATTAATGGGAAAAAGTATATTCTTGTCATTGTTGATGACTGTTCAAGATATACATGGGTTAAGTTTTTGAGGTCAAAAGAAGAAGCACCAGGCATCATCATCACCTTCCTGAAACGTATTCAAGTACTTCTTCAAGCTCCAGTAAGAGTAGTAAGAACAGACAACGGCACAAAATTTACTAATCAGGAGTTAAGAGCTTATTTTGAAGATGTTGGAATCACTCATCAGACATCAGTTGTTAGAACTCCATAGTAGAATGGGGTAGTTGAAAGAAGAAATCGAACTCTTGTGGAAGCTGCTCGCACAATGCTAATCTATTCTAGTGCACCGTTATTTCTATGGGCTGATGTTGTTGCCACTGCTTGTTTCACTAAGAACCAATCTCGAATCCATCCAAGATTCAATAAAATCTCGTATGAGCTAGTGAACAACATAAAACCTGATATCTCTTACCTTCACGTCTTTGGCGCTTTGTGCTATCCAACAAACGACAGAGAAGATCTAGGAAAACTAAAAGCTAAAGGTGATATTGGAATCTTCATTGGATACTCAAAAAAATCGAGGGCATTCAGGGTGTATAACAGAAGAACTGGGAAGATAATGGAGACGATGAATGTGAATTTTGACGAACTTTCACCGATGGCTTCTGAGAGACTCGCTCTAGAACCCGCGCCTAAACCGATGGCTTCTAACCAAAACAGATTAGAACCCGCACCAAACTCGCAGACTTCTGGACACATCAGTTCAGGACTCATACAACAAAGAGCTCCATCAACTTTTGCTGCCACACCTCATGAACAAGAATGGGAGAATTTCTTTGAGTTAATGTTCGATGAATACTATGGTGGAACTTCGACAAAAGCATCAAACCATCATTCCGCTGCACCCGCTCAAAATCATCCACCACCACCAACAGAAGATGCATCTACTACGGTCGAAACCAATGCACCAACTCCATCAACGTCATCTACATCAACTTCTGCAAATCCTATTCTTACAATAGTTTTACCAGCAGTTGGTGAGCAAAACCAAAACATATCATGTCAAGAAGAATCTACACAAAACCAGAACGATGCAACGTTAGATGAAGACTTATTTGAAAACCCGTTTGCTACAGAATCAGCTGAATCATCTTCAAGCTTACGAGAACCATCTAACTCACATACTTTTAACCAACGGTATCCTTCTACTCTGAAGTGGACAAAAGACCATCCAATTGAACAAGTTATTGGTGAACCTTCACAGCCAATTCAGACGACACGCCAACTTGCCACAGACTGCGACTTGTGCATTTACCTTTGCTCAATTAGCACCAAAGAACCAAAGAACATTCGGGAGGCAATGGCAGAAAACGCTTGGATAGAAGCGATGCAGGATGAACTTCTCCAATACCGTCTTCATGACTCTTTGGATCTGGTTTCAAGACCAATTGACTTTCGCGTCATTGATCTCAAATGGTTATGGAAGAACAAAAGGGATGAAGAAATGACTGTAATTCGCAACAAAGCTCGTCTCGTTGCCAAAGGATACAAACAGGAAGAAGGAATAGACTTTGAAGAGTCATTCGCGCCGGTAGCTAGACTTGAAGCAGTCAGGATATTCTTAGCCTATGCAGCTCACAAAAACATCACGGTTTATCATATGGACATTAAGACCGCGTTCTTAAATGGAACTCTGAAAGAAGAAGTGTACGTGAGTCAGCCAGAAGGCTTCATAGACATGGAACATCCAGACTACGTCTACAAACTCAAAAAGGCAATCTATGGTTTAAAGCAAGCACCGAGAGCGTGGTATGACGAACTGTCTTCTTTCCTGATTCTAAACAATTTCACCAAAGGAACGGTTGATCCTACCTTGTTTACACAAAAATGCAAAAACGACATTTCGATTGTTTAGATTTATGTGGACGACATCATTTTTGGGTCCACTAATCCGAATCTTTCAAAACATTTTGAAAATCTCATGAAAAGCAAATTTGAAATGTCCATGATGGGGGAACTAAAATTTTTTCTTGGCTTACAAATACACCAGTCCCCACGTGGAATTTTTATCAATCAAGCTAAATATACAACTGAGATTTTGAAAAATCATGGTATGGATAATTGTGATTCGGTCGGTACACCAATGGTAACTTCACCAAAAATTGGAGCCGATTTGTTTGGGAAACCCATCGATCTGAAGAAATATCAGAGCATGATTGGTTCTCTCATGTACCTCACTGCTAGTCGACCTGATATTTATTTTGATGTTTGCTTATTAGCACGGTTTCAGGCAATGCCTACCGAACTGCACCTCAAAGAGGTTAAAAGGATCTTTCGGTACCTGATGCTTGAGCGAGATCGAGTTCTTTAAATGTTTTCTAAAACATGTCGTTTCTCAAAAATTTATACAAAAAATGGCTTTCGTATACTTCAGTACGAAACCTGGACAAAAACGATGAATTTTGATTATTTTCAAATCAAAACTCGTGTTTTTTAAAGAAAAATCTAGTGTACGCTTCAGTGCGCTACATTTAAAACTGGTGAGAAATCATCATCATCTTGAGCACCTTTTTTCAAGATTGTTCAAAAAGGTTTTCAAAATCTTTCAAAATTTTTTGTGCTCAAGATAACTCCCTCTAAAACCCTTTAATTGATTATGATTTATTAAAGGGGGAGTATAAAACCAAAATGTTCCAAATTCATGCTTAAATCAAATCCGTTTGTCTCCCCAAATGCTTCTAAAAATGATGTTTAATCCGTTGATAATAAAAAAATATCACGAATATGCTATTTTTGAGGGGGAGAAGATGTGATTAAAATGTGATCAAAAAGTTTAATGATCGTTGTTTGAATCTCAAAAGAGCTCGACTCAGTTGAAACCATTGAATTGACGAGGAATATAAGTCAGGAAATGTACCATCTCGAGAAACTTTCTATGGACTTGACCAGGACGGTAATAATTTCAAGCTAGTTCTCTAGTGATGTAAACGTGTCTCGAATCGGTCTTGTTCATTTAAAGTCGATCAATTCAAAAAGTGCGAACTCTACCCTCTCTGTGCAGATTTAAGTTAAAACAATATAAGCACATGTGAAGGGGGAGTATTTCTGAAAATGCAAAACTCTCAAAGTGTTACAAACATGTTTTCATTCATAAACACTTTGAGAGATTTTCAAGAAAAAGGTTTTCATGGCAACATAGGATAGTCATGGAGTTATAAGGTGACTAAGGATAGGAAATTCGTCCTATGATTTGCCAGAGCCGGAGGGATCTGTCCAAGGACAATACCCATAGTTAGCATTAGAAGTCCTTAGGTATGATTGAAAAAAGGAGTAATGTGAGAAAGGAGAAAGAAGGGGTTGAAGAATTAAAAAGAAATGTAATGAAAAAGGGTGAAAAGAAATAGCTCTCCATAATCAACCTTAGGGCAGAAACCGGGTTCAATTCATATGCTACTGGTTGTCACTTAGATGACGCTGGTATTGAAGATAAAGATGTCATGGACCCAGTGGCACACTGCACCTAACCTTCTAGCCACTCAATTCCTCTTAAAAGGATTTGTTTCATTCTCACTGGGAACCCTACATAATCTATCGACTTTCTCTTAGAGATTGTTGGTATTGAAGAAGGAGACCCTCTCCCTAGTCTCCGCTTAGGAAAACCAAAATACACTAATTGAGTCTAGAGCCACGAGATTCATAAAAAGATCTCATAGGAACACTTGACATTTAATCGCTTGTTGTTCATCAATAAGGACACAAGTGATACATTCTAGAGTCCTACGCAGATGTTAGCAATCTGCCAGAACATTTATGAGAGGTTTCACAATTGTGATCCTCAGTGATTGAATGGAAATTCCTGCCAGGGTCAACATCAAGCAGCCCTGACAGCAGGTCACTTCGGTAATTCTTTATGGGTTACGCTTAGTGTGTCTCAAACGGTCTACAGTCGTGAAGTGATACTTCGGTGTACTTCAGCGACTCACCTAAACTGTAGATGTACTTTGGTATATCGTGTTAGCCTTCTTGAGGGCCTCCAGTTTCAGGAACAGCCTTTGTAAGAATTAGAGATGTGTTTTCACACTATGCTGTTAACACCCTCGACGTTCGAACCTGTAAGTGCTGGAAATCCCGCTAAGGAGACTCCTTTCACGAATCGAATCCTGAAGATGTGGGTCATTACTTGAACTTGTTTAACGTAATGCCAACTGTCCCTTAAGGGATTAGGACGGCTGATTTGCCCGACCAAGGTGAATGGAATCAAGACATTCATCAGTAGAACAATTGTAGTAATCAATTCTTTAAGAAAAGATTACAATGATCAATTGGTGTTCGTGACTGTACCTTGGAAGCTGCTGCAGATGGTTGCTCGCGGGAGGAAGAGATCGTGCAGATTCTCCACATGCTCATACCAACAACATCATTGGAATCTCAAAGTCAAAAATAAGTGTGAGCATGGTGGAGAATGACGTGGAGACACCTAACCTAAGAAGTTGACAAATGGCAGGACAACACCATTAAATGATCACAAAGCATGAAGGAACGAAAATCAAGACTATTCTATATCTACACACAAAGTTCAAGCTCAAGAAGAGTAAAGACCTAATCAAGTGGAGCATTTTTTGAATGACGTTTAGGAACTTTGTAATGTGTGTTAGATATCGTGATAGAATAGTCATCGGGCTCGAGGATTGGGCTAAGCTAAATGGCTAATAGTTATGTTAAGCTAGCCTTATATAAGTTATTGTCCAATCCAAGTCCAATCCAAGTCCAATCCAAGCCCAAGACCATGCCCATAAGGGCATTATGTAAGGAAGTATAAATACCCCTCAAATGGTCATTTGAGGGGTGTGTGCTTGAGTGTGTATGTGTGTGTTTTCTCTTTGATATAAAAGTTCTTCTTTTCATCTTTTCTCTCTACACATACGCCTAACTTCTCATTCAAGTCACCATCTTTCTTCATCTACTTTACGCATAAGTGTTTGTGTTTGTTTCGTGTATACTTGTGTGGTAAGCTTTGGTATAACGTGATAAGGTTGAGATATTTAATGTCCTACAAGATGATTTCTCGGTATTCGGAGATTCCTTCGACCTTTGTCTATCCAACCTTAGGAAGATGCTGAAATGGTGTGAAGAAACCAATTTAGTCCTGAATTGGGAAAAATGCCATTTCATGGTAAGAGAAGGAATCATCTTGGGACATAAAGTCTCTGAAAATGGAATCGAGGTCGATAGAGCTAAAATCGAAGCGATATCCAAACTACCATATCCTACTACCGTTAAGGCCATTCGAAGCTTTCTCGGTCATGCGGGCTTTTATAGAAGGTTTATTAAGGACTTTTCTAAAATTGCCCGACCAATGACACAGCTTCTAGTCAAGGATGCCCCTTTTGATTTTTCGGAAGAATGTAAGGAAGCATTCAATCGTCTAAAGAAAGATCTCACACAGGCTCCGATAATGGTTACCCCAGATTGGTCCCAACCATTCGAAATCATGTGCGATGCTAGTGATTATGTTGTAGGCGCCATGCTTGGCCAAAGAAAGGAGAAGCATTTTCAGCCAATCTACTATGCTAGCAAAACTATGAATGTGGCACAAGAGAATTATACAACTATCGAGAAAGAGCTTTTGGCTGTGGTTTTTGCCTTCGACAAATTCAGGCAATATCTCGTCCTTACCAAAACTTTCATCTTCACAGATCACTCCGCCTTACGATACTTGTTTTCCAAACAAGATGCAAAATCCAGACTTATTAGATGGATCCTATTACTTCAGGAATTCGACATTAAAATTCGAGATAAAAAGGGAGCTGAAAATCTTGCGGCTGATCATCTATCATGATTGGAAAACCCAGACTTAGAAGAATTATACCATACCAAAATTCGTGACTCTTTTCCTGAGGAACGGCTAATGGCCATTAAGGATATTAATCCATGGTATGCGGATTATGATAATTATCTATCCAGTAGGGTCTTGCCAAACTACATGACTAGGCAAGACAAGAAGAAATTCTTCACCGCACTAAAACACTATTTTTGGGATGAGCCCTTTTTATTCTGTATATGCCCCGATCAGATCATTCGACGGTGTGTTGCTAGGAGGGAGATTGATCGGATTTTGAGAGAGTGTCACGCGGGACCATCTGGGGGGCATCACGGTGTAAATGTCACGGCACGAAAAGTTTTCGATGTCGGATTCTACTGGCCTACTGTTTTCCGCGATGTTAAGAGATTAGTTCAAACGTGCGATGCATGCCAACGATCGGGAAACATCTCACGGAGGGATGTATCACCTCAAAACTATATCCAAGTCTGTGAAATATTCGATGTTTGGGGTATAGATTTCATGGGACCTTTTCCATCATCTGGAGGAAATGAATACATTCTAGTGGCTATCGACTACGTTTCCAAATGGGTGGAGGCCCAAGCCCTTAGGACTAATGATGCAAGGGTAGTCATTTATTTTATTAAAAAGCTCTTCGCAAGATTCGGGATTCCCAAGGCATTGATTAGTGATTAAGGAACCCACTTTTACAATGCTCAAATGGAGAAGGTGATGAAGAAGTATGGTGTTCCGCATAGATTCTCTACGGCATATCATCCCAAACCAATGGGCAAGTAGATAACACAAATAGAGCATTAAAGCGGATACTTGAAAAAACAGTCCACTAGAATAAAAAAGATTGGGCATTCAAACTGGATGAGGCACTCTGGGCATTCAGAAAGGCTTATAAAACACCTATCGGAACAACCCCTTTTCGCTTGGTATACGGGAAAGCATGCCACCTCCCTATTGAACTTGAGCAAAAGGCATACTGGGCACTTAAGGCCTGTAATATGGACTATTTTGAGGCAGGGTCAAATAGGTTCCTACAGCTTCAAGAACTGGATGAACTGAGACTTGAAGCTTATGAATCGTCGATCACATATAAAGAAAGGGCAAAAAAATGGCATGATCAACGAATAAAGAATCCTAAAGAGTTTGTGGAAGGAGATAAGGTGCTCTTGTATAATTCAAGATTGAGATTATTTCCGGGAAAACTCAAATCAAGATGGTATGGGCCCTTTTCTGTGAAGAGGAAAATGAACAATGGGGCTGTGATACTACTAGACCATGATGGAAGAGAATTTACCATGAATGGACAACGTGTGAAACATTATCAGTTAGACAATAATGAAATGGTCAACGATGAGGACGTTGTTTTGGAAGAAGGTGACGGTAATGAAGTCATGTAGGGGCACGACTTCGAGTCTAGCTACAAGACTCATAAATAAAGAAAAGCGCTTCGTGGGAGGAAACCCATGCTTAATTGTTTGCTTGTTTGTGTGTCGTATATCTTTTATTGATTGTTTATTCTCATGTTTGAATTTGTAAAAATGCTTTATTTTATCTTTAACCTCGTCTTACTTACATATAAAGGTATTTTACAAAAGGGATAAGTGTAGGGAGGATTACACACGTTTTTAAAAAGAATGTGAACATGAGATTTACGATTATTAAAAAGATATACATGTGTGTTTGTTTGAGTCAAATACTTGTATCGAGTCATAATGGATGTTTTGTAGGAAATTTTCCAGATTCTAAAGATATAAATTTTCCAGAATTTTTTCCAGAAAATCGCAGGCCAGTTTCTGTCAGGATAACCTGACGGCGTCAGGAGGAGTAGAAACAGCTTCTAACTTTTTCTCGTTTTCTGAGCTACTTATAAATTTTTTGGAATTTCTCAGGTCTTAATTTTCTAGAAAATCTGCAAACATCCATTATACAAGCATTATATCCGAGTTTAGTAACGTCATATATAGTGTTACCGCCAATTTTAAGCGAACGTTTCGTTTGTTTTCTTCAAGTGTGTAGGTTTTATTTATTGTTAGGAATTGGAAATTCCATGTTAAAGTGTCGGTCACCCCAATTATTGTCTAGCATATGTTAGCTCGTAGACTTGTAGTTATTTACGTTGTTTAGTAGTTAATTATATAGTTTGTAGCGTAGTTTAGTTTAGTGTAACACCGTGGAGGAAGGACGGGTCTTTACCCACTGTATACTTGATCCACAGGCCGTCAGGTGGTCGTTATGTCTGTAACTATAAATACCCCTTCCATCCATGGAAGGGGTGGTGCTTCTCAATCTAACATTTGATAATTTACAAAGCAAGTCTCTAACTAGAACACCCATCTCTCTATTTTCTCTCTCTAAACATGGCATACTTGTATTTCCATCATCCAAGACCACCCGAATCATCAAACACATAATATTTACGATCCTACAAATGGTATCAGAGCCAAGGTTGTTGTGTTTTGATGATTTATTATGGCTCGAATACTTGTTTTTAACTGATTTCGTACCAATTTTTTTGTGTCGGAAAAATATTTTTTTCCTACTTTGTGATATCAGTTTTTAACTAGTTTTGTGTATTGATTGGTCCCAAACGGTCAGGTTTTATCACACAAGCTAACCACTTGTGAATGGTCAACTGTAATAAACTTCAAACAGCTCAGAAGCAAATGCAATTAAGATCTGGAGAGTATAGTGTATCCCCGGGTCGTTAAGTCCCAACGAGGTGTGAACACTGTAGTACAACGAATCTGTGATCGGGTGATATTGAATGGGAAAAGGTTTGTGAATTTGGAATAATTATACCTAAAGAAAAAGTTTGTAAATTACAGGGGCTTAAATGCAAATTAAAGAAAATTAAAAAGCTAAATTATATTAAATAAACGCTATCACTATTTTTAAAATCGATTTTTCTTGATTTATAAAACAAAATATCTTAAATAAACTATTTTAATTAAAACGTAAACCTAAATTATCTAAAAACGTGATCTAGAATGAAAACGCGCGTTATATGTAAAAATTACGCGAGTGCGCAAGTAAAAACGTAAAATTTGTGAAATAAAAGTCCCACGAATGTAAAAACAATTTTCTTACTTACTATATGACAAAAGAAAATTTTAGAAAAAAGAATTATATTTTTTTGACTTTTATATTTTTTATTATGAATTAAATACTATTTTAGACTAATTAAATGATTAAAAATACTAAAACTATTTGGAAAAATCTGAAACTTTTTTATAAAATACTTTATAACAATACTAAGCTAGGAAAAATACAAAAGGCGTTACAACTTATTTAAATAAGCTAGAAATAAGCTAAATTATACGTATAAGCTTAAATGGACAAAACATGGTTAAGTATTAAATTGTGCAAGAAGTAACTAGTCAAAGACCCAAGGGCAGTTGGTAGTGTGTGTGTGTGGTGAGCTGGGTGGCCAGGGTTCGAATCCCAGCAACTCCTTTTTGCAAAATATTATTTTTTTTTTTGGACTTTTCTTTTTGGAACTGATTAAGCACACTAAGATAAGCAATTTTTACAACTACAACTTTTTATGAAAACTGCTAATAGGCTCAGAATAAGCTATTGATTTCTTAACAGTTAACAAAAATTGAAATAAGCACAAGATTAAGTTAAAATGGCTTATAAGCTAGAAAATAAGCTAAGGATGAACTGAAAATAAGCTAGACAACTTATAATATGCTAAAATGACAACTGAACAAGCTCAATGACTTAGAAATAAGCACTAAATAAGCCAAAATAAGCATAAGTCTTCACTGGTGCACAGAGCATGTTTTCAGAAAAGGACTCTAAACAAACTAAGAAATAAGCACTTTATAAGCTAATTAGAAGTAAACTACTATTTTTCTAATTAAGATGAGCAGCTAAACTTTAATATCCCAAAAGCTTAAATCCTAAATCCTAATGGTAAGATCACAATAAAATTGTAAAGTTTATTCAAAAACTGCTTCTAGTAAAATTTGACTTTTTAAATTATAAAGCAGTTTGACTTTTATGAGATTTGAATGATCCTAGGCTACTAAATATGTTATATTAAGCTATTATGAGACTAAATTAAGCTAGATAAACAACTTTCAAAACAGTATGCATGTTTATTCAATCAAAAATCCTAACAGTTATGAGTCTGGGACAGAATTGAAGTGATTTTGACTAAATTAGTTCTAGGATGCAAAATTATGATCTAATCTGGCTGAAATTACCTATATGAGACTAATGCAATAACAACTAACCACTAACTCTTCCTCTAATTCAGATCAATACTCTAATCCAAACACTACTTATAAGATTCCAATAAGCAATTTAAACTAACTTATTCTATCCTGTTATAACAGAGATTAAAACAACTAAGTAACAAATATTCTAAAGCTATAATAACAGTAAATCAAGCATCAAAATCAAGTAACCATGATCATATCATCAAGACAGATTTGAAGCTAAAGATTATCAATACTCACTTTGAGATCCAGCAATATTTTGGCAGCATAACAGTACTAAAACCAATATAGAAACATCAAACTAAACCCAAGTCATCATCAAGATCACCCCATATCCATCTCTGAACCAGATTTGAACACCAGTTGACTTTTGTTGACTTTTCTTTATTTTTGAAATTTAAACTATTAGAATCTAAAACAGGCTCATGAAAAGCTATACAAGCTTATTTGAGCTTGTTGGAAGGGTAAAAGAGCTTTTGTAACTTCTAATTAGTTTAATTGACTTAATACGAATTAACAAAAAACATTAAAACTTGAAATCTTATTTAACTGGAATAATTACAATACAAAAGTGACTTTTAACTTGAAATGAACTTAATATTACACTAAGAACTGAAATTTAAGCTAAAACAGACATTAAAGAAGTTTTACACTACAAAGTTGGTCTAAAAACATGCGACGACTATTTCTTCTGCCTTCTTTCTTCTTTATAGACATCCAAAAAGCTTTCTTGTCGACATCAGATTAAATCCCACCATTGGATAGGCTTGATATCATCTTAATCGACCATTTGTCATTTTGGCGGGAAAAGTTGTTTTAGCAGGTTAATTGCATTTAATGCAATTTGGTGTATGTGGAGGTGGAGGGGGACAAGGTGTGAAGTGGGTAAGGAGCTAGGTGAGGTGGAAAGTGGTGGTGAGGTGGTGAGAACCACTGGTTTTTGGAATGCAGGTGTGAGAGAGATAGATGAACAGTGTTAGGCGGTTTTCTATTTTTAAAACGTGGCTGGGTTGGATATTGGGCTTGGGTTGGCTGGGTGAATGGATTGGATTTGGGTTTTATTAATAAAAGGGTCCGTTTGTTGTAGCTTATAAACACAAGGACCAAAGTTGTAATTCTGCCAAATTGAAGGACCAAACCTGCCACTATACCAAAGTTATAATAAGGGCCAAACTTGCCAAGTTTCTTTTACCAAAGGACCATAAATGTTAATTTTCCAATTTTAAATGTCCAAGGGCCTTTTATGTCATTTTTGAAACTTGAGGGACCAAACATGTAATTTTCCAAAAGTTCACCATAAGGACCAATTTTGCCATTTATGAATAGTACAAGGTTTATTTTTGATAAATTTCCATTTTTAATAAATCCAAGGACTATTTATGACATTTTTCAAAGTTAAGGGACTAAACTTGCCATTTTTGCAAATTTGAACCTCAAGGGTAAAATTTGTCATTTCATGATTCCTGGGTGACTATTGTTGATTTTTCTTCAAAATATTTTATCCAGGGACCATTTCTGACAATCTGTGAAAGTTCAGGGACTAAAACTGCCAATTTTGTAAACTTTGTTGTTTTTCATCAGTTTTCAATCCTTTTGCATTTGTAACACATAAAAACACATTTTCATGATATTTATAACATTTATATAGTCATTTGTGTGTTTTTGGCTGTTTTTGTGGGTTTAAACAAGGTAAAATATATGTGTTTTTAGACACATATCATGTATCCTTTTTGTTAAAACAAATTTGTCATGTGGTCTAATTTCTGTTTTATGTCTTTTGTCCAAACAGTGAAATATCAAATTTGTGTCAACTTTGTGGTCATATGGTCAGTTGTGTCAACTTTGATAAGTTTATTGGTATGCTGTTTTTATGGTAAAAAAGGATGCAACTTTATGCAGTTTTCTGGGTAACTATGAAGATGGTCGGAAAAGTGGTCGGAAAACTCATCAGAAAAAAGTCTTATTTCTTCTAGTGACTTGTCTAAGTGTCCAGATTCAGTGTACTTTATTTATAGCGACTTGGTGTAGCGAGTTGTATCATAAATCTCCCTAGCGACTTGTCTTTACAAGTCGTAGCGACTTGTCATGAGTGCTAGCGACCTGACTCTGCTAGCGACTTGGCCTAGCAACTTGACCTAGCAACTTGTTATTTCACAAGTAGTGATTTGTGTAGCGACTTGTCTATTATAGCATTGTAGCGACTTGAATGAAAAAAAAAAGGAAGATAGAAGATGTAAAGACTTGACCACAAGACCATATACCATCATACCAAAACTGTATCACGACCTCAGTTTCATCCAAACATCATCAGTCTATACCATGGGCTCACAACAAGACTCACGATCTCAGTATCCACAACAAGACTCTCGACCTCACTATACCATGGCTTTATTTTTTACGTGAAACTGAAATGACTAGATCTCAGTGTGTTCTTTGTTTTTGTGAAGCTAACCACATGGGAAAGACTTTAAAAGGTCTCCAAACACACAAAAAGAACACTATCATCATCGACCCTATTTGATACTATCCGAACAATAAAGAGACGTGTTATAACAATTATGTTATATCCGTTTCATTGATTCGTTAAGACCATCATCAAAAACAAATGTTAATAATACCTACCCGAGACCTCAACAGAGATCTTGAAGCCTTCACATGTGGTCTTCGAATCTGGTACACGAAAGGATGGAGATGATTTGTTATTTGATCGGTTATGTATATTAGATTAATTAAGTTTGATTTAATGTGAGAAGGGCTTAGATCAATTAAAGAAATTAAAGGGTTTTTGTTAAGTGTTAATCTGAGAAGTATATGAGAAATACTAGGATTGTCATGTGAATAAGATCTGTTTGTTGAGATTATTTTTTTCCCTGCGTACAGAGATGGTGGGGGCGGATTATCTTGGAGAGTTTTTAGGGTTTGAGGTGTGAGAGAGGCGGAGTGTTAGAGAAGTGTGTGTTAGGGTTAGGATAAATGTGAGTAATATTAGGAGTTTGACATGTTTTAATAACTAGTTATATGTATAAATGGATCGGGTTTGTACAGCTCTTGGACGTGGGATTATCAATCAGTAGTTTGGGCCTACTACTCTTTCAAATGATTATTTGGAATGGGCTGTGGCTTAACAATTCGCATGGGCTTCTCAATTAGAATATGGACTTGGACTTGTGTTTCATATTCGACTTGGGCTGGTTTTATCGATGGATTGGGTTGTGGTGATTATCTAGTATATCAACTATATCAAATAAAATTGTTATTCAATTTTTTTTCAAAAAGTTGAATACATTTTTTTTGGTATACTAGATTGGTATCTTGGTCGGAGATAAATTTTCACGGGAGGATACAAAGTCTCGGCTTGAGCTTAATATTTGAGAAAGAGGATTATTGATATTGATGACGGTCAGATGGGCTTCTCAACATGAGATCGGAATTATGAAATTTGGATTGTTGAGATATGAAATGTACAATTTGATGATACGAATTGAGATTTGATGAGAGTTGATATTGTGATTTGTTGTGTTATACGGTTGGATACTTTAGTATATACATTTTCACAGAGAATATTATGTCACGGCTTGAAGTGTTTATTGGAAAATATTGACTACGGGGTTGTTTGGACGGTATCTCTTATTTGGATTTGAAGTGAGGTTTTCCGGGCGCGTTTACTTATTTCGTCTTCTTTCTTTCTACGCTTCCGAGAAGATGACTTGTTTGGGCGTTTATTGAGTGTGATAAAGTCTTGGCTATTTAGTTACGGTTGTGATTCTTTCTCGCTTAACCCACAACATAACTATCACTTCGGTGTCTCACGCAGTTGAGAATATATCAAGAGGTTTTGTACATTGGGTACACCGTTTCTTCTTGACAAGGATTAGTACAAGTTTAAGTAACAAATCTGGGGAATTTTACTTCATGATCAAGTTTGGCATATCGGGTTTACTTCACCATATGGTCACCATAACAGTTGACAGAATTCGTGAATGGTGTGTCTACCAAAGTGTTTGACGGTTGTTGATGTTGGTGAAAGAGTCGTTGATGAACCGCTGCATGTTTCCCTTAAAACAAATATTCACTGAAACCAAAGTTGTCATAACACATTCAAGCTGACATTGTTTACGGTTTTGTCTTGATTTTGTAAAATCCCGCGAAAGAAACTATTTCTCGGTTTAAATCATAGACTTGTAAAATACCGTGACAATGGAAACATCCTGGTAATTGTAAAGTGCATTTCTGGATCTATCTTACGGTTTATTCTTGGATTTGTAAAATCCCGCGAAAGAAACTATTTCTCGGTTTAATCCATAGAATTGTAAAATCCAGTGATCATAGATTCATCCTGGAGAAAGGGAAAATGTATTTCTGGATCTTCTGATGCTGGTGCTACAATTTCTACTTCGAAGAATGGATAAAAGGGTGTACTTCATGAATTAGATGTGTGTATGGATATTCGTCATGGCAGTTTGGTTATTACATGGTTTTACGGGTTTATGTGCTTTTACCATGGTCGGGATGAAAACCATTATCATAGTTTACTTAAAACGTCAAAGGAGGCTAGATTGGAGCATTTAACCAAAAGATGTGACAGCGGGGTTAATTCACTATTATTTATTTGAGGTTGAAGTGAATTATCACAGGCAAGTGTACTTAGTATCTGAAGGTATCGGGGATGGTTGGATGAAGATTCTTCAAGATCCTTGTTCAAGCTTATTATCAAAAACGAAGACTTGGAAATCTAGTTATTGTTGGGTGACTTTTAACTCTTCTTTTACCACTTGGGGGAATTGGGCTCTTATCACCACAAAATAACTATCACTTTAAGGAGTTACGTTGTAGTGCTCAGTGTCACATTCAATTGTGGATTTTCAAGAGGTAATGTACGTCTAATACTTGATGGTTGGTTGGTTGAAGAGTATAGAGTACTTAGAGATTCAATGGAGAATGAAGTCTCGGCACCGCTCTTGGTTACATATGTGCAAGTTTAAGTCACGAGTTCGGGTTAGTTTACTTCAAGGTCAAATTCATCATATTGGGTTTTCTCCATCAGTTGTCACGACAAAGAGCCTACATAATGATAATGGGGTTTATTACAAGTTTTGCCAAGAGAGCTGAAAAGAGAGAGATTATGACGTATGAACACAGCAGTTCATGCCTCGTTCCTCAAAGAAAAGAATTGTGTACGCTTCAGTGCACATTATCTTCGGAAGAAGAGAAATCTTCTTATTATGACCATTCTCATCAACATGCTTCATGCTTTTTCCATGCGCTTCAGTCATCAAGTGAACCGGGCTACTGTTGATTGTTTTCTTATTCCACTTGCTCAACTATAATGACGATGGCGATATCATGTGCTTATTTTGCTGGGGAGAAGTGTGAATAGAATACATTTGGATGATTTCACTTATTTAGTCAAGAATGGCAACTTCGTCTGCAATTCTTGAGGGGGAGAAGAAGTGTGATAATTTTGCATGTTGAGTTATTATCTGAGAATATATGGTCAAACGGCACCAAACTCATGTAAGAACCGAGCTTCTTCTTATCTGGTCATCTTCACATGGAGTTTTTCTTCTAAGAGCCGTTGGTTGACATCTTCACAAGCTGATATGAGTTTAACGACAAAGTGCTTCCGGTTAATGCTTCATGTGCACATCAACATGATGATTCCGAACAACCTTCTGTTCTTGTTTGATGTGATTGTTTGCTTGGTGTTACGATTTCGTGTGTTCGTTGCGGGCTGATTGCTGATTTCCTTGATGAACATCTTTTTGTTCTTATTTGATTGGGAGGGATCTTAATTAAGGGGATTTACAAGATGTAAGTTAATTGGGATAATTTTTGGTGTGTTGAAGATGTTAACTATCTATTCCCCAACTGGACAATCTTGAAGAAGGTCGAGTCTACAGTCTGTTCTACATTTTCTGCTACATGTTAGAAGACTAAAGACGAGTTCATTTGATTATCTAAAGACTTCTTCTTATCTCGGGCATTTATTTATAGATTGTCGGTTTAGGGGAGACAACTAATTGGGGGAGAGTGAAATGCCGAATTTAATCCCCAATTAGACTTGCTCATATTCTTCAGCAAGTTGATTCTCACAGATATATTTGTGCTAGTGGTATTCTTCTCAAAAGATTTCGAGCATTTGGGCTTATAATATGTTGTTGATTCTGAAGTGTCAAAAACAGCAAGGGGGAAGGAGACACACATCTAAACACAAAGCGAGTAAACTTGATAAACTTAATTCTTCTAAGTGATTGAAGATATCCCGGGAAGAAAAATGTCATAACCGCAGAGAAACTCAAGGTTTTATTCATCAAGGCTTTTAGTGATATTATTCCAACTACGTGGGGGAAGTGATGTAAGAGAAAGTTTCTGAAGATAAAAGAGGTACACAAGCGTGTGATGATTTCGATCTTATCGCAATCATCAGGGGAGAGAGAATTGTGTACATTGGGGCGCTCAGCTGATTTACTTGAGGGCTTAATCAGTGATTTAGTGATATAATCACTTATTCCGGAGTTGACATCCGCAGAGATTGTCATCCGCAGAGATAATCAGTGATTCGGCTTGCTTCTTCAATGTTATCGGTTATTCTCTCTTTGGGCATTCGGGTACTTCGGGTTCTTGAGCTTCATACAATTTCTTCAGGGGGAGAGAAAAGTATACATCGGGGTTATTCTTTGGCTATTGGACTTAATCTGCTACTTCGATGGTATAAGTTTCTCTGTCTTCGGGTATGTGTATTCGGGTTCGTGAGCTCTAGTCTAAGTGGTTGACTGCATCAATTCATCTACTTGGGGGAAGTGGTCTCTTGACAACTCGTTGGGGATGCATTGCTTCAGACTTCAGTGGTAATGAAATTTGAGAAAACATTTAAAGAGTGGGATGATACGTTGCTGTTCTTGTTGATGATATAACCCCGAACGAAGAATCTCAATTTTCGTTCTTAAAAGGAGCAGCAGAATTTATGATAATGGTGTGCTTTTCTGTGCACCGGGCTAAGGCAAGCTTGAAATAGAGCTTCGAATCTGCTCATCTAATGGATTTTCGGTTTGGGGGGAAGTTGCCAAAGTCTCTCTTTCTCAAAGGCTCATGTTCTGTCTTCTATTCTGGAGCCTCGGATGCTTTGGTGGTGAATGTTTAAGAGATGACGATTTCTATCTTCTACAATGGGGCTGCTCGATATCCTTATCTCGGTACTCGTATCATCATCTTCTTAAACTATATCATCTTTCTATCTGTGTATATATTTATTAAAAACCAAATACAAAAATATAAAACCAGCAAAAGAAAATAGAAAAATATAAAATCAACAAAAACCCATAAAAATCAGAAAAATCAGAAAATACCAAAAATATTGTTTTCTAAAGACATGTCTTCTGGTATCGATAACATCTGCGGTCTTAGAAATGTCATTCAATAATGGCACGGGACCATAGATGAAGTTCGAGCAGAAGGTGTAAATATTCTTTTCCAAAACATGTCTCAAAAAATGGCTTACAGTTATTTCAGACTGTAACCCGGGCTTAAACTATGGCTTGCAGTTACTTCTGACTGTAACCCGTGCTTAAAACTATGGTTTGCTATTTTTTCATATAGCAACCCGCTCTTCATGAAAGGAAAGTGTTGCGCTAAACAAATTTTCAAAAATATCGTGCACTTATCCTAAAACAAATTAAGGAAAGTATGTCGAAGGACTGCTGTTCCTACTCAAATATTTTTCCTTCAAAAAAATTCTTCGAAAAAATATTTGTTTTAACAAAATGGTGGTAAATGAGTTGCTTTAAAAACAATCAGAATCAGAGTTTTTATAAAATTTGAAAACTCAATCAATGACTTCAACGCTTTTAAATTTTTAAGAAAATGAGTCATTGATTGAGGGGGAGAATGTTTTCAAATTTATATCATCTATCGGACTTATCTCATTATCCTAAATGCTTAACTGAAAAATGATGTTAACCTACGTTGAAGGACTAGGTTCCTAGGATATGATTGTTAGGATTAGATGATTAGAGTTTGATTAACACATTATTCCCATGCCTAATATGAACTGATTGTTATGTTGGATTGACTTTAATTAGTCGATTACTGTTAGGGTGATGTCGACCACCATATATCTGTTTGTGTAGACTAACGTATGCAGCTATATTGGTATAAAAGAATGCTCCTGATCCGGATCCCACAAATTATGATGATTGGATGCAGAAAGGAAAGGGAAACTATATCTTGGGTCGACAAATGAAGAAACGGAGCTTAATTTGACTTCTATAGATAGTTGGCATGAAATGCAACGTAAGAGGTCTCACTGCATCAGCAGATTGATTTCGTCATCATCAAATGCAGGATACCATTTTTAAACAATTTTGAAAACATTGTTTTGAAAATGGAAAATATTGTTTTAAAAATTAATTGGACTTAATTTTGAAAATCACCGGACTTCAATTTATCAAAACTTAAGTCAATCAATAATCGACTACGGTCATCGATTGAGGGGGAGAGTGATTTAAAATAAAATATTTTCAAACGATATCTCTTCATAAAAGTCCGTTTGTACGTATTAATGTGGTGATCTAAAGATTTAATGTTATGTCATGGTATGATTTTTCTTTAAAATCAAGATCTTTCAAAATGAAATTTTTTCTGTTCTTGTTTGATTATGAAATTATTTTATTTTCCTTAAAGATCTCTTAAAAAAATCATACCTGACACTAACAATCTTTAATGTCTTAAATTGGTCCTTATCCATCATTTTTCAAAATTAAATCTTGCCACGTCTTTCCCCTAAAATTTTCTAAATGATTTAAATCAATTGGGATCACAAATCTCAAAAGGTTTGAAATTTTTGATCGGGGGAGAGATCGTGATTTAAATCTCAAATCGGTTTTAAAGGGTGATTGTTTCAAAGCACTCCTTCCTTCATGTGTCAAACGATTTTGAAATACATAATGCACATGATTGAGGAGGAGCATTTAACCAAAAACCAGAAGAGTATTTAAACAAGGCCACATTTTCTCCCATGTTTTCTAAACCTTATTAAATCACTTGGGATCCAAAATCTCAAAGGGTTTGATATTTTTGATCGGGGGAGAATTTGTGATTTAATAACGAAATTTGATAAAAGGTGATCATTTTGATTCAAATGTTTAGGCTGCTCTCTCATATGTGCTAAACACTTTTGAATCTCGAAGCACATATTGAGCGGGATCAAATGGTTTCTTAAATGTTTTTTGTGAATCGTGAATGTACTTCAAAAGAACTCTTTCCTCTATGTGATAAAATGATTTAAAATATCCTACGCACATATTGAGGGGGAGAATTTACCAAAGAAAATCAAATGGCTTTTTCCACAGAAATTGTAATCAAGAATATATTTCAAAGAACTCTTGCCTCCATGTGCTAAACAATTTCAAGATCATATGCACATGTTGAGGGGGAGCATTTCTAAATGATCAAAACAATTAAGGTACAAAATGTTTTGATTTTATATCACAAGTACCTTGATTGATTTTCCAAATGATTTTTCAATTGGTTTCATGAAGGAAAGAACAATACCAAAAGACCGACCAATTTACTTTATGCATGGTGTTATAAGGATGGTTAGGTTAGGTATTCGTTCCCACGATCTAGCCAGAACCGGAGGGATCTACCCAGGGACAATCCACTAGATAGTGTAGAAGTCCTTAGGTATGATGAAAAAAGGAGAAAAATGAGAATATGGGAAGAGTGCGGACTGAGACAGAGCTAGTACTGGAATAAACCCAACAAGGTTCTAGTTATGAAGTCTCGGTAAGCACTTAAGGGGTTGAAGAATGAAAAAGAATTGAATGTGAAAAAGGGTGAAAAGAAATAGCCCTCCAATAATTCAACCTTAGGGCAGAAACCGGGTTCAATACATATGCTACTGGTTGTTACTAAGGTAACACTGGTATTGAAGACAAGACTTCATGGACCCAGTGGCGCACTGTACTAAACTTCCCAAGCTACTCAAGTTCCTCTTAAAAGGACTTGTTTCATTCTCACGGGGAACCTACATAATCTATCGACTTTCTCTTAGAGATTGTTGATATTGAAGAAGGAGACCCTCCCCCTAGTCTCCGGCATAGGAACCAAATGTGCACATTTGAGTCTAGAGCCAAGAGATCATCCACAATATCTCATTAGGACACTATTCTTGAAGACTTGCTGTTTCACACAATGTGGAAAGTAAGAATATATTAAGAGTCCTACGCATTATCCTTGTGGTATTGCCAGAACATCTGAGTGATATGTAAAAGTATTCACGATGAAGATGGAAATCCTTCTAGAGCCAACATCTAACAAGCTCTTGGTGGGTGACATGTGAGATCTTTTCTAAAGATTAAACTTGTGACAACTGGATTGAAACAATGGGGCAATTCACTCATGAATCAACCTTGGTCCAGGATTGGAATTGACGAATACTTTTGGAAAAACCGTTTGATGTGCTAACCTTCTTTTCTCTAGCACGTCGAATGTGTATTCATTTTCAAACACAAAAAGTATCTCTGATTGAAAAATACTTTTGGAAAAACCATTCGATGTGTAAATCTCTTCTTTTCTCTAGCACATCGGATGTGTACTCTTTTCAAATACAAAAAGTATTTATGATTGAAAATTGATCTTTCTCATAAAACCTTCGTCATATTGCAAAACTCTTTCTTCTAAGCAATACGCGATTGTTTTCAAATCATTTTCTATCAATCAGTAAATCTCAATTTGCTGGTTCACTCACTCCGTGTTGTCTTCTTTGAGACGTTCCGGTTTGAGAACAGCTAGAACAGCTGCGAAACCCTGTCAAGGAGATTCTTCGGAATTATACCTGATCACAGGCAGTACTTGTACTGATCAACGTGGAACCGTGGGCCATGTACCTTAATTCAACGAAAGTGATCAAAGACACTTTCGTGTGTTTTATTGCTGACTATTGTTTGCAGGTACATTTGGACAGTTGCAGCTGATCAAAATTGAGGAGTCAATCCAAAGCCGCATGCTCACAGCATACACACTTAATTGAAGAAATCATGACTGGTGCATATCTACATAACCTGGCTCTGATATTTTTATATTGTGCTTCTGCTACGCTGCTGCAAATATCATGAACCAGTAAAGCTTCCGCTACTCTGATGGAAAGATGTCATGATTCAAAAGTGTGAGCATGTCGGTCCTAAAGTCACAACATCACATGATGGCAACACAATAAAGGGTGATCCAAAGACTTACTGTGGCTGATGATCTCAAAGAAAGCTCAAAGATCATCAAAGATGTGGATCAGTTCAAAGACCTCCACTTAAAGTACAAAGTAATCGGACTATGAAGAATCACTACTAAAGCACAAAGATTGTGGTATTTGAAGAATTAAAGTCTACGAGCTCAGAACTAAAGACAAAGATTGAATGCTAGGATGCGAAATGTATTTCATGGGGTGACCTCCCTTAGGGGGAGATTGTTAGGAATTGGAAATTCCATGTTAAAGTGTCGGTCACCCCAATTATAGTCCAGCATATGTTAGCTCGTAGACTTGTAGTTATTTACGTTGTTTAGTAGTTAATTAGTTAGTTTGTAGCGTAGTTTAGTTAGTTTGTAGCGTAGTTTAGTTTAGTGTAACTATAAATACCCCTTCCATCCATGGAAGGGGTGGTGCTTCTCAATCTAACATTTGATAATTTACAAAGCAAGTCTCTAACTAGAACACCCATCTCTCTACTTTCTCTCTCTAAACATGGCATACTTGTATTTCCATCATCCAAGACCACCCGAATCATCAAACACATAATATTTACGATCCTACATTTATCAAGAACAAGATACATAAGATTTGATGGAGCTTTTCACGCATATGTTCTTCTTGGAGAAGAATTTAACCACTACTTCACACGGATCCTACCGAGCTAATCAGGGGAGTATTAGTTTCTTTCGTTTTTAATTACCTTCCATTATCATAACTTTGATACTTTCGGGGAACATTGGGGACAATGTTCAGTTTAAGTGTAGGGAGGGAAAATAAAACGGGAACTTTGAAACTGTGCTTATCCTTGACTATTTGCCTTTTCCAATTTCAATTGTGTAATAAACCATGAGAAATATCGGTTAGGGTAATTTTGGCACCAAATTTAAATTTTTCATAACATGTAGGAGTGGGCCATTAGTCTTAATAAAGCGTCTCATGGATAGGAAGTTATATGACTAGCACAAAACCCTTTACCACTTAAATTCCACCTAAAATTTGAGGATCTCCCTTAGATTTGTATGAATTAAAGCATTCCACTTTAATGCTTCGAGAGTGTACCGGTAGTATAATAGATTCTAGAACTTGTTTTGTGATGCATTCCGAGATCGCTAGTGAGACTACACTTGTGTAGTTAGGAATAACTAAATGATAAGAGGAATTAGGATAACCCTTGTTTGATACCTGTATTATAATTACTTCTTCCACATCGCTTGAGTAATTCCTCCACACCCTTGCGTTGTACTCATCTTTAGTACAAGATACCCCTAGTTAACCCCTCAGAGCCTGTCCTTTTTGCGGTTCTCGTGATGTTTCAGTTTTTCAGAATATCAATGAAGAGCATTGTTTACAATCCACCCCCAAATGTACACCCAAATCGCCTTAGCCTACTTTGTATGCACTCACTTTTAGTGCATTGTTGTTATCATACTAAGCCATTAGTTCAATTATCTAGTTGCTTGCATAAGTTCCTAAGTCGAGTCATATCCTTTGTACACAGTTTTGGGACGATTGGGACTCATGGGAAAAGTTAAATTTTATGAAGTGACGGGAAGGAACGTTAAATTCAAATTCCCTTTATTTATGTAATAATGTACTCCAAGTGTTTTGATCTTTTCAATTCAGGTCAAATTAGTGTTAGAGTAATAAAAACTCAAGTGTAGGGATGTGCCTATAAATCCCTATTATTTTGATGGTATCATAGAGGATGGTAGAGTAAAAGTGTATGTTAAAAAAAATAGTAAAAAAAGAGAAAAAGAAAAAAACAGAGTGTTAAAAAAAAGACAAAAAGAAAAAAAAAAACATACGGGCTACCATCCTACATCTATCTTTAAATTTATGTTTGTTTAATTCAAAGATTTTTTACTTGCCACCACTAAATCGCCTATCCCACCAAACCCTTTGTTTCCCTACCATAAGCCTAACGTTACAACCCTTTAAAAGACCTCTTGGATAGTTTTTTCTAGGTGCTTACGCAAAAGCGATGGAGGTTTGATCTAGTCTCAAGCCTATGGTAATCTATGTACTAAGACCGGTTAATGAGTGTTTATCTTCCATTTCCAACTTGATATATTTCATATACACCCGAGAGATGAGAGTATCCAAAGACCACTTGTGAGGTGCTAGTATGTAATTTCTGTGCTTGTTATGACTTTTGCGGGGCTTATACTTGTTGTGAATTGTTCTAAACTAATGCTTCATGACCCCTAACTTATAAATTAATTAGCTAAAAGCACATTTGCTTAAGGACAAGCAAATACCAAGTGTAGGGATATTTGATAAGGATTTAAAAGATACACTTTTGAGGGGTCATTTAAGCCCTTAATCGACCACTTTTATATCCGTTACTGCTTAATTTCATTCCTTTTCACTTTTTAGGTCTTTTGAAGGCAAATTGGTGGAATGACACTTATTCGGACAAAAAGGCGCGAATATATGAAGTAAATGGCCAAAGTAAAGAATCAAGACGTTCAAGCTGCTGGAATTGAAGGTGACGGCGTCACAGCCAAATGCCGACGCCGTCGCAACACGCTTTGTGATGACTCAGTAGCCAAATTTCTATTTTGCACTTGACGGCATCAGGTTTTAAAGAGTATGGCGTCACAACTCAGACGGCCTAGATTCGGATCCCGACGTCGTCTGAAGATAAAGCCGACGGCGTCACAACCATAAGGTGACGCCATCACAAAGTTGACGTGGCCAAGACGAAAACCTAATGGCGGCGATCCGACGGTGTCACAAATAAAGAGTGACGTCGTCGCATATTGTAACTCTATATATAGAATTCGAATTTTCAGATTTTAAGAGAGGTAGTTTTGTGGAGTAAAACCTAAACCGAACTTTGGCTGTCTTGGGCAGTATCTTAGGGTTCCATACCCTATTTTACAACAAGATAAGTGATTTACTTCATTAATTCAATTATGTCTTCAATTGTTTATGTGTATGCTTGCATGTTTTCCATGTCCGGCTAATTTACTTATATGTTTGCTTAGATCTATGAAACCTAGGTATTGAATATTGATTGGTTGTCTCTTATCTTAATTGTGATTGACCTAGTATTGCGATAGGTCATTCGTTGTGTTTTTAATGCTTGAGTAATCTTTGTGAACATTAGTTTATAATCACCTAGAGTTATTGTAGGCTAAACATCCAAAGATAACCTTAGAGTTAGTTTATGAATCCTAGAGATTATTTAGGCAATAACCTTAAGGTAGTCTCAATGAGTTAGGGAAAAACGCATACCCTACGACCTTAGAAGACACAACGCGTTAAGAATAAGGACGTGACAATTCAACAACCAATAGGAGATAACTAGGGAGTAGTAGCATCTAGGTAAACACATTTTTAACTATCATACGAGCACACAACAATAGACATAGACTACCCTCACCTTAGCTTAGATTAGATAATTAGATAAGTAGAGTAATCGGTAGAAATACCACCCCCCCAAATCCAATACCCCGATATTCGTACCTTTCAATTTTCTAAAAAATATAAAAAAGAATAAAAAATAATATTCCTCAACCCCAACCTTAGCGTAGTAATTTCTCACTAGCATTCCTATTCCCCTAGAGAACGATATCAAATCCCGAGGCTTACCCTAATACTACACTACAACGATTAGGTTCACTGCCTAGGGTGTTTAAAAACTTGCTCGACGAAAAGGAAGTTCCTTTGACCCCGAACGCACGTTGTACGGGTATCAAAGACGGCGTATCACATTGCTTCCTGGATGTCCAACGCGCTGATGCCACGTACGCTGACTAACAAGAAGAGCTTGGGAATGGGAGATGGAGTTGTGACAGATAAAGGTCACCCGAGCTATCACATCGGAGAAGAACCCGACGCGTCATGAAATCCTTAACAGAAAAACCAAAAGGATCAAATTCAACTGTACAATTATTATCGCAAACAAATTGGCGAACATATATTAAATTTTTGACAATATGAGGGGTGACAAGCACGTTATTTAGGTGAAGGGGTCGAGATGGAGTTGGCAAAATGCTATGACCCATGTTGATGACAGGAATAGAATACCCATCACCAACCGAGACAGACAGATACATACACATATTAAAAACATTAATAAGACTATTAACAGATGCATTAAGATGTAGGCTCGCACCTGTATCCATCTTCCATGCCCATGTTGTGGGATCGTGAAGTGTCCCGGCGGAGAAAGCATGAGGCAATATAGTTTCATGACTCGAAGTTACCGATTGCCCTATAGGATGAGAAAGTGGTCCAATGGGAGTATGTTGTACCTGATGAACAGTGATAGGAGGGGGGGGGCTGTTGGAACAGGTGGCGACTGATGAACAGTACCAGCCGACTGGTGGGCTTGGGCTAATATATTTGATGGGCTAACAAAACCAGGCAAGGGTATTAATTGGTGAACTGGGCTAGGATAATAAAAAGGTGTAGGTGGGCTTGGGTAGTGTGGTACTGGTTGGACTTGTGTGTAGTAAGCTGAAGGCCCAGACATGTTATGCATGGTATTACGAGTGTGGTTATTAGGGGTGTTATTGTTTTTCCCTGTGAGACCAAGCTTGCCCAACTTTTTCATGAGAACTTCCTCAGTGTTCGAGTCATGTGCAAATTTGCACCCCATCCCAAAATGACACGAACCATTTGCAAAGTTAATGCAAGGTTTCCATGATTTAATTTGAGGGTTAGAGGGGTTTCGAGGGATACCTTTGTCGACCATGAGAACAGTTGGAGACGAGGAGGATGCGTCAACAGGAAAAGATAGTGATTTGGACTTCAATCTCATCTATTCGGTGATGAGCATGGACCTAGCCGTCTTAAAGTCAGGAAATACATCCTTATGATGCATGATACCGCACACTTGGTCATATTTCTCGGTTAAGCCTTCGAAAGCGTACGCACCAAATCTTCATCCGGAATGGGAGAATCGAGACTCGCGAGGATGGTGGCAATAGACTCGAGTTTCCCAAAGTAGGTTTCCATTTTTTGGTCTCCAAGACGAAAGGATCGAAGTTCTGCCTTTAATGCATTAGTACGAGAGCGCTTATTGTCCTTAACAATATCAGTGAGAAGATCCCACGCCTCTTTAGCCCGTTTTTGGACGTGCCACAACTAATCGTCGTTGTAAAGAATCAGAAAGCGTGGTAAAGATCCATGATAGAACAATTTTGTCCACCTTGATCTCATCTTGCGTGAAAGGAACGACAATGCTCGAGGAGTTCGCGGTAGAGGTCCCGTGGTTGAATTTGTCTACCTCGTAGCTGTAACATAATTGCTTAAAAAAGAACTCCCACGAGCCATAGTTCCAGTTATTGAGATCTTGTTTAACGGGAACTCTCGTGAGGAGATGATGGTGAGTGACGGTTGATAACTTTTCTGATAGAGGAGTGGTGGGAGGGGTTGTGGATCCTGTCATTTGAGGAGATGAAAGAGTTTACTATGTTACAGAAACTGGAAAGAGAAGTTAATTCTGCTTGTGACCAAAGCACAAGTATCGAAGGTATAATATATTGTGACCAAAGCACAAAACGTTAAATGAAGTTGTTTACACAAGGAGAATTTGAGATTGGTGGCTGAGGGTTGAAAAAGAAGTTACGTTTTAGGATTTGTAAAGGCTACTGATACCATGTTAACTATTAGAGATATTGATTAAGAATGTATTCATTTGATTGATTGAGCTTCTGCAATACATAGACATATATAAATACACATGTGGAAAACTAGAAGGGGGTTGAATAGTTTTACCAATTAAAACTTGTTTTAAACTATTTAGATCGACTTAAGTCAATCTATTCGGTTGTGTGTTGGATGTTGATAAACAAACATATAGAAATATGAATATGTAATGAAAAGATAAAGAGTAAGAAGCACAAAACCACAACGCGAGTATTTATAGTGGTTCGGCTACAAGGACACCTTCCTTGCCCTACTCCACTCCCCAAGTCACCTACTCGAGAGTTCGTAATCACTACACAACACTGACTCCTTATGGTGGAGAAACCTTCACAACGTTGCTTACACTTTATCCGGTACAAGGCTAGATACCGGGTCCTTTTCACCAAGCAGAACCAATCCTATCACAACGTCGCCTACCCTTTATCCGGTACTAGGCTAGATACCGAGTTCCATTACAATGGAGGAACTACTACCCAACACTACACCAGTAACCTAACCCCAAAGGAGATCTACTCCTTACAATAAAATCAATAAGGATAACAATATCCTTTGACCCAATACTAATCTATCTTGTACATCAAATCACACCATATCGAATGTACATCTTAGGCACGTTTCACTAATGCCTTTGACTCGATCTTCAAGACATCCTTCACTTTGCCCATGGGTATTTTGGTTATGGGTCATGGGTCATGGGTTATGGGTATTTCATTAGATACAATGTACCTAATAGATGCAATGCATCTAGTCAAATGGGTATGGGTCAATACCATGGGTTATGAATATGCTCCATGGGTTGTAGTTTTTACCCATTATGATACATACTAGTTATGTATATATTTACCCAAAATGTAAATAATAGTTGTTGTACATATGTATTACTAAATCATAAAATCACTTATATTTGTTTTAGTGTTTTATGTGAAAACGTAAGGTGTGTTAGAAAACTATTGGCTCAAATCATTTACGTATTTTATTTGTTTCGTTAAAATGATTTTACGTTTGTTATCGACAAAACATTAGAAGATCGTAAAATATAAATAAACGTTTTTACGGCTTATTTGTATTAACAACACATATTAGATCAATTCATCTTCTAGAGAGTGGGATGAAGCCCATTACAAATGAGACGGGCTAATAGATAGGTTCGTTAGTGTCACACTGTCATTTTATATTATGATTAGACTATCAACGCAAACGTATATCAGAAGTATGACACTGATTAAATAAATATGCTAACAAAGTTACTATTTTGTGATCTTAATGAACTGTAAACGTGTAGACTAAAACTTGAATTTCAACCAAATCAGGCTTGTAAATAAAAAATAGAAAATGATTGGGAGGCCTAAAATATGTGACTAATTGTGTGCCTAATAGATGTGGCAATAAATTATTGGTTTGTGAAGAAGTGGGTCCCCTGCTGTTCTCAATAGGATACTGACATATATGTTTAGGCATATTATTAGGCATCCCAATCAATGCTCATAAAAAATACTGCGACTAGATGAAAATAATAAAATGCTTAAAACTAGTGGAATTATCTCGACTCAAAGTGACCCAATTTAGTGGCAGGGTACATAACTTTGTGTCGCTGAATTCATGTCTAGTTTGTGTCCTATCAAATATCGTCAACTCAAAGTACAATAATACCGTGAAAGAACGTCGGAGGTGATTTGCACATTTTTAAAGATGATTGAGACATTCAACTGTACAATCAGATAAATCATACTGTAAACATGATATAACTATGTAATGCAAAGAGTTGAATGCCTCAATCATTTTCAAGAGTGTGCAAATCAATTTCCAAGAACATATGATAACGGTGAAAGTGACTATCACCTAGCCCAACCAGTTTTCATTTGTTTCTAAGACACAATACTATAAGTGACAGTGCGCGAGTTTTTTTAGGCTGAAAGTAGCGGTGGTGAGTTACTCACCGCAACCTCAGTACCACACTAGTTTTCTCTCTCCTTTCACTTCTATTCACTCCCACTCACCATATATTCGTTTTTGTCACCCTCACTCACATTTAGAAATATAAACCCACTAAATACCCCATACACACTCACAATACAAATAAAAAACAATTAATTTATAAGAGAGGGCCCACATTTTTGTATCAGTCACTTTGGTGAGCCACTCACCATATGCACCCTATTTGATCGTGAGTTTACATATCTGTTTTGGCAACTCACTCGTGACCAACTCACCTTGGGCGTGAGTTTGGTTCCACTCCGGATAGTCTTACTTAAATTTAAGTCACACATAACTAAAAAACATAATATCTTATACACAGTAAAGCCTTTATAAATTAATAATGTTGAGACATGAGATATTTTATTAATTTAGCGACATATTATTATATCGATAAATTAATAATTTATTAATTTAAAAGGTTTTATGTATGACCTTTAAATTTTCAAGTCAAATATACTAGTTACAATGTATATTAGTTAGAGATGAAAAATAAATTAGAAAAACAAGTTTCAACTTCTTCATTTATAAACCCATTTATAAAAGCACTTTTAACATCCATTTGATAAATTTTGATATCATTAGCACATGGATACGCAAGGAGGATTCGTATAGATTCTAATGTAGCTACTAGAGCATATGTCTCATCAAAATCTATTCCTTCTTGTTGATTGTATTCTTGTGCAACAAGTCTAGCCTTGCTTCGGGATATGATCCCATTTTCATACAATTTATTTTTGAAAACCCATTTAGTATCAATAACGGTTTGATTTTTAGGAGGTGGAACAAGGTTCCAAACATCATTAGTAGCAAATTGATTTAATTCTTCTTGCATTGCTATTATCCAACTTTCGTCTTTAATAGCTTCATTAAATTTTTTGGGTTCTATGGAAGATACAAAACAGAAAAGTTAATTTGTTTTTGAGCTTGTGAACGTAAGGTTCTTTTGTTTAATTTTCCTATAACTATTTTTAAAGGATGAGTTTTGGATTCCTTAACGCTGACAATTTATTTATTTAATGGTTCATCTTCGTCATCTTTCATGTCCTTAATTTGGTTATTTGGAAATTAACTTTCTATTATATCGTCATTTATAAGAGGTTGGGATTTAGGAGGAGGACTTCGTCAAACTTGACATTTAAAGACTCCTCAATTTTTATGGTTTTTTTTATTTAGAATTTCGTAAACTTTACTATTTGGTGAGTATCCTAAGAAAATACATTCGGTGGATTTAGGATCGAATTTGATGCGATAGTATTTTGTGTTTAAAATGAAGCATTTGCTTCCAAAGAAATTGTTAGGAATTAGAAAATTCCATGTTAAAGAGTCGGTCACCCCAATAATGGTCTAGCATATGTTAGCTCGTAGATTTGTCGTTGTTTACGTTATTTATCAGTTTATTAGTTAGTTATTAGTTTAGTTTAGCGTAGTGTAACATCGTGGAGGAAGGACGGGTCTTTACCCACTGTATCCCTGATCCACAGGCCGATAGGAGGTCGTTGTGTCTGTAAGTATAAATACCCCTTCCATCCATGGAAGGGGTGGTGCTTCTCACATAATCTAATATTCCATACTTTTGTGTAAACCTCTAGCAAGAACACCCTCTCTCTCTCTACTAACTCTCTAACTATGGTAAACATGTATTTTGATCATCCAAGACCACCCGAATCATCAACACAATAATTATTTGGATCCTAACAGAAATTATTGTAATCAAGTGAAGGATTTTTGCCTTTAAATAAATTATAAGCAGTCATACTTAAGAAAGGTCTAATTATGATTCTATTTAATATATATGTAGATGTGTCGACGACATTACACCAAAATTTCTGAGGGATTGACTGCTCATTTAACATGGTTCAACTCTTTCTTGTAAAGTACAATTTTTACGTTCAACTACACCATTTGATTGTTGAGTACGTGGAGCCTAGACATTGTGAGTAATACCTGTAGCATCACAAAAAGCTCCGAATTGTACTTCATTGTCAAACTCCCGACCATGATCTGTATGGATCGACACAATAGGATTGTTGTTTTGAATTTTCTTACTTAAGATTTCAATGTGATCAAAAGCTTAAATTTTATTTTTCAAAGTATAGAAGTTTCCTCCGTAACTTTGAATAGCCAATGGATCAAATAAATCCATATGTAAAAATTCTAGACACTAAGTAGTTGAAACCATGTTTTTAGCTTTATGACTCGCATGGACTTTTTTTTCCTATATTACAAGCATCACAAAAATGTTGCTCATATTTTAGTTTTGGCAAATTTCTAACAAGCTCTTTATATGATAACGATTGAATAAGTCGTTATTGGCGTGATCCAATCTTCGATGCCAATGGTTCGAAGTATTATCTATAGAAGTTAGACCAAATTTTATCTCTAGGAGAGTTTTCGATTTTTATTACAAAAAGACCATTTTTCCTAATCCCTTTTCCTATGGTAATGTCGTCTTTTTGCTACCAGTTTTGCTAAATCATCACACTTTTTATCGATGATTTGACTAATTCTAAGTAAGTTAAAGCCTAGATTATCTACGTGACAAACATAATTTATAGTTAGAGAGTTATGAGAGATCGTACATTTGCTAATGATTTTGCTTTTCCCATTACCAAATACTACGTTACCTCCGTCGCCAGCCTTGTAGGATGAGAATATGATTTTATTTCTCGTCATGTGTCTTGTGCATCCATTATCTTTGATCCATTCATTTGGTTCTGAATCAACCTTTAGACATACCTATAAGCACATAATAACTTAACCATTTGGTCCCCAATATCTCATGGGTCCATTTGCGTTATACAAGCAATTTATTTGGTTCAGAAAAGGAAATTGGTTCCAAGGACCAGAGTTAAGTGCTTGGAATTGATTACCATTATGAAATACGTTGTTCCAATCCATTTGATTAAAGTTACTTTTTAGGTAAGGTGCGTTTGGTCTCCTAAATAGTGTCGTGGACGTCGGTCGTAAAAGAGGCTTATTTCTTAGAATTTTGACCATGTTTTAAAGAATGTGGTTGATTAACGTTTCTAACAGTAGCATTAGGTAACTTATTTTTAGTTATAACTACAAACTCATTTCTAGAAGATGTGGTCAAGTCAAATTTTGGTTTTGCTGTACCAAGTGGCCGGATCCCTTTCCAAAGGATCCACTGGATTCGCCTACTCGAAAAATTTATTATCAGCAGTTTTAACAAATTTGGTTTGTTTGTCTTCGCTAGTCAAAGTAATACACTCTGTAAAACCCAGACCATTCTTGTTATTAGTTATTTTATGATAATCAAGTATTTCATCTAAACATTTAGTGCTAAGTCTAGCAATTTTAGACTCAAGACGATCATTTTTAGTTCAAAGATCTAAACACGTTTTGCATTCTAAATTAGTTTCATTCCCTTTTTCAAGTCTTTTTATCATTTCCTTTAGTTCAAAAACTTTATTATCTGAAAGCTCATTTTTAATTTTCAAATGTTTGTTTTTGTTAATAACCTTAAGACTAATTTTGCAAAGTTTGTTATATTCTAAGTTTAATGATTCATCATCTAAAAAAGAACTACTATAGTAAGGAGATTCAAAACGTACCTCGTTAGATTCTTTAGCCATGAGACAAATCTCATCCTTTTCTTCTTCACTTAGACACCATGAGCCGCTAACAAAAGCCTTTTGCTCATTACATAAGTGTTTGGGACAATCACTAACGAAGTGATTTGGATCACGGTACTTGAAACACTTTCAATCATCCTTTCCATTTTTGTCTTCCTTGAATTGTCATCATAGGGTTGTTTCACGAACCTTCCTCTTCTTCTAAATAACTTTTTAAAGTCCCTCACCGCCATATCGTATTCTTCATCTTCGCTCTCAGAGGAAGAAGTGTCTTCGTCACTTGACTTCTTTTTGAATTTTAGAGCTAGTGACTCGTACTTTTCTTTCTTGTCTTTAGAGGCCTCAGAGTCTTTTGCCAATACCACTTCATAGACCTTTAGGTTGCCAATGAGCTCGTCGAGAGAAAAGATTGTCAAGTCCTTTGATTCCTATATTATCATTACCTTTGGTCTCCATTTTATTGGAAGTGAGCTTAGGAACCTCCTTACATGATTACGCTTGGAAAAAGTTTCATCAAGTGCTTGTAATGAGTTAATAATAGTATTAAATTTAGAAAATGCATTATCAATACTTTCCTTATCCGATATTAAAAATTGTTCATATTGTTGGACAAATAATTCAATTTTATTATTTTGAACTTGTTTATTTCCTTGATGAGTGATCACCAAAAAATTCCAAATATCTTTAGTCGTTTATGCATTAAAATTATTTCGCATTCCTTTTTAGGTAAGTCATTATATAAAACCATTTTTGCCTCATTGTTTTTGGAAAGTATTTTCTTTTGTTCCTCTTTTCTTCGTTTGTAAGAAACAACATCCTCTTTGTCTGTAGAGATGCTCTTAAATACTGGCACATAATCACCATCAACAATAATATTTCAAAGAACAATATCTTTAGATTTCACATATGTTTCAAATCTATTTTTCAAATATATAAAAACCGTTAGCTTCAAATAGTGGTAGTCTTTGCATAGATTGCCCTTCTTTATACTTTTCGAATTCAATTTGATCAAAAAAATTTAAAATACAATATACTTTAAAAACCTTTTTAGAAAACCTGCTCTGATACAAATTGTAGAAAGCTAGAAGGGGGGGGGGTTGAATAGTTTTACCGATTTAAATTTAGTTTCTAAACTTTTTAGATCGAGTATATGTGAAACCTTTGAATGGTGAGGTATGGATAATTCAAGACTATAAGTAAAGTAATAAATACGATAAAGTAAAAGAGAAGAAGAGATAGAACCGTAACACAATGATTTATAGTAGTTTGGCTACAAGGACACCTTCCTTGCCCTAATCCACTCCCCGAATACTCAACTCGAGAGTTTTTAAGCACTATGTTAACAAGCTCCTTAACCGGCAGAGAAGCCTCACAACGTCGCTTACACTTTTATTCGGTACAAAGCTAAATACCGAGTTCTTTACAATGGAAGAACCAATCCAACAATACACCTAGCACAACAAGTGTATGATTACAATATGATGAATCAAATAAAATAATCAATTCATTGATCTTGTAATGATGATGAAGCCTAGCAACACTTCTCTTAAAGTTTGCAAGTCTTGTATGTAAAAATCATGATCTCGCCTTTTAAAAAGAACCTTGAGAAACACTAAAAGATTTCTACCAGATGTTATAAAATAAGTACTAGATAAATGATACTTCAAGATGTTGCCTAAGTTCTCGAGTCTTGATGGAATCAGGGTAGATACCCGCACGTGATACATTTAAATACCAAAAGTATTTGAAGGGTAAGATTTATTGTAAAAGAGAAATACTTAAAAGATATTATTTCCAGAAATCTAGAGATTTAGTAAAGCTTATATACTATGGGGTAGTATTTCAGATCTGTAAATCAAACTCAAAAGGGCAAGTAAAAGGATGAGTTTATAGAGCGGGAGTAAAATATCGTATCTGCTTTGGAATGTTTAGGTAAAGCTGAAAGATGCTTTATCGACGGAACAACTAACGAGGTTAACACGTGTTAAACAATGATCAAAATTAATGTGCTGAAGCAAAAGACTCCTTCACCAGACTCAAAGAGGAGTTCAACTCAAGGTTGAGTAATGGAAGCAAGAGCATGGTACAAATTAATTTTTAGATCGTTTAACTGAAGATTACAAAGCATGAAAGGAATTGTAGATCTGGCGTGATCTATAGGGAATTCCTTGTATTACAAGATTCCGTGGGAGGATGACAAGATCATTAAACGAAATGGACCTTGCTAAATATAGAAAGCTAGTTTGGCACGAGAAGGACATGTTGATCTCGTGGTCATAGTGCAGAAATTAAGAAGCCAAGTGACTTAAAAGATTTGATGTCAAGGATTTCAAATAAAAAATACGCAACTACATCGCGGTTTCAGGAAGACTTGTATCGAATTTCTCAGGGAGTTAGGAGAATCAGTAACAAGGAGTCACGGTTCTAATTTATGAAATGATTCCATTCTATCTAATCCCATAAAATAAACCACATTGTTGAATACTAAGCAGATCGAGTCACGATTCAACTAAGTTTATTATCCAATAAGACTGAATCGATGAAACCAATATTCTCTAGTTCATTAACAGTAAGATAATGGTAATCAAAGGAGATTAAAAGTGAGGCTTAGGGGTTCTCATGAAGAGAATCGTCAGACAGTTTAAAAAGTAGTGATAAACTCCAAAACACTTTTTGGTATGAGCTAAATCAATCGCTCAAGAATCGAGGTAATGCCGTTGACTCGTGAAAATGATACAAGACATTATGACTTACGATTATATTTCACTTAGCGTATTTTGAATCCATGAATGGAAGACATTCCATTCTAAAGGAGTCCTTAGATGATTATCATGGGGGGATACCAAGATAATGTTTACAACTGTTATGAAATGAGAAACATTTATGTGAAGATGGTGAGTTTCATATGCATTTTTGAGGAAAATTTTGGACGTGACCATGATAGAGAAGCGACCACATGGATCAATGTTATTGGCGTTCTCTGATCGTAACAGACTATCCCAAGGACCGGAGGATGTAAGAAATTTGTCTTATTTCTCATTGGATTTAAACTTAGTTTCCAGTTACAGCGTAAAAGCGTAACGGTGTGTGCTAAGGTTAAGTTCAGTGGGAAGTGAGGAAAAATGATTTATTGGCCAAAAATGGTAATTTGCAACTCTAAGTTGAAATATACTAGAGAAAGGATATTTTTCCTGGGCCCCTTGTGTGAAAAAGATTTATGAAAAGCATGGGCATGCAATTAAAGTGCCTGAAGCACTATGCGAGGAAAAATCAAGTATCACGAGATCAAGAAAGGAAGAAAGTATTACAGGATATACATCCATGTCTGATACTTTCAAAAATATTAGAAAAGTGCAAAGGGGTATACTCATATACCCTAAACTCAACCAGAATTTTGAGTTGTAATTCAACCTGAAGTTTGAATCTGACTTAGCTGGGCTTAGCTAATGATAAGTATGTTACTACTTTGGTATTGAATTAATTTCTGTGAGTTAGGTGTTTCAATGTTTTGCTCGGGACCTCTTGGTACAGTGAAAGATTCTTTTGTTGTTATATTTACACAAGTGGGAGTCTGAAAGGATTGTATGTAAACACATAGCATCTTTCACACTTGCCTTGATGGAAATTCCGAAGGGCCACACCGGTGCACACTAAATGGGATGACACAAGTGGAAATAAGAAATGAGTTATGAAATGAAATGAAAGAGTTGCGGAAATGAAAATATGGCGTTATTTTCATTAAGGGACTAAACGGTTATTAACCAAAGTCTAATCTTTATCCTAGATAAATATTAGAGGGGATTAAAATGACAAAGACAACCCCTTTCCGATCAGTTTCAAGTTTATATTAATTTGAGGCTATTTTGGTGGGATCATCACTAAACACATATAACAGCACTCGGTTTTTGTAAGTAACCCAAATCTGGGTTTGAGTGATCTTCTAAGTGATTACCCATTCGTTGGGTACCTACTTGGTATGTGTGAAAACACATGCCTTTTCTTGATCAAAAACTGACCCAAAATAACCGGAAACGAGCCGTTAATGCCTAATATTTGTTTGTTTCTTGAATTTATGCATGTGCAGGTACGAATATCAGAAAACAGAAAAAAGAAAGCCAAAACAAAAGAAAACCGAGCACGAGAATGAGAAGAATGCAAAAGCGGATGCCGGGACGCAGTTTTATGCGTTTTGGATGCTCAAAGATATATTTTACGGAGTTTTGGGACATGTTCGGGAAGATTTCACTTTAAACCTTTCACTTTATCCATAATTTACACTTTACACCCCTCACTTTACCAATTTACACAAATTATCCCTCATTAATCCCATTCATCCCATTTTCTATTTTTTACCCTTTCCATTTCCTAAATTTCACCTTTGGTCCTTATCATTTGCAAAATTTCATAAATGATCCTTATTATTTTAACTATACAAATCCTTAAACATAATACTAAATCCAAAAATAAAAACCCACTACTCTTAAAGCACAAGCCCAAGCCAACCTTTATCACTCTTGACCCCAGCCATATACAAACTGACCCCCTTCCATCTAGACTTACGACCCCAGCCAAACTCGTTTGAACCTTCCCTTTTATCCTTCCAGTCAAACCAGTCAACTCCTAATAAAATACCAAAACGCGCCCAAAACCCATTTTCACTATTCATATTCCCTTTCATTCACCATTTACCCTGCTCCCCCCCCCCCCACTTTTACCCAACTTAAGTACGCCATCTAGAAGGTACTGACTTGTCAGAAGCCATGTCAGCAATCCGTGTGAGGGAATGACTAGATGTACAAAAGAAAGCTTCTGATTGGTGAAGCCACATCACAAGTTTGATCTGGAGGCTCTAATTGATTGAGATGACACATATGAAGATCAATGGCTCTGATTAGAAACCCAGAAGCTTCTGAGTGAAGCCCTAGCTCAAGGCTCAGCTATAAATACCTCCATCCTTCATAGTTGGAATTTGTCCAATTTTCACTGTCATTAGAAAGTTGTTACCATTTAAATTCTGTCTTTTACTGCTTTTAAATAGTTTAGAATTAGTTGTAATTTCATTCTTAACATTGTAATTTCATCTTGTTAATTGCAAAATTATTTCCATTTTACCTTGTCTCAATCTTAATTCAGTCTTTAATTTGTTTTTATTACTGTTTCATTAGCTTAAATTCATGTATACTAAGCTCATATAAGCTCAATATAGCTTGTATGAGCATTTCATTGTTTACTTTGCTTTAATTTCAACATTTAAAAAAAAGTCAAAATAAGTCAAAATTAAAAAGTCAAGTCAGTTTTTGATTAACTTCTGATTTTAAGTTGTTAAATAGTTGATCTTAATGTTTTTTTGTTCATTTTAATTCTAGTTTCAGTCATGTTTCAGTTAGTTTAGAAGTTAAACTGTTTTTGGTCACACTAAAGGAGTGTTTAGTTTACACATCTTTTAGAAATCAAGTCATTTTGATAAGTTAATTTTGAGTCAATTGATTTTTGTTACTGGTTTTAAAACTTCTTTGTTCAAAGTTTCAAGTCTTTCAAGTCACATACATATTTTCAAGTTCATTTTGCTATTTGTCTTACAATTCTCATTTCTGTCCCAAAGTTGTTTTTTGTCAGTTTTCACAAGCAATTTAAGTCATTTTAGTTTGTTATAAATTTTTAAAAAAATTAAAAATAGCAATTTCATTAGCCTGTTTTACTTTTTTCCAAAAGGAAAAAAATCAAAACATCATATGATAGGGCTGCTAGTAGTCCTAAGTTGGTGGTTTGTTGCTCTTTTGCTCTGTGCACCTTGTCCAAGTAAGCTCCTTCTAATATGATTTTCTGCTTATATGATTGACGTATTTGCTTGATTCCTGTTTCTATTTGTAGTTTAGAATATGTAATTTACCTATTTGCCCTTTGTTAGGTCTCTAGAGCTTATTTTGGTGCTTATTTTAGCTTGCATTTAGCCCTTTCTGCCTCCCCTTGTCTACTGCTACAGCAACCTTTATTTAGTACTTATTTCCTTTAGATTTAAGCTTATTTTCTTATTATAGATTAGATATAGTTTAGTATTTCTTGTTGAGTATCCTCCCCTTAGCTTAATGTAAGTTCTATAAGTTCCTCTAAGCTTTTAGTGCATTTAAAACTGTTGGTGTTGCTTATCCTAGAATCTGTTTTGATTTTGTAGACTATAGCTCAAATCAGTGCTTATTTGCCTTTTATTTTAGCTTATTTTTATATTGATTGCTCAATCAAGTTAGTTTAGTAAGTTTCCCCTTTTCCTTAGCTGCTTATCTTAGGTGCATTAGTTTTTTGGATTTTTGTTTGTTAAGTTGCAATCAGATCATTTTAGGGTTATTATACAAAGAAGTCACTAAAGTTTGTGTGAAATTTGTCCTAAGTCATTAAAGTTTCAAAGTTGTCATCCAAGTTACTAAACTATAAAAAACAAACACGTATATAAATTAAGTGATTTTTACGTATAATTCTTTGATAAGTTAAGTAACATAAATGTCATGTCTCTACAAGTTCAGTTACCTGAATGACAACTTTCATAAGTTCAGTAACCTGGATGGCAACTTTCATAAGTTTAGTAACCTGAATGACAACTTTGAAACTTTAGTGACTTAGGAAAAATTTTGCGCAAACTTTAGTGACTTTTATGTATAATAACCCTTTTACATTTTATTAGTGTTTATCTTGCTTATTTTACCTTGTTCTCTCCTTCTAATCTGCTTATAAAGGTGTTAATAAGATAAGTTAGATTTTACAAAGTTGTGTTTTTAGCCTATATGTTAGTTTTCTTAAGCGAAAAGTATAAAGCCTAAAGCAAAATAAAAAAAAGTAGCAAAAAGGTACTGCCTGGGATTCGAACCCAAGTCAGTAGCCTTCCACACACCAAGCCCCACAAACAAAACCAACTACCATCTGTGCCAATACTTTACCCGCGTCTTAGTTTACACAAATAAACCATTTAACTCCTCTTTTCTTTTTAAGCCTTTAAAGTCTGATTAGCTTATTACCAGCTTATTTAAAAAGCTTTTAACAAGTTTCCTATTTTTCTCTTAATCTGCATATGAAAATGTACTTTTCATGAATTTTTGGCATTTTTCCATTTAGTTTTATATTTTTAATAATTAGATTTTACGTTTTTAGTTTTTAATTCATAATAAATAAATAAAAACTCAAACAAATATTCCGCTTTTTCCTAAAATCTTATTTTATCGTATTCTTCGTAGGAAAATTAGATTTACATTCCTAGATTCATTATTTCAAATAGTTTACATTTTAGGCTTGGGTTTTTCCCAAGCGCGCTCGTTTTTACGTTTTTCTTACGTTTTAAGTTTTAAAAGTGTCATTTTATCATTTTACATGTTTTAAGAGTTAAATTTAGTTTACGTTTCATAATTGTAGCTTAAATCCCTTTTATTTGGTTTTAATTCGCGTTTTTAAATTCCCGTAGTTGCGTTTCTAGGATTAGATTGTGTTTTCGGTTAAAGGTGCTTTACTTTATTGTTTTATATGCTTAATTAGTTCATTTTAGTTTATGTTTCATTACCGTAGTATACAAACCCATTATTTGCCCTTTTTCCTCATTCAAAATCACGTTATCGCGACTCAATTTGAAATCTCCATTCATCCTTCGTTGGGAGAACGACCCGGGAAATACTTATTGCCTTCGTATTTCTTCAGAAAATGTCTATACTACGAATTTGAACTATCACTTCTACAGGTTCTATATCTGATGTATGTGTTATGTAAGTGGGTTATAGAGAGTTGGAAGTCAAGTTTTGGGTTCTTGTTCAAAAACCTTCATCTTGTGGCCTAGGCGTTAATGTTTACTAGTTGGTCTCCTGGTCGTTTTCTGTAAGTTAGAGTTTGTTAACTCTATTTGGTGCTTCTTCCATTCATATTACATTAGATGGTGTTTTGGCTGATTTATATCTTCTAGGCTTTAACGCAATGGTATGATGGAAGTCGTCTGGAAGTTTGGATTGTTTTCACCCTTTTGTTATCGATTTGATGTGTGTTCAAGATTCCGATTTTGAGATCATCGTGGGTTGGTTTTTTGGTAAGTTGGGTTACATAAGACCTATTGCTGGATGTTCGGTCTGAATTGCAGTGTGTTATATGGCGAATTAGGCAATATTCTTATTATTGCAGATGCAAATGATCGTGCTTTTGGTGGCATTTGGTGACCAGCAGATATAGTGGGTTTGATGATGTTGTTTGTTGTTGGTTAAGGTTTGGATAACCTATGAATTTTTCCAGCTGGGTTCGTCTTGATCTTCACGTCTTCTCCTCATGACATGTTGAGTGGGTTTGGAGAGATGTAAGTTTTTTGGGACGTTAGGGTGTCTTGGTGTACTCTATTTTTCTAGTTCTTATGATCCGATCTGTATTGGCTACACTCATAAATTAGAAAAAATTCGGGATCATGGGTTTGTGTTTGTGTTGGTAGGATGTAGTGCCGATTATATGATGTGTATATGTCGTGACTATGATATCATGTCGGATCATTTTTGCGTTGGAGTGCTGGCTATTTCCTTGGTGTCGATTCAATGCATAAGGTGCTGTTCATTTCGGATGGTACTTGGGCTCAGCTTATGGAATTAGACAGCTTGATCATGGTGCCATTGTTTTCGTGGTATTCATGGTTCTCATCGACCTATTGTTTGGACAACATACATGCCTGAGGTCCTTGTGGGTTCGCTGATTGAAAGTTAGGGTTACCATTAACTCTATTCGTGGGTGTTTGCTTATTGTTACTCGTTTTGCCTGGACCTGGTCTACACTCTTAAGTTGAAGGCTGCGAGTACATTTTGCTGGAAGTTAGGCTCTTTCGACCTCTTTTTCTGTTCGGATGTTATGCCTTATGGTTAGTGGTTATGAGAGAGTTTGCTCGATTTTTCGGGTACTTCGGGATGTTAGGGTCTTGTAAACCCTATGCGTTGCTTTTGGCAGATTCATTTGTTTGGATTCCATTTTGATTATTACATTTATATTGGATCTGCTTATGTGAGTACTAGTTTGGAGTACATGTTGTTTGGGTACGCACATCATGGTTTAGTCGAATCTTTCTGTCGTCGTCATTCAGCCTGTGAGGGCGCATTTGGAAGTTAGGGTTGTCCTGGCCCTATGAGTATGTGTCTTATCCGTACTTATTGGTTCTCATTCATGTGTTGCGAATGGTGAAACTTTTGAGTTGTTGAAGTTTACTTGCCGGTAAATTTTCTTGGCGCCATTTGTTTTGACGATTTTCATTGATGGAAAGCATTGGTGGTTACATGGAAGGGCTTCTACATGTGGGTTTGCATCTTTTATTTCGGTTACGGATTTATCACTTTTGATGGTTTGTTGATCCACATGGAAGATGTAATGGAGTGCTATGATGGATATGAAGACTCAGTGTCATGTACGTGAATAGGCCTAAATGTTTTTATATTTATTATAGTCATTATAGTTTTTATATTTTATTGTAAGTTATAAGAATGGCGTGTCATTCTTATATAGTGGTATTAGTTGTTGCTAGTTGTGCATGTAAGTGTTTGTTGGGACTGAGATTGTAACGCCCCGACCCGACAAAGGTAAAGGAATCACAAGTAATGGTGTCATATCAAAGCAAACATAAATATCCAAAAGAAGTCTTAATATAAATACTGAAATAAATCAAGTCAAAATGACTTCAATAAATAGGTCCCAACGGAAAAATAAACTCCAAATAAAATATCCGAAATATTAAGTCTTAAATGGCATCATAAGATCAAAGCTAAATATCTCTAAGGTAAGTCCACTCAGCACTCATCCCAAAGCAAAACCCAGCTCCAATGCTTAGATACCTGCCGCGGAAGAAAAGAAATGCGGCTGAGCTTCAAAAGCCCAGTGAACAGATATACAAGCAAAGCGAATACGAAACGAAACCAAATACGAAATAAAGTTAAAGAAAGATAGCAAAATCATAATCATTTCAAAGTATAAATCAGAATAATAGAATAAGTTTTATAGTTAACTACCTCGAGCCCAGACACATATATCAGATCATAATCATATTCATATTCATACAAGGCAACATTTGTAGGGGAGACCTACCAGAGTTATGAAGGACGTGCATGCACGCAGCATCAATCATCAGATAACATATAGCATATAACATATAACATATAACATATAACAGATACCAGATCTAGGATGCATCCATACGCCCCACAAACATATATTGGTAATATAATATAACTTGAGCTCATAACAGATAACAGATAAGGGACGTGGCAGAACTTCACTCTACTGCCCTAGAGTCATGTCAGAAGTGCATCACTGACACGGACATGGAACCCCCATGACTAGTTATTATTTTGGCTCGGGTGTCAAACTATCTTAGGTCAAATCAGAATGTCAAAACTGACACAGATCATACTTTATCAGAAGATTAATCATGTTTTCAAAATCAAGGTTTTCATATCATATAGTTCAAAATCAGATGTTTTATAATTCAAAAATCAGAGTTCAGATAAGCAACAGCTCAAACAAACAAAATGGGGTTCATAGCAAAGGCTTAGGAAATCCTAATATAAAAGCTAACGAAAAGAAAACGTTATAAGGAACCTTTACTGAAAAGGTCAGAATATCTGTACCTTATTCCAAAGCAAATGATCGAAAAGCAGAAATACGGAAAGCAAAGGATTACTCCTTCTTCACAGAACCTATACACATTAACGGTCGTACATGTTATTTATGATTCCATAATCGTCGAAGTGATCTTTTAATATTTGGTGTTTATACTCAATGTACTTAGTGATCTTAATACTTTAGGGTTTTATAATTAAATGAGACTTAAGTGTTTTATAAACAATATCGTAGATTAAGGTTCATTATGTCATTTATTAAAGTTTAGGGTTAAATGTGAAAATAGTTTAAACGTCATAACTCACACATGAAATAACGAATTAATATACTTAGCTTCAAACCCTAATCGACTCTCATTTATGTTCTAGGGTTTTCTCATTCTTTTAATATTATATCTACGTGCGTTTACTTTATATGTTACGTCATTTAATGACTCATTAATCTTGTTTATTTACTCAACACGTTCATGTCTTAATCATATGTTACTCATATATATGTTATACGTCAACTTTTATATCCATGCACGTTTATGATTTCATGTGACCCCAAAAGTTACTTATTACTCGGATTAGTTACACATCTACGCACACATGATACACGGTTCACAAACCAATTAAGGTTCGGTTCACACATCACTTAGGGTTTAGGTTTCACATGATCTTTACTCGTTTAATACACGTTCAAAAATTCTTATATGGTTCGGCTTGTATATAGGGTTCGGCTAACATGTTTTAAGCAATACCTTAACTCTCTACATACTTTACATATTCACGTTTGCATGTTTATATAAGGTCCGATTATATATATATATGGTTCGGTGTATATATAGCTTGACATACTAATGATCCGATTCACAAAACATATTCAATACATGTTCTCTTTAATAATTATAAGGTTCAAGTCATTATGGTTTGCCTTGTTTGGTTTCGTACGGCTCGACCACAAAAGAAAAACACAAAACTCAACCAAACGAAACATATTACAATATATATACGTAAGGTGTAATAAGAGAAGACGAATAAACACGTTATACCTTAGCTTTGATGAACAAAACTCGCGACACCAAGGTTGTTAGGGTTCGGCCGAATGGAAGAAAAGAAAAGAGAGAGACAACAAAACTAGGGTTTCAATTTCATGTAAATGTAGTGTATATATAGGTAGTACAAAAATGTTTCTAGGTTTTGATGGGTTGGGTTTCAGCTTGGGTCCAACCGAACAAACAAAACAAACGCCCTTTGGGCTCTCGGCTCTTGATCCAAACGAAACAATGCAACGCGGCCCAACATATTAGCGAAACGTTTAAATCTTTCGTCGTACCAAAATCGATCACGTACACACATTCGTTAAGTTTTTATTATTCGTAAGTTAAGTTTTAATTTCGTTAAATGATTATAAACGTATTTTACGTATTTTATAATTTTCGATTCCAAGGGTATTTTAGTCTTTAATCATGTTTTAGATTTTCAGGTTTTACAATTCTTCCCCTCTAAAGAAAAATTTTCGTCCTCGAAAATTGAAATGAAACGAAACGAAAACGAAATGAGAACATACCAACTATTCAAAGAAATGAGGATAACTAGCTCGCATCGACTCCTCGGTTTCCCAAGTAGCCTCACGTTTCGGGTGATTTTTCCAAAGAATCTTAACGAACGGAATGACTTTATTTCTCATGACTCTTTCTTGCCTTTCTAAAATAGCTTCCGGTTCTTCAGATAAAGACATATCGGATTGAATTTGATCAAACGGATAAGAAGCAACGTGTAACGGATGATAGTTATATCCCCTTAGGAGAGATACATGGAACACATCATGAACATGCGATAACTGAGGCGGAAGTGCTAATCGATACGAAACTTCTCCTATACGTTCCAGAATTTCAAACGGACCGATGAATCGAGGACTGAGCTTGCCCTTGATTCCAAAACGTTTCACACCTCTAAACGGCGAAACTTTCAAAAATACACGATCTCCAACCCGAAATTCTAAATCACGACGATGCTTGTCGGCATAACCTTTCTGACGAGACCTAGCTTCCTTCAGCTTTTCTCTAGCAACAGCTACTTTCTCATTAGTGATCTCAATCATTTCCGGACCTTCAATTAAACGTTCACCTACTTCATCCCAACAAGTAGGTGCTCTACATTTCCTCCCATAAAGAAGTTCAAACGGTGCTGCCTTAATGCTAGCATGCCAACTGTTGTTGTATGCAAACTCTACTAAACACAAATATTCATCCCAACTGCCAGTCCATTCCAAAGCACAAGCCCTTAGCATGTCCTCTAAGGTCTGAATAGTCCTCTCTGACTGACCATCTGTTTGAGGATGAAATGCCGTACTAAAATTAAGTCGAGTACCCCAAGCTTTTTGCAAACCTTTCCAGAAACGAGAAGTAAAACGCGGATCTCTGTCGGACACAATAGATGCCGGAGTACCATGAAGTCTAACGATCTCTTGCTGAAAAATCTCCGCCAATCTACCAATACCATAATCCTTTCTGATTGGTAAGAAATGAGCAGATTTGGTTAGTCGATCAACAACTACCCAAATCGCATCATGCTTCTTCCGAGTAAGAGGTAGTCCAGTCACAAAATCCATAGATATCTTATCCCACTTCCATGTTGGAATATCCAATGGCTGTAACAATCCACTAGCCCTTTGATGTTCAATCTTAACCTGCAGACAAATCATACATTTCGACACAAACGTCGCCACATCTTGCTTCATGCCATTCCACCAAAAGTACTGCTTCAAATCCCTATACATCTTGGTAGAACCAGGATGGATAGTGAAAGGAGAACTATGAGCTTCAGTCATAACTTTCTCACGAAGTACCGGATCATTGGGAACACAAAGCCTATCTTCATACCATACAATTCCGTCATTATCAACCTTAAACTCCGTCTGCTTACCTTCTTCAACATTTTGCGCCACGGCCCACAGCTCACCATCATCTTTCTGAGCTTCTTTAATTTGCAGTATAAGGTTCGACTCCACCTTCATACTAGCTCAGTATCCATCAAAACCTCGTACGCATAGCTCAACATCCAAACTCTCTAAGTCTCGAAAAATCCTAGGTTCAATCTCGATACTTGCAAGAATGCCTGATTTCCGGCTAAGTGCGTCAGCAACTACATTAGCCTTACCTGGATGGTACTGAATGTTGGTGTCATAATCCTTAAGAAGTTCTAACCATCTTCTTTGTCTCATGTTAAGTTCCTTCTGAGTGAAAATATACTTGAGACTCTTATGATCAGTGAATATATCACACGTCTCTCCATACAAGTAATGTCTCTAGATCTTCAACGCGAACACCACTACGGCTAACTCAAGGTCATGAGTTGGGTAATTCTCTTCATAAGGTTTTAGTTGCCTCGAAGCATAAGCTATTACCTTTCCATGTTGCATCAAAACACAGCCCAATCATTTCTTAGATGCATCACTGTAAATTTGAAATCCTCCAGAACCAGATGGAAGAGTCAAAATAGGAGCGGACACCAATCTCCGTTTCAACTCTTCAAAACTCTTCTCTCGTTCATCCGTCCATACAAACTTTTCACCTTTTCTCATCAGTTGGGTTAGGGGTAGAGCTAAACGAGAGAAACCTTCAACAAAACGTCGGTAATAACCAGCAAGTCCTAGAAAACTCCTGACCTCAGTCACTGTCGTAGGTCTTGGCCATTTAGTGATAGCCTCAACTTTAGACGGATCCATGGTGATACCATCAGCAGATACAATATGACCAAGGAAAGCGACTTGTCTTAACCAAAACTCGTACTTGGAAAATTTGGCGTACAACTTCTTCTTCCTCAGAATCTCCAAAACTATCCGGAGATGTTCTTCATGCTCTTCTTCAGACTTGGAGTAAACTAAAATGTCGTCGATGAAAACGATAACGAACTTATCGAGGAACTCATGGAAAACACGATTCATTTGATCCATAAACACAGCAGGCGCATTTGTCAAACCAAAAGGCATAACAAGGAATTCGTAATCACCATATCTGGTACGAAACGCGGTCTTAGGAACATCTTGCTCCTTCACACGTAGCTGATGATAACCAGATCTCAGATCAATCTTCGAAAAGAACTTAGCTCCTTGCAGTTGATCAAACAAATCATCAATACGCGGCAGAGGATAATGGTTACGAATGGTAATACGATTGAGTTTACGGTAGTCGATACATAGACGCATGCTTCCATCCTTCTTCTTCACAAACAAAACAGGTGCACCCCATGGAGAAACACTGGGTCGAATAAATCCATTTTCTATCATCTCTTGTAGTTGTTCCTTCAACTCCTTCAGTTCTATAGGTGCCATACGATACGGAGCCTTCAAAATCGGTTCAGCACCAGGAATTAACTCAATGCTAAACTCAACTTCTCTAGCTGGGGGAAGACCAGGGAGTTCATCGGGAAAAACGTCGGTGAATTCGCAAACAACAGAAAGATTTTCAATGTTAGGACTCTCCAAAGATGTGTCCTTAACAGATGCCAGAAAACCTTGTCACCCATGAGCAATCATGGTCCGTGCCTTCATAGCGGAAATGAGCTTAACAGATTTGAGAGGTTGAGAACCATGATAAACGAATTCAGGATGTTTTACGTCTCCAAAGATCACCGTTCTAGCATAGCAGTCAATTGAAGCTCTATGATAAGCCAACCAATCCATGCCTAGAATGATATCAAAGTCGACCATATCGAGAGGATACAGACTTGCAAAGCGAATACGATCATCAAAACGAAGATGACACTTAACGTATTTATGATCAATGATTATGTGGTTTTTCATAGGCGTAGAAATCGATAAGTGATTTGTTAATGGTTTGGGCTTCATATTAAGTTTCTTAGCAAATGTGACAGATATAATGGAGTGTGTGGCACCGGTATCAAATAAAACGAAGACAGAATAATCATCAATGAAAAGAGTGCCCGTAATGGTACCTGAAGTGCGCTCCGCCTGATTCCGAGTAGTAGCATAAACACGTCCAGTAGTAGTTGGCGGCTTGATGTAGTTTCCAGGAATCACCGGGTTCTTCTTAGGGCAATCCTTGATCTTGTGAGCAGTAGAACCACAAGAGAAACATCCACCAGTGGCCTTGAAACACGGTCCCGGATGAGCCTTTCCACAAGTAGTACAGATAGGTGGGGGAGGCAAAACCTCAGTTGTCCTTTGCTGACCAGAAGATCCTGAAGCACGACCCTGATTTGATCCTCGAGCTGACTGATCTTTGTTGTAACGCTGGTTATTGTTACCTTGATTCTGACGATCATTTCCATTCCTACCAGCATTTCTATTATCTTGACTCCTCGCCTCAGGGCGCCTAGAGTCAACATTCCTTCCTGACTGACCCCGCTGATCATAACTCCTATCCACTTGACCTCTCGAATCATAACTCCTACCAGAATTTCCCTTATAATCATTGCTTTGAGTCCTACCTTGAATCCGATCACCATCGCGGTTACGCTTGTTGGAACCCGAAACCTCATGAAAGATCTCAATGTTACGAGCTGCGTCATTGCAGGCCGACACATTCTCATACTCAATATTAAGCAGTCGGTCCAACACCCACTTCTTCAGTCCCCACTTGAAGTGCTTAGCTTGGTGCCTACCATCTCCAGCAATCGTTCCCACAAAACTTACCAGCCTCATAAACCAACTCATGTACTCATTAGAGTTCTCATGATCAAACTGGTAGATTGCCTGATAATCCCTCTCATACCTTTGCTGCTCAGCATCAGGGAAGTAACGGTTATAGAAGATAGTCCGAAACTTAGTCCAGGTAAAGTAATAGCAAAAGCATCTCCTCCTCTTGCTTGTTTGAGTGCCTTCCACCAATTTAAAGCATCACCTTCCAACTTAAAGGCAGCCAAACGAGTCTTAAACTCGTCTCCACAACCCAATACTTCAAACAGCTTCTCAATATGAGTGATCCAGTCCTCGGCCTCAGTGGGAGTAGCAGCAGTGCTAAACGAAAGAGGCTTGAGCTTACCGAAATGCTCGAGCCAAGTGTGAATGCTTGTGGGTTGATTTCCTCCACCACTACCCGAAGCACCAGTCTGATTACGAATGTTGTTGATCACCTGTTCCATCATCTCAGGTGTAGTAAGACCAGGGAAAAGAGTGTTGAGGGCATTAGCAATCGCAGCATCAATGTTAGTAGCATCATCGTCTCCATCCACGCTACCGGTAGTACGAGTTTGAACCATCTGAACGATATTCAAACGATTAGCAAAATGAACAAAGGTGAGATACGAAATGGAAGTACGCAGAAGGAATCCTAAAGTCTACCCAAATCCTCACAGGTCATAACCTAAGCTCTAAGGGTCTCAAAACCTAGGCTCCATATGTCACAGGTCCTGACTACAAGTCGTAAACCTGGGCTCTGATACCATAAATTGTAACGCCCCGACCCGACAAGGGTAAAGGAATCACAAGTAATGGTGTCATATCAAAGAAAACATAAATATCCAAAAGAAGTCTTAATATAAATACTGAAATAAATCAAGTCAAAATGACTTCAATACATAGGTCCCAGCGGAAAAATAAACTCCAAATAAAATATCTGAAATATTAAGTCTTAAATGGCATCATAAGATCAAAGCTAAATATCTCTAAGGTAAGTCCACTCAGCACTCATCCCAAAGCAAAACCCAGCTCCAATGCTTAGATACCTGCCGCGGAAGAAAAGAAATGCGGCTGAGCTTCAAAATCCCATTGAACAGATATACAAGCAAAGCGAATACGAAACGAAACCAAATACGAAATAAAGTGAAAGAAAGATAGCAAAATCATAATCATTTCAAAGTATAAATCAGAATAATAGAATAAGTTTTATAGTTAACTACCTCGAGCCCAGACACATATATCAGATCATAATCATATTCATATTCACACAAGGCAACATTTGTAGGGGAGACCTACCAGAGTTATGAAGGACGTGCATGCACGCAGCATCAATCATCAGATAACATATAGCATATAGCATATAACATATAACATATAACAGATACCAGATCTAGGATGCATCCATACGCCCCACAAACATATATTGGTAATATAATATAACTTGAGCTCATAACAGATAACAGATAAGGGACGTGGCAGAACTTCACTCTACTGCCCTAGAGTCATGTCAGAAGTGCATCACTGACACGGACATGGAACCCCCATGACTAGTTATTATTTTGGCTCGGGTGTCAAACTATCTTAGGTCAAATCAGAATGTCAAAACTGACACAGATCATACTTTATCAGAAGATTAATCATGTTTTCAAAATCAAGGTTTTCATATCATATAGTTCAAAATCAGATGTTTTATAATTCAAAAATCAGAGTTCAGATAAGCAACAGCTCAAACAAACAAAATAGGGTTCATAGCAAAGGCTTAGGAAATCCTAATATAAAAGCTAACGAAAAGAAAACGTTATAAGGAACCTTTACTGAAAAGGTCAGAATATCTGTACCTTATTCCAAAGCAAATGATCGAAAAGTAGAAATACGGAAAGCAAAGGATTACTCCTTCTTCACAGAACCTATACACATTAACGGTCGTACATGTTATTTATGATTCCATAATCGTCGAAGTGATCTTTTAATATTTGGTGTTTATACTCAATGTATTCAGTGATCTTAATACTTTAGGGTTTTATAATTAAATAAGACTTAAGTGTTTTATAAACAATATCGTATATTAAGGTTCATTATGTCATTTATTAAAGTTTAGGGTTAAATGTGAAAATATTTTAAACGTCATAACTCACACATGAAATAACGAATTAATATACTTAGCTTCAAACCCTAATCGACTCTCATTTATGTTCTAGGGTTTTCTCATTCTTTTAATATTATATCCACGTGCATTTACTTTATATGTTACGTCATTTAATGACTCATTACTCTTGTTTATTTACTCAACACGTTCATGTCTTAATCATATGTTACTCATATATATGTTATACGTCAACTTTTATATCCATGCACGTTTATGATTTCATGTGACCCCAAAAGTTACTTATTACTCGGATTAGTTACACATCTACGCACACATGATACACGGTTCACAAACCAATTAAGGTTCGGTTCACACATCACTTAGGGTTTAGGTTTCACATGATCTTTACTCGTTTAATACACGTTCAAAAATTCTTATATGGTTCGGCTTGTATATAGGGTTCGGCTAACATGTTTTAAGCAATACCTTAACTCTCTACATACTTTACATATTCACGTTTGCATGTTTATATAAGGTCCGATTATATATATATATATGGTTCGGTGTATATATAGCTTGACATACTAATGATCCGATTCACAAAACATATTCAATACATGTTCTCTTTAATAATTATAAGGTTCAAGTCATTATGGTTTGCCTTGTTTGGTTTCGTACGGCTCGACCACAAAAGAAAAACACAAAACTCGACTAAACGAAACATATTACAATATATATATACGTAAGGTGTAATAAGAGAAGACGAATAAACACGTTATACCTTAGCTTTGATGAACAAAACTCGCGACACCAAGGTTGTTAGGGTTCGGCCGAATGGAAGAAAAGAAAAGAGAGAGACAACAAAACTAGGGTTTCAATTTCATGTAAATGTAGTGTATATATAGGTAGTACAAAAATGTTTCTAGGCTTTGATGGGTTGGGTTTCGGCTTGGGTCCAACCGAACAAACAAAACAAACGCCCTTTGGGCTCTCGGCTCTTGATCCAAACGAAACAATGCAACGCGGCCCAACATATTAGCGAAACGTTTAAATCTTTCGTCGTACCAAAATTGATCACGTACACACATTCGTTAAGTTTTTATTATTCGTAAGTTAAGTTTTAATTTCGTTAAATGATTATAAACGTATTTTACGTATTTTATAATTTTCGATTCCAAGGGTATTTTAGTCTTTAATCATGTTTTAGATTTTCAGGTTTTACAGATGAGGGACATCACCCTCATCCATTGTACTTCAATGTTTTTTGGTGTAATAGTATTTTACCAGGGTATATTAACGACAAAGACCAAACAAACAATTCTTGAGGATTGTTTGGTCAGTTTGGGCCAAACCTGCCATAAGGGGTATTTGTGTTTTGTTTAACTAGGATTATTTTGAAGTAGTTTTAAAATCCTCCTTTGATCCATATATATACAAAATTTGTCAAGAGGGTTTTACACACATCTCAAAACTCCTCAAAGAACCCTAAATTTATCCCCTCTCCTCTCTCTCTTTGCGTTCGGAGGAAACACACCAAAAGGGTTAAACCCTTTTTGTCGGTCACTTCAAGTTGACCCGTAGTCGACATAGTTGACTCCCTAGTCAACCCAAGAACCAAAACCCAAAGGGTTTCTAACCCTTTGGTCGATTGCAAGGTTTCACGTGATTATGGTTTTCCCAAAACCCTAATCAATACCCTTTTGATCTTGAAATACAACTAGGGTTTTAACCCAAGTTTGTACTCACCCACCTTGTGATAGGTTAGTAGCCCTAGCCCTACCTGTGTAGTACTGGTGGATATCTAATGCAGCCCTAGTTTTGATATTCTCAAGATACCCGAATCAAGGACATGAAGGATCAAGAAAGGTAAAGAAGGTGTGTTGTGTAGCTGAATCAAGTAAAGAAGCTCACTTCTAGCATGATTAACAAGTAAGTTTTCTCAACATTCTTTTTATGTGTTAAACGTATGTTATATCACTGTTTAGAAGTCCTGTACACAAGGGTTTTGGTCTGCATAATTTTCTGTGTTTATTTTCCGTTGTGCGTGTTTCAGCTGTACAGACGACCATGAGGACCCTACAATGGTATATGAGCCACTCTAAACATTTATAACCTAGTTTTGGTTTTTAATAATTGCGTATATTATCATAATAAACTCCAAGTTTTTAGTTCAATGCCAAGCTCTGACGGCATAATAAACTCCAAGTTTTTAGCAAGAACACTCCTCTCTTGCTTCCCAAACATGGCCACAATCTCAGCTTCTACCCCATTTACAACCATCTGATTTGACCTCACTCAATCTCCCAACGCCTTACCCAGTGGTAAAAATCCTGGCTTGCTGGCCCAAATAACCGGGCATGGTTTTTATAACCAATATAATTCTCAGATTTATAATTGTCACTAGGGGTGTTCAAAAAATCCGAGAAACCGACGAACCGAGCCGATCCGCTCAATCCGAACCGGCAAAAAACCGATAACCGAAGAAACCGAAGAAACCGAGAAAAACAGAAACCGGAAAAACCCGCTTATCATGGTTCGGTTTCGGTTTTTACTTTTATTTATCCGCGGTTACCCGAACCGAACCGCCTATAATATACAAGTAGGTTTCAACAAACCATTCTTAAAAATGTACAAGTATTAACTATCTTATTGTATTACTTTGATCGTATAACGCATTTTTACTTACCTAAATGTGATCATTTACTAACGTCCCTGTATTACATATGATTAAAGTGATCGTACTTATAAACGTTAAATAAATAGTATGAGTTATTTTGTTACATATGATAATTTGAATGCTTTTATTGCGACGGAACAACATTATTATGATTTAAATCTTTTCAATGTTATTTAAGTTTACTACAATTGACATATTACGTTCTAATTTATGTTATTGTTCGTCCGATTCAATTTGATTAATTTTTTAAAATGGTTAACCGTGACCCCGAACCGCGAGTAACCGCTCATTTAGGGTACCCGCATGTCCGGTTACCCGCCTAGTACGGTTCAGTTTTGGATAGTAAAATGAACTACCCGCCCCGCGATAGATAGTTAAAATCTCTAACCGAGCCAAGCCGAACCTCCCCGTGAACATCCCTAATTGTCACAAGAGACATTAGCATCATGAGAAAATTTAGTTAATACTGTGAATTGGAGCAAACGATTTGGTAGTGTATGAACGATTTGAGTGATGAATTAAGAGTTCTTAAAGTGTTGTAGAATTACCCTTAGATGGAAACATGGTAAAAGAACTGTCTTTATGAACGATTTCGAATCTGTTGTTTTTTGAAAAAAATGAATATGGTGATGTTTTTTTTTTTTTGGGTAAAAGGGATTTTTCACCTTCGTAAAATGCATTACACCAAAAAACATTGGAGTACAATTGACATGTGTGAATCACATGTCCTCAGCCCGTTACATAGGCGATTACAACTGCAAACTGCAGAACAAACACACAGCTAAAAGCTGGAACTACCAAATTACACTTGAAATACAATACAAATGTAATAGAACTAGGTTCCTATAACCACTACCAAAGTAAGCAGCACTATGTTCAATAATAATCATTGTCATACATACTAGTGCGCCACCAACTTCCACTACCATAAGCACTATGTTAGCTCCAAAAAACCAAACAGGAAGATGTCATAGGTAGACTTCAAATGAATAAAAAGTTTCATCACCCGAAACACTAGATAGGAATGTAATCCAAAAAGTACGGATATGAAACAAACGCATAGGGTTGTACACACCCCAACTTCCAACTGCAACCTATACCAAAGAGATAAAAAAACATGCAAAACAGCCCAAAATGTCTTAAACTTTACCAGGTACAATATGCTTCCAACAAACCCAAGTCTGATCGGCGCCAAAAAGAGCATGAATAATAACGTACCATGTGTATGAATAGAGCAAATGCTGAAAAAACATAACACATCACCAAGTCACTTCTCAACCGACCCACCAGGACATAAACATGATCCATAAAAGATCCCGACATAGGATGACAGCTAGATCGCGAATACAAGGCTTTAAAGAAACACATGGTACCCAAACCCAACCACCAACAAACAAAACGACCTGGTTAAAGACCACCAGATCGTTCCATACCAATCTATGTGGATAAAAGATTAGGAAGCACTTGAAAGGGTATCCACAGAGTGATTCTACCTTCTAGTCTATTTCTGGCAACGGGTATCCGTCTTTGGGACATGCCTTGTTTAGGTCTTTAAAATCCACGCATATTCTCTAACTTCTGTCGTCCTTCATTACCATTACAGGGTTAGCCAACCAACTGTGGTAGTGCACTTCTTTCATAATGCCTGCATTCCCTAGCTTTTCTACTTCTTCCTGGATTTCCTTATTTCTTTCCGGTGCCTGGCCTCGTCTCTTTTGTCTGACAAGAGTGTATCCCTCACATATATTCAAATTATGTTTGGCTATATGTCTTGGGACGCCCGTCATGTGTGCTGGGAACCAATAGAATATATCCAAATTTTGCCTTAGTAGGTCACACAATGTTTTTCGGCCTTCCATTGTTAAAGTAGATCCAATAGCCATTGTTTTTTCTAGATGCTCTAGATGGATCGCCACTTTAATTCACTCTTCCACTGGTTGGCTTTTAGCCAGAGTTTGTGGTGTTGGCCCAGAAACCATCGTGCATTCGAGCGAGATGATTATGCTGCTGTGTAGCCTAAGCACTCCTCCTTTTACTGGGATTTTTATCATTCCATGAGTTGTTGAGGGTACTTCCTGTAATTTTCGGACTCTTGGCCTTCCTATGATTCCATTATACGGCGATTGGGACCTTACCACTACGAAGTTCATCCATGTGGATGCTGAGTGTTCTTCATCACCAACCTTGGTTAACAATGATATTTGTCCTATTGGCCATATAACTTCTCCGCTAAATCCAATTAGGGGTATCATGGCCAGCACCATTTGTCTTCTTATCTCAGGCCGGAGCCTTTCGAAACAGTGTTCATACATAATTTTTGAAGCGGATCCTCCGTCAATGTACATGCGGTGTATGAAGTGTCCTCCAATTTCCGCTTCAATTATCATTGGTCCTTCAATCCCATCCTCCGCACCGAGTAGTGGGAACGAGATGTTAGGATTGGGGGAGAAGCTTTATGTAATTCTTTGTCGGGTTACCCGCTGCTGGGTTTGCACCGTTAGATTGCGAGAGGCTTATCCTTTCCAGATGTATCCCCCTTTTTGGGTGCCTTAGGCTGATCCTTCCCGTTGTTCTGTTTCATTTATTTGATTATATTTGACAATTTTCCATTTTTGAGCAGCTCTTCTATTTTTCTTTTCAGGTGCATGCACTCGTCTGTGTTGTGTCCTTCCCTGTGAAACTCACAGAACTTATTGAAATTCCTCTTTTCAACCGGCATGGTCATTGGAGGTGGAGTTTTAAACTTTGCCATTTCCAATGCCAAGATTTCTTTCGGCGTTTCGGAGAGGAGAGTAAATTTGTCTTGTTTTCTTTCCGTTCTGAGTTAGCTTTTAAATCCTCCCTTCTTCAAACTTTGTTTTTTTCCGAGTTCGTATTGTTTCCATAGCACTTGTGGGAGCGGTTTCTTCCTCTCCTAGTTAGCTGCGGCCACCTCTCCACGGAGGAAAGATGCGGTAACCCTCCTCATTTTGTCCACTGATTTAGGGATTTTATCGTGTAAGCGCTTAATAAAATCAGGGTTAGTGATTCCGTGCATAAAACCTAAAATTTTCAGGACTTTCGGAGTTCCTTTTACATCCCTACTTTCTATCTTAAATCTTCTCATGAAGTCCTCGGTGAATTCCCCTTACCTTTGCTTGATATGGTGGAGCTCCACAGGATCCTTGATGTCTTCTTTTGTTGGAGGAAATTGGCTAGGAAAGCTTCTTTCAGATCATCACAGCTGTCAACGGATTCTGGCGGAAGGTCGTCAAACCAAACCCTAGCGGATCCAGTAAGTGTGGAATTGAACATGTAGCACCAGGTCAACATAGCCCAACGCTCCACCTTTGATGTTGTTTGAAAAATCTTAAGGTGATCCTTGGGATCCTCACTTCCGTCATATGTCTTCACATTATTCGACATGCGAGTCCTTTTTGGCATGTCAAAATAACGAATGCGTGGAGTGAACGGATCAGTCTCCTTTCATACCTACGGCCTTGCTTTGTCGTCGTCTTCGAGACTTGACTTTAATTTCTTGGATCCGGACTTCCAATGTCCGCCTCCACTGTCTTCGCTCTCAGAGGGCTCGTCCGTCTTTCGTGAGGATGCCCTGTTATCCCCATGCCTTCTGGTAGTGGGCCCTGTCTTTTGTGAATATGAGCTGTGATAGTAGCTTTCTTCCCCTCTTTGGGAACTGCGGTGGGTTGGTCGTCTGGAGTCTTCGGAGTACAATGAAGCGCTCCTCTCTCTATCTCCCAACCTATGAATCTTTTAAACACCGTTTCTTGTTTCGTGTTTTTCTTTCTTGGTGATCTAGACCGATCGCTTCTTCAGTCAGAGCCTTCGTGTGTGTCTCGGTGTCTCTTAGACTTGAGTTTTCTCCTCAAATATTTCCTTCTGTTCGGTATCCCGAACTCGGAATGTTGTGAAGCTTCCTGGAAGTCAAGTCGAGCCTTCATTGCCTCCAATGCCTTGATCTTCTTCTCTTGCTTCCTTTCATGACAAACTTTCTCAGACATAATTGGCAAGATCTGGTAGTAATACGTTTCATAGTATTTCCTGAGGGTTGCGTCGGACGCGGGACTCTAAAGTTCCGCTAGAAATGTGTTGTTTCCCCTTCCCTTCGTATTCCGCAAGGTGGACGTGGGGGCAAGAGTAGGTTCAGACCGAGTGCTCATAGTGAGTATTTTTTAAGCATGCAGTTGTGTACTGGTCTAACGGATGGCGCCAACTTGTTAGTACAAAAAGTGTGACGGGTTGAAATATGTGTATAGGACGCGTGTTGGCTAGGCCAACAAGCTTCCAATGGGCTGAATTTGTACTAAACCAAGTGATAGATTGGATTCCTTTACAAATGAAAGCAAACTGTTAGCCTTACCTTGGGGACGGACCCCACGATGAAGCTCCGGCGTGAGAGTAAGTATACATTCTTTTCAGAGAATAAAAGTTTGTGTGTTATTATGTGAGAGAGAGTTGTACTTTTATTCTTTTCAGAGAATAAAAGTGTGTGTGTTATTCTGTGTGTTATTCTTTTCCTAACATTTTGCTTATAAAAGGTTAGTGGCCGGAGTGGGACCTTTGTTGGGCAAGGTTCCGCAGTAATCGTGGACGCGGACACAAAATACTTTTCGCGGCCATGGGTCTGGTCCGCTGGGTATTCTGCGTGTGTCTTTGAGTCTGGACCATAGCCAATTTTTCATTGGGCTTAATGGCGATCTGATACTCGTGGTTGTTTTGTTGTTGGGCCTGGGCCCGAAATGCGTATAGCACAAGCTAAGCCCAATAGGCCTGCTGTACGTGCTATACGTCATTTGGGTCGACACGACATGATAAACGACACGAAGTTAAACAGGTTTGGGTCGACGATAAACGTGTTTGGGTCAAAAACAGGTTAACCCGTCTAACCCGTTTGTTTGGGTTGAGTAAGTATTAAAAAGGTCAACCCGTGAACCCGTTTAAGTATATAAGCCACTAAAATTAAAGTATGTAACTTGGATTTTATGTTGGATTTTGATTAATGTATGCCAAAAAGTATAAACTATATTAATTAAAGTTGGTTTTTTATGCATAAGGTGATTTCTACGCTTAAGCTGGTTTCTACGCATAAGGTTACTTCATCAACATTTTTTCATTCGACTACAAAGATCCATCATCAACACAAATTTCAAGATGTCTCAAGCACCATACTCTAACTACTTTCCTCATGAGTATCCTCAACAACAACAACAACAATTTTATCAACAATATCCTCCACCATCTCCACAACAATTGCAACAATTTCAACAACAATTTCAACACTTTCCTCAAGGAGCAAATCCCCTTCCACCACAAATGGTTCCACCAAACCCTCGTCAACAAGTACAACATTACACATACTTTCAAAATCAGCATCCAGCCAAGTATTGTAACACCCCAACCCAACAAGGGTAAAGATATCACAATACGGTTTCATATCAGAACTTTAATAACTAAACAAAAGCGAAAACCTTACAAAAATATTCAAGAGAAAACATAAATAACTAAACTTCAAAATAAATCTAAGATCTCTATAATCGAATCTCGCTCTCGCCTCTACTCTCAACCCAGATCAGCTATCCCATAAGCTTATCTTGAAAGATTAATACCTGCCGCAGGAAAAGAAAAGTGCGGCTGAGCTTACAAAGCCCAGTGAACAGATATAACGAAACAAAAGCCAAACAAAACAAAATATACAAATGACGAAATCAAAATAAAATGATGATGAGGGATCTTTTAGGATTCTGCGGAAGCACAAATATACAGAAATCCAAACAACCACATAACAAAAATAACAAATTACTTATAAGCCAAACGAAGAGTCTAATGACTTAACAAAAACAGTTACCAACAAATAAACATGGCATTCAACAAATTAATTAACCTTCACATAACACACTTAATTCAATATTGCAGCAGCGACAATAGCAGTCCAAATCATGGCAGTCTCACAAATAAATAGAAACATAGTAGACAAACTATGATTAAAAAGACCAAACAAAACATAGCATAACCATTAGCAATTATCAAACAACTTTCATAAACTAAACCAGTTCTCAGATCAAAATCCTATCATCAGCAGAGTTCAAACATGGCAGATCACATAGACAACAAAACACTACCGTATAAGCAAAGTTCCCAAAATTAACTGATCAGACTATACATATTAAACTGATAGAATACTCACTATCACACTAACACATTCATCCCACAGTTCAAAGAATTCACATAACAATAAACTAACATGACATCAGATGACAGCATATAAATCATATTAAAACATATTAATCATATCTTAGCATAGCAGACGGTAGTCACATAAACATACAAAAGCATAAACACATATAATAGCATATAATAAGCCAGCACATAATCATAAGCGTTTGAACATACCAAAACAAAATCAGAATACTTATCATAGAAATAACAGACAAAGATTTAGTTAACTACCTCGAGCCCAGAACATATCATATCAGAAACATCATACATATATAGAGAAATAATCTCAGAAAATAATTTGGAGTAGCTAGCTCCCAGAAGTTGTGAAGACGCGTATTGCACACGACATCATTCACCAGACAAATCATATCGGATAACAGATCAGATCTAGGATGCATCCATACGCCCCAACATACATATATAGGTAATATAATACCAACTGAGCTCATAACAAATAACAGATAAGGGACGTGGCAGAACTTCACTCTACTGCCCTAGAGTCATGTCAGAGGTGCATCACTGACACGGACATGGAACCCCCATGACTAGTTAATAATTGGCTCAGGTGTCAAACTAACTTAGGTCAGACAAAAGTTCAATCATAACGTAAGTCTGAATCAAACACAAGGTTCAGCAGATTACATATCACTAACTCATATCATAAGGTTCATACTCAGACATAATAAGGTTCATCAATTACACATATCAAAGTCTTTCTAACATACAGTTAAGTCAGGTATCTCATAGTTCCATAAAACATAAGTTCAGATAAGCAACAAATCACACAATCAGGAAAGGGTTCATAGCAATGGCATTGGAAACCCTAATAAGTAAAATGGAAAGACTAACGAAAGAACATCAGAAGGAACCTTTAGTAAGAAGGTCAGAATGTATGTACGATAACATAAGTGTCTTAAGGTAAGACAGAATATCCGTACCTTAAAGCAATTGAGAGAAAAGTAACGAATGAACGAATACGAAGATGTAACGTCGCGTCTCCTCCAACGAATCTACACGGATTATGATTTATTTAATATTTATTAGCATCTTCAATGTTATAACGGATTTTATCGTATTAATACTTTTAAAGTTGTCAGAATATTCTCATTTTAGTGACAGACGAAATTACAACATTTTAGAGTATTCCTCATTAATTCACCAACTTCTTATTTAGGTTCTAGGGTTTCCCATAATCTTTAAATACTACTAAATACGCATTAAATTCACATATTACTTCTTTTAAATGATTTCCCAATTTAACCTAGAACGTAAATGATAACAAACCGAAATTAACTTAAACTCATGCGTGTCTCTACAAAATCAACTTACACTTGTAGAACCCATAATTGCTCAGAATTCCAAACTACACCCTTGACATCTTAAATTTCACAATCTAACCTTACTTTATCAGATTTTACACTTTTAACCCAAAGGTTTTAGAATTTACAAAACCAACCCAAAACTTTTGTTTAAAACCGAATAAGTATAATTTAAGTACAAACCCTAAACCTAGGTTTAACCCATCATTAGCTCATTATTATAACTTCATTAATTACCTTTAATGATTACAAGAAACCCTAGTTCATGCAAAACCCTAATCGGTCCTTTTTAAAAACCTCCTTTTTTCCATGTTTAATCGAACCATAAAACTCAAAACAATTCATACAAGCTTCGAATTCCTAAATACGTATTTTATTCAGGTCTTATAACATATAATAGCTTCTGGAAAAATCAATTCGTGATCTCTAAAAATATTATACGCCCATTCGTTATTTTTATACGATTTTAGGGTTTTAGTTCCAACTAATTCTATACGACATATTAAACATGCATGGCTAATTTTTATGTGTTCCATATGACTTATAGGACTGAAATCAACATTAGGAACTTACCCTTAATGAGCTTGGATCGTTAGAACAAAAGAAGCACAAAACCTCACTTGTCGAAACCCTAATTCACTCAAAAACTCACCACGCTTAAAACAGCAACTTAGGAACTCGAACACTATTATTCCCACCTTCTTTACCTTCAAAGTTGTCCAAGAAAATTGGTCTCAAGCTCTGGAAACTGAAAGTCGATTTGTTTAGGGTTTTGAAGTCGGTTTGGGTTAAATCGACAATTAGGGATTTATGTGAACCGAATAATGTATTTATATAGGCTTTACTATTTTTCTTGTGGGCTTTATAATGTATTGGACTTAAAATAAATGGACTCTAAATAATATAAATTATATTGGGCTTTTATTAGTTTTATTATCTTATAAAAGTTAATAATTATATTCGGCCATATTTATAAAATACAAAAACTGATTTTATAAAATCATAACTATAAGATTAGCTTTTCAAAGTAATTAAAATTTATTTGGATCATATGTGGTATTTCTTATAAATTTTCTGAATTTACATAGCTCATTTGGTATTCTTTAAATTAGTTATTCATATTTATTTTTTTTTTGATTGTAGGGGTATTTTGGTCTTTTTGTGAACTTTAGAAATTCCAGGTATTACAAGTATGCTATGAATGCAACAACTCCAAAGGAACCCTCATGGTTTGCAAAGATGTGTGAAGCTTTAAGTAGCCAACAATCCATTCATGAAGCTGGATCACTTGATAGACCTCCAATGCTCACTCCCGGAAACTACGATCAATGGGTGATAAAGTTCTTTAGGTTTTGTGATCTAAAGAAGCCACATGGAAAGTTCTTGAAGAAGGTCATCCTTGAAGGTCCATTTCATATGCCTACTCTCACTGTACCCAGAGATCCGAATGCTGTTCCACCAAGAGATGATGTTACCAACATTGTCGGTCTTGATCAACTTACTACTGACCAACTTCTACACTTAGAAGCCGATGAACTGGAAATGCAATATATCCTTTTGGGATTACCCAATCCGATACTTCGTAGTGTTGATGCTCAGAAGACTGCTAAAGCAATGTGGGAGCACATTCATCTTCTAATGGAAGGCACATAACTCAATCAAGAAGACATGGAATCCAAAATCTACTTAGCATATGAACACTTCATGATTGAACCAGGGTAGACATTAGAGTCATATCATCATCGATTCTCAGACATCATCAATGACTTGGATAAACATAATATAATTATGTCAAGGATTGCAGTCAAAACAAAGTTCCTGAGTAGTCTTGGTCCTGATTGGGAAAAGTATGTTATTTTCATCCGTCAAGCGAAGAACCTTAATCAAGCTACATACGGATTGTTGTATGACTATTTGAGCCCCATCAAAAAGAAGTTGACAGAGAAAGGATCATCCGTGGAGTCCTTGCATCGCCTTCACTCCCGGATAATCAAACTTTAGCTTTGTAGGTTCAAGCATGTTATCCTCAATTCCCGACCTTACAAACTTTCTTCACAAATCCTCCACAACCAACTGCTCAGATCACACCATATGAACCCTCACAAGAAACTCAACTGGTTCCATACAACAGCAACAATGATCAAGCACTTTACAGTGAATCTAATGAGGACGCAGAAGCTTTCGATGCATTGCAACAAGGGTTTGTCATGATTTCTAGAGCCTTCGGTCGATATTCTAACAAATCCAACAATCGCATTTGAACCTCATCTAACACAAGGAATCAGGCTGTTGTTAACAACGGAAGAGTTGATGTTCAGAATCGTGGTAATGTTCGTCAGATGGGTAGTGGACAAGGATTTAATCCTAATGGAAGGAATAACATGGGTGCTCCACAACAACAAAGGGTTCAAGTGGTTGATCAGGGAAATGCTCAGACTGGGATTAATGGTCTCCGATGTTATAACTGTAATGAGAAGGGTCATCTGGCTAATGCATGCCCAAAGCCTAGGACAAAAGGCAGCGCGTATCACAAAGAGGCTTTACTCTTGGCTCTTAAGGATGAAGCTGGTGGAACTCTTACCAACAAGGAACAGAGCTTCATGGCAAATGCAGATTCTGATAATGACATGGAGGATTTGCAAGCTAATGCAGCAGTGATGTTAATGGCAATCATGGAAGAACTCCACATGAGTGACACAGGGCCAGTGTATGACACTGACGGCTTGTCTCAGGTACCGGATCAAAACTTACTCATTAATGATCTGATATCTCCGCCAACATCTGCATCCGACGAGGCTCAGAGTGTTCAACATGAACCTTCAACATCTCATTCCAAGGATAATCAAATGGATCCCGTAGTCATATTTGACGATCAAGATGACCTTATGGTTAATATTGATAATCAAGTTGACTCTGTGCTAATATTTGAGGATCTAAATAATGATCATGTTGCGACTCACGTTGAACAAGCTGAACCCAAAATATCGAATGGAAAAGTGCCTAGACATCAAAAAGACATTAAACGGTAAAATTGCACTGTTGACTAAGGAGAATGAATGCTATAAGTTCCAACTCAACATTTTTCAAACTAAAGAGAAACGTGAAAAAGGTTTTGAAGTCGCATTTGCTAAATCATACCAAAATGAAAAATCTTTGGAAAATAGATATGTGATCTAGTTGCATCTAAGAATGCTTTGTTGTCTCAAATAGAACAACTGAAATATGATCATAACAACTTAACGCTCTCACTTTGGAAACTCAAAAAGCCAAGTCTGAGTTGTTAACTTGTCAAAAACAGTTTTGCGAGTACAAAAAGCATTTGAGGAAACAAATAAATGACTATCTTGAGGAAATTGTCGACTTACAAAACAAAATCAAAGAGTTTTGAAATGTTGTTTACAAACATGGTGAGTCAATCACAACTATTCAAAATTTTACTTTAAACCAAATCCAAATGGATATGGACCGAATCTTGCTGATTACAAACCACGTTTTTCACATCGAGCATTCAAACCAAATCCTCGAGTCTACAGTGCAGAACATAGAATTGATTATTCCATTATGAGTGTTGTTGAATATAATCGTATGGAGGAATTAGATGCAGAAGACGAGAGTCGGTCAAAATTAGAAAATGTTATTTATTGCAAACCATTTAACTATTCAAAAGCCATAACTTTCGTCGCACAACAGGATAATTCTAACAAACCTTGGGTTATCACGCCTACTTCTGAGTCTTCTAATGTTGGTCCCCAACCCAATACTGCACAAATTAATGGTCCTTTACCTTCACTCAGTGAAGTAAAAAAATTACTCGAACGATGTCAAATTCTTAAATATTTTGATACATTCATATCGGACATCAAACTTTTGGAACGTGAAATTGAAATCAATTCTGAAATAAAAATTGATCATTTTCAATCGCCTTATGCGCAAAATCAAAGAGATATTTTTCAGAAACGAATTTTACCTCATGTCCGTAATTTGAAAATGTGTGCAATATATTGGGAAAGGGATTTTCACAAGGAGCTTGGACTTATGAAAACAGTTTTCGAGAAAACAGAAACATCGATTTCAAATACTAAACATGAAAAGAAAATGTTAAGAAAAGATGTTGATCGACTCTTGGAAGATGTTATTTGTGCTGATACCATCAATGTTGTGTTATTACATTCTGTTGCATATGCATTTGATTATATCGCTGCTGATTCTGTTGATTCTGTTGAAAATGTTGAGAATACTGATAATGTGTCACAAATCAAGTCTTTAAAAATTGAAAATGAGCGATTGTTAAATGAGCTTTCCAATGCAAAACGTCGTCTTCAATGGTGTCAAAAATATTGTCAAAATCGTGAACTTGCGTTGCAAAACAAAATCAACTAGTTGCGTTCAAAATCTCTTGATCCAAAAATAGAACAACTTGATGATGCAAACGTGTCTTTAAAGTGTCAACTTTCAAAATATGAACAAGAAATTACCAAAGTGAAAACTGAATATGGTGTCATATTTGATTTACTTAAAAAGACTCGTGCTCAACCGTCAAAAGATGCTGATGATCATCTTGCTTATACCAAAGAAGTTTTACAAAATAATGGAAACACTCGCTCTGAAAATCAAGATTTGTTACAAACTATCCATGATCTAAAAGCAGAGTTGGTGAAACTTAAGCAAGATAGGAATAGTAACACAAACGTAATTGCACCAGGAATTCTTAGACTGCCTAATGACACATCACAAGAAACTAATGTGCTTCCCTCTACTTAAACAGGAATAGGTTCCTCTTTTCCCAACGCTAGCAATTCACAGCTTAAGAGCACCACAAGGAAGAATAGAAAGTTACGACGTAAGAAAAGAACAATAAAGACCTCTGAAGTAGAAGAACACCTTAGGACTTTGAATAAAACTCATGTTACTCCCACTTTAGATATTGCGTCTGACAAATGTAATGGAAAAAGTGATGTAACGAATGTTGAACCTTTAAGTACTTTAAATGTTATATTTGAAGCTTCTTGTGTTAGTTGTCGTAAAAGCATGTTTTCTGGTTGTCATGATAAATGTGTTGCTAATGCTATCTTATCTCTTAATCGGAATAATAGAAAATGGAATACCTCTAGGCCCACTAATGGTTCTAAGTCTATGCTAGGTAAACCGCCCACTAATGTTTCTGCTACGACCATTGATGTACCCATTGAACCCACTCCACCCCCTAGGAAGATCTTATTACCTAGTGCATTCACTAAGGCCAAAGCAAAGTCTAGTTGGAGATGGCAGAAATGGTTATATAATACACTTGGCTTTAAATGGATACCTAAAATCATAAACATGTGTGTTTCAACTATAACTGTATCGGAACCCTCTAACTCTTCGGGTTCCACATCTACTTCTATTCCATCTGTGTCATCTGTGTGTAATGCAGGTGATACAGATCATCCTCTGGATTGTTGATAGCGGACGTTCCCGACACATGACAAGCAATCTCAAACTGTTATCAAACTTTGTTTCAAAGTTTATTGGCACTGTCAGGTTCGGGAATGATCACTTCGCAGCTATCATGGGCTACGGAGATTACATCAACGGAAACATCAAAATTAGTAGGGTTTATTATGTGGAAGGTCTCGGTCACAATCTCTTTTCAGTTGGTCAATTTTGTGATGGAGATCTGGAAGTTGCATTTCGGGAGAAAACTTGTTTCATGCGTGATCTACAAGGAAACAATCTTATGTCCGGTACCCGCACATCAAGTCTTTATACAATCTCAATGCAAGACATAATTGCGTCATCTCCCATCTGTCTATTTTCAAAGGCAACATCTACAAAATCTTGGCTATGGCACCGTCGACTCTCACACTTAAACTTTCAAACCATAACCAATCTTACACGATACAAACTTGTTGAATGTCTCCCAAGATTTCGGTACTCTAAAGATCATCTATGCTCAGCTTGTGAACAAGGGAAAAGCACTCGTACTCACTTTCCTTCAAAGGTGGAACACAGCTCTTAGCATGTGCTTCATCTTCTTCACATGGATTTGTGTGGCCTGATGCGTGTGCAGACGATTAATGGAAAATGCTACATTTTGGTAATTGTCGATGACTATTCAAGATGGACTTGGGTTTATTTTCTTCGAAGTAAAGATCAAGCTCGACAGATGATCATCACCTTTCTCACGAAAATTCAAGTTCAGCTCCGGAACACAGTCAGACAAATCAGAACAAACAAAGGAACTGAATTTGTGAATCAAAATCTTCGTGCATATTATGAGAAAGTGGGAATTGAGCATCAAACATCAATTGCATGAACACCAGAACAAAACGGAGTTGTTGAAAGACGAAACCGTACGTTAGTGGAAGCTACAAGAACAATGTTAATTAATGCTAAACTTCCAGATTACTTGTGGGCTGAAGCCGTGTCAACTGCATGCTACACTCAAAACCGGTCAATGATTACTAAACGCCACAACAAAACACCTTATTAGCTTATCCACAACTGTAAACCGAATCTCAAACACTTTCATGTATTTGGATCCTTTTGTTACCCAAATAATGATCGTGATGACTTTGGTAAGCTCAAAGCCAAAGCTGACATAGGCGTCTTTGTTGGATACTGTGAAAACTCGAAGGGATACCGGATCTGGAATCATCGTACAAGGGAGATTATGGAAACGATTCATGCAAATTTCGATGAGCTTACTGAAATGGCTTCTGAGCAAAACAGCTTGGAACCTGGACATAACCGTCTAAACTTCCCCCAAACCCCATCATCAGCTGAACCAAGCCTACAGCTTACTCGTCAACAAATGTAACAGCTATTTGCTCCTTTGTTTAGTGTTGATATTGATCAATGTGCTCCAGATGTATCAAATGTTTCCGCTGCACAACCTGATAATAATCCAATACCTGATACACTTGAAACAACAACAACTGTTGATGAAGCACCTCCAATTGATTCTACAACAACAGCCGAACAAACCGCATCCAATGACGCTGAACCAGTTGATGATCTTCTGAACCATGAAGTACCCCCACCTACAGATTATAATCCAAGTCCGTTCTTCAACCCTTTTGCAAATGAAACTGCCACTTCTGATGTTGCGGAATCATCTACAAGCCATTTGAATCCTCCTAATCTGCACAATGTATATCAACATCAACCCTCCACACATCATTGGACTAGAGACCATCCTCTTGTAAACATTATTGGAAACCCGAATCAACCAGTTGTAACTAGACAACGCCTTCAGACCGACGGTGAACATTGCATTTATGCACTCACCGTCTGACAAGCTGAACCCAAAAATATTAAAGAAGCCATGACATATGACAACTGGATTGAATCCATGCAAGAAGAACTTAACCAGTTTAAACGTCTTAAAGTATGGGAATTGGTTGCAAAACCAACAGGGGTCTATGTTATTGGTCTGAAATGGATTTGGAAAAACAAATTGGATGTTGAAGGTATGGTTATCAGAAATAAGTCACGTCTGGTGGCTAAGGGTTATAGACAAGAAGAAGGGATTGACTACGAGGAATCATTCGCACCGGTTGCTAGACTTAAGCCTGTTCGGATTTTTCTGGCATTCGCGGCTCACATGAACATCACGGTCTTTCAGATGGACGTCAAAACTGTTTTTCTAAATGGTAATCTGCAAGAAACAATCTATGTTAGTCAGCCGAAAGGATTTGTTGATCCAGAGTTCCCTAAATACGTCTACAAACTGAACAAGGCTCTCTACAGTCTCAAACAAGCCCCTCGGGCATGGTATGATAAGTTGTCATCCTTTCTCATCTCTCATATTTTCGTCAAAGGATCGGTCGACCCAACACTATTCATACAATATCACGGGGAACACATTTTAATCGTTCAAATTTATGTGGATGACATCATTTTTGGGTCAACACATCTAAAGTACTCAAACGCTTTTTCAAAACTTATGAAAAAACATTTTGAAATGTCCATGATGGGTGAACTTACGTTCTTTCTAGGACTGCAAGTTCATCAATCACCCGTGGTATTTTCCTGAGTCAGTCCAAATATGCTCTTGAAATTTTAAACAAACATGGTATGTGTGGAAAACTAGAAGGGGGGGGGGTTGAATAGTTTTACCGATTTTAATGTTGATTTCAAAAACTTTAGATTCGATATTATGTGAAATCATATGGATGTTGAGAACGCGTTGATCTAATGATAATGCAAGCAAATAAATAAAGTTAAGGGATAGAAATGACACAACCGATTTATAGTGGTTCGGCTACAAGGTCACCTTCCTTGCCCTACTCCACTCCCCGAGTCACCTACTCGAGAGTTCAAGCACTATGTCAACAAACTCCTTCACTTGGCGGAGAAGCCTTCACAACGTTGCTTACACTTTTTCCGGTACAAAGCTAGATACCGAGTCCGTAGCACGGTGGACCAAACCAACACAACTATTACACAACAAATATGTGAAATATCAAATACAAGATCTTCGCTACAGAAATCTTGCGGAGTGACAAATCAATTAAGGACCCCTTGCTTGGATGACTTGTAGAATGCTCGTGATCTCGCCTTAGAGAAGGACCTATATGAGGATCACAAATAGAAAGAAAGAAGAACAACTCTCTAGATCAAGTGATCTATATGTTAGAAGAGAATGAGAGTGTATGAGAGATTTAGTAAGAAGAGGAGTGAGTTAGAATGAAGAAATGGCTCTCTATTTATAGGCAAGTTTCTTCACTGTTCCCACGGATCCCTTCCACAAGGGATCCGTCTAGTGTAATCCTAGGGATCCGTGGAACGCTCCTCTTTGCCCATGGGTTTTTTGGTTATGGGTCATGGGTTGGTCCATGGGTTATATCTAGATTCAATGTATCTAAGTATACATTGTATCAAGTCTCTTTGGGTATGGGTTAAGATCCATGGGTTATGATATTTACCCATCCTAATAAACTATTACAACAAATGCTTAACTACTACATTTTTGTATTTAAATGGTTATATGTAAATGCTTTACAAAACTAACATGTATCCTTTATAATTGTACATAAGATAACATTATATTTGTTATCAACAAAACACAAAGAGATCGCAAAATATTAATAAACGGTTTTACGGTTTATTTGTATTAACAATCTCCCCCTTTTTGTTGATGACAAAACATAATGTTATGATGAGTAAAACTTAAGAATAGATGTAAGTTTTGAAAGCCCTAAGTTTTACTTCTTCTCCCCCTTTTTGTCGAAACAAAAAGTTAACCTTTGGAAGAAATAAACAAACTTCTAACTCCCCCTTGACGGTAGCTCCCCCTTGTTTGGGGCGTCAAGTGAAGAAAAATAAAAAATCCTACAAAAAGAAAGGTTAGTAACCAGCTTATATAATCTTGTGGTTGCCGAGAATCAAGATTGGGAGCCAAGGTATGTAAACAAGGCCTTGTAATAAAACAACAAATTGTAGTGGTATGTATGCCACTTACACGCATGTAAAAATAAGAACAAGACTTGTTCTTGAAAAATGACTTCAAAAGTAATACTTAAAAGTAGAAAAGTAGTAGTAGTGATTCCTTCCATGCTTGCATAAGGTTATGGATGGAGGTTTTGATGAGTAATGGTATTGATGCGATCAAGGATGAGGTTGAGTATGAAACGCATTTCTTCCCTAACTTCTATTGCAATTTCCCTAGTGGATTGGCAATGTTCACAATGTAAATGATGTGGGTGATGAGTGCGGAAGGTTTCCGGGTTGATTTGATTTGAGTAATGCGGAAGTTGTGGTGGAAAAATAGGAAAATATGGATCAATATCCGAAATGTTAGTAAATGGTGGTGGAAAAGAACCTAGATGTTCTTGTGATGTGATAGGAGCTAATGGTGGTGATGTTTCAAGATCTTGAAATAAAGTATTTGGAGATGTGAGGGGTGTTGAAATGACTAATTCTTTTTCTTTAGGTTGATTACATCTTGTTGGAGTCTTAAGGAGTTCCAAAAGAGTTATTTTAGGTGGTGATGAAGTTGGTGTACTTGTTGGTGATGAGGGTGGTGCTATAATGGAAGCATCTTGTGGTGAGTTATTTGTTGAGGATGAATCATTTGAGGTTGGTTTTGCTAAACAACAAGATGGGATACTAATCCGTGCGGATATCCTAGCATTTGATTGTGGTATTTTGGATGGTGGAAGTACAAAGTTTTGGATATCATGATTGTTTGTACTAAATGATTCTCCTAAAGGGTTTTTGGATGACATGATGAAGTGTGTTTGTGAGAAGGAGATGGAGTATGCAAGCATTTTGGGAGTTATATATATAGAAAAACAACACATTGTAATGAATGCTTGACCAAAAATGTGGATTAAAATCTAATGATTAGATATGAATTCAAGGCATGTGATCATGAGAACACAAACATTAAAGAGCATACTCCCAAAAATGAAGCAAATGTGGATTTTTCATCCAAAGTGAAAAAATAGAAGTTGAAAACAGCTTCTGTTTACACGGATCCCACGGATCCTTCCCTTGAGGGATCCGTCCAGCATGAAGGCTGGGATCCTTGGGTTTGGTGATTCAGGCAGCACAAAAATTTCTTTTTGGAAACATTTTTTCCTATTGTGTGCCTATATGCAAACTATTTGGAGTTGCGGTTTTCTCGACCTCTAAAAAGAAAAGGAAAATAACTAGAGAAAAATAAATCCTAATTGAGATAACCCGAAAACACACATTTGGTACATAAGTACGTAATATTGTGTTATCAATGCTCCTAATTCATTTTTGCTTAAATGAATGTACCCGAAAACACATATTAGTTATATGTTCCCTTTAGCATTCAAAAGATATGAGATGCAATGAAAACGGGTTTTTACTTTGTATTAATAATGAAAAAGTGATTTGTCCTGGACGTGAGAAATTGCTTTTGTGAAATTGATACAGGAAGGTATCATTCTTTTTAGAAAACATTTTGAAAGGAGATTTTCTTTAAAAAATGTGTATGTAGTTATGTGTAAAAAAAATTATAAATGGACTACATATCTTGGGTTTTGAAAATTCCCGTATTGTTTGTGAGTTGTGCGTGAAATAGGAATCCTAGACTCAGAAAGAAGAAGGCTAGTGTTTACATACCTTGTAGAGTCAGTTAAGTTAAGACGTTTGTTCCATTAGACCAAGACCAAGACGAAGTAAGTTGAATTGTTCCCTCTTCAACGGTTTGGTGAGGATGTCGGCTATGTTGTCTTCGGATGCAACCTTCTCAATAGAGATGTTCCCCTTTTGAACATTATCTCTTAGGAAGTGATGACGAATCTCTATATGCTTTGTGCGAGAATGTAATACCGGATTCTTGCTTAAGTCGATTGCACCTTTATTGTCTCATAGGATGGCTATGTCGCTTAGATGGATGTCGTAGTCTACTAACGCTTGTTTCATCCATAGTGCTTGTTGGCATGCTTTGCCGGCGGAGACGTACTCGGCTTCAGTTGTTGATATTGCAAGTGCCGTTTGTTTCTTAGAATACCATGATGTTAAACAACATCCCATAAAAGTACACACCCCACTTGTACTTTTTCTATCAACGTAATCACCTGCATGGTCAGAATCTGCATATACAATTGTTTCTACTCCCGTGCCCTTAGGATACCATAATCCTAATTGTGTTGTACCCGTAATATATCTAAATATTCTTTTTACGGCTTCTAGGTGTGATATTTTAGGGTCTTCTTGAAACCTAGCACATAAGCAAACACTAAACATGATATCCGGCCTACTTGCCGTGAGGTAGAGAAGGCTACCTATCATGCCACGATATTTAGTATTATCAACGGATTCTCCGTCCTCGTCTTTTGTGAGTTTGGTGTCGGAAGACATTGGAGTCCTAATTGGTTTTGACTCTTCTAGACCGAATTTCTTTAACATCTCCTTGATGTATTTAGATTGATTAAAGAAGATACCATCTTCTACTTGTTTTATTTGTAGACCAAGAAAGAAACTAAGTTCTCCCATCATACTCATCTCGAACTCGTCATGCATGATTTTAGAGAAATCATCACACATGTCTTGACAAGTGGATCCGAATATAATATCATCTACATATATTTGTACTATGATTATATGTGACTCTCTTTTCTTAGTAAAAAGTGTGTTGTCAACTAACCCCATGGTGTAGTTGTGTTTAACTAGAAATGACTTGAGTCTATCATACCAAGCTTTTGGAGCTTGTTTAAGACCGTAAAGGGCTTTCTTTAATTTATACACATGTTTGGGTTTTTCAAAATCAATGAAGCCCGGAGGTTGAGCTACATATACTTCATCATTTATGACACCATTTAGAAAAGCGCTTTTGACATCTATTTGATAAAGCTTTAGATCATTAGCACAAGCATACACAAGAAGTATTCTTATAGACTCTAATCTAGCCACGGGGGCATAGGTCTCATCAAAGTCTATTCCCTCTTGTTGGTTATACCCTTGAGCAACGAGTCTAGCCTTGTTCCTAGACACTACTCCGTTTGCATCTAATTTGTTTTTATAAACCCATTTGGTTCCTATTATGGTTTGATTACTAGGTGGAGGGACAAGTGTCCAAACATCATTAGAAACAAATTGATTTAGTTCTTCTTGCATAGCCATTACCCAACTTTCATCTTTTATGGCTTCTTGTGTATTCTTAGGTTCTAAGGTTGAGACGAAACAAAACAAGCTACTTTGGTTTTGAACTTGAGACCTTAATGTTCGTTCGTTTAGTTTTCCTATGACTTTATCTACGGGGTGATCTTTGGACTCTTTAATGTTTACTATTTTATCACTTAGAGGTTCTTCTTCTTCACTTATCTTTTTCTTTATTACTATGGCTTCACTTTCTATAATCTCGTCATCGACAAGAGGTGGAGAGGGTTTGGGTGGACTTTCATCAAATTTTATATTTAATGACTCTTCTACCTTCATTGATTCTTTGTTTAATATGACGTAAGCCTTGCTATTTGGCGAATAACCTAAAAAGATACCTTCGGTTGATTTAGGATCAAATTTTGTAAGGTAATCTTTAGTGTTAAGAATAAAACATTTACTACCAAAGACTCTAAGGTGATTTAACGTAGGCTTTTTGCCTCGAAATAACTCATATGGAGTTTTTCCTTAGATTGGTCTAAAAAGACTCGATTGAGTATATACGTTGAAGTATCAACGGCATTACACCAAAACTTTTGAGGTATGGATTGTTCATTAAGCATGGTTCGACTCATTTCTTGTAGAGTTCTATTCTTTCTTTCTACTACCCCATTCGATTGTGGAGTGCGTGGAGCCGAGAAGTTGTGAGTAATACCATTAGCGTCACAAAAATCTCTGAATTGCACTTCATTATCGAATTCCCTACCATGATCCGTCCTAATAGACACTATGGGTTTTCGTAGTTGTCTTTGGATCTTTTTGCTTAATATTTCAAAATAGTTAAAGGTTTCCGTTTTGTTCTTTAAAAATTTTGTCCAAGCATACCTAGAGTAGTCATCCACTATTACCAAAGTATAGTAGTTGCCTCCATAACTTTGGATAGCGGATGGACCAAATAAATCCATATGTAGTAATTCTAGACACTTAGTTGTGGACACCATGTTTTTAGCTTTATGACTCGAATGAGCTTGTTTTCCTATATTACAAGCATCACAAAAATGATGTTCATATTTTAGCTTAGGTAGATCTCTTACTAGATCTTTGGATGATAGCGATTGAAGAAGTCGCATGTTGGCGTGACCCAATCTTCGATGCCATAAGGTCGAAGTATCATCCATAGAGGTAAGACACAGTTTGTCTTTAGTTTCATTACCGATTTTAATGACATAGACTCCATGTTTCCTAATTCCTCTTCCTATGGTTATGCCATTTTTAAGTATCTTACTACCGGTTTCGGTAAAAAGTACATTGCACTTTTTATCACATATTTGTCCTATACTTAAGAGATTAAAGTTTAGGTTTTCTACGTGACACACATCGTTAATGGTTAGAGATTTGTTAGAAATCGTACCTTTACCGATGATTCTACTTTTGCTATTTCCAAACACCACATTACCTCCATTGAAGGATTCGTACATGGAGAATAGATCCTTATTGCCGGTCATGTGCCTCGTGCACCCGCTATCCTTGACCCATTCATCGGGGTCTAGGTCGACCTTTAAGCACACCTAAAACAATAATAAACTCAAAAGTTTGGTCCCCATTTGTTCATGGGTCCATTAGTGTTAAACATTCCATTCATGTTAGACATGTATGGATAAGATGAGTATGCATTCCATGGAACAAAGTTTTGAAAGGGAAAACCGTTTTGCATGTTTGGATTCCATCCCATTTGATAGTTACTTTTTGGGTAAACGTTATTAGGTCTCCTAAATGAATTAGGTTTTGAAAAAGATGGAGCTTTGTTTCTTGCAAAAGTAGGATTATATTTTGGAGGTGGTTGTCTAGTGGTGACATGAGTTGGTTTCTTCCTATTAACTATAACAAAATCAGTTCTAGGTAAGGAAGCTACGTTATTGCTACTGTTTGCTACAGCAGATCCACGGATCCCTTTCTGTACACTAGCCGGTTCCCTTTTTAGGGGATCCATGGGATCCGTCACAACAGTGGCTGGTTTTTCTAGTTCCTTAACAAATTTTGTTTCTTTACTTTCACTAGTTGATGGATCAAGTTGTTGACTACCTAGACCTTTTTGATTATTACCGGTTTTAACACCTTCCAGTATTGAGTCTAAAGTGTTCGTACTCATTCTAGCAATTTTAGAATCTAAGTTATCCACTAGTGTTTGAAGTTGAACGCAAAGTTCACATTCACCACTTGCTATTTTACCTTTTTCTAAACGTTTTAGTTTTGCTTTTAATTCTATGACTTCTTTATCTAAACGTTGATTTTGACTCTTTAAAAGCTTATTTTTGTTAACTAATTTTAAGCTAATATTGCATAGTTTATCATATTCATTATGCAATGAGTCGTCATCAAGTGATGAGCTACTATAGTATTCGTGACATACCTCGTCGTTTGCCATGAGACAAATTTCTTCGTCTTCCTCGTCGCTCATTCCCCATGTTCCGCTCACGAACGCCTTTTGATCATCCCGTTTGGGACACTTACTAATAAAGTGGTTTGGGTCCCCACATTTAAAGCAAGTATGATCATCCTTTGGCTTCTCGTCCTCTTTGCTTTTTCGAAAGCCTTTCTTATCGTCATACGGTTGTTTGACGTATCTACCCTTTCTTCTAAAGAACTTTTTAAAGTCCCTTACCGCCATAGCGTACTCTTCGTCGTCACTACTCGAAGATGAGTTCTCCTCATCGCTCGAAGCCTTTTTGGCTTTAAGGGCAAGAGATTTGTGTTTCTCTTTCACTTTTGAGGCTTCGGAATCTTTAGCAAGGACAAGCTCGTAGACTTTTAGGTTGCCTATGAGTTCATCGAGGGTGAGGATTGTCAAATCTTTTGACTCTTCGATTGCCGTCACCTTGGATCTCCACTTCGATGGAAGTGCCCTTAGATATCTCCTAACATGGTTACGGCTAGAAAAGGATTCATCGAGTGCTTGTAAAGATGTAATAATAGTATTAAAGTTAGCAAATGAATGATCTATAGTTTCCTCATCCGATATTGAAAATTGTTCATATTGTTGAACAAATAAATCGATTTTATTATTTTTAACTTGTTGGTTGCCTTGATGAGTTACAACTAAAGAATTCCAAATTTCTTTAGAGGTTTTAAGCATAGAAATTCTTTCGAATTCCTTTTTCGGTAAAGCATTATATAAAACCATTTTTGCTTCACTATTTTTAGAAAGCTTTTTCTTCATTTCATCATTTAGTTTATCATGAGGTATATGAATTAAATTTCCTTTATCATCATTTGAGGTAGCCTCAAAATCACCTTCAACAATAATGTACCAAAGATCAATATCTTTAGACTTCACATATGTTTCGAATCTATTTTTCCAGTATATAAAACCATTAGTTTCTAGTAGTGGTGGTCGTTGCATAGATTGCCCTTCCTTATAATATTCAGAACCCATAGTGATCGAAAAGTTTTTAAAATACAATTTTATTTTAAAACTTTTATAAACTTAGCTCTTGATGCCAATTGTGGAAAACTAGAAGGGGGGTTGAATAGTTTTACCGATTTTAATGTTGATTTCAAAAACTTTAGATTCGATATTATGTGAAATCATATGGATGTTGAGAACGTGTAGATCTAATGATAATGCAAGCAAATAAATACAGTTAAGGGATAGAAATGACACAACCGATTTATAGTGGTTCGGCTACAAGGTCACCTTCCTTGCCCTACTCCACTCCCCGAGTCACCTACTCGAGGGTTCAAGCACTATGTCAACAAACTCCTTCACTTGGCGGAGAAGCCTTCACAACGTTGCTTACACTTTTTCCGGTACAAAGCTAGATACCGAGTCCGTAGCACGGTGGACCAAACCAACACAACTATTACACAACAAATATGTGAAATATCAAATACAAGATCTTCGCTACAGAAATCTTGCGGAGTGACAAATCAATCAAGGACCCCTTGCTTGGATGACTTGTAGAATGCTCGTGATCTCGCCTTAGAGAAGGACCTATATGAGGATCACAAATAGAAAGAAAGAAGAACAACTCTCTAGATCAAGTGATCTATATGTTAGAAGAGAATGAGAGTGTATGAGAGATTTAGTAAGAAGAGGGGTGAGTTAGAATGAAGAAATGGCTCTCTATTTATAGGCAAGTTTCTTCACTGTTCCCACGGATCCCACGGATCCCACGGATCCCTTCCACAAGGGATCCGTCTAGTGTAATCCTAGGGATCCGTGGAACGCTCCTCTTTGCCCATGGGTTTTTTGGTTATGGGTCATGGGTTGGTCCATGGGTTATATCTAGATTCAATGTATCTAAGTATACATTGTATCAAGTCTCTTTGGGTATGGGTTAAGATCCATGGGTTATGATATTTACCCATCCTAATAAACTATTACAACAAATGCTTAATTACTACATTTTTGTATTTAAATGGTTATATGTAAATGCTTTACAAAACTAACATGTATCCTTTATAATTGTACTTAAGATAACATTATATTTGTTATCAACAAAACACAAAGAGATCGCAAAATATTAATAAACGGTTTTACGATTTATTTGTATTAACAGTATGCAAAACTGTGATACCTATGCCACACCAATGGCACATACCAAGAAACTGGACGCTGATTTGCATGGGAAATTTGTTGAACCTACCAAATACCGAAGTATTATTGGGTCTCTCATTTACCTAACAGCCAGTAGACCTGACATTGTCTTTGCTGTATATCTTTGCTCCCGTTATCAGTCAAGACCAACTGAAACTCACCTCTCTGAGGCTAAAAGAATCCTCCGATACATCAAGGGAACCATTAATTTGGGGATCTGGTATCCGAAGGATTCTGATTTTGAACTAATAGCTTTTTCAGACGCTGATCACGCAGGTTGCTTAGATTCTCGGAAAAGTACTTCAGGTGCTCTACAATTTCTTGGTGATAAACTGGTGTCATGGTAATCGAAGAAGCAGGATTGTACATCGCTGTCCTCAACCGAAGCAGAATATGTAGCCATGTCGGCGTGTTGGGCTCAAGTCATTTGGATGAGAACACAACTCAAAGACTATGGTTACGTATTTGATAGAATCCCGATGTACTGCGACAATCGAAGTGCTATTGCAATCTCGTGCAACTCAGTCCAATATTCGAAGTCCAAGCACATCGATCTTCGATACCATTTCATAAAGGAGCATGTGGAAAAGGGTACTGTTGAATTATATTTTGTGGGTACTGAATATCAACTTGAAAATCTTCTCACCAAAGCCTTAGCTCCTGCTAGGTTTACTTAGTTGGTCCACCGGATTGGTATAAGGTGTTTGACTCCAGAGGAACTGGACGAACTTTTGACACATTCTTAAAACCAGTCAAACACCAAAACATCTTTTGTAAATACTTATCAAAAACAAAATAGAAAAATATAAAACTCATAAAATTCAAAAATATTCTTCTATCTAAATTTCTTTCAACATTGCAAGTACAAATCTTCCGTCAACACTTTGCTCTTTCCAAAATTCAATATTTTCTCGGACAAGTGTTGAGGGGGAGAACGTAAATATTTTTTGTTTCATAAAACCTTGTACTTGCATGTTACCCAGTATTGGTTGTATCTTTGATAATGGTGGATACGTTTCTTGTTTTAGAACTCTCCTCGGACTCACACTTGTAAAATTTCTCTATTTTTAAAGTCGAGAGAGAGTGTCGTCATGTTTCTTTTCAAACTTACACTTCGTACTTAACCAAAATGGAAGTTATGGGCTTTGGATGAAAATGGTTGAGGTGGAGGGACCAAAATTGTCAAAAGTTTAAATTTATTTTTTTACAAAACCTTCCACCTAATTTCACTAATATTTATTACATTCATTTATTTCTATAACTACTTCATCCACGCTCAAAATCCAACCTCAAATCCGTGCTATAAACTCCAAATTTGTAAGTGCATTAAGTTTCTTTGAGTGATTCTAAACATTGGTTTTTAATGGTATACAAATCCAACGGTTTGATTTTACTCTAGGCGTGACTATGTGTTTTACGCGTAAGCGTATGAACATGTGATCACGTTTGCTTGTTTTTTGTGAAATGGGAGTGTTAAAATGTATCTAATATCTATCCTTAAACTGTTTCCAACATCTAAATCAACCCAGAAAACGTTTTTAATCATTTTTCAATATTTAGGGTTTATGCGTGAATTTGGGTGTTCTCATTTGTGAGTGTTTTTGTCTAATTAGAAGCTTGTATGATGATTGTTACATGTTTAATTAACCAAAACCTACCTTGAATCATACCCAGAAACTTTAATTTTGCTAAATTAAAATTTAGGGTTTAAGTATTCGTTGAATTGGGTATTTCTTATTCTTGAGGTATTTGATGTTAAAACTGGTTGAAAGCAACTCCTAAGGCTCCTAATACATCCCAGAAATCATTTGGTAGTGATTACACGGCTAGATTGTTTAGGCGTAGGATTTGAATCCTTAGGGTTTAACTTTACGCATATCCAATCTTTACGCATAACCATTATAACTTGTGATAACATGTGATTTCGAAAGAGGTTGAATAAAAATGTTAACTGAAACGTTATGAATGATTTATTTCAGGTTTTACGCGTGCAAAATCAGAATCAAGGTTAAAATTGGATTCTACGCTTAAGGATTACCTTACGCGTAGATGTTTACACGTAAGAGAAATCTTACACGTAGATGTTTACACGTAAGAGAAATCTTACGCGTAACTCTTACGCGTAAGGGTCTACAAAGGGACTACGCGTATCCTGTGAAGGATATGCGTAAACTTGGAGACTTACGCATAAGGTTCACTCTTACGAGTAAACCTTACGCATAAGCTCCCAACATACGCTTACGCGTAAGCCTTATGCCAAGAGCCTTTTCCTACGCTTAAGATTTCTTACGCGTAAGAGGGATTCCTACGCATAAGCTTAAGTCTACGCGTATGGTCACACAATGTTTATGCATAAGCTTGCATTCTTACGCATAAGCCAAAACTTTAAATTTACCAATGAAATGTTACGCGTACAAACTGGTAAATAAATTACTCATAACGTCAGAAGATCAAATTGTCACTAATAAGCTATAATTGTTAAAATGTTGTGTGAATGAGTGAAAATTTGGACTTTAAAATTCAAAATTAATATACTCACAAAACTTATCACGACTACTTTGGACTGTTGGACAACAAGTGACATTGGACTCGTAACATTCTTTAACATAACAGATTCAATAAATTGGACAATAAAATCAACTTTTAACTAACGTAATGTCTTTCGATATGTTGGTACTTTTGTCTCAATATCTTTCAGATCACGATATGGACATCACCATGGAAAACGTTAACACACCAAATGATCTCACAATTGAAGACATATTCCCGACTGGTTACAGTATGAAGCTTGGAAAGAACAACCTCAGGGTTGAATTTGATTACTTCACCGACTCTGAATCCTCTTGCCGAATTGCAGTGGATATTCTTAAGACTCATCCTTACAACAACATGCTCACAAACACAGCAACTGTACCAGAGATTTATATTCATCAGTTCTGGCATACAATGAAGAAAACTGATGGTCAAGATGTTGTTACAGTAACACTCAACGATAAACAAGTCATCGTCACTGTTGCTGATGTACGAGCAATTCTTCTGCTCCCTGCTATCCAGCCTGCTCAGTATGTGCCAACTCCAACTAAAGAGGCTACTCTACAATTCATGGTCGATATTGGCTATGATGAAGCTGCGGGAATCATTACCAAACACTCTTCAGTCAATTTAAAGAACATCCCTCAACCATGGATAACTTTATACATCATGATCGCAAAGTCTGTTTCCGGCAGAGACAGCGGTTATGAGCATCCTAAGCTAATGGAACTACAAATCTTCTGGGGCATGGTCAATAAAATGCACATTGACTACGCAAGTCTGATATGGTAAGACATGATGTCTTACCTCAAGAAGCTTGGCACAAAGGTCCCTTTCATCAGATACACAAAGTTGCTGATCCAGAGGATACTCGAGAATAATCAAGACATTCCCTTAAGACTTGATGACCCCAACCATCATTCTGCGTTGTTTGAGGCTACATTAAATGTTTTCAGATTCAACAAAGAAACAAGGTGTAGTATTGACTGACTGCCTACTCACTGATGATGTTAAAAGCCTTCAATCGTATTCACGATATCAAGAAGCAGTGGCCTTAGGCAAAGTCGGCTTCATGGATGAAAAGTCTTCAGCCATACCAGTCAAGAAGACCAGGAGATCAGGTAGTGCAGGAAGTATTGCAAGCACTGGGAGTGCCCGCAAGTATCCAAAGAGAAATCCTCCCCTCAAAAGGAAAGTTCCATCTAAGGGTGCCATTCCTAATCCTCAACCGGCACCTAAATTAGAGGACGAAGACTCCGAGGATACTGAGACGGGTGAGGAGGTTCACTACTCAGATTCTGTTACAGATGATACAACAATAGTAGAAAAACCACAAAGTCCCAAAGCAGATAAGGGCAAGACTCCAGTTACTGAGCAGGAAGAAGAGAGTTCAGATGAAGAACCAAAGGATGAAGAAAAAGACTATCACAAGACACTTAAGCATCTAAGGTTACAACATGCTGCTACAGAATTCAATCGTGAGCAAACAAGAGACCCTAGAGGTTCCAATGGTGGTGCACTTACCATACCAATTCGTGATGCGGTTAATCAACCCGATAAGCGAACTGGTGCCACCGCTAAGTAATCCACAGAACAACAGCAGCAAACTTATGAGGTTATGTTTACCTTTGAGGAAGAAGAGGAACAAGAACAGGATTAGATGATTACGGATAAAGACATTGAGGAAGCTGCTAAGGGAAAAGCTGAAGAGGAAGCTCGATCCAAAGCAGAAGAAGAGGCCAGGGTAAGGCAGAAGCCAAGGCTAAAGCAGAAGAAGACAAAAGGATTCGAAAGGAAACTGACAGTTACATTCTAGATAATCATGATCACAACCCTGAAGGGGCTTCTGAGCCACCAAAAGACCCGGAGCCATCTCATGACTCATCATCTTCTGATTCGTCATCTCACTCATCACCACCACCATCCAAAGATGCTACCACCAGATCCACATCCAGATCTGTCAAGAAACCGACCAACACTTGGGTATCACGGGCTAAGACTAAAATTGTGAAAGCTGTCAGGCAAGTAAGGAAAAGAAACGTGGTCAACAAGAAATTCAATCAGCTGACCGACAGACTAAACTTACTTCAAGACGTGATGAACGAGTTTTCGAATGAAAGAGAACAGATCCAGCAGTTTCTTAATCGAGATATACAGGGTGAAATGGACAAGACGATTAGGGACTACACTCACAAGTTTCTTCTCGACACTATCCCTGGAGTTACAAAAGAGATGTTCGCCAGACAACTCTATCCGTATCTCATGTCACTGGTCAAACAAACTATGGCAACTACTCCTGTTGCTATGGAAATCAAGCCAGTCCCGTCTCCGGTTGTCTCTGATAAAGAATTGATCTCCAAGCTTGTTATACAAATGTCTCAACGATCTGCAACATTCACTTCTGACGAAGCTAAACTATTTGAGGCATTGCTGGAGTATCAACTCAAAACATCGTGCAAAGAGTCAGCTGAAAGGGCTAAGCGTCCAAGAGACGATGATGATGCGGACAAGGATTCTGAGCCAAAACGCAAAAAGAAAACTAGCGAATCCTCATCTATGCCTCCACCACCCCAAAGGACCACCACCACCAGAAGATCTTCACAACGTCCTCCTGCTAGCGACAAACCTCAGGACTCTGAGTCTCCACCACCAACGGAGAAAACCGATGACCATTTTGAATACACCGGTGGTGACGACGAGGAGATTCCTGAGCCCCAACAACAACCCCCTTCTTCTACATCAACCAAGCAACCAGCATCATCCTCCAGGCCACAGAAGAAAAAGTCAACATCAGTTGTATCATGGCTAGATGAAGATGAAACTGACGAATATGAATGGTTTTCTAAGCTTGTTGACGCCACCCCTCAATTACCGGAAGGCCAAGAATCGGTAGATGGTCGAACCATGGAGCATGTCAAGATCATACAAGAAAAGTTTAAGGTGAAGAAGATGACGAAAACAAAGTTAAGACGAATCAAGAACAATGCTTTTAAACTGCTTAAGGACAGCTCTGATAGTGCCATTGAAGTCGAATATCATCTCGACAACATAGCACGAGCCATGTCCAACAATATTGATTGGCTCAACCCTGAATCAAACATCGACTTCACCAAACCTAACAAGGCTCCATACTATACCGACTGGACAAAGCCCCTACCCACCATTGGTCGACCTGATCAACCAAGGATTCCCTACCGGTATTTCTTCAACAATGATCTAGAATTTCTTCAACACGGTAACGATGTTAGCAAAAAATACGCTACCTCACTCACCTTCCCCATCCCGGCAGCAATCTTCTCCAACAATGTGGCCATCGAGGAAGAAGCCACACGAATGTTTGTTGATAACGTGGTAAAGTATGACCTCGATGCACTGTATGGAATTCATCATTGGCCTGAATGAAGAAGAATTTACTACAGAAGCTTACAGGTACTCAAATCTAAAAAGGAGGTGTACAGTGACAAACGGATCATTGCTATAACGCATGTCAACCTTTCTACTAAATGGGACTACTCATTCCTGAAAACAATCAAAGTCAAACGTCAGGACGAACAGGAATATGATTTTACTGAAGCTGATTTTTCGAGATTGTCGCTCAATGACATTGAAGACATGTATCTTGCTAAGGTACAAGGTCGAATGCGACATTTCTCCACAAACATCCAGCTGCAGTACATCAAGTCTTTACTGATATTCATCAGAAGCATCGTTATCGAGGAATGTGTTGAAGACCTTCAACTTGCCATGGAATCGTACCAAAAAACGTGTTAATCTTACCACACCGATGCTAAACATTCCCGATATCAACCAACTGGATCAGTACACCATCCTCAAGAAACCAAAGTTTGGTGTAGTTTACCATAGTGAACTTCACCACAATGGCTTCATGGCGTGCAAAGAGCTTCACAGTTTTGGTGATCACACTTTGAAGAAGGTTCGGGACGGGTTAGCATATCGGTTAAAGGAGATTCATGAAGGCATTGGGTCAAAGAAGCGGTGGAATTCAAGGGAAAAGAGGGATGTGAAGAAGATCATTACAAGGATTGATGAAAGGTTGTTTCGTCGCGATCAGATAAGGACTTTGGAGAGCTTTGTGGGTGGACGACCGAGTATCTCTCTAACAGGCTATCAACGTCCAGAAAGAACTCTCGGCGTTATTGACGGACTGCCTGGTACTCCTTGATTACTTTCTTGATTAATATTTGGATGTGTTGATCTTTATTCTTAACAATGGCTTGTGCACACATAACAGTGTACAACATGTACTTGTAATGAGAGGACCCTTTGGTACGCTTCAGTGCCACAATCCTATAAAAGGAGCAAAAGCTTCTTACTTTTGAGTAAAACTTATCAAAACTTTCACTTTTTAAAGTTTTGCTCAAAAGAACAAGTACTTCCCCTTATGTTTTCAAAACCTCATAAGTTAATATCACTTGTTGAGGGGGAGTATTTGCTTTAAACTTTGTTCACAAATTGTTCTTCGTGGAAATCTTCCCACAAAACTCAAAATGGACATATTCGATATCAAAATTTCATCAAAAATAACATTTATATGCCATTTTTTAGGGGAAGAAAAATTGTGTGATACAAATATGTTGTGAAAATGATTGAATCTTCGTGCTAAGACTTAACCAATGAATTGACGAGATCTGAACTGTCTTCCAAGACTTATCCGAGTAGATTGTACCTATTTGAGAAACTCCTGATAGACATGAACTTTGACGGGTTTGACAACCTTTCGAGGTTTGTCCACACCTTCAAGATAATTATTAGAGCTAGTTGTCACCTAAAAGCTGACAATGTAACTCTTTAACTATGCAACGTAATCGTGTCTCGCGGGTAATTGTCTATCTTGAGTCGATCAATTCAAATGTGTGCGCTCTTCTCTCACCGTGCAGATTTCTGTGAAAACACTTAAGCAAGTGTTGAGGAGGAGTATTTCTGCAAAATGCAAAACTCTCACAGTGGTACAAAATGTTTTTACTCATAACCACTTTGAGAGATTTTCATGAAAATGGTTTTATGGCAACATAGGTTAGTCATGGAGTTATAAAGTGACTAAGGTTAGGAATAACTGTCCCATGATCCGCCAGAGCCGGAAGGATCTACCCAAGGACACCACCAATAGTTAGAAATTAGAAGTCCTTAGGTATGATTATAAAAAGGAGAAAATGAGAATCGGAGAAAGAAGGAGTTGAAGAATTAAAAGGAAACGTAATGAAAAGGGTGAAAAGAAATAGCCCTCCAAATTATTCAACTTAAGGCAGACACAGGGTTCAACTCATATGCTACTGGTTGTCACTAGATGACACCGGTATTGAAGATCAAAGTCGTCATGGACCCAGTAACGCATGCACTAAACCTTCTTAACCACTCAAGTTTCTCTCAACAGAAGCTTGTTTCATTCTCAGAGGGAACCCTACGTAAACTATCGGCTTTCTCTTAGAGATTGCTGATATTGAAGAAGGAGACCCTCTCCCTAGTCTCCGCTTAGGAAAACCAAAGCGCACTATTGAGTCTAGAGCCACGAGATTCATCAAAAGATCTCTTAGGAACACTCGACATTTCATCACTTGTCGTTCAACCATAAGGACGCAAGTAATACTATTCTAGAGTCCTACACAGATCTTAGTAATCTGTCGAGAACATTTATGAGGAGTTCACAACTGTGATCCTCAGTGATTGAATGGAAACTCCTGCCAGGGTCAACATCAAACAGCCCTGACAGCAGGTCACTTCGGTAACTCCTTGTGGGTTACGCTTAGTGTTGTCTCAAAAGGTCTACAGTCGTGGGGTGATGCTTCGGTGTACCTCAGCGACTCACCTGAACTGTAGGTGTACTTCGGTACATCGTGTTATCCTACTTGAGGGACTCCAGTTCAGGAACAGCCTTTGCTAGAATTAGATATGTGTTTTCACACTATGCTGTTAACACGCTCGAAGTTCGAACTTGTAAGTGCTGGAAATCCCGCTAAGGAGATTCCTTTCAAGAATCGAGTCCTGAAAATGTGGGTCATTACTTGAACTTGTTCGATGTAATGCCAACTGTCCCTTATGGGATTCGGACGGCTGATTCACCCGACCAAGGTGAATGGAATCAAGACATTCATCATAAGAACAATCGTAGTGGTCAACTCTTTAAGAAACGACCACAATGATCGATTGGTGTTTTTCACTAACCAATTCCTATGTTTTATTCTTATGGATGATCCTGGGAGATGATCGTGCAGATTCTCCACATGCTCATACCAACAACAACATCAGTTGAAGTTCTCTCGAAAGGCAACACAAAAGTTAGAATGATTCTTAGTCAAAACCAAAGAATCTACAAAGTTTAAAGACTAAAAGAGAACTACATCAACACTGAAACCCAACGTCAAAGAGCGTGTGAGCATGTTGGAGAAGGACTTGGAGACACCTGAGCAACGAAGCGGACCTGATGCAGATTACCACAACATAACATCACCATATCCACACCAGAACAAAGAACAAAGAACAAAGATAAATGAAGACGTCAAAGCTGAAACTTCAAAGAAAAACAAGATCCTCACACTGGGGAGATTGTTAGAATTAAGGCACTTCTTCTCACAAGAAAGAAGAATGTCAGAAGACGTCAAAGCAACTATTACCTCAACACCAACAACATTTAAAGATTACTTAATTCATTAATTACTAACACTTAGGGGGAGATTGTTGGAATCACTCCTAAACTATATTTCAAGTGTTTGTAATTAACATGTAATAGGTTGCTTAATTAGGCTTTTGTGTTTGTATTAAAGGCAAGGCTTATATAGAAAGCCCATAAGCCTTGGCCCATATCCAATAAGGAAAGGAAGGGAACTTGTGTGTTGCCCTAGTTCCTTTCCCTATATAAAGACTTGTAAACCTTCCTTAGAAGGTTGGTTATCCATTTCACATATATCATACGCATATCTTTTCTTTCATTCATACGAGTGTGTGTGTGTTTTGTTCAACCGATCACTTCTCTTATCTATTTCTAACATATTGATGCTTGTGTTACAATATGGTGACCTAACATTATGTACTTAATGTATGTGTGAATTACGATTATATTCAGATATCATTGAAATTGTCGCATACTTATTTGTATCTTATTTTTATCATTTTTTATATTCTTATATCATTTTTGCATTTAAACTTGTTAAATCGACAAATCACTAACATTATTTATTGCTTGACCTATTTACTTAAACATGTTAAACGGAGTTACACCTGTTATGCAGGTCTGTGTTAGGGTTCAGTTTCTTGATACGATTAATAAATGAGTCGTATTTGGGTAGAGATTATAATAACTCGCCAACCCGCGAACCCGTATAAGTTAACCCGAACACGACTAAATTGCCACCTTTAATTTTTTCGATAAACAATTATTTGTGACAAATGAAATACGGAGTACTAATTTCATTGTTGCTAATATTGTATTACGAATTTTCATCAAAAACATCGATAGCGTTCAAGAAGTTTGCTTTGTATTTTTAATGGGAAGTGATTTGCACATTCTTATAATTGATTGTCACACTCAAATTATGAGTGTCTTAACATTTATACCCTTATATCATTTTTACTTATTTTTACTCTATAAAAGTATAAATATCAATACACTCATAATTTAAATGTGTCAATCAATTATGAAAATGTACAATTTGCATTTGTAATACTAGACGAGTACCCGCGCCTAGCAGCAACGGTGTCTAGTTTTCTGCAAAATTCCGACGACCATAAGTTTCTTTCAACAAACTGTATCTGTAGCGTCAGAGAATCGTTTTCGAATAACTATAATTCTGATGCGTGGTTGCATGGCAGCAGAAATATACAGTTTTCAAGAAAATTATGTGGAGTCGATCTAAGTGGGAGTATATTTCTAATAGGATTGTTTTAACATTAAGATTTTAGTAATAATATATTCAAGCATTACAAAAAGTAATGGTATTATGTAGTTGACTATATTATATCGTAGTTTAGAGGTATAGACAATGTGTGTGACCGTCTTTTCTTGTTTTGTCAGTAATTTAGGCAGTGATAACTATTTTTTTTACATGTGTAGCGTTTATTATTTGGTAGTGGCTTTTAAACTTGTAACCTTACAAATTTAATATCACCATAATAAGATTATCTTGTACTATCAATTTGCATAGATATTTAAGCATTTTTCAAAGCTATTTGTTTGGGGTACAAATAATTATCGCTAAAGATAACAATACTATTAAATTTTTGTGATTCTAATAAACTTAATTGATATACCTGTTGGAATCGCTCCTAACTCGTAAATGAAACGACATTGACGGGATTACTATTTCTATCTTTGTTACCTCAAACACATGGGCTTGTTATGTCAATTACCCATAGATGTATGTGTTTGGGTATATAAACCCCTCCATACTTCCATGGAGGGGTGAGTCTCATTTGTGTAATTCACATTTCCTAATAATAAAACACATAGTTTCTCCCTTCTCTTCATACTCTCTCTCTCTAACATGAAGATGATGTTCTTTCATCTTCCCCGACCTCCCGATTCACCATATCATCCACAAATACGATCCTAACATTGGTATCAAGAGCAAGGTCGGTTTTTTTATTTGTGGTTGATTTTGGTGATGCTTTCTTGTCAAAATATTGTCTTACAATCTGTTTTTTACAACAAAGATTTAACCTTTCAATCATTTTTTTTGTTTAAACAGATTTATTGACAAGCTTTTTATGTATCTGTTTTTTTTTGGTAAAAAATTCGTTTGGGTTACAAAAGTTTGCAATATCTGTTTTTGTGCCAAACAGTATCCGTTAACTTTTTATAGCCTATATGAATTTTTTTTTCCAATCCGTGAATTTTTTTTTAATGGTCAAACTGGTCATGTCCGTGGTTAAAGTGGGTCAAAAGTGCATCCTTTATGCCAACTTTCTGGGTTACTATGAATCTGGACAGATTCTTGGTCGGAATACATCGCCGGAAAAAGTCAACGCGGGTCAAAACCCTAAACTTACGCATAAGGATCCATCTACAGAGTTGTTACGCGTAGCTGTGAAGTTACGCGTAAGAAATGTTACGCGTATGCGTTTACGCCTAAGCCTAGGCTTAGGCCTAAGTCTGGCTTACGCATAAGCAAGAGGCTTACGCTTAACATGCTTTATGCATAAGAATAAGTGCTTTACGCATAAGGACTTACGAGTAAGAAATTGTTTATGCGTAGTCTCGCTTACGCGTAAGAACAGAAATGAAGAAGAAGAGACGGACAGAATGTTTAACCATGACCAATAATACCAAATACTCTTTGTGGACTTCAGTGTCAACATCATTCGTCCAAAACCAATACGGAAAAATTCATAACTTGACCAAAACCTCTTTACCAAAACCGGACTTCAGTATTTAACATCATCAGCCAAATAATCCTGACTCAAACAAACTCCCTCGTATCACTTCAGCACCATAACTATCCTAATCATATTTCCATTAATAATCTTAAACTAACCACAACTCTATTATACACAAACCAAGACATGAACTTGAAAAGAAAGTAATACAAGATCTCAGTTGGACTCTTTTTGGTATCAACAATCGTCAAAAGACATAAGCCAAAAGGAGTCATTTAACATCATCAATCCGTAAGAAGATTGAACTTCTATTAATATCCGAAACATCAAGATACAATTTATAACAACTTTGTTATAATTGTTCTTGTTTCGTTTTTGAAAAAAGCACCAACTCGACAACAAAATCAAAATGATATCCTTACCCGAGACCCTCTTATGGATCTTGTAGCTGTGAACAATTAAGTAATCATTTGATGTTGGGTTTCTGCTCGTTTGGATTGACAGATCACAAATGGAAGTTCATAAGAATTATGTTTGTTCGATTGGATTAAAATGTTGTGGCTGCGTTTTTATTTTCAGATTTGAGTGGTTGGAGAGAAACGTTTTGGATGGAGGCGGATTATATCATAAGTGTTATTTAGGGTTCTGATGTGTGATAAGTGTATTTTTATACACATGTGGGTTTTGGTTACTATCGGGTATGATTTTTTTGGATTGGGACTGGGCCTGAGCGTGATCATGAATCAATTGGTAGACTTCAAAATGGGCCTAATTGGATTTACAAACATTATTTCTTAGGCGTGGTTTGTTGAATCTGTTTGATTTTCGCTTATAATGTGCTGCCAACATTATTACACACAAATGAGTTATCCAAATTTTAAGATAAGCAGAGTTGTTAAGTTTTAATAATTTGGGTACAAGTTGAGTGGTATTTTGGTATTCTAAAATTTTCACGGGGATACAATTTTTGACAAGATCGGGAAACCATTATCAAAGTTCATTTAAACCTTTAACAAAGGCTAGTTTTGAGCATTTAACCATAAGATGTGACTACGGCGATAATTCATTATTATTTATTTGAGGTTGAAGTGGGATATCACGGATGCGTGTACTTAGTATCTGAAGATATCGGGGTTGGTTGGATGCATGATTCTTTGAGATCCTTGTTCGAGCTTTAGCCGTTTCGAATGACAAAGACTTGAGTTATCTAGTTGAACCTGATGTAAGGAGTTACGTTGTTGTGCTCACAGCTTATAACTATCACTTTTAAGGAGTTACGTTGTTGTGCTCAAGTGTCACACTACGGTGTGGATAATTTGAGAAACTTTAAGTTTATCTTTTTTTCGATTGTGATAAGAAAAAGGGTTCTTCGTCTGACAATAGTGCAAGTTTAAGTCACAAGTTCGGGTTATTTTTCTTCAGTCTCAAGTTCGTCATATTGGGTTTTCTCCATCAGTAGTCACTACAAAAAGCCGTCAGAATGATAATGGGGTCGGTAAAGAGTTAGATGAGAAGAGTATACATGAGTAGAGAAGTCTTATCAGCAATTGATTCTCACGAGATATTTATGGTACTTCACACTTGTTCGATTAATTGAACATACATGGTTTCGATGTCTCCAATTTCATCAACAACATACGTGGTGTATGATTCTGATTAATTGAAAACATCGGGGGGAAGAGAGTATAGGTGGTGTCTGCTTCCTTTGTTGTTTTTGTATTTTTTTGCGAAAACCCTCTCCTTTCATGAATTTCTTCAATCAGGGGGAAGAAATGAGACGATCTGTGGTTTAAACGTCTCACTTTGGTGTTATCGTCTCACTTTCACAGAGTTATCGTGCGTAAAGTTACCTAAATATGATGTTGTGATGCCTCACACACGGTCATTTTATCGAGTAATTGCAGATTCACTGGTAACTATTATTCCGATAGACCGCAACATTCGGGGGGAAGTCATTTCATTTCGTCTTTCGTGGTTTGTTTGGTGGGAAGCATCTATATATGTGAGAAGATCTTGTTGATTTCTTGCATGTTACCCCCGAACGGATTTTCCGCAATAAGTCAGATTTACCTTGTGTGGTTTACTGCTCATCTACAAATTCCGTTGCGTACTGAAAACGTCAAAAGTTAGAGGAAATGTTCACTACATCAAAGTTTCGAATCTGCTGAAGACGGTTGTCAGTTTGGGGGGAAGCTGATTCAGAAACTTCGCCCAAAAGGAGTGTACGGAGAAGCTGCTAAAGACATGCGGCATGAATTGGGGGGAAGTTAATCCAATTTATGCATATTACATCATTTGCCTACAAGTGAAGAAAACGGTTCTCAAGTCAAGGTACCAGAAGAAGACAAAGAGCGTAACCTTTCATCATCCTCAGCACTTGAAGAGCTTATGAAGACCTTTCTTTATTTGTTTTCTATATTTGTAGTAAATGTTGTAAGTAATCCCTTATGTCGTCCCATTGGGGGAAGATTGTTGGAATCGCTCCTAACTCGTAAATGGAACAACATTGACGGGATTACTATTTCTATCTTTGTTACCTCAAACACATGGGCTTGTTATGTCAATTACCCATAGATGTATGTGTTTGGGTATATAAACCCCTCCATACTTCCATGGAGGGGTGAGTCTCATTTGTGTAATTCACATTTCCTAATAATAAAACACATAGTTTCTCCCTTCTCTTCATACTCTCTCTCTCTAACATGAAGATGATGTTCTTTCATCTTCCCCGACCTCCCGATTCACCATATCATCCACAAATACGATCCTAACAATACCGGACAAAGAGCTATACAATATATATTAACTTTTAAAAGACGATTCATATATGCTAGTCCTTTAAGTGGTGCAAGACCAACACTTTCAAAATAACATTATACAAATGACAACATACATGTGTCAAAGCAAAATAAACAACAAAAAACTACAATTACTTGGTCTATCATTTTTCCAAATTTGTCACGGGTTCCACAACTACTTCATCATTTCTCATATAATTTTGTCAAATATGAAACCTGGTTCGACCCAGGTGGTTCAACCGGTTTAACCGTTCCGGTAAAAAAACAAGTCGATTTAAACCGAGTCAACCCGACAGGTTGGGTCGAAAATAAGTCAAATTAAATCGGGTCAACCCGCCGGGTTTGAAGTGTCCTGGTTCAACCCGGTTTTAGATGTGTATTAATAGTTTCTTTTTGAAATATATGTCTTCAATATTTCCACTTTTAGTTTTAATTTTTTTACTTTTACCTTTTTTATTCTTCCTTTATATATAGTATATAGCAGGGAACTCGCGCGTTTTGGCGGCGGGTACCCTGTAACGATTAACAGCATAAATAGATCTCGATGAGACATGATTCACCATTTTGTATCGGTTTCAACGGGTCCTCTCTAGTTCGTTTTCAGATGGCTTTAATTGGTTAGCCGAACCGGTGGCGACACCGGTTCCCGGTTGAACACGTTGGTCCGGTCCTGTCGGGTTTTCAAAACTATATGTAACATCAACTTGTTAGCTTGCATGAAGTTTTGTGTGTTTTATTAATTTGTATTATGTGTTACTTTTCATTTTAGGGTGTTTTAAAAATATAATTAATTAGTGTGTTTAATTATTTTATATTTTGGATTATGTTTTAGCTTCTTTAAATTGTATGTTATGAAAATTTTATTGTACTTTTTAGTAAATTGTGTTTTAATTAGTTTTTTTTAATTTGGTAGATGTGCTTTTAATTGGTTGTATAATGTGAATAAATTATTGTACTTTTAATTAATGAGGTGTTTTAATAAGAGTATTAATTACACCATCTATTTTTTTCTCATTTGATCAATTTCAACAATTTAACTTTTCAACTTTTTACGTTTGACTATTTTATATTATATGTACTCCCTCCGTCCCATAATAATTGTCCACTTTGACTTTTTTGAGTCTTTCTTATTCAACTTTGACCATTAATATGTTTATTTGTGTTATATAATACTTGATGAAAGTTATACCAAATGAAAATACATTTGAACCCCAATCTAATCTGATGACGTATAGTCTATATCCGGGTCACGGACCCGCCGAAAACCCAATACTGATAAGCCCAGTACGAGCTGGGCTACGCTGATAAGCGTTTAGGCCCACGAAGGCCCAAATTCGAATCTATTTACGGAATAGATATCGGATATCTCTTAATCAGGAGATAATCATGCCCCAACCGACTTAGGCGGGATACGCCGAAGGTTGAGGAACACGGAACCAACAAGGATTCCGTGCGTATATAAAGGGAATCACATCCCTCGTTAAAGGTACGATCTCAAAACCCTAACTCACCTTTAACCCTAAATCGATTACTTACTCTCACGCCGGAGGATAATCGTGGGAGACAATCCCACGGTAAGCCTAACGGTGTTTTCTGTCTTTAGTGCGCAGGTCTCAAGCAACAATCATTAATTGGTACGAGAACCGGAGCTCCGAACAAGGAACGCCCAACTTTTGTATCAACAAGTGGCGCCATCCGTGGGACCATTCACTAAGAACTAAGACTAGAATGACGAAGCATGGAAATCAGCGATCGCAAACAGACCTTACCGGAAAGAAGCCGCACATCGGTTCAGCTTCCAAGCAGACTCCTGGGACAACCAGTACTGCTAAAAACAAGGGATCAAGCCAGGACGTGTTCTTCCCTCTGGTGGAACCGCGCTCGGGGACAACCCAGGCCACCACAACCACCACTAACACAGTGGATCCACTGCGCACTGTTCTTACCACTCCCCTTCAATCGGTGCTAGAGACTGACCTGACAAAGGCAACAGATGCACCGGATAAAAACAAGGGCATAGCGGTAGAAGCAAACACCCTTGCTTTAGAAGGGGTCGCACCGGAAGTAACACCAAGGTGTTGGAATCACTCCTAAACTATAATTCAAGTGTTAGTCATTATTATGTAATAGGTAGCTTATTATGGCATTTATGTTTGTTATTAGCCTTAAGCTTATGTAGAAGGCCCATGAGCTTAGGCCCAAGTCCATTAAGGAAAGGATGGAAACTAGGAGTGTTGCCCTAGCTTTCCTCCTATAAATACCTTATGTAAACCTTCATTTGAAGGTTGGTTGTTCAAGTTATTTCTCTCATCACATCTACGCATAACCATCCCATAATATCGTGTGTGTCTGTGTGTTTTACTTGTTCAATCGCCTTATCTCTTTCTATATTACTTGTATTTGTAAAACTAGTGACCTGACAGTGGTATCAATCGCCTAATAGTTGAGTGAACGTATTGTTTGAAGTGAGTTTTGGTCTCACGCTTAACTTGCGTATCCCTACTTTTGGCTTGATCAAAAACGTATTTTTTTCACTTTTTAATCCAAGATTCTTGTCCTTTCAACGTTATAAGGTGTTAAACTTACTGTTTTTGGCAAAAAGTTTGGAACTTTATGTGTGGATCATTGTTTTCTACTTGTTTTTGAACGAGGGTTAAGTCCTACGCATAACTGTTTTAAGAGCTTTGGATCATCAAGTTTCACACTTTTGTGTCTTTCGGTATTATTGAAGCTATTTTATCACACAAAAACTGGTTTAGAAACATCTTTGGGCAAAATCAAAATTACGAGTAATCCTACGCGTAGGAAAACCCTAATCCTACGCGTAAGGTTATCCTTGGTTTGATCTTCGTTTTCGTGGTTTACTCCGTGTTTTCTTGCTTGGATAAGCCTGAAAATACGTCGACTTTGGATATCTTTTGCACTGTGATAGTGTAAAAGATCACTTGGGATAAAACCCTAAACTTACGCATAAGCTTAAGCTTACGCGTAGAAAATCCTACGCCTAAGATTCATCTTACGCGTAAATCTAGTCTTACGCATAAGGGAATCCTACGCCTAACTTTCTACGCCTAACTTACTGTTTATGCATAACTTTAGTCTTTTTTCCCTGCTTACGCGTAAGCTAAACCTACGCGTAACTCTTGATTGTTACGCGTAACTTTGGTGTTTTTTTACGCATAAGTGCTACTTGGTTTATTTGTGATTTCTACGCCTAAGGATACTTCATCACATAAGTGCTACTTGGCTTATTGTGATTTTTGGCGGGAAAAGTTGAGTAAAATTTATTTTTTCGAGGAGACTAAACGTTCAATTTTTACGCGATATTCAAATTTTGGTTTAACCGTGAAAATTTTGGTCAAAAATTCAAATTTTTGGGCCCAAATTCAAATTTTTCGGGTAAAATTTGGCGTCAAAATTGTCATAACTCAAATTTTTCTTTCAACCTTAGAATTGAATTTTATAGTGAATTTCAAATTTTGAGAGTCAAAATTTTTCAAAATTATTTTTGGAGGGAAATTGCAATTCACTATATCGACCTTCTGTGTGTTATATCGGCTTCGCACCTTTTCTCTTTGATTCTTTTGCAGGTGTTTAAATCAATGGATTCTGATGCTGAAATGGTGTACGTAAGATGGAAACCATTCAAATTCCCAATGATTGACAATTCCAAGCGTCAGACATCATCAAATTCCCGATATCCCGCAGTCGTGCAAGGTGAAAGAGTTGATGTACATGAAAGGCATGCTCATATGGACGTTGAGAATGTTGTGATTACTGCAACTGTCGGTAATGCGGACAATGAGGTTGTAGCATTGGAAAAGCAGAATGACAGCAGCAGATCTGGAGAAGATATCATACTTAACTACGACATCGAGCTCAACTGTGACGAAGAACAAATGGTTGAGGAAGATATCTTACCCACCTATGACACTGACACAGAACAGATGGTCGAGGTACAATCTACTGTTGATCATATTCTGACTGCAAATGCGACACAACATACTGAGCAACCTGAATTTAGTAATGAAGGAGAGGTTGACCAGTGTGTTGCACAATGTCCAGACAACTATCTCATGTCTGAGCCCTTACTTGTTAACAATTCAACTGAAACGTCAAATCAAACTCTTGAATCTGAAATCATTCTTCTCAAAAAGACCATTGCTCAGTTTCATAAAGATGTTTCAAAACTAGAGGCACATTGTATCTCTCTTGAACTTAAATTACAAAACAAATCTTTTTCTTCAGAACCCAATGGTCAGTCTTCAAATGATCAAAGTAATCGTGTGGATACATTAGTAAATGAAAATGAGCATTTAAAGGCTCGAATTCAAGCAAAGGGGCTTGCACATGTTGCTTTACAAAACAAACTAAGAAGATTAACTGACAAGAGTGTTAATACAAATAAGCCGTAAAAACGTTTATTTATATTTTACGATCTTCTAATGTTTTCTCGATAACAAAAGTAAAATCATATTAACGAAACAAATAAAATACGTAAATGGTTTGAACTAATAGTTTTCTAACACACTTACGTTTTCACATAAAACACTATAACAAGATTAAGTAATTTTATATTTTAGATACACATGTACAACAACTAGTGTTTACATATTGGCTTAACAAGTTTAAGTAATTCTATGAGTTAGATACATATGTACAACAACTAGTGTTTATATATTGGGTTAATACATACTTATATTAAGTACACTAAAATGGGTAAAAACAAGTATGTACTAAAATGGGTAAAAGCAAGTATATACTAAATAGATAAAAGCTAGCAAATGGTTTTGACCCATAACCCATGGTTTTATATATACCACTTACACAAGTTCAATGTATCCTTAAGGTACATTGTATCTAGATAGAAAACCATGGATCAACCCATAACCCATGACCCATGACCCATAACCCAAAATACCCATGGGCAAAGAGGAGCGGACCACGGATCCCTAGCTTTGTGCTAGCCGGATCCCAAGTGGAAGGGATCAGTGGGATCCGGGGAAACAGTAGGTTTTTCCTCTATAAATAGTGAGCCATTTCTTCATTATATCTCACCCCTCTCTAACATACTTTCTCCCCTGAGTTAAATCTCACTAACCATAGATCCAATAGATCTATGTTTGTAGTTTTGTTTTTGTGTGATCTTTTAGGTTCCTCTTAAAGGGAAGATCACCACCTTTGAAGTCGAGCAAGCTCAAGTCCATGAGTTGCCAAGCTTCCTCATCATCAAGGCTATTGAAGTCCTCTTGTTGATGATCCCTTTCTTTCTTCAAAGAAGCGTAGTGTTAAAGACATTAGTGAAAGATGTCTCAAGTGTCAAGACGAAGATATTAGTGAAGGGTATCTATCGTCTATAGGATAAGCACTTGTGGTAGGTGCTTAGAAGTCAAGACAAGAAGCATTAGTGAAAGGTGCTTAGAAGTGAAGACACAAGACATTAATGAAAGGTGTCTTGTAGATCTAATCAAAGACATTAGTGAAAGGTGTCTTGTAGATCTAATCAAAGGCATTAGTGAAAGGTGCCTTAGATGTACATTCGATATGGTGTGTTTCGATGTACTAGATAGACTAGCATTAGATCCAAGGATATTGATGTCCTTGATGATGTTGTAAAGGAGTAGATCTCCTTTGGGATTAGTCGTTGGTGTAGTGTGGTAGTATTTCCTCCATTGCAATGGAACTAGGTACTTAGCCTAGTACCTAATAAAGGGTAGGCGACGTTGTGAAGGTGTAGTTCACCTAAGGTGTGAAAGAACTCGGTGGTTAGCCTAGCACCGTATAAAGGGTAGGCGACGTTGTGTTAGGTGTGGTTCGCCTTGGTGTGAAAGAACTCGGTATTTAGCTTTGTACCGGAAAAAGATTAAGCGACGTTGTGAAGGCTTCTCCGCCATAAGGAGATTGGTGTAGTGATTACAAACTCTCGAGTAGGTGACTCGGGGAGTGGAGTAGGGCAAGGAAGGTGTCCTTGTAGCCGAACCACTATAAATACTCGCGTTGTAGTTTTGTGCTTCTTACTCTTATCTTTTCATTACATAACTTTATATGCTTGTTTATCAACATCCAACACACACAACCAAATAGATTGACATAAGTCGATCTAAATAGTTTAAAAGGAAGTTTTAATTGGTAAAACTATTCAACCCCCCCTTCTAGTTTTCCACAATTGGCATCAGAGCTTCGTTACCAAGTTTCTTGAAGTATATTGTACTTTAAAAACTTGATACGATCCATAGTTAATTGAAAACTACAAAGAAGGTTTTTCATAAAAACAAACACCATGTTTTTCAAAAACTATATGTTTGGATGTTGAGTTGATAACAACATTATATATATATATATATATATATATATATATATATATATATATATATATATATATATATATATATATATATATATTTTTATTTAATTGCACTAATCTTCTTTGTAATATTGATTAGTCAAAGTTCATACCCACCAAGCTTTAGGAGTTGCTTGGTAACAAGAATACCTTCCTTAAGAAGGTATCTTAGACGCAAAGGAGCGGGAATCGTCTAAGTGACATTTGTCATTTGTAAAAGACATTCCTAAGTGCATTCGAGGTATGACTTTCTACTTATATCTAAATGATATGTGTTTAGTATATAAGTGTTATTTGCTAGGCTTTTATTTGAGTAGATTTTTGTGTTTACACATGATTTACATGTAGCTTCGTTAGGAAGCCTGTTTTTCACATACGTGTTATTTTTCTCTTCTATAGTCATAGTATATAGAGCTTATGCTTTATTTCTTCTAATAAAACAAAAACACGAATTTCAAAAATTCCTCCTTCCCTATTAATAAACCCACTCGACGCCCACTTTTTCAATCCTCACTTTTTCAAATTTTCCAATTTCAAAAATTCCCTCTCATTCAAAAACTTCATCTTCCTCCTCATTCCATCTCTTCCTAAACCAAGAAGATCCGTCATCAACATGGTTTACATCGCACTCGTGCTCATCGCCCTAACACTCATCGCACTTGTGTTCCCTATGATGAAGTTCACATACGGAGACATTTACTTTGTGTTGTTAATCTATATTGGGGTCATTTACCCAATCCTTTGTATCATCCTTAGCATTGAAATGCAATATTATTGATAATCTATTTTATCTAGGATGTTTGTGTTATTATGTGTGTTTCATTTCTTTTGATCTATATGTGTTATATTCTTTCGTGATACATTAGATGTCATGTATGCATGCTAAAAGAAAATGTAGGATAAAACATACTTCATGGTACAATAACCGTAAAACCTATGTTTTTATTAAAACTGGTTCTGTTACTACAGATCCACGGATCCCGGAAGTTACACTAGCCGGATCCCTTTTGAAAAGGAACCGTGGGATCCGTCCTACTGGAAAACAGTTTTCATGCAAGATTAAAAACCACTATCTTTCTAAAAGTAATAATCCACTGGAGCTTCAAAACCATGAGTTAGCTAAATACTAATTGTTAATAGAATATCTAGTAAAAACGTTAGATTATTATAGGTTGACCATAAACGTCTTCCCTTATTAACCCATTACTTCTATAGGTTCAACTATGACGCATGAATACGAGTTTTATTTTTCACTCACTAGCGTCTACACCCCGAACATTTCCCTTGAGCCCAACACACCTGGCAATCATGTCTGTGGGTTCAATAATCTCGAAAACCGTCATTTCCATGAAGGACGTATTGTAGACACCTCTCTACAATTCGAAGAAGGTATCAATACCTCCTTCCGAGCCATAGGACTAGAATGTCTTCTTGAAATCAACGAGAAGATATGTCCAAGGTTCATAATGGAATTCTTCCGTCAAGTGGAACTCGTTCGTAACGAGGATCGCTCTCTATCTCTTTGGTTTTATATCAAAAACCAAAAATTCACTTTAAGCCTTGGGCATTTTGCTCACATCCTCCAAATTCCAAACCATGGACAATGTGCCTTCACCGAAGATTGGTCTCTTGATCCTCTCTTCAACTTTCGTGAAGAAAATAGTCCATATTGTTCACACATACCCTCTCCGGAAGAATTAACACGCATGATATGCAAACCTCGACCATATTACTCCAATCCAAACATTATCCATACACGAGATATCCGAGAAGAATATAAGCCTGCTGCTCTTATTCTACGTGAAAATGTTTGGAGTCTTAGGGGAAATCGAGATATTCTTCCTGCTTGTTGTGCTCACATGTTGTACTGTTTGCTAACACAACAACCATACAATCTCGCCTACTTCTTCGCAAGGCGAATTGCAAATCTTCAAGGCTCCAAGAATAAACTCATCCCTTATGGAATGTTCTTGACACGCCTCTATCACAATGTTATGCACTTCCATCCTCAATTTCAAAGTCCGTTGTACGTACTTGTGAACAAGATGATGGAACCGCTAAACATATCTCTCATGAAGACTTTCTTCATTCATGATTCCACCAATACCCATCAATCACATAATGATCCTCCTAGTGAAGACACTCAAGGAACCTAGAACAGTCAAATAGGATCAATTCTACTCTGTAATCCTATCTCTTCCATGAAATAAAACATCTTACATTTGATTTCCTAGTTTTAGAACTCACTTAAACAAAACTTGGAATATAATGCATTGTCAAAGATCATTGCATACCTTTAGTAAAGGTTCTGTCTAACAGATAGACGGATCCCGAATGTTGTACTAAACGGATCCCTACTCCTAGGGAACCGTGGGATCCAGCAAAACAGAAAATGCAATTGCAAGCATTATATGTCAAACACATCCCTTAGAACACCTCACACTAAGCTAAACATAGTGTCTTAAGATTGATTAAGACTTTATCAAGATAGGTTGACCTTTCCTACTCTTTCCAACTCACATAGATCACACTCTAAGGCTTTGTTAGATCTACCATTTCAATCCATCACTCTTCCGCTCCCAAAGCTCACACTTTATTCTTCTTATATGATCTCTCACAACTAGGTTAGAAGTCCTTCGATTATGACAATATTGATCATTAATCAATCTCACCTCAAAATTGATCAAAGTTGATCAAATCCTAGTTTTTCCCATCTCATAACCATTAGGATATTTTCCAAAACATAATCCTAAGACACAATGATGCGTGCCAAACAGTCAAGCTAAATCACTCAAGCATGCCACTTGTGAATGGCAGACAGTAATCAGCTTAAAACTGCTCAAGCACGAATGCAATGAAGATCTGGGGAGTATAGTGTTTCCCCGGGTCGTTATGTCCCAGCGAGCTATGCAATGGATTATCAAACGAATAGTGATCGGGAGATTTGAACGGAAAAAGGATTTGATTATGATATTATAACTACAGGAAAAGCCAACAAATTACAACGGCTTAAATGCAAATTAAAGAAAGTTAAAAAGATAAAAAAAAATATTAAATAAACGCTATCATTATTTTTAAAATTGATGAACGTTTAAAACTTAAAACTTACGTTTAAAATAAAATTACGTAAACGTACAAAATAAAAAATGAGATCTAAGAAATAAAAGTCCTAAAAATATGAAAATGACATTTTTACAAACCTAATGATAAAAGAAAATATTTGGAAAAAGAAAATTATTTTTATAACTATTAAATTAATTATTATTAATTAAAAACTATTTTTAACTATTAAATATTAACCTAAAATACAAGAAAAGGTGAAACAAAGCTAGAAAAATAAAATTAAGACTTAGAAAAATCTAAAATATCAAAAGAAAATTTTCAAAACTATTTTTGTATTTTTCTGAATATTTTTCTATTTTCTATGAATTTTAAACTATTAAAAACTACTTAAATTATTTAAAAATACAATTTTAACTAAGAAAAATCTAGAAAAATTCTTTTTTGGCTTTTTATATTTATCTAAACTTAAGAAAATTGAAAAATTATTTTTTTGAACCTTTTCTTAATTATTTGTATTTAAAGCTAATTAAAAATGCTTAAAAACTAATTTAAATTAAGAAAAATAGCAAACCAACTTAGAAAAATCTGAAAATTTCAGGAAAACTCTAAAATAATATTAGGAATATAAGAAAAATGGAAAAACAGGTGCTTATGTGTGGAATTATGGAACTGATGTGTAAGTGCTTATTGAAATAAGCACTTGAATAAGCAAATGGAAACTAAAAAGCACCAAACCAAAACAGAAGCTCTAATAAGCTAAAAGAACATAAATTCAACAAGAATCAACAAGCCCTAACCACTGGAATAGCAAATTACTCAGATTTGATGTTTGAGCTTTTGGCTAAAAACAGTGAAAGGGGTTGCCTACTTTGAGCTTATGCACAAGCTGCTAGATAAGCTGAAATGGAAAAACAGAAACTGGATCCTAATCTAGACCTGGGTAACTACACATGAGCCAAATATTAGACCTAGAAAAGCTCACATGAGCTCTGTGCAATCCAAGCAAAACCTGCATAACCCCTGTGCAGGCTCAGTGCCCTGCACAGGGGATTTAACACCATTTTAACAAGCTAGTTAAAAGCTTAAGAAAAATTTGTAAAAATCTAGAAAAATGGTAATAGTAAAATAGACGAAGAGAGCTTTTTAAAACCACAATTTACACTGACATTGACCCAGAGATTAATCCATGAAAATTCCCTCTAGTTGAGCTCAAAACTGGTTTTGTGCATTTTGACTTTTTAAGCAAAACTGAAAAGTTGACTATTCTGAGTTTTGATCTAGATTTGTGGACTGATGATGATATATTAAGATGAAATAATACTGAAATAAGCTAGTCCTAAGATTTCTAAGCACAAAACAAGATTTTGTATTAGCAAAAACTCAACAGTGAACAGATTAGAACAGATGTGATAAAATTTTGACTTTGGTGGTTTGTATGCACAAGTGAAAGACAGATATGAGCTCAAAAGTGCTAAGTAAACATGAACCAACAGGTTTTCAATCCAAAACAAACCTCAAACAAAGACCAAGCAACAAATCCAAACACCCCTTGTAATAACTGATATGCAACTAAAATGAGATAAACACTGAACCAGATAGCACCATTGATCAAACTGAGTTTATATGACCATAATACAACTATGTTAACAGATTAAAACTAGTGGAGACCTCAGATACACAGATAAGCATAAACTGCAATTTGACTTGAAATTGAAAATGAGAAACTTTACTAACCACTGTGTCCAGCTTATGCAGGCCAAAACCAGAACTAACACTACTCTAACCTAACTAAATCCAACCCAAATAAACCTCTGCAACAACAATTATCAGCTTCCATTCCAATTTGAGCCCCAGTTTGACTTTCATTGACCATGGGACAAACTTGCTTAAAATTGGATTATGAGCTTATAAAAAACTATCAGCAGCTTATACAAGCTTGTTTGTATTGGAAAATGAGATTTTAATAACTTGGATAATAGAACTTGAAACTGAGTTTTTCAACAGTGGCATAAAAACTTGAAGCTAAATTAAAACCTTGAATTTATGTTAGAAAGTGTATTATATTGATAGGACAACTAGTTTTGAGTACATTGAAACAGAAAATTACAACTTCAAGCTTAAATTAAAACATCACTACTAAAAACGACATACAAGAAATATTAAGAAACTAACTAACTCCCTTAGCTACTCTTTTCCTCCTCTTTTATACACCATTTGTCTTTCTCTCTCATCTCTGAACAGTTCCCAGCACAAATTGGAGCCATTGGATGTCTTGGTATCAATCTTGGCCATTGATCATTTTTTGGCGGGAAAAGGATTTTAACAGTGGGTGAGGTTGAGTGCAAAAGGGGAAGGAGCATTTAATGCCCTTTGGAGTGTTGTTGAGGATGAGGGGACATGGAGGAGAAAAGGTGAGGAGGGGGGATGGGAAGGCTGAGTTGCAGGGCTAGTGTTGGGGAAGAAGAAAAAGGCGGGTATAGGGGTTTGACTTATCTGTTTGACTGGGTATTAGTATAAAAGGGGGGTCAAAAGTATATTTGACAGGGGGTCCAAAATGCTAGGCAGGCCAAAAAGGTATTAGGCTTAATAAATGACAAGGACTAATGTTGTACAATCTGAAATTCAAAGGACCATTTCTGCCATTTTCACAAAGTTGATCCAAGGGCTGAAAATGACAATCTCAAAAAGTATAAGGACCAAACTTGCCATTTTGCAATTTTCCAGGGGCCATTTCTGCCAAATTTCAAAGTTGGAGGACCAAACTTGTAATTTTCTCAAACTTTTTATATTTTTCACCAAAGGACTAAATTTGACAAGTTATGATTTTAAAAGGACCTTTGGTGACTTTTCTTTTGAAATTTTGACTCAGGGACTAATTTTGACAATTTTAGAAACTTGGGGGACTGAAACTGCCAATTATGCAAACTTTGCTCATTTTTCATCTGATTTTAAACATTTTGCATCTGAAACATATAAAATGCAATTTTGGAATATTTTCAGTATTTTGATGCATTTCTGAGCGTTTTTAAACGTTTTGCAGTTCAGATTTGACTAAAAATGATGAGTATTTACACACTCATCAATCCCCCACACTAAACTATTGCTAGTCCCTAGCAATCTTTTGAGAAAAACTTAATGGATTTGAAACTCTTTACCAAAAGCCATTACTTCTGGAGTAGCCAAATGTTTCAGTTCAAGTAAGAACCATGGTACACTGATAACCATGTGATTTTGAGCAAACCACCAGCTTTCAACGGATTTGATTTTTTCTTTACCAGAAGCCGTTTGCTTCTGGACTAGCCAACTCTTAGATAAATTATCAATATTATCTTTGGTGAGCTGATTACCAATTATGGTTTTTCCACTGCCTTTACCACAAGCCATAACCTTGCGGGCTAGCCAACTCTTCACTTTTTAGGATATGGTGAGCTGAGTACCATACAATTTTGGGCAAATTGCAAGCCATATAAACGGATTTGAGAAATCTTTACCAAGAGCCGTTTGCTCCTGGATTAGCCAATCCTTTTGCTTATTAGACAAGGCGGACTGATAACCAAATGAGAAAGTGTAAAACACTTACTCCAAAAAACATTTTGGCCAAAAACGGGGGAATTAGGCGGTATAATTACATGATAAAATTCGTGAGAATTCCCCCCCCCCCCACACTTAGAAATGAACATTGCCCTCAATATTCAAAGTACCGGCGGTTATGCCGAAACTGAGAACGTAAAAGGGAAATACTACGGCCATTATTTAGAAAGATTTTTTTTATTTTATTTTATTTATTTATTTTTTTTTTTTTTTATATATATATATAACATGTGGGGCATCTCCCCCACACTAGGGTGGAACACATGGGTGAAGACCCATGTTTAGCTACTGTTTTTGATTACCGAGTCGCTAGCTTGACTCGACCCCGAATTCATTTGTTCATGGGGAAGCAAAGTGGAAGAAACAATCTCCATCGGACTTTCATTCAATATGTTTGGACAAACATTTGAAGCCCGTGAAAGTTCCACACCGATGAGATAAAGAGAGACAGGCCCGGCTCACAAATGATAAATGAAAATGCCGGGGTCAAAGATAGTGTCTTCATTCCCGAAGGAGTGAAGATGAAGGGAAATCACAAGATATTTGAGGAAAGGAAGAAAGGTCTTGATAACAATCAAGATCCATTCTTCATCCTCAAATGTAGACGTATCGGGAGGAAGGGTGAGGGTAGTATCATTAATAAGCAAACTCGTATGATAGAGTACACCTTCCTCCGAGCTAATATCATCCTCAAGATCAAAGTAGAAATGATCATGTTCCGGAGGAGATATGTCATGAGAGAGTTCACCGGAGAACTCTTCATGAAAAGAATCATTCACCTGAGGTGAAATTGTGAACTCTTGTTCCATTGTAGACTCATCACTATCCTCAATCTGAGTATCAAAGAGTGGATTCTCAGAAATTGAAGTAAATTCAGAGTCAAATTCAAATAGAGGATTGGTGAAAGTAGCTTTGAATGTTTCGGGAACAAAATGATCAACATTCTCTATTGGACTGTTGGGATAAGAAGTGAGTGAACGATCATTATCAATGAGACTTTCAGTCTCTCCCAGATCGGCTTCAAAATCAAAGAGTGGATTGATGTGAGTGAGTTCACCGGAGAACTCCTCAAGAATAGGGTCAGCATCAGATTGTGGAAGTGATGCCTCAACGTACTCGATGTTTCCAAAGGAAGCACAATCGTCGCTAAGATCAGAGAAAGTTTCCAAATGATCATTTGAACACTCAAGAGGGGAAAGAGAATCACACATATGATCAGAAGTTCCCTGTGACTCTCTCGGGATTGGGACAAGGTCCTCAACACTAGACTTTATGAATTCGTCCGATTCCTTTTCAGGAACAGTGTCAAGATGCTCGTCCCCCATGTTCAGAGAGTGAGTGGGAGCTTTGTGTGTGATAGCAGTTGTTTGAGATGAAATCTCAACTGCTGGGATATCAACTGACTGAGGGAGTTGAGAAATATTATCTCTAAAAGGATAAAAACTCTCCTCATCGTCATCATAAAGAGCTGCCTTAAGAAATTGGGAACGTCTTAGAGCTGCTTGCTCTAGGACTAATAATTCTTCCCTAGATTTGCGAGCCTCACGTTCTTCTCGTTCTTCGGCCAGCAATTCTCCTATGGTCTTTTCACCACTCACTTGATTCTTAAAGTTACTAATCATATCATCAAGTGTTTTAATTGTGGTTTCAAAATCTTGGGAGATTTCTTGAGATAACGGCTCAGGTGGAGCTTGAACCGTATAGTGCTGTGGAGGTTGGGAATTGTCAAACAAGTAAGAGTCATGATTGTTACAAGGAACTGGGTTCCCTATTTGACAATCAGAGCTGAAGTGGGGACCTCCACAGTACTCACAACAGTAAAACTGTTGAGTCTGGAATGGTGAATCATATGGATTTTAGTCATAACCAAAGTTCTGATCATCACTGGAAAACTGTTCATAGACAAACGTGTTTCCGGATTGACAATCAAATTCTAGATGAGGACCTCTACAAAATTCACAGCAGGTATGTTGATTATATGAAGATAAGTCGGGCTGTGGTGGGTAATTGGAAAAATTTGAGGGGTCGTTAAATGAGTTCGGATTAGGATCATAATCAAATGAATTCCTCGAACCACAAAACAAACAACTCCCGTTATGGATATCATTACCACATTGTACACAAGTACACCAACGACAGGGTGAACCAAAGAGAGGCTCACCACAACCGACACAAGGAATAAACGATTGCATTTGAGAGTTATGAAGAGGAATCGGTTTATTCAAAGAATCAACAAAACCAACATGGTAATCCGAATGACTATCAAGTCTCGAAGAACATTCAGAAAAATCAGGAGGTGGGACAAGTGGTGTGCTCTGAGAGCTAGCAATTTCCACCACTTCCGTTATGGTCTCCGGTTTTGGTTCTTGAGAAACGTGAAGATTAGGCAAGTCATTCTTGCTAGTCACCGGTGTTTGAACGGGTTCATCGTAATCAATTCTAATTCTCGACCTTTTTTCATCGGCTTGAATTTGTTCGATTAGATTACGGGCTCTATCTTCAAAGAAAGTGTCCTCGTAATCCTCGGTGGGTGCTTGGTGTAGCTCCGACGTTTGAACTGGTTTGTCTAGATTAGAATGTATTTCAGGTTGTGGCGGGTGGTCGAAATAACTTTGAAAAGAATTTTTGATGGATAATTCGCACGAATTGCAAAATTCGCTTGAACTAGGTCCTCCACACCGCTCACACACATTTGTGACGATGATGTTGACGATTGTCGACATAAGAATTAAACATATAGAGGATTAAGAAGAGAATCAAATGGTTGAGAGGATACGAAGAATAGAATTAAACGGCAAAAGAGGGTAAGAGAAATAGAATCAACGAATAAGAGGAATGAGAAGAATATTTTTGTATTTTTGGATAAGAAAATATAAACATATACAGATGGATGGTATGAACAAAGCGTGAATATCCAAATCACTAATCTGCTAGACGGAAGATAATCAGCACAGCTCCCCGGCAGCGGCGCCAAAAATTTGATGCGTGCCAAACAGTCAAGCTAAATCACTCAAGCCTGCCACTTGTGAATGGCAGACCGTAATCACCTTAAAACTGCTCAAGCACGAATGCAATGAAGATCTGGGGAGTATAGTGTTTCCCCGGGTCGTTATGTCCCAGCGAGCTATGCAATGGATTATCAAACGAATAGTGATCGGGAGATTTGAACGGAAAAAGGATTTGATTATGATATTATAACTACAGGAAAAGCCAACAAATTACAACGGCTTAAATGCAAATTAAAGAAAGTTAAAAAGATAAAAAAAAATATTAAATAAACGCTATCACTATTTTTAAAATTGATGAACGTTTAAAACTTAAAACTTACGTTTAAAATAAAATTACGTAAACGTACAAAATAAAAAGTGAGATCTAAGAAATAAAAGTCCTAAAAATATGAAAATGACATTTTTACAAACCTAATGATAAAAGAAAATATTTGGAAAAATAAAATTATTTTTATAACTATTAAATTAATTATTATTAATTAAAAACTATTTTTAACTATTAAATATTAACCTAAAATACAAGAAAAGGTGAAACAAAGCTAGAAAAATAAAATTAAGACTTAGAAAAATCAAAAATATCAAAAGAGAATTTTCAAAACTATTTTTGTATTTTTCTGAATATTTTTCTATTTTCTATGAATTTTAAACTATTAAAAACTACTTAAATTATTTAAAAATACAATTTTAACTAAGAAAAATCTAGAAAAATTCTTTTTTGGCTTTTTATATTTATCTAAACTTAAGAAAATTGAAAAATTATTTTTTTGAACCTTTTCTTAATTATTTGTATTTAAAGCTAATTAAAAATGCTTAAAAACTAATTTAAATTAAGAAAAATAGCAAACCAACTTAGAAAAATCTGAAAATTTCAGGAAAACTCTAAAATAATATTAGGAATATAAGAAAAATGGAAAAACAGGTGCTTATGTGTGGAATTATGGAACTGATGTGTAAGTGCTTATTGAAATAAGCACTTGAATAAGCAAATGGAAACTAAAAAGCACCAAACCAAAACAGAAGCTCTAATAAGCTAAAAGAACATAAATTCAACAAGAATCAACAAGCCCTAACCACTGGAATAGCAAATTACTCAGATTTGATGTTTGAGCTTTTGGCTAAAAACAGTGAAAGGTGCCTACTTTGAGCTTATGCACAAGCTGCTAGATAAGCTGAAATGGAAAAAAAGAAACTGGATCCTAATCTAGAACTGGGTAACTACACATGAGCCAAATATTAGACCTAGACAAGCTCACATGAGCTCTGTGCAATCCAAGCAAAACCTGCATAACCCCTGTGCAGGCTCAGTGCCCTGCACAAGGGATTTAACACCATTTTAACAAGCTAGTTAAAAGCTTAAGAAAAATTTGTAAAAATCTAGAAAAATGGTAATAATAAAATAGACCAAGAGAGCTTTTTAAAACCACAATTTACACTGACATTGACCCAGAGATTAATCCATGAAAATTCCCTCTAGTTGAGCTCAAAACTGGTTTTGTGCATTTTGACTTTTTAAGCAAAACTGAAAAGTTGACTATTCTGAGTTTTGATCTAGATTTGTGGACTGATGATGATATATTAAGATGAAATAATACTGAAATAAGCTAGTCCTAAGATTTCTAAGCACAAAACAAGATTTTGTATTTGCAAAAACTCAACAGTGAACAGATTAGAACAGATGTGATAAAATTTTGACTTTGGTGGTTTGTATGCACAAGTGAAAGACAGATATGAGCTCAAAAGTGCTAAGTAAACATGAACCAACAGGTTTTCAATCCAAAACAAACCTCAAACAAAGACCAAGCAACAAATCCAAACACCCCTTGTAATAACTGATATGCAACTAAAATGAGATAAACACTGAACCAGATAGCACCATTGATCAAACTGAGTTTATATGACCATAATACAACTATGTTAACAGATTAAAACTAGTGGAGACCTCAGATACACAGATAAGCATAAACAGCAATTTGACTTGAAATTGAAAATGAGAAACTTTACTAACCACTGTGTCCAGCTTATGCAGGCCAAAACCAGAACTAACACTACTCTAACCTAACTAAATCCAACCCAAATAAACCTCTGCAACAACCATTATCAGCTTCCATTCCAATTTGAGCCCCAGTTTGACTTTCATTGACCATGGGACAAACTTGCTTAAAATTGGATTATGAGCTTATAAAAAACTATCAGCAGCTTATACAAGCTTGTTTGTATTGGAAAATGAGCTTTTAATAACTTGGATAATAGAACTTGAAACTGAGTTTTTCAACAGTGGCATAAAAACTTGAAGCTAAATTAAAACCTTGAATTTATGTTAGAAAGTGTATTATATTGATAGGACAACTAGTTTTGAGTACATTGAAACAGAAAATTACAACTTCAAGCTTGAATTAAAACATCACTACTAAAAACGACATACAAGAAATATTAAGAAACTAACTAACTCCCTTAGCTACTCTCTTCCTCCTCTTTTATACACCATTTGTCTTTCTCTCTCATCTCTGAACAGTTCCCAGCACAAATTGGAGCCATTGGATGTCTTGGTATCAATCTTGGCCATTGATCATTTTTTGGCGGGAAAAGGATTTTAACAGTGGGTGAGGTTGAGTGCAAAAGGGGAAGGAGCATTTAATGCCCTTTGGAGTGTTGTTGAGGATGAGGGGACATGGAGGAGAAAAGGTGAGGAGGGGGGATGGGAAGGCTGAGTTGCAGGGCTAGTGTTGGGGAAGAAGAAAAAGGCGGGTATAGGGGTTTGACTTATCTGTTTGACTGGGTATTAGTATAAAAGGGGGGTCAAAAGTATATTTGACAGGGGGTCCAAAATGCTAGGCAGGCCAAAAAGGTATTAGGCTTAATAAATGACAAGGACTAATGTTGTACAATCTGAAATTCAAAGGACCATTTCTGTCATTTTCACAAAGTTGATCCAAGGGCTGAAAATGACAATCTCAAAAAGTATAAGGACCAAACTTGCCATTTTGCAATTTTCCAGGGGCCATTTCTGCCAAATTTCAAAGTTGGAGGACCAAACTTGTAATTTTCTCAAACTTTTTATATTTTTCACCAAAGGACTAAATTGTACAAGTTATGATTTTAAAAGGACCTTTGGTGACTTTTCTTTTGAAGTTTTGACTCAGGGACTATTTTTGACAATTTTAGAAACTTGGGGGACTGAAACTGCCAATTATGCAAACTTTGCTCATTTTTCATCTGATTTTAAACATTTTGCATCTGAAACATATAAAATGCAATTTTGGAATATTTTCAGTATTTTGATGCATTTCTGAGCGCTTTTAAACGTTTTGCAGTTCAGATTTGACTAAAAATGATGAGTATTTACACACTCATCACACAACCTGATCTCTAGGATCATTTAGTTTCATTTAACTTCAATTGACATCTTTAATGTCATCCTTGCTCATCCATTGGTACTTGTTGAAAGTTCCAAATCCTTCCATAAATAACAATCATTAGTTACACCACTCATTGCCTTGCACCCCTTCATTTAAAACACTTAGGAGAACTGAAACACTCAAGGTGATGTAGGTCTAGGATCTTAGAAACATCATTTCCACTCTTTGATAAACTGCTGAACGCCGGATCCCTAGAACTAGCCTAGACGGATCCCTCTGAGAAGGGAACCGTGGGATCCGGATGACAGTCTATGAAAAATCTTACTAAAACAAATCATTTCAACTCAAACACTCCATCTCATCTTAAATGAGTTCCTAGAACAGCACAACCTCTGTAGTTGACTCTTGTGCATGCCAATCATCACATTCCAATGAATCTTAGTGGCTTGGAGCTTAAAAGCACTTTCCAAATCTTTTGGTTTATAAACCACCTTGTTAGGACCTCCATAGTCATCACTCTCATTCTAACTTTCAGCCTTTGTAATCTCTTCAAATCATCTCATCATGAGAAAAACCCCAAGTAACAACCTATCCACCAAAGAACCACCCATCAAAAGGGCTCGTGTTGTACACGAAATCTCTTCAACCGAATCATCTCCGGTCAAATCAACAAACCTTCATCATCCAATCAAACCAATTCCTAAAAGGATAGTACCCACAAAACTACCTATACCAAACATAACCATACCTCCTAGGCCAAACAATATAATCTCCACTAAACCATCACCCTTGGTTCCTAGAGCTATCTCTTTTACATCCCCACAATCATCACCTCACCTCTACAATTTAGAGGACATGCCACCTAGGCCGTCTCATCCGCTTCCGCCGACAACATTCTCCTCATTAGGAGGAACAATGATTCAAAATCAAGGTGTTGAGTCAACACTTGCTCCGGCTTCCTTTTCGCCGTTTCCATCATATAATCCCATTTGGATTATAAGAAATCATCAAAGTCAACCACCCGACCTTATGGAAGTTGACACATCTTTACCACTATCATCATTCTTGATCGAACCATTCCTAAATGGACCTCCACCAATCCCTCCATCATTCGAGGCTCCTCAAACCACTTCAATTGATCCTTTGAATCAAGCCACTTCATTTCATCCACCACCACTACCTAGCCATGACAAAGATTGCTATCATTGTCAACATGTTGAAAGTTTGATACATGAAGTACGAGAAGACCAACGTTTCATGTTCTATCATCTCCTCGAACGTTTCGACGAGATTAAACCTAAACATAACTTGAGCTAGAAGATTATAGTGGTGTCTAAGCTTCAAGCGTTAGTTGGTCTAAGAAATTCCTAGTTATGTATTGTCTATTTTCTTATTTTTGAGTCATGTATATCATAACTCTTGTTTTATTAAATGGAATTACATGCTACTTGTTATTTTTCTGAGAATATGTATTCATATCTCATTTATGTGATAACATTACTTGTTATATCACCTTTGCTGATTTTAGTCATCAGCCAGACGGATTCCTCAGTATTGCCTAGACGGATCCCTACTAGAAGGGAACCGTGGGATCCGTGAAGTCAGAACGTTTTTCTTTATCACATTTGCCGGAAATTGTGAATTATACTTGTTTTCTAACCCTTGTTTTGCAGTTATTCAATTAACACATAAAGTATTTGACATCCTAAAGCTAGGGGAGCTTGGTGTCAAAACAATATGTTGCAAAATTACTTGCAACATTTGATTTAAATTTCATGACTTCCCGTTGCAAATATTGCAATCATCTAGGGGGAGCACACCCGTCACATAGACGTAATCCTTTGCATAAGTTAGTTGCAAATGAACTAGATTAGAATTAGTTTCTTGACGCCCGTACTTAGGGGTGGACTCGTCAAGGGGGAGTAACGACGAGATCCTTTCCCATTACTTTCTCTCTATTTTTTTCCTTTCACATGTTTTTCTTAAAAACGATGTGTTGCTTTCTTTCAAACACTTTTTGTTTCGACAAAAAGGGGGAGAAGAAAGTAAAAACTACAAATTCAAACTTTTACGAATTTTACCTTTTCCTTCAAATAATTTTATGTTTTGTCATCAACAAAAAGGGGGAGATTGTTAATACAAATAAGCCGTAAAATCGTTTATTTATATTTTACGATCTTCTAATGTTTTGTCGATAACAAAAGTAAAATCATATTAACGAAACAAATAAAACACGTAAATGGTTTGAACTAATAGTTTTCTAACACACTTATGTTTTCACATAAAACACTATAACAAGATTAAGTGATTTTATATTTTAGATACACATGTACAACAACTAGTGTTTACATATTGGCTTAACAAGTTTAAGTAATTCTATGAGTTAGATACATATATACAACAACTAGTGTTTACATATTGGGTTAATACATACTTATATTAAGTACACTAAAATGGGTAAAAACAAGTATGTACTAAAATGGGTAAAAGCAAGTATATACTAAATAGATAAAACCTAGCAAATGGTTTTGACCCATAACCCATGGTTTTATATATACCACTTACACAAGTTCAATGTATCCTTAAGGTACATTGTATCTAGATAGAAAACCATGGATCAACCCATAACCCATGATCCATGACCCATAACCCAAAATACCCATGGGCAAAGAGGAGCGGACCACGGATCCCTAGCTTTGTGCTAGCCGGATCCCAAGTGGAAGGGATCAGTGGGATCCGGGGAAACAGTAGGTTTTTCCTCTATAAATAGTGAGCCATTTCTTCATTATATCTCACCCCTCTCTAACATACTTTCTCCCCTGAGTTAAATCTCACTAACCATAGATCCAAGAGATCTATGTTTGTAGTTTTGTTTTTGTGTGATCTTTTAGGTTCCTCTTAAAGGGAAGATCACCACCTTTGAAGTCGAGCAAGCTCAAGTCCATGAGTTGCCAAGCTTCCTCATCATCAAGGCTATTGAAGTCCTCTTGCTGATGATCCCTTTCTTTCTTCAAAGAAGCGTAGTGTTAAAGACATTAGTGAAAGATGTCTCAAGTGTCAAGACGAAGATATTAGTGAAGGGTATCTATCGTCTATAGGATAAGCACTTGTGGTAGGTGCTTAGAAGTCAAGACAAGAAGCATTAGTGAAAGGTGCTTAGAAGTGAAGACACAAGACATTAATGAAAGGTGTCTTGTAGATCTAATCAAAGACATTAGTGAAAGGTGTCTTGTAGATCTAATCAAAGGCATTAGTGAAAGGTGCCTTAGATGTACATTCGATATGGTGTGTTTCGATGTACTAGATAGACTAGCATTAGATCCAAGGATATTGATGTCCTTGATGATGTTGTAAAGGAGTAGATCTCCTTTGGGATTAGTCGTTGGTGTAGTGTGGTAGTAGTTCCTCCATTGCAATGGAACTAGGTACTTAGCCTAGTACCTAATAGAGGGTAGGCGACGTTGTGAAGGTGTAGTTCACCTAAGGTGTGAAAGAACTCGGTGGTTAGCCTAGCACCGTATAAAGGGTAGGCGACGTTGTGTTAGGTGTGGTTCGCCTTGGTGTGAAAGAACTCGGTATTTAGCTTTGTACTGGAAAAAGATTAAGCGACGTTGTGAAGGCTTCTTTGCCATAAGGAGATTGGTGTAGTGATTACAAACTCTCGAGTAGGTGACTCGGGGAGTAGAGTAGGGCAAGGAAGGTGTCCTTGTAGCCGAACCACTATAAATACTCGCGTTGTGGTTTTGTGCTTCTTACTCTTATCTTTTCATTACATATCTTTATATGTTTGTTTATCAACATCCAACACACACAACCAAATAGATTGACATAAGTCGATCTAAATAGTTTAAAAGGAAGTTTTAATTGGTAAAACTATTCAACCCCCCCTTCTAGTTTTCCACAAATACTGTGGATACTAATTTTGCAAAACCAACAATCTTGGGGAAATCGTCTCTAAAACCAATTAGAAACCAATCAGTTGTTAGACAACCAACTGCTTTTAAATCTGAACGTTCAAAATCGTCAAAACCATGGTTTGCCTCCCAAGTTGTTGAGAATAATCATTTGTCAAAACCAGTCACTCCACATTCTTGGCCTAAGAATAATGCTTCTGTTTCTATTAAACATGTTTCTATTAAACATGTTTCTGTTATACCTGTACAAGTGGATGCTTCTGGCCAATCTAGGATTAGTTCGAAAACTGTGTCTAAACCGAGCATTAAACGTAAAAATTCATATGATTCAAATGACGCATACAAGAACTATGATCTAGAAAAGGCTAGGAAAAGGGCACTACTCCAAAAGGATGGAATCTTAGGTTCACGACCTAGTGTATCACCTTCGAGTGTATTACTGAACACTGCTTGTAGTAGCAAACCAAAACCTAAGTTAACTCGAACAGCTAGAACTAAACCCGTTGATCTAAACGTAAAATTTCAGAAACCTAATAGGTGGATCAATATAGGACGCAAATTCTTCCCAAAAGAAGTTTCAACATCCCTTAGATCTAACCTTAGATGGATACCAACGGGTAGAGTTTTCAACACTGTTGGTCTTAGGTGGATTCCTACAGGCAAGATATTAAGTAGTTGCACCATAACAAGTGTGAAACCCTCCACATCCATCCCTGAGGCAGGAAAGGAAATCATCAAAATAGCATGTTCAGGTGTCAAGAATATAATTGACACTACATATTTATGCCTCTAACATCTGGAACCCTGTAACACTTGGGGATCCATGTTTATTCTTTCTTGCCCCCCTTCTATTTTTCTATGCAGGTACAACAGCTATGGCTCCTACTGCAAAACAGCGTAGGACCCGTTTCTCACCGTCAATAATATCATGATCCATCAGCTGTTCCACCATTGTACTTAATCGTCATGAATTGGAAACATTGCTTGCTCCTCTGGTTAAAGATTCTGGAAAAAGTCGTGCTTCAGATGTATCGAATGTTTCCGCTGCACAACCGATAATACTCTAATTTCAGATACACCTGAATCTACAACAACAACCGAATCTTCTATAACAGAAGATCAAACTGCTTCCAACAACAATGACACAGCTGATGATCAATATGAACAGAGATGTTTTATCAGCAGTTGATTCTCATGAAATATTTATGGTACTTCACACTTGTTCGATTGCTTGGACATACATGGTTTCACTGTCTCCTCATACATGGTTTCGCTGTCTTCAATTCATCATCAACATACGTGGTGTATGATTCTGATTCATTGAAAACATCGAGGGGGAGAGAGTGTAGGCGTCCTTTGCTTCTTTTGTTTTTCCACGTGCTTCCTTGCGAAAACCCTATGCCTTCTTGAATTTCTTCAATTAGGGCGAAGAAATGAGACAATCTGTAGTTCAAACGTCTTAATTCAGTGTTATCGTCTCAACTTTCACGGGTAATCTTGTGTGAAGTTACCCAAATATGATGTTATGATGCCTCACACACAGTCTTGGTATCGAGTTATTGCATATTCACAGGTGATGTGTATTCCGAAAGACCACAACATTCAGGGGAAAGTCGTATCATTTCGTCTTTCGTGGTTTGTTTGGTGTGATGTGTCTACATATGCGAGAAGATCTTGTTGATTTCTGGCATGTTACCCTCGAACGGATCTTCCGCAATTAGTCAAATTTTCCTTGTGTGGTTTACTGCTCATCTACAAATTTCGCTGCGTACTGAAACCTTCAAAAGTTAGAGGAAATGTAGACTTCATCAAAGTTTCAAATCTGCTAAAGACAGTTATCAGTTTGAGGGGAAGCTAATTTAGAAACATCGTCAATTGGGGAAAGGTTAATTTGTTTCATACTTATTTCATCTTTTCCCTAATATGGCTTGTGCACACATAACAGTGTACAACCCGTAATTTTCAAGAAAGGACCCTGTGGTACGCTTCAGTGCCACAATCCTTATACAAGGAGCGAAAGCTTCTTACTTTTGAGTAAAACCTATCAAACATTTCATTTTTCAAGGTTTTGCTCAAAAGAACAAGTACTTCCCCGTATGTTTTTCAAAACCTCAACCGTTTATATCACTAGTTGAGGGGGAGTATTTGAATTAAAACTTTGTTCACAAATTGTTCATAGTGGTCATCATCCGGCAACACTCGAAATGGTCATATTTATTGTCAACTTTTCAAAAATAACATTTGATATGCCATTTTTGAGGGGGAGAAAATTATGTGATAAGAAATATGTTGTGTTAATACAAATGAATCTTTGTGTAATAGATTTAACCAACGAATTGACGGTACTAAACTGTTAGTAACTCGAAAAGACTTGTCCTGGACGGGTAATAATTTCAAGCTAGTTCGCTAGTAATGTAAACGTGTCTCGCAAAGGACTTGTCCAAGTAGAAAGTACCATTCGAGATACTCTTGGTAGACATGAACTCTGACGGGTTTGACAACCTTTCGAGGTTTGTTTACACCTTCAAGGTAGTTATTAGAGCTAGTTGTCACCTAAAAGCTGACAATGTAACTCTTTAACTATGCAATGTAACCGTGTCTCGCGGGGGATTGTCTATCTTGAGTTGATCAATTCTAAAGTGCGCGCTCTTCCCACACTGTGCATATTTCCGTCAAAACTCTAAAGCACATGTGGAGGGGGAGTATTTCTGCTAAAAGATAAAACTCTCACTGTGGTTCAAACATGTTTTTCATTTACAAACCCTTTGAGAGATTCTTCACAACAGTGGTTTTAATGGCAACATAGGTTAGTCATGGAGTTATAAGGTGACTAAGGTTAGGAATAACCGTCCTATGATCCGCCAGAGCCGGAGGGATCTACCCAAGGACATCACAAACAGTTAGTACTTAGAAGTCCTTAGGTACGATTATAAAAAGGAGAAAATGAGAATCGGAGAAAGAAGGAGTTGAAGAATTAAAAAGAAATGCAAAGAAAAGGGTGAAAAGAAATAGCCCTCCAAATTATTCAACTTAGGGCAGACACCGGGTTCAATTCTTATGCTACTGGTTGTCACTTAGTGACGCCGGTATTGAAGATTAAAAGTCGTCATAGACCCAGTGACGCATGCACTAAACCTTCTTAACCACTCAAGTTTCTCTCTACAGAAGCTTGTTTCATTCTCACAGGGAACCCTACGTAAACTATTGGCTTTCTCTTAGAGATCGCTGGTATTGAAGAAGGAGACCCTCTCCCTAGTCTCCGTTCAGGAAAACCAAAACGCACTATTGAGTCTAGAGCCACGAGATTCATCAAAAGATCTCTTAGGAACACTTGACATTTCATCACTTGTTGATGACCAAATAAGATCATCAGTGGTTCATATCGAGTCCTTCACAGATCTTAGCAATCTGTCGAGAACATTTATAAGAGGTTCACAACTGTGATCCTCAGTGATTGAATGGAAACTCCTGCCAGGGTCAACATCAAACAGCCCTGACAGCAGGTCACTTCGGTAACTCCTCGTGGATTACGCGAAGTGTGTCTCAAACAGTCTACAGTCGTGAGGTGATGCTTCGGTGTACCTCAGCGACTCATCTGAACTGTAGATGTACTTCGGTACATCGCGTTATCTCACTTGTGGGACTCCAGTTCAGGAACGGCCTTTGTGAGAATTAGAGTTGTGTTTTCACACTATGCTGTTAACACTCTCGAAGTTCAAACTTGTAAGTGCCGGAATCCGCTTATTACTAACCGTTTTAAATGTTTTCTTCTTATGGAAGCTCCGGAGCAGGATGATCGTGCAGATTCTTCTCATGCTCACGCCAACATCATCACTAATGGAAGTTCTATTCAGAAGCAACACAACAGTCAGAATGATTTTTCGTCAAACCAAAGAATCTACAAAGTTAAAGACTTAAAGAACTTCATCAGTATTGAATTCCAACGTCAAAGAGCGTGTGAGCATGTTGAAGAATGACGTGGAGACACTGGAGCAGCGAAGCAGACCTGAGGCAGACTTGATGCAGACTACAACATACTATCACTTTCATCACAAAGAACAATGATCAAAGAACAAAGTTAAAGATGACGTCAAAGCATAACCGTTCAAAGAAGACAATTTCTCTACACTGGGGAGATTGTTCGAAACAAGGCAATTCTTCTCACAAGAAAGAAGAATGTCAGAAGACGTCAGAGCTACTATTACATCAACGCCTTCACCGTTCATCACCAACACTTGAGGGGGAGATTGTTGGAATCACTCCTAAACTATAATTCAAGTGTTAGTCATTATTATTTAATAGGTAGCTTATTATGGCCTTTATGTTTGTTATTAGCCTTAAGCTTATGTAGAAGGCCCATGAGCTTAGGCCCAAGTCCATTAAGGAAAGGATGGAAACTAGGAGTGTTGCCCTAGCTTTCCTCCTATAAATACCTTATGTAAACCTTCATTTGAAGGTTGGTTGTTCAAGTTATTTCTCTCATCACATCTACGCATAACCGTCCCATAATATCGTGTGTGTGTGTATGTTTTACTTGTTCAATCGCCTTATCTCTTTCTATATTACTTGTGTTTGTAAAACTAGTGACCTAACACAAGGGATTTCGTATCCCAAAATTATGAAACCTCGGCCGCTCTCATGGAAGAGGAAGCTAGAAAGAGGTCGAGTCGAAGCCTAAAAGCCCGACTCAGTTTTGACTCGGAGTACGAAACCTCCCCACCACGCCCTCAGAAGGAGAAGCGTGGCCGGGACAATCACCGACCCCCTGTGTTTAACAGAATTGGGAAAAAGGTTGAGGATGATGAGACGTCCAACTCACAACACCTGGAAGGAATACAGGACAGACTTAGGCGACGATATTCCCCAAGTGAAAGCCCTTCGAGTACAAACTCTGAGGACAGTCGGCGCAAGCGCCGAAGGAGGGAAAATTCGTCCTCTGGAAATTCCTCGGACAACGGGGATAGTGAAACTGGACACTGGAAGTCCAGAAACAGATATAATGACCAGGAGGATGAAGATATATCTCTCCCATGGCGCCGTCAAAAGGTGGATGCGTTCACTCGACGCATCAGTGACTTCTTAGAGAACAAAAGAAGGCGCATGCCTGCCAATGTAAAAACCTATGACGGAACAGGTGATCCAGATGATCACCTCAAATTTTTTGAATCAGCCGCTACAATTGAAAACTGGCCACAGCCTGTATGGTGCCACATGTTCAACTCCACACTGGTGGGAAACGCGCGGAACTGGTTCAGCTAGCTTCCACGCAGAAGCATCAATGGCTTTGAGGAATTGAGAAAGGCTTTTCGCCTGAACTTTACTCAGCGGAAGAAGTGCGCTAAAAATCCTGTTGAGCTCGCCAGGGTAAAGCAACGCCAAGGAGAATCTACAAGCGCATTCATGGAACGCTTCAAAGATGAATGCATGCAAGTTAAAGCATGCCCTGAAGTGCTAAAGATTTCTGGTTTCATGAATGGGATTAATAACCCAGAACTCATCAAGAGGTTGAACGACAAGATTCCTGAAACCTTCGATGAACTTATGAAACGTTCTCGGTCCTTCGTCCAAGGAGAAGTTGCCGCAGCAGATAGCAAAAGAAACTATTCGAACTATCGGTCACAGGAACAACCTGGGAGACAATCCACCGACCGGAGTAGTAACCGTAATAGGAGCTATCACAGTCAGGGGAATGGAAGGGATAATGACAAATACACCCCGCTGACCAAAACTCCCAAGGAAATACTCGCAACAGAAGGTGCGAACTTCCCAAGACCGCCACAAATGCGCACTCCAGAGGATCGGCGCACCGGGAATGGATATTGTGACTACCACGCACAGAAGGGCCACACCACTAACGAATGTGTCCAACTACGCCAGCTCATTGACAAAATGGTTAAAGAGGGCAGATTGGACCATTTGGTTAAAAACATAAAGGAAGGAAAGGATAGGCAGAAGAGTGGGAACAAGAAAGAGACACCCAAAGACAAGGCCGACACCATCTACATGATACAATCATGGCAGCGGGTCACTAGGCAAAAGGTCAGCCAGGAGTTTTCTTGTGGGAACGAAATCTCTTTCCCCACCTTAACTGCGGACAACGCAGTGGTGGAACCACTCACCATAGAGATAAGTGCGGGGGGTCACGACATCCACCGCATGTACATTGATGGTGGAGCATCTGCAGATATCATGTATGAGCACTGCTTCAAACTACAGCGGCCTGAAATACGCAGTCAGTTAAGCCCTGGTCAGAACGGCTCTAACGGGTTTTACGGGTGAAAAGATATGGCCTATGGGGCAAATACGATTACTAGTCAGCATCGGAAATGAAAAACACTATGCGACGGCCTGGATGGAATTTATGGTGATCAAATCTCCATCGCCATACAATGGCATTATTGGGAGGCCTGGGATATCAGCTATAGGCGCAGTGCCATCAACAGCGCGCGGGATGCTTAAATTCCCAGTGGAAGGTGGTATTGTTACTCTTCACAATGCCACTATACCGCATAGAGAATGTAACACGATTACATGCGAAACGACACTGATTCCAGAACAGCGCGCAACCAAAGTTCCAAACCTGAAGGTTGCAATTCACCCTGAATACCCGAAACAGGAAATATCCATCGGAGGGTCACTGTCGGACGACGGCAGAGCAGCTGTATGTGCGCTCCTGCAAAAGAACTTGGACATTTTTGCATGGGAGCCTAAACACATGACTGGGGTACCACGCTCAATAACAGAGCATAAACTGAGAATCCGACAAGGATACTCACCCATACGCCAGAAGAGGCGCGGCCAGGCTCCAGAGCGCGCGCAGGCAATCCGGGCAGAGGTACACAAGTTAGTAGAGGCAGGAATTATGCGGGAAGTCTACTATCATGACTAGCTTTCCAACCCAGTCATGGTAAAAAAGAGCGATGGTAGCTGGCGGATGTGCGTGGATTTTACCGATCTTAACAAAGCATGTCCACAAGACTGCTACCCATTACCAGAGATAGACTGGAAAATAGAGTCTTTGTGCGGGTATCCATTAAAGTGTTTCCTCGATGCATACAAAGGATATCATCAAATCCAGATGGCTAAGGAGGACGAGGAAAAAACGGCCTTTCACACAAGCCAAGGTGTCTACTGTTACACAAAAATGCCCTTTGGCTTGAAGAATGCATGCGCCACCTATCAGCGTTTAGTAGATAATGCTTTTGAAAAACAGGTGGGCCGCAACCTAGAGGTCTATGTTGATGACCTGGTCATAAAGAGCCATACCGAAGATGAGTTAGTGCACGATTTTGAGGAAACGCTCAAAACTCTATGAGAGATCAACATGAAGCTGAATCCCAAAAAATGTACCTTCGGCGCTACTGAAGGCATGTTCCTTGGATACCTGATAGAACCTGAGGGCATAAAACCATGTCCAGAAAAGACTAAGGTCGTCATTTAACTTCCTTCACCGCGCACGTTGAAGGAAGTCCAATCTCTCAACGGAAAGCTGGCCGGTCTAAACAGATTCCTATCCAAGTCCGCACACAAATCATTACCCCTTTTCAAAACACTCAAGAAGTGTATAAAAAAGGGAGACTTTCGGTGGACTACGGAGGCAGAAGAAGCCTTCACACAGCTTAAACAACACCTGGCAACGCTACCCACACTTGTTGCACCCAGACCTGGGGAAGAGCTGATTATGTATTTATCTGCAACTGAAGGAGCAGTTAGCGCAGTGTTACTAACAGATAGGGATTCAATACAAACCCCTATCTATTTTGTAAGCAAGGCACTCAAGAAGACGGAGATGAACTATAGCGCCATGGAAAAATTAGTCCTGGCATTGGTGTTTGCTGCTAAACGGCTACGAAGGTACTTCCAAGCGCACCCAATAGCAGTAATCACAGACCAACCGATCAAGCAAATCATCTCCAAGCCTGATGCATCAGGACGACTGCAAAAATGGAGTGTGTTGCTAGGTGAGCACAACATCACCTACAGACCACGTACTGCAATAAAGGGGCAGATACTGGCTGATTTCATCAGCGAAAACCCAGACACTGATGATGCACCTGCACCACGTACAGAGGAACTACCAGATCAATGAATCTTGTTCACCGATGGATCCTCATGCGTGGATGGGTCAGGAGCAGGCCTCATCCTCACAAACCTAGAAGGAATGGAATTCACTTACGCACTGCGTTTCGAATTCACAGCGACAAATAATGAGGCAGAGTATGAAGCCCTACTAGCGGGACTACGCATCGCATCTCGAATGGGTGTACGCAACCTGGAAGCGAATGTAGACTCCAGACTGGTAGCCAACCACGTGCTAGGCGAGTATGTAGCCAAGGAGGAAAACATGATTCAGTACCTTGAAAAAACCAAGGCAGTAATTCAAAGCTTCGACAGGTTTACCATCAAACAGGTTCCAAGAGGGGAAAACCGCAAAGCGGATGCACTAAGCAAAATCGCATCCACAAGCTTTGCGCACCTATCCAAACAGGTGTTGGTGGAAACATTGAAAAGCAAATCCATCTTAGAAATGGAAGTATCCACGGTAATAGAGGAAGACGGACCTACGTGGATGACACCAATAGTCGAATTCATAAGCAAGGGAGTATTACCCCAAGAGCAGAAAGAAGCCCGAAGGATACGGCGCACAGCGCAAAGGTTTGAACTTCGGGACAACATCCTATATCGACGCTCTTTCCTGCAACCATGGCTCCGCTGTGTTGGTCCCTTACAAGCAAACTATGTACTGCGAGAAATCCACGAAGGTTCATGCAGCATGCATTCAGGACCACGGTCAGTGGTGGCGCGCGCTTTACGGTCAGGCTATTATTGGCCCACCATGCACCGCGATGCGCGGGATTTGATAAGAAAGTGCAGCGACTGCCAAGTCCACAGACCCATTCCCCGCAAACCACAACAGGAGTTAACACCAATTACTGCGCCATGGCCATTCCACAAGTGGGGTATTGACATTGCAGGTCCTTTCCCTGTTGCAGCAGGAGGTTTAAAGTTCCTCATAGTTGCCATAGACTACTTCACCAAGTGGATCGAAGCAAAGGCAGTGGTAATAATCACTGGCAACCAGGTAAAGCGCTTCGTCTGGGAAAACATTGTATGCCGCTTTGGTCTAGCTGGTGAGATCATCTCGAACAACGGGAAACAATTCTGCGACAACCCTTTCAAGGACTGGTGCGAGAAGCTAAACATCACACAATACTTTGCGTCAGTAAAACACCCACAAACCAACGGCCTAGTTGAATGTGCGAATCGAAGCCTGGGTGAAGGAATTAAGGCACGTTTGGACAAGCACAAAGGAAGATGGGTGGAAGAACTTTCACATGTTTTGTGGGCGCATCGCACCTCAATCAAAACCAGCAATGGAGACACTCCCTTCTCTCTAGTCTATGGGACAGAAGCTGTCATACCAGCCGAAATCGGAATGCCAACTATCCGCACTACGGAAATCAATGTGGCAACCAATGATGACGAGAGACATGTCGACTTAGACCTGCTCGAAAAACGGCGCGAACGCGCAGCCATCCGGGAGGAGAAATCAAAGTCGAGAATGAAAGGATACTATGACGCTAAAGTGCGCCATGTTTCATTCAGACCAGGTGACTTCGTTTACCGCGCCAATGATGCAAGCCACGCAGAAGACACAGGTAAGCTTGGACCAAAGTGGGAAGGACCCTATGAGGTTACTGAAGCCTCAGGAACAGGCGCGTACAAGCTACGAGGCTTGGATGGTCGTGAACTGCCACGCACATGGAACATCTGCAACCTTAAGAGGTGCTACCTATAGGAACGGCTACGGCCCAGCGCACAAGCGCTCTGGCACTTTACTGAAGTGCCCAATAACTATCTATGTATTTCCTTTTGTTTCCTTAGTATAATGTCTCATTTATTTCCCATAAAAACTTGCAAGTATCAATAAAACGCCGCGGTTTCTAGCTAACTCTGCGACACATTTTCATTTGTTATTTTCATATACTGTATGTCTTAACAATTTTTTATTTCTGGCCTACATGGCGTGCATGCACTACATAAACCCACGATGGTAAAAGGATAAGTTAACCTACTAAACAACTTGTTGAGTAAGAGGGTTGCAAACCCATCAACATTGGATCACGTATCCTTGTTAAACACCTTGTTCTCAAGACGTTGGAATAAGTTTGTGCGCCTCTCACGAAGGATGCGCAACTATGCATATGGTGCGCGTTTAACAACATAAGGAATCAACATGCTTGGTTCTTTAAGATGATATTTACAGTACGCTGCATATCACATCATACACGATGATGACACTATTACTTAGAAACTGTGTTTACGTATACTATGATCTTCATACATAACTATGAATCTCTCACATTATTTGCGCTCGTGTACAACTTGGAATCTCAGACAAATATATCTTTTACGCAAAGATAGACAGATAAGTACGCACGTCACAATAAATATTAACACACATTTAGCAAAAGGAGATTTTTATTAAGGACTACGTTATTACAAAGGATGTTCATAAACATAAGATCCTATATACTATTGGATCGCTCCAGTAATGAAGTTCCTACGCGGCTTGTAGCATCTACACTCTCGCTAAGCCTCTTCAACAAGTCCGAGTCTTGGCGAGACACGGTGGCAACACTCACTGGCACGCCATCAGATCTTGGAAGATGAGCTGCACCAACCCCGCACAAAATTGCTTTACCCTTAATACCTTCCCTTTTAGCAAGTCTGGTAGCATGCGCTTCCAATACTTCCTTCAAGGACATTTCTTTCTCTAAAGCAAAGGGATTCAGCATGTCCTTAGGGCGAGCAAAAACAGGCGCCTGCAGCTGAGAGACATCGGGCTTCAAATAATAGTCCGGTTGTGCCTCTGCATCATCAGTACGATGGCGCGCTAAGGTCAATCCTTCCATCATAACGGTTATAGGATAATCCTGGTCGCGCTCCATTTCAGCAATCGTGGGAAGCTCTAAAGTCTTCATCTTATTCATAGCAGCAACCAGGTTATCATAAGACTGCGCATCATACCCATGAACTTTTTCAGCAGGTACCTTCAGCAAGTTAGCCTCCTGCAGCGCCTCTATAGCCTCTGATTTTCCTCTCGCCAAAGCACATTGGACTACCCCACCAAATTTGTCCACTACCTCCTTGGACTCAAGATTACTCAGCGCAGCAAGACGCAGACCATGGCTGATAAGCCACCTGCGCTCAGAGATGGTAGACATTAGATGAGGATATAATTCCTCATCATACTCCAAAGTAAGCTTACGCAGCTTCATCTCTTGTGCCTCCAGAGCACTGCTCACAGTTGCACCAAAATCTTCCAACTGCGAGGTCAATGTGTCCTTATTCTTCTCCAGATACTTTAGTACCCAGAAAATCGAAGCCTTGTACCCTGACGACTCTGTGCGCTCTTGGCTTATTTGGCCCATCAGCGCCATTTTCTCCTCGGCCTGCTTCTGCACATACACGCTCAAACTCCCTACCTCAGCCCTGGCACTAGCCAATTGCGCCTCTAGCAAAGCAATCTTCTCATCTTTTTGAGCACCTTGGCTGCTTTCACCAGCAATACGTACCCTTAGCTTCTCAACTATTGCAGCTTGGTGCGCAGACACCTGTACCAACTCCTCAACCAATTGACCCACTGATGCAACCCCAGCAGGCAAATCTTCATCTTTTTTAATGAATGGCTCAGACTGTACAGGACTATCCTTGGGGGGAGACTCCGCAACCTACTCAAACCTGCATACACGGACAGAGCATTATCAGTTTCCCATATACAGTTGGTACGCAAAAAAAAAAAAAAAAAAAAAAAAAAAAAAAAAAAAAACATTCACAATATTACTTACTGTGGGCCAGCGACATCAGCAGACGGGTGAGATGATGCAACATCATTGGTGGATGATTCCACAGTGAGGATCACAGGGCGTTTCTTCCTCGAGGAGCTCGCGCCATCCTCTCTGCGGGATCTTTTGCGCTTTAACCCAGATTTCGGCTCTTCTTCTTCTTCCATAGGTTGCGCCACGGCTACAGGTGGTGGCTGCGCTACGGGAGAAGGCACCCTGGGGCTTGGCATGCTTTGTAGTGGCGTCGCTTCCACTACGACATAGGAGCTAGTACCTGTTCCCCCTATGTTCATCTCCAGGGTATGACCTGCAGTGGCCGCTAGTATAGCTTCCTCTCCTTCTTTCAGGGGACGTGTCCCTACCTTCACTTCGACAGGCTTCGCTAAGTGCACAACGGTGAACAGATCCATCTCTGCGCAATAACAGACACCAAATAACACAGGTTATATAATGCGCGAAAAGGACAGAAAGCTCTTACATTAGTTATAAAAGGGGGTGCGAGGAACGAGTACCCACCCTGGCCATTGGCGCCTAAGAAGATTGGCATCTCATCCGGCATACCAAAATAATTACGGCTGATGCCCATATGCACCAAAAATTCCTCAAGATAGGACCTAATGGGGATGCGGTTCGCGTTTATCAGTTCCGCATCCTCAGCAACATATGATCCAGGCACGTGGCACTCATCCCTCAGCAACGTTCCCCGGGTATAAAAGTCATAGTGCCACGGGAAGCATGTGTCGTCTACCCAGAAAAATGACTCCTTCCAATTTCTAAGCGCATCTAGCTTCTCAGTATAACACTGAAATCTACCGGCGCGCTTAGCAAATGATACCCACCCATGTGACCATGTCGTGTGATAAAAGGCACGGAATAAGTGGATGGTTGGGTTAACCGCCAGCAAACGGCAGTTCACCTCAAAATTGGTAATTTTAGCCGCACCGATGCAGTGCAGCTGGGATAGGTGTAGCTCGTAATAATTTAAAACATCGCACAAAAATCGGGATAGGGGCATACGTTGATTCGCGAATTCAAAAAACCGTGTGTATACCCCTATTTTCCCTTTGGGGAAATCCGCAATAGATGCCTGCGCACCCGGAACAACCGGATGCACATCAAGAGGTATAAAGTAATCCGAAGTGAATTCTAGAAGATCGCTTTCGGTGAGGTCGGAGGTGAAATCAGACAACTGTTTGACCATGGTATTGTTTTTACAAAGCGCACGCGCGGTTACCTTTTGAATACAGTGTTTTCCTGGGTTGTAGTTTGGAGTTTTGTTAGCAATGGCGGATGAACGTTTTTACTGTGAGAAACAAAGTGGAAATGAAGCGATGGGTTATATTATTTTTTTTCATCCACCCGATGAGTGACACGTGGATCCCACTAACACTAACTGTGTGGCTGAGATTGCTTGATGGGACGTTCCTGCAGTTACTTTCCCCCGATTTACGAGGCACCATTTTTTTTTTAATTTAATCACATGTCTAGATACAATGTACGGGAGGATATATTTTTATGGCTTCTTGGCTACGCTTCGACGTTGTTTCATTAACTGCGGTTATTAGTCTAGCATCCGTAGTTATGCACTGCGCATACTAGATTGGGGGGACATGATGACGTATAGTCTATATCCGGGTCACAGACCCACCCAAAACCCAATACTGATAAGCCCAGTACGAGCTGGGCTACGCTGATAAGCGTTTAGGCCCACGAAGGCCCAAATACGAATCTATTTACGGAATAGATATCGGATATCTCTTAATCAAGGAGATAATCATGCCCCAACCGACTTAGGCGGGATACGCCGAAGGTTGAGGAACACGGAACCAACAAGGATTCCGTGCGTATATAAAGGGAATCACATCCCTCGTTAAAGGTACGATCTCAAAACCCTAACTCACCTTTAACCCTAAATCGATTACTTACTCTCACGCCGGAGGATAATCGTGGGAGACAATCCCACGGTAAGCCTAACGGTGTTTTCTGTCTTTAGTGCGCAGGTCTCAAGCAACAATCATTAATTGGTACGAGAACCGGAGCTCCGAACAAGGAACGCCCAACTTTTGTATCAACATATTCATATATTTTTCATCAAGTATTATATTGCACAAATAAAAATATTTATGGTTAAAGTTGAATAAAAAAGACTTAAAAAAATAAAAGTGGACAATTATTATGGGACGGAGGTAGTAATATAGATGTGCATCATAAAAGAGAAAATGACATTTTCTCACGAATTCTCAAACACATAATTATAACCATGTTCTCATCTTTCCATGCATATTAGACTTCGAAACGTGAATATTCCATTTCAAGTCATTATCCAAATTAATTACGTGACCATAATTTTGCCACGTATATATTAATCTTCAAATTTGTGTGAAGCTTATTTATAATTAGCACACGTATCATTTTTGCTTTTGTAAAATTTCATATAAACAAATCAATTATTAGGTCATCCATTGTGACATTGTAGGACATGTGTCAGTTGCTTGAACCGCACACACTGTTGCATGATACATCCACGGTTGTTATTTTTTTAAATAAAATACAAGTGTTTTGGGGTTTGATCGGTTATTTAGGGATAAGATCTCAGTCGTTGATCTTGTGTTCATGGAATATAATTCGAAGTTGTTGTATGGTATTATTAGGTTTTGAAAAAAAAATTTATCCGCACATTCACCGTATAAATTAACACCGTATAAATTATTAAAGCAGGATATAAATATATAAATTAACATCGTATAAATTATTAAAGCATGATATAAATATGATACAATTATTTGATGTGATATTTAAAATGTTTTAATAAAAAAAATGCGAAAATCAATTCCCCAATTAAAAAGGTGGGGCATTTACATATATATCATTGCAAAATTCAAAAATTACATATATATCATTTTGATGCATTAAAAACTTTGTACTTTATGCATCAAAAACTGATAAAAATGATATATATGTAATTTTTAAAATTTACAAGAATATACATGAAATTATGCCTAAAAAGGGAGACCAATTCACCAATGCAAAAAATTTATTCAGGGTATCAGAATTTAAATAAAGGAATAATTTATTCCGAATAAAGATGTTCTTTTGATAAGTATGAATTTCTTGAATGAATATCACGAGGCATTTTATTTTGCATACTCAAAAATTCTTGCATACTAAGGGATAAATCATCACCTTCTATCTAGTTTGATCTAGTGATTAACGTAAGATTTAATATTTCTAAACCTAATTCCATGTTTTTTTTTTCTTTTTCATTTCTTTTTATCTTTCTTATTTATTTTCTCATTATTTGTCTTTTTTTTAATCACTTTTTTTAATTTCACCTTTTTTTTTTCGTCAGTTTTCATATGTTTTCTTACATTTTTGTCCGTTTTTTCCGTTTTTTATACGTTTTCTTACGTTTTCGTCTGTTTTCTTACGTTTTTGTCTGTTTTCATACGCTTTCGTCCGTTTTCATACGCTTTCGTCCGTTTTCTTACGTTTTCGTCTGTTTTCTTACGTTTTCGTCCGTTTTCATACGTTTTCGTTCGTTTTGTTACGTTTTCGTCAGTCTTGTTACGTTTTCGTCTGTTTTCTTACGTTTTCGTCAATTTTCTTACGTTTTTGTCCGTTTTCATACGTTTTCGTCCGTTTACATACGTTTTCGTCCGTTTTCTTACGTTTTCTTACGTTTTCATACGTTTTCGTCTGTTTTCATCCGTTTTCTTACCTTTTCGTCCGTTTTCATACGTTTTCTTCTGTTTTCTTACATCTTCGTCCATTTTCATACGTTTTTGTCTATTTTCTTACGTTTCGTTCGTTTTCGTCTGTTTTCTTACGTTTTCTTCTGTTTTCTTACGTTTTCTTCTGTTTTCTTACGTTTTTGTCCGTTTTCGTCCGTTTTCTTACGTTTTCGTCTGTTTTCGTCCGTTTTCATATGTTTCTGTCCCTTTTCTTACGTTTTTGTCCGTTTTCTTACGTCTTCGTCTGTTCTCTTACATTTTCGTCCGTTTTCTTACGTTTTCGTCCGTTTTTGTCTGTTTTCATACCTTTTTGTCTATTTTCTTACGTTTTCATCCGTTTTAATACGTTTTCGTCTGTATTCTTACGTTTTTGTCCATTTTCATCGGTTTTCATAGGTTTATATACGTTTTCGTCCATTTTTTTAATTTTTCGTCCATTTTTAGACGCTTTCGTCCGTTTTCAGACGTTTTCGTCCGTTTTCATACGTTTTCGTCCATTTTCATCAGTTTTTATACGTTTTTGTCCGTTTTATACGCTTTTCATTTGTCTTTATACGTTTTTGTCCGTTTTCATACGTTTTCGTCCGTTTTTTGAATTTTTTATTCGTTTTCGTCTATTTTCATACGTTTTCATGCTTACTATTAAACTTTATTATATTACATGTCTAATATCAATTGTGATATTTTATTAAAAAAAAAAGTTAATGCTTAATATCATTTGTGATATTTCATAAACAAACAAGTATGTTTTTTTAACCTTTAATATCACCTGATATATTTCATTGCTCTATATATTTTTATATATTATCACCTATGTGTTTTCTAATATTTTTATAATTTTCAGTTACAAGATAGTTTTTGTGCCTTTCATCGCAATTGACAAGCGCATATTTTTTTAATGCAACCAATGTTATCTATTACTTGTGATATTATACTCTTAGTATAAATAAAAGGGTTAAAGTCTTTTTAGGTGAATTCTTATTTTGTTCAAAAAAATGCTAATTTATGCAACGCTTGTTTGATTTTAAGAATATGTCAAGTCTCTATTTTCCTAGTTTGCTTCCTTTTTATTCATTTTGATATTTTTAAGTGACACTTATTTATCTCTTGTGATATAACACTGTAAGAAAGATGAAGAGTATTACACTCTTCATCATGTATGTTTTATCAGTTGTGATACTCAACTAAGAATGTGAAATATTAGATTCATATCAAATGTGATAAGAATTTAGTGTTTTACCAAGTATATATGAAAGAAATGATAATAAACATCACTAATTATATTACTGTGATGATTCTGTTTATTTTTCTTATTTGGGTTTTTAAAAATATTTAGGAAGATTTTTGTGTTTTATGATAATATGAAATATTAGAAAAATGTGTTTAACTGAAAACAATAGATGTTATGAAACTTTTGTTAGACTTGTGGTGGATTTTTCTATTTAATGCATACATTGTGCATGTTTCGATAGGTTTTATAGCGGGATTTAAAAATATCTATGGTTGAACTAGCAAACTAAAGAAGCTATGGTTGAAGAAAGCACACATCTTTATAAACAAACTAAGTAAGCTCAAACACCTGTGATATCATACATGATATCACCTCACTTGTGATATCACAGGTGATATCACAAGTGATATAAACTATAATATCACACATGCTATCACCGGTAATATCACACATGATATTAGGTGATATCACCGGTGATATCACCAGTGTTATCACACATGATATCACGTGTGATATCACAAGTGAGGTAATATTACCTGTGATATCACAAGTGTTTGAGCTTTCTCAGTTTGTTTATAAAGATGTGTGCTATCTTCAACCAAAGCTTATTTAGTTTGCTGATTCAACCATAGATATTTTCAAATTCCGCTATAAAACCTATCGAAACATGCACAATGTATCAATTAAATAGAAAATCCATCACAAGTCTAACAAAAGTATCATAACATCTCTTGTTTTCAGTTGAACAACTTTTCTAATATTTAATAATATCATAAAACACAAAAATCTTCCTAAATATTTTCAAAAACACAACCATCACATTCTTAGTTGAGTATCACAAGTTAAACACATATAGGATGAAGAATGTAATACTTTTCATTTTCCTTACAGTGTTATATCACAAGAGATAAATAAGTGTCACTAACAAATATCAAAATGAAAACGTCTGAAACGGACAAAAACGCATAAAATCGAATGAAAAAAGACAAAAACGTCTGAAAACGGACAAAAATGTATAAAACCGGATGAAAACGTTTAAAAACGGATCAAAACGGACGAAACGTCTGAAAAGATACGAAAACGTCTGAAAATAGACGAAAATATATAAAAATGGACGAAAACGTAAAAAAACGGATGACACCGTATGAAAACATCTGAAAACGTATAAAAATGGACGAAAATACATGAAAACGTAAAAATACAGACGAAAACGTCCAAAAACGGACGAAAATACATGAAAACCTTAAAAAACAGACAAAAACGTGTGAAAACGGATGAAAATGGCTGAAAACGTAAGAAAACAGACGAAAAACGTATGCAAGCGTAAAAACACATCTGAAAACGTATAAAAAATGGACGAAAACGAAAGAAAACGGATGAAAACGTATGAAAACGAACAAAAACGTAAGAAAATGGACGAAAACATATGAAAACAAACGAAAACGAACGTAAATGGGCGAAAACGTAAGAAAACGGACGAAAACGTATAAAAACGGACAAAAACGTTTGAAAACAGACGAAAATGTCTAACAATGGACGAAAACGTAAAAACGTATGACAACGGACAAAAACGTCTGAAAACAGACGAAAACGTATATAAATGTATGAAAACGTCAGAAAACGGACAAAAAAGTCAGAAAACGGATGTAAACGTACGAAACCGGATGAAAACAGACGAAAACGTTTGAAATCAGACGAAAACATAAAAAAACATACGAAAACATATGAACACGGACGAAAACGTATAAAAACGAATGAAAACGTATGAATACAGATGAAAACGTATGAAAGCGAAAAAAAACTTGAATAAAAAAAACGTGAATTTAAAATATTAAAAAAAAAGAAAAAAAAAACCTTGTATGTAAAATAAAAACGTGAATTCAAAAAAAAAAAAATAATAATAATAAATAAGAAAGACGTAAAGACAAAGAAAAAGGAGAAAAAAAAAACATGGACTTAGGTTTCCATATTAAATCTTAGGTTTATCCCCACCATTAGATCAAACTAAATGGATGGTATAGATTTATCCCTTGATAATCACCAAAATAAGAGTAAGCATTTGAAAATTCCTCTGAATATCATATCTAAATATTGGGGCATACTTCAAATCTATCTAAAAGGTAGCTTTAAAAATTTATACTACATATAAAATAAAAATAATAAATGTTAAAATGTTAAAAAATATCAAAATTTTAACATATTTTGTTAATACAAATAAGCCGTAAAATCGTTTATTAATATTTAGCGATCTCTTTGTGTTTTGTTGATAACAAATATAATATTATCATAAGTAAAATTATAAGGATACATGTTATTTTTGTAAAGCATCTATATATATAGTCATTTAATACAAATTGTTGTTATAATTCATTTATTGTAATAGTTTATTAGGATGGGTAAAAACCACAACCCATGACCCATACCCATGGAGCATATCCATAACCCATGGAGTTAACCCATAACCCATTGTCTAGATGCATTGCATCTTTTAGATACATTGTATCTTCTTAGATACCCATGGTATAAAGTCTAGGAACCATAACCCATGATCCATGACCCATAACCCAAAAACCCATGGGCAAACAGGAGCGACTCACGGATCCCTCTGTTTACACTAGATGGATCCCTCAGGCAAGGGATCCTTGGGATCCGTGCAGCAGTAGCAAGAAATTGCCTATAAATATAGAGCCATTTCTTCATTCTAAGTCACCCCTCTTCTTACAAACTCTCTCATATATTCTTACATTTTTCTAACCTAAGATCACTTGATCTAGAGAGGAGTTCTTCTTTCTTTTGTTGTGATTCTCGTATAGGACCTTCTCTAAGGCGAGATCACGAGCATTCTACAAGTCATCCAAGCAAGGGCTCCTTGATTGATTTGTTCCTCCACAAGATTTCTGTAGCGAAGATCTTGTATTTCATATTTCACATATTTGTTGTGTTATAGTAGTGTTGGTTTGGTCCTCCATGTTACGGACTCGGTATTTAGCTTTGTACTGGAAAAAGTGTAAGCGACGTTGTGAAGGCTTCTCCGCCGAGTTGAAGGAGTTTGTTGACATAGTGCTTGAACTCTCGAGTAGGTGACTCGGGGATTGGAGTAGGGCAAGGAAGGTGTCCTTGTAGCCGAATCTGTTGTGTCATTTCTATCCTTTACTTTACTTGCTTTCTTTACTTGCATTACTTTTAGATCTATATTTTCTCTTCATCCATACGATTTCACATAACATCGTATCTAAAGTTTTTTTAAACTAACTTAAAATCGGCAAAACTATTCAACCCCCCCCCCCCCTTTCTAGTTTTCCACAATTGGCATCAAGAGCTAAGTTTACAAAAGTTTTAAAAGGAGAGTTATTTTACATACCAAACTTTTCTTACATATCAAGGGACTCATCTCCACCATCCATCTAAAAAGAAATTAATGGATGAGATTAAAAGCATTTTATTATTTCACATATTTTTTATAATTTAAATATCTCTTAAACCGTTAATCGTTAAGTGAAAATATTTACACCGGCGCGAAGAGCATTTAATTATCTTTCTATAGACGGGCACTTTGATATACTTTCGAAAAAAGAAAAAAAATTCGCTTTTAAAAAATTTGTTTTTTTACGTTTTTTCGTATTTTTTTACGTTACTTGAAATTTGCATGAAAAAAATCATATATGATTAAATACTAATTGGTATATCACATGTGATATTAGTGTTAAATCATATATGATATGTGATATCACATGTGATATGATATGTATATCATATGTGAAATTGCACTAATATCACATGTGATATTACATATCATATATGATATAACAATAATATCATATATGATATAACACTAATATCACATGTGATATTCAAATTAGTGTTTAATCAAATATGATTTTTTAATGCAAATTTCAGTAACGTAAAAAAACAACAAAACTTAAAAAAAAAGGTGAAAAATACGGAAAAAAAATTGTCGAAAGTATATCAAAGTGCCTATCAATAGAAAGATAATTAAATGCTCGTCGAAATGATATTTTATTTTTCGCTTAACGATTAACGGTTTGAAAGTTATTTATATTTGAAAAAAGAGGATGAAAGTGGGTTTTTTAAATTGTTGGGATTAATCTCATCCATTAGATCAAATAAAAACGGATGGTGGAGATTGATCCCTTGGTATGTAAATAATCGTTTGTCCTCAAATGATCTTAAATCAAGTTTTAAACTATATTTTAAAAACTTTTCGATCACTATAGTTTCTGAAAATTACAAGGAAGGGCAATCCATGCAACGACCTCCACCCTTTGAAACTAATGGTTTTATATATTGGAAAAATATATTCGAAACGTATGTGAAGTCAAAAGATATTGATCTTTGGTACATCATTGTTGAAGGCGATTTTGAAGCCACTACAAAAGATGAAACCGGAAATTTAGTAAACACACCTCATGATCAACTCACCGATGATCATAAGAAAAAGCTTTCCAAAAATAGTGAAGCTAAAATGGTTTTATATAATGCTTTACCCAAAAAGGAATTCGAAAGAATTTTCATGCTTAAAACCTCTAAAGAAATTTGGATTTCTTTATGTTAGGTCACAAGTTTTACAAACACAAGTTATAGAGAAAGAGATGAAGGCGGATGAACAAGTTATACGCACTCACACAAGCAATAATAATACGGTTAAAGGAAATAGAGTGAATGAGAGAAAAACTTGAACAACCAACCCTCAAGTGAGGGTTATTACATTGTTTATATAGGCAAGGAGCTAGGGCAACACTCCCTCTCCTTCCCTATTCCTTATTGGGCTTGGGCCTAAGCTTATGGGCCTTCTACATAAGCTTGACCTTAAACAAACATAAAGGCCATAATAAAGCTACCTATTACATATGAAATATAAATACTTGAAATACTGTTTAGGAGTGATTCCAACAATCTCCCCCTCAAGTATATATGAATGTAAACGGTGAAGGCGTTGATGTAATAGTAGCTGTGACGTCTTCTGACATTCTTCTTTCTTGTGAGAGGAATTGTCTTGATTCGAACAATATCCCCAGTGTAGAGAGATAGTTATCATTGAACAGTTATGCTTTGACGTCATCTTTAACTTTGTTCTATGATCATTGTTCTTTGTGGTGAAAGTGATAGTATGTTGTTGTCTGTATCAGTCTGCCTCAGGTCTGCTTCGCTGCTCCAGTGTCTCCACGTCATTCTTCAACATGCTCACACGCTCTTTGGAAATCAATGCTGATGAAGTTCTTTAAGTCTTTGACTTTGTAGATTCTTTGATTGATGAAGAATCATTCTGACTGTTGTGTTGCATTCGAATAGAACTTTCATTAGTGTTGATGTTGGCGTGAGCATGAGAAGAATCAGCACGATCATCCCGCTCTGGAGCTTCCATAAGAAGAAAACATTTCAAACGGTTAGTAATAAGCGGTTTCCGGCACTTACAAGTTTGAACTTCGAGAGTGTTAACAGCATAGTGTGAAAACACAACTCTAATTCTTACAAAGGCCGTTCCTGAACTGGAGTCCCACAAGTGAGATAACGCGATGTACCGAAGTACATCTACAGTTCAGATGAGTCGCTGAGGTACACCGAAGCATCACCTCACGACTGTAGACCGTTTGAGACACACTCCGCGTAATCCACGGGGAGTTACCGAAGTGACCTGCTGTCAGGGCTGTTTGATGTTGACCCTGGCAGGAGTTTCCATTTAATCACTGAGGATCACAGATGTGAACCTCTCATAAATGTTCTCGACAGATTGCTAAGATCTGTGAAGGACTCGATATGAACCACTGATAATCTTATTTGTTGATCATCAAGTGATTAAATGTCAAGTGTTCCTAAGAGATCTTTTGATGAATCTCGTGGCTCTAGACTCAACAGTGCATTTTGGTTTTCCTGAGCAGAGACTAGGGAGAGGGTCTCCTTCTTCAATACCAGCGATCTCTAAGAGAAAGCCAATAGTTTACGTAGGGTTCCCTGTGAGAATGAAACAAGCTTCTGTTGAGAGAAACTTGAGTAGCTAAGAAGGTTTAGTGCATGCGTCACTGGGTCCATGACGACTTTTAATCTTCAATACCGGTGTCACTGAGTGACAGCCAGTAGCATATGAATTGAACCCGGTGTCTGCCCTAAGTTGAATAATCTGGAGGGCTATTTCTTTTCACCCTTTACTTTACATTTCTTTTTGATTCTTCAACTCCTTCTTTCTCCGATTCTCATTTTCTCCTTTTTATACTCATTCCTAAGGACTTCTAACACTAACTAATGGTAGTGTCCTTGGGTAGATCCCTCCGGCTCTGGCGGATCATAGGACGGTTATTCCTAACCCTAGTCACCTTATGACTCCATGACTAACCTATGTTTGCCATTAAAACCACTGTATGTGAAAATATCTCTCAAAGGGTTTGTTAATGAAAAACATGTTTGAACCAATGTGAGAGATGATGTTTTGCATAAATGCTCCCCCTCCACATGTGCTTAATAGTTTTGATGGTTAAATGCACAGTGAGGAAAGAGCGCGTACTTTTTGAATTGATCCACTGAAGATAGACAATCCCCCGCGAGACACGGTTACGTTGCATAGTTAAAGAGTTACATTGTCAGCTTTTAGGTGACAACTAGCTCTAATAACTACCTTGAAGGTGTAGACAAACCTTGGAAGGTTGTCAAACCCGTCGGAGTTCATGTCTATCAAAAGTTTCTCGAATGGTACTTTCTACTTGGACAAGTCCTTTGCGAGACACGTTTACATTACTAGCGAACTAGCTTGAAATTATTACCCGTCCAGGACAAGTCTTTTCGAGTTACAAACAGTTTAGTACCGTCAATTCGTTGGTTAAGTCTGAGGTGCACAGATTCATTTGCATTTTTGCACAACATATTTCTTATCACACAAATTTTCTCCCCCTCAAAAATGGCATATGAAAATGTTATTTTTGAAACGTTTGAGAATAAATATGACCATTTTGAGTGTTGCGGGAAGAGTGACCACTGTGAACAATTTGTGAACAAAGTTTTAAATCAAATACTCCCCCTCAACTAGTGATATAAACGGTTGAGTTTTGGAAAATCATATGGGGAAGTACTTGTGTTTTTGAGCAAAACCTTGAAAAATGAAAGGTTTGATAGGTTTTACTCAAAAATAAGAAGCTTTCGCTCCTTTTATAAGGATTGTGGCACTGAGGCGTACCACAGGGTCCTTTCTTGACAATTACGGGTTGTACACTGTTATGTGTGCACAAGCCATTAACATATATAATCACACATCCAAAATTATATGAAGGAAACCATTTAAGGGGTACCAGGAAGTGCAGTGATGTTCCCAGGAGTGCGCACAGGGCGTTGAAAGCCGGTGATGTTTCTCCTGGGTCGACCACCAACATAGCTCTCCAATCGTCTGAACTGATCCCTTATGAACAGCCGTTCATCAATCATGGTGATAATGCGTCTCACATCCCTCCTTTCCTGAGAATTCCAGCGCTTAGGAGACCCAACTTTCAGGCGTATATCCTTCAACCTGTACGCCAATCTATCCCTAACCAGCTTCAAGGTATGATCCCCGAATTTGTGGAGCTCACTACACGCCATTAAGCAGTTTCTTTGAAGTTCACTATGGTAAACAACGCCGAAAGGTTTGCTGATGAGTGTATATTGAGATAGCTGGTTGAGATCGGGAAGAGTAAGCGTTGGAGGAGTGAGGTTGACACGCGTCTGATAAGATTCAACAGCCATCTGGATATCTTCAACACGTTCTTTGATCACGATGCGTCTAATGAAGATGAGAACTGACTTGATAAATTCACGTTGAACTTCAGTCGAGAATTGTCTCATACGACCCTGTACTTTGGCAAGATACATGTCTTCGATGTCGTTGAGGGACAAGTTCTCAAAGTCAGCCTCGGAGAATCCATAGTCCTGTTCATCTTGTCGTTTGACTATGATATTCTTCAAGAATGTGTAGTCCCACTTAGACTTGAGATCAATGTGTTTGATGGCCACGATGTCCTTAGAACTATACACTGCATGTTGAGACTTCTGAACCAGGCAGCTTCTGTAGTAGATTCTTCGGCGTTCAGGCCAATGATGAATCCCATACAATGCATCTTGGTCGTATGCTTGCACGTTTTCAGAAAACAAGTGATTTGCACGTTCCTCGATAGCTATGCAGTTTGAGTAAATAGCCGCTGGGAATGGAAGAGTCAATGATGTAGCGTATTTTCGCGAACCATTGCTGCCGTGTAAGAGAAAATCCAGGTCTCTGTTAAAGAAGTATCGGAAGGGAATCCGTGGTTCGTCTGTTTGGCCAATGGTCGGTAGGGGTTTGGTCCAATCGGTGTAGTATGGAGGGTTGTCCCTTTGTGTGAAGTCAATGTTTGCTTCCGGATTGAGCCAATCCATGTTGTTAGACATAGCTCGAGCGATGTTCTCAAGATGATATTCGACCTCGAGGGCGCTTTCAGAGCTGTCTTTTAGAAGTTGAAACGCTTCATTCTTGATTCGCTTCAACTCAGATTTCGTCATTTTCTTCACATGGAACTTTTCTTGCAAAAGTTTTGCGTGCTCCAATGTAGAACCGTCTACCAATTCTTGACCTTCATCAGGGTAGGGAGTTTGATTGACAAGTGTGGAGAACCATTCAAACTCTTCGGTTTTATCATCATCAAGCCATGATACGACTCCAGGCTGAGTCGTCTTCTTCTTCTTTTTGGAAGGCCTTGATGATGATACTGGTTTCTGCACTTGTTTAGGTGAGGTGGGTTGTTGTCGGGGCTCAAGGACCTCTTCATCGTCACCACCCGTATACTCAAAGTAATCACCTGTTTTATGAGTCAGGGGTGGTAACTCGGAATCGTCCCGAGGTTTATCAGTAGAAGACCGAGGTGAAGGAGACTTTTGTTGAGAAGAAGTCCGTGGTGGAGGAGGTGGCATCGAAGTAGATTTACCAGACTGCTTCTGACGTTTAGGTGCAGAGTCCTTGTCCTTATCATCGTCATCTCTTGGTCGTTTGGGTTGATCGGCTGACTCCTTGCATGAAGATCTGAGTTGAAAATCAAGTAGATTTTCGAAAATTTTTGCTTCATCCGAAGTAAACGTTCCAGATCGCTTTGACATTTGCATCACTAGTTTAGCGATTAACTCAGATTCAGAGAGATCAGCTTCTTTGGCCATTGTATGTTTAACCAATGCGACGATGTTAGGAGTGAGTTGTCTGGAAAATATTTCTCTAGTCACACCGGGGACAGTGTCGAGAAGAAACTTGTGGGTATGATCTCTTGCTGTCTTCTCCAGTTCCTTTTGGACTTTAGGAACGATATCCTGAAGGTACTTGTTAGTGTAACCTTCGATCATTTCGTTTAGTTCCTGTTTACGATGACTCTTCATGAACTTCTGAACAAATTCCCTTTCTTTCTCCATCTTGTCTTTCTCATCATTTAAGTACTGAATTTGGTCAGCAAACCAATTCAGTTTTCTGTAAAGTATGTCCTTCTTTCTGACTTGTTGGACAGCTTTCACAATTCTTTTATGAGTCTGAGAAATCCAAGATTTAGGTGGTTTCTTCACGGATTTGGATGATGATTTGGTTGACTGCTTAGATGGTGGTTGTGATGAATGAGACGAAGAGTCCGATGATGATGAGATGTGAGGAGATTCCGGGTCCTTTGGTGGTTCAGAAGTTTCCTTCTGTGAGCGTGTCGGACTATCCAGAAGCAGCTTGTCATAATCATCATCTTTATCTTTCTCCGTCTTCTCAGTTTCCGGTTTCTCAAAATCATATACAATAGTATCCTCTGCAGGCTTTTGTTGTTGCAGAAGAGTGGTGGCACCAGATCCCTTATCGGGTCGATTAACCGCATCAGGATCTGGAGAGGAGTGGGCAGCACCACTTGATCCTCCGGGGCCACCCATTTGATCTTTAGCAAATTCTTCAGCCTTTTGACGATGTCGGACGATTTTGAACTTCTTCCTGTATGATTTATCCAGTTGCTCTTCTTCTTCTTCATCAGAGCTCTCATCATAGGGTACAATTGCTGGAGTCTTCCCTTTTTCTTGGACAGCTGGAGGACTTGGAGGTTTTGCTACTGAGGGATTTTCATCCTTTGCAGTTTCAGAGTATGTGATCTCTTCATCTGTGTCAGTAGCATCAGAGTCCTCGTCCCTGAGCTGTCTTTGCGGTTCAGGTGAAAGGATCGGAGTGGCTTCCTGAGAAGGAACTTTTTTCTTAGGGGTAGGTTTCCTCTTTGGAATAGGTTTCTTCTTTGGAACATTCCTCTGACTATCTGAACTTGTGACACTTCCAGCACTTCCTTTTCTGGTTCTCCTTACAAGTGTTCCAGAAGATTTTTCGTCGAGATGACCAACTTTGCCTTGTCTGACTGCTTCCAGATACCTTTTGTACGTTTCGAGCTTTCTGACATCTTCAGTTAGAAGGAAATCTGGCAGCACAGCACCTTGTTTCTTTGTAGACGTTTCCTTGATTCTGACAGATAGAATAGGTTCCGTCAACATATCGTGACTGTCGGGGTCATTGAGCCTCTTGGGGATATCAGGATGAAGTCCAAGTGCTCTCTGGATCAACAATTTAGTATATCTGATGTAGGGAATCTTTGAGCCAAGTTTGTTGAGAAATGACATCATGTCATCCCAAATCAGAGCTTCGATAGCGATGTGTTTCTTGTTGACCAATGCCCAGAATATTTGCAGTTCCATGAGCTTAGGGTGCTCATAGCCGCTGTCACGACCAGAAACAGACTTGGTGATGATCATGTAGAGAGTTCTCCAGGGTTGAGGAATACTCTTAAGCTCTACGTGAGAATGCTTGGTGATTACTCCTGTAGCCTCGTCATAAGCGATATCGATTAAGAATTGGAGAGTGAGCTCTTCAACAGGTGTGGCATATAGTTTGGTTGGATCGACATCAGGAATTAGGAGAACAACCCTTAAGTCTGCAGGTGTAATGGTGACTTGTTTGTGATTCAGAGTCACCGTCACAGCAGTCTGTCCTTTGACCCTTTCCATAGTGTTCCAGAACTGTTGGATGTAGATCTCAGGAACAGTTGCAGAGTGAGTAAGCATGTTCTGATACGGATGAGTCCTCAGAATGTCAATAGCAATTAGACACGAAGATTCTGAGCAAGTGAGGGTGTCAAAGTCAACACGGAGATTATTCTTTCCTATCTTCATTGGATAGCCATGAGGATAGATATCAGCAATGGAGAGAACTTCAGATGCATCCACATTCATTTGTTCAGCCATGTCGTGATCTGAAATAACATTAGCCAAAAGAACCAACATATCGAAAGACATAATGTTAGTCAACAGAAGGTCTTATTGTCTAGTTATTTAATGTACAGTGTCAATGATTGTTACGAGTCCTAAGTCACTTGTATATTCAATAGTCCAATGACGTCGGGAAATGTTTCGTGAGTTAGTTAACTTTAAGTTTTAAAGTTTATTTTATCACTTATTGTTCACAACATATCAAACGATTTCAGTTTATTGGTGACATTTTAGGATTCGTGATGATATGATTAGTTTATTTACAAGTTTGTACACGTAACAATTCATAACGAAGGTATGATCTCGGCTTATGCGTAGGATTGGTAAAGTTATGCGTAGACAGGAATGATATATGCGTAGGCGTAAACTTACGCGTAGAATCCTAACTTACGCGTAAGAAGTATTACGCGTAGGAAAAGGAGACCTTATGCGTAGGCATATATTAACCTTACGCGTAAGGCTAATCGTAAGAGTTGACCTTATGCGTAGAGGCACTGTTTACGCATATCCTTCACAGGATACGCGTAGTCCCATATGTAGAACCTTATGCGTAGACGCTACGCGTAAGACTAATCTTACGCATAACAAGCTACGCGTAAGGTGATCCTTATGCGTAGATTAACAACAACCTTGATTCTGAATATTAAGTGTTGCAAGCCTGAAATAAAGCATCATATCATCAATGTTTAACACATAACATTCATTTTATGACAGATCATAAAACAATTGGACAGTTTAACAGTTATACGAAGAAATCATTATGCGTAGTCTAAAACCCTAAAGTTACGCGTATGAATTTTTGCCATAGAATTTGCATCAAAGTTTTTCTGGTATATCTTAGATGTTGTGAGAGCATATTTACCAAGTCTTAACACTTAGTTTGCAGTGAATCAAAAATACCCAATTTTTAGAACATTAAACCCTAATTCCTAATTCTGAATCAATTAAGGTTTCTGGGTGGTTATAAGGCATGGATATCATCAATTCAACATCACATAAGCATAACACAACAATCTTTTTGACCAAAACACTTCACATTCGAAAATACCCAATTCGACTTATAAACCCTAATTTTCAAAAATCATCAATTAGTGTTTCTGGGTGGATTTTGATGGTTAAAATGGTATCATTGATGTATTCTGAACGTTTTGACACAAATCATTTCACCACAAACACACACATATTGATTGTGTGTTCTTACGCATAAGCGTAGAACACGTTTTAGCCGTAGGATTTACATGAGATTCAAAACCTTATCATAAAAATATGTTGTGATCACGAAAACACTTACAAGATGAAGATCAAAAACACGGTTTTCTTGAGTGAATTTTAAGCGTAGGATGGTTTTAGGTATTTTTGCAATAAATGAGAAGTGAAAGTAGGTGGGAGGGTGTTTTATTAAAAGGGAGTTTAACCTTTTGACAATTTTGGTCCCTCCACCTTTTTCTTTTTCAAACAAAGCCTTTTATCTTCCATTTTGGTTACCAAACAAAGATTTTTAGGAAAGAAACATGACAACACTCCCCCTCGACTTGAGAAAATAATGAAAGGTTATTAATTTAAGTCCGAGGAGTGTCTTTGAACCAGAAAATGTACCACCATTTGTAACAGAATCAACCGAGATATGATAACATGCAAGTACACAGATGTTTTGAAACAGTTAATAGATTATTTTCTCCCCCTCAACACTTGATCGGAAAAATACTGAATTTTGAAAGATTAAAGTGTTGACGGAAGAAATGTGCTTGCCATGTTGAAAGAAAGATAGATTAGGAGAATATTTTTGTTGTTTTATCGGATTTTATATTTTTGTATTTTGTTTTTGAAAATTTATTTACAAAAGATGTTTTGGTGTTTGATAGGTTTTTAAGACTGTTTTAAGAGGTCATCCAATTCCTCTTGAGTCAAACACCTCATACCAATCCGGTGGACCAACTCATTAAACCTAGCGGGAGGCAAGGCTTTGGTGAGCAGATCTGCCAATTGGTATTCAGTACCCACAAAGTATAATTCAACGGTACCCTGTTCCACGTGGTCCTTGATGAAATGATAGCGTAGATCGATGTGCTTTGATTTTGAGTGCTGAACAGAGTTGCACGAGATGGCAATGGCACTCCGATTGTCGCAGTACATCGGGATTCTGTCAAATACGTAACCATAGTCTTTGAGTTGTGTTCTCATCCAGATGACTTGAGCACAACACGCGGACATGGCTACATATTCTGCTTCGGTTGATGACAGAGATGTACAATCCTGCTTCTTTGATTGCCAAGACACCAGTTTATCACCGAGAAATTGTAGAGCTCCTGAAGTACTTTTTCTTGAGTCTAAGCATCCTGCGTGATCAGCGTCTGAAAAAGCGATTAGTTCAAAACCAGAATCCTTCGGATACCAGATCCCCAAGTTAATGGTTCCCTTGATGTATCGGAGGATTCTTTTAGCCTCAGAGAGGTGGTTTCAGTTGGTCGCGACTGATAACGGGAGCATAGATAAACGGCAAAGACAATATCAGGTCTGCTAGCTGTTAGATACATGAGAGACCCAATCATACTTTGGTATTTGGTAGGGTCAACCAATTTCCCATGTAAATCAGCATCTAATTTCTTGGTATGAGTCATTGGTGTGGCATAAGTATCACAGGTTTTCATTCCAAATTTGTTTAACAATTCAAGGGCATATTTGGACTGACTCAAGAAAATACCACGGGGTGATTGATGAACTTGCAGTCCTAGAAAGAATGTAAGTTCACCCATCATGGACATTTCAAAATTTTTCTTCATTAGTTTTGCAAAAGCGATTGAAAACTTTTTATGTGTAGACCCAAAAATGATGTCATCCACGTAAATTTGAACAATTAAGATATGTGCCCCGTGATATTGTATAAAAAGAGTTGGGTCAACCGAGCCTTTGGTGAAATTATTGGCAATGAGGAAAGATGATAGCTTATCGTACCATGCCCGAGGGGCTTGTTTGAGACCATAAAGAGCTTTGTTCAGTTTGTAGACGTGGTTCGGGAACTCAGGATCAACGAATCCATCTGGTTGGCTGACATAGACCGTTTCTTTAAGTTGTCCATTGAGAAACGCCGTTTTGACATCCATTTGATAGACCGTCATATTCATATGAGCAGCGAACGCGAGAAATATCCGAACAGCCTCAAGACGAGCATCCGGAGCAAAAGATTCTTCAAAGTCTATTCCTTCTTCCTGACGATAACCCTGTGCAACTAGACGTGACTTGTTTCGGATAACATTCCCTTCAGCATCCAATTTGTTTTTCCAAATCCATTTTAGACCAATGACGTAGACCCCTGTTGGTCTTTCAACCAGTTCCCATACTTCAAGACGTTTGAATTGGTTGAGTTCTTCCTGCATGGATTCAATCCAGTTGTCTTTTGTCATTGCGTCTTTAATGTTTTTAGGTTCAGATTGGCAGACAGTGAGTGCATAAATGCAATGTTCACCGTCTGAGTGAAGACGTTGTCTCGTAACGACTGGTTGATTCGGGTTGCCAATAATGTTAGCCAGAGGATGGTCTTTTGTCCATCTATGTGTAGAGGGTTGATGTTGGTATACATTGTGCAGATTTTGTGGATTCAAATGGTTTGTTGAAGATTCCGCGACATCTGGTGCAGCAGTCTCATTAGCAAACGGGTTGAAGAACGCATTTGGATCAAAATCTGCAGGTGGGGGTACTTCATTCAGAATATCATCAGCTGGTTCATCATTGTTGGAAGCGGTGTTTTCAACTGTTGTGTTGGAGTCAACTGGTGTAGGTGCATCTTCAACAGTAGTTGTTGTAGCTGGTGTATCAAGTATAGGAATATTATCAGGTTGTGCAGCGGAAACAGCGGATACACCTGGAGCACGTTCATCAATATCGTCACAGAACAGAGGAGCAAATAACCTTTCCATTTGTTGACGAGTTAGCTGGGGGCTTTGTTCAGCTGATGATGGGGGTTGAGGGAAGTTTAAACGGTTGTGACCGGGTTCTAAGCTGTTATACTTAGAAGCCATTTCCGTGAGTTCATCGAAATGAGCATGAATCGTTTCCATTACCTCCTTAGTTCGACGATCACAGTATCCAATAAAAACTCCAATATCAGCTTTGGCTTTGAGCTTTCCAAAATCATCACGATCATTATTCGGATAGCAAAGGGATCCAAATACATGAAAGTGTTTGAGATTCGGTTTGTAATTGTGGACAAGCTCGAAAGGTGTTTTGTTGTGGCGTTTTGTGATCATGGAACGGTTTTGAGTATAGCATGCAGTAGATACAGCTTCTGCCCATAAGTAATCTGGAAGTTTAGCATTGATTAACATTGTTCTTGCAGCTTCGACTAACGTTCGGTTTCGTCTTTCAACAACTCCGTTTTGTTCAGGTGTACGTGCAATAGATGTTTGATGCTGAATTCCCACTTTCTCATAAAATTCACGAAGGGTTTGGTTAACAAATTCAGTTCCTTTGTCTATCCGAATTATCCTGACGGTGTTGCGGAGCTGAACCTGTATCTTTGTGAGAAAGGTGATGATCATTTGTGGAGCTTGGTCTTTGCTACGAAGAAAGTAGACCCAAGTCCATCGTGAGTAGTCATCAACAATTACTAAAATGTAACGTTTGCCGTTGATCGTTTGTACACGCATCGGGCCATACAAATCCATGTGAAGAAGATGTAGTACATGCTGAGAGCTGTGTTCCACCTTTGAAGGAAAATGAGCACGAGTGCTTTTCCCTTGTTCACAGGCTGAGCAAAGGTGATCTTTTGAATACCGAAATCGTGGGAGTCCTTCAACTAGTTTGTGTCGAGCAAGGTTGGTGATGGTTTGAAAGTTTAGATGTGAGAGACGACGGTGCCATAGCCAGGATTTTGTAGATGTTGCCTTTGAAAGTAAGCAAATGGGAGAGGAAGCAACCATGTCTTGCATAGAGATAGTGTAGAGACTAGAATTACGCGAGCCAGACATAAGGTCATTTCCTTGTAGATCACGAATGAAACAAGTTTTCTCCCTGAAAGCAACCTCCAAATCTCCATCACAAAATTGACCTACTGAAAACAGATTGTGACCGAGGCCTTCCACATAGTAAACCCTGCTGATTTCGATGTTCCCATTGACATAATCTTCGTAGCCCATGATGGCTGTGAAGTGATCATTCCCGAATCTGACAGTGCCAATGAACTTTGCAATAAAGTTTGATAACAGTTTAAGGTTACCTGTCATGTGTCGGGAACATCCGCTATCAACAATCCAGAGAATGATCTGTATCACCTGCATTACACACAGACGACACAAATGGAATAGAAGTAGATGTGGAACCCGAAATGTTAGAGGGTTCCGAAGCAGGTATGTTAGACATACACACATTGAGAATTTTAGGCATCCATTTAAATCCTAGTGTGTTATATATCCATTTCTGCCATCTATAACTACTCTTTGCTTTAGTCTTAGTGAAAGCACTAGGTGGTACTACATTCTTAGGAGGTGAAGCGGGAGCTACTGTGATAGCAATGGTTGCCTTAGAATCTAAAGAAGGTGGTCTACCAAGCACAGACTTAGAATGATTAGTGGGCCTAGAGGTATTCCGATTCTTAGGATTTCGTAATCGAGAGATTAGAGCTTTAGCAACACATTTGTCATGACAATCAGAATTCATACTCTTTCGACAAATAACACAAGGTGCATCAGACTGAATATCAAAAGTACTTAACGGTTTAGCATTCGTTACATCACTATTTGTATTACATTTGCCAGACGCAACATCTATAGTGGAAGCAACATTAGTTTTATTCAGAGTCCTAGGGTGTTCTTCTACTTTAGCATTCCTTATTGATCTTTTCTTAGGTCACAACTTCCTATTCTTCGTTTGAGTGCTCCTAGGCTGTGAAGTGCGGACGTTTGGAAAAGATGCAACTATTCCTGTTTCATTAGAGGGAAACACATTAGCAACTTGTGATTTGGCAGTGGGAATTCTAGGTTCACGATTACTAAGTGTGACTGGTGCTAATCTCTTGATCACAGTAGGCGGAAGTTGTTCATACTTTCCTAACATTTCCCGTAACTTAGAGATGGTGTGAATCAGATCTTGATTTTCAGAACGAATATTACCAGCAAAATTCATGACTTCTCTAGTGTGAGCAAGATAGTGATCAAGTTCGTTTGATGCTTCAAGTCGAGTCTTTTTGAGTAAATCAAATATGACACCATATTCCTGTTTAACTTTTAAAAGTTCTTGTTCATATTTTGAGATTTGACTTTTCAAAGACACGTTTTGATCATCCAGTTGCTCAATTTTAGGATCAGAAGATTTTGCACTCAGCTGAGCGATTTTCTTTTGAAAACTAAGTTGATGGTTGTGAATATCTTTTTCACACCAATGAAGACGACGTTTTGCATTGTAAATTTCAGTGAGTAATCGTTTGTTTTCAGCTTTTAAAGACTCGATCTGAAGCACATTATCGGTGTTCTCAACAGTAACAACAGTTTCAACAATATCAGCAGAGATGTAATCAGATGCAATTGGCAAAGCATGAAGTAACACAACATTAGGGATATCAGCACAGATAACATCTTCCAAGAATCGATCAACATCTTTTCTCAACAGTTTCTTTTTGCGTTTTGTGTTAGAAATAGATGTTTCTGTTTTCTCGAAAACGTTTTTCATTACCCCAAGTTCCTTATGAAAATCCTTTTCCCAGGCAATTGCACAACTTTTCAAGTTTTTAACATTAGGTAAAAGATTTTTCTGAAAAATGTCTCTTTGTTCTCGCGCCAGAGGCGATTGAAAATGTTCAACTTTGATTTTAGATCGATATTCTATCTCATGTTGTAAAATTTTGAGGTCAGCCATGAAAATGTCAAAATATCGAAGAATTTTTCGATTTTCAGGTTGTGAGTTTACTTCACTAATGGAAGGTAAAGGACCAAAAGTTTGTGCAAAGTCTGTTTTGGGATTAACAATAGAAGACTCAGGTGTTTTGATGATAACCCTTGGTGTGTTTGAAGAATCCGTTGGTGTGACGAAAGTGATCGCGTTTTTATAATTAAAAGGTTTGTTGTAAACAACGGTTTTTAATTTAGATCGACTCTCATCTTCTGCATCTAATTCCTCTTGACGATGATATTCAACAACACTCATGACAGTATTATCAATTTTGTATTCTGCACTGGAAACTTCAGGAGTTGGTTTGAATGTTTTTAGTGAAAGCTTTGGTTTGTAATCAGCTAGATTTTTTCCATATCCTTTTGGATTGGGTTTTAAGGTAAACTTTTCAATAGCTGTTACTGATTCACCATGTTTGTAAACAACAGTTTTAAACTCTTTAAGTTTGTTTTGCAAGCCGATAATTTCTTCAAGAAGGTCATCTACCCGATTCGTTGAATGCTTTTTTGTATGCGGAGAACTGTTTTTGACAAGTCAACAACTCAACCTTAGCTTTTTGATTTTCCAAGGTGAGAGCGTGAATTTGCTTTTTATGTTCGTGTTTCAGTTGTTCTAATTCAGACAACAAAGCATTCTTCGAGGCGGCTAGATCACGCATCTGTCTCTCTAAATATTTTTCATTTTGATGAGATTTTGCAAAAGCGGCTTCAAAACCTTTTTCACGGTTGTCTTGAGCTTTGAAAAAGTTGAGTTGCATTTGTAAACATTCAAAGTCCTTGGTTAACAGTGCATTTTTACTTTTTAAGGACTGATTTAATGCAACACATTCAGCAATTTTGGATTGTTGGTCTTTAAGTAACAGAACAAGATCTGGATGGGGCAAAGGTTCATCTTGTTCAATGTGAGTCACAACATGATCATTATGTAGATCATCAAGTATAACCACGAAGTCAATTTAATTATCAATAGAAACCATAAGGTCATCTGGATCGTCAAATGTAACTACGGGGTTTATTTGAAAATCGTCAGAATGAGATGTAGATGACTCATTTTGAACATTTTGAGCCGTGCCGGATTCAGATTTTGATGGAGATATTAGTTCAGATATGATGATGGTTTGTTCGGGTACCTGAGACAAGCCATCAGTGTCATACACTGGGCCTGTTTCACTCATGTGTAACTCTTGCATATTAGCCATCAACATAACAGCTGCATTGGCCTGCAAGTCCTCCATATCATCATCCGAGTCTGCATCTGCCATAAAGCTCTGTTCTTTGTCTGTGAGAGATCCACCAGCTTCATCCTTAAGAGCCAGAAGTAAAGCCTCTTTGAAATAAGCACTGCCCCTAGTCCTTGGCTTTGGGCATGCATTAGCCAGGTGTCCCTTCTCATTGCAGTTGTAGCATCTAAGACCATTTAACCGATTCTGAGCATTTCCCTGTTCCACCACTTGAGCTCTGTTGTTATTCCTACCCACAGCATTAAACCCTTGACCACCGCCCATCTGACGACCATAATCACGATTCTGAACTTCAACACGTCCATTGTTCACAACAGCTTGAGTCCGTGTGTTAGATGAGGAGTGAATACGATTGTTGGATTTGTTGGTGTAACGGCCAAAAGCATTAGCAATCATCACAAATCCTTGTTGCAATGCTTCGAATGGATCGATTTCCTCAGTAGCTTCACTGACATATGCTTAAGCATTGTTGCTGTATGGAACCAATTGATTTTGTTGAGGTTGTTGCTGTGAAGGTGTGTTTGAAGCAGTTGGTTGAGTTGCTGGTTGAGAGGGATAATTCTGTTGAGCATACAAGGCAAGTTGTTGGTTATCCGGTTGTGACTGTTTCGCAATTTGAGCACGGAGAATCCTTTCCTGATCAACTTCATTTTCATGAGGCTTCAAGTAATCGTACAACAATCCATAAGTAGAATGATGCATATTCTTCGCTTGACGGAGAAAGATGACATACTTCTCCCATTCAGGACCAAGACTACTCAGGAACTTAGTATTCACTGCAAATCTTGGCATGATGATGTTGTGTTTATCCAAATCATTGATGATGTCTGAAAATCGATGATGATAGGACTCTAGTGTCTCCAGGTTCAATCATGAAGTGTTCATAAGCCAAGTAAATTTTGGATTCCAAATCCTCCTGATTGAGTACAGATCCTTCCATAAGTAGACGAATATGATCCCACATTTTTTGTGCAGTCTTTTGAGCATCAACACTACGAAGAATTGGGTTTGGTAATCCTAAGAGGATGTATTCCATTGCAAGTTCATCAGCTTCATAGTGTAGAAGTTCTGTTGGATTTAGATATGCAACAGTGGCAATGTTGGTTTGTTCATCTCTTGGTGGAACAGTAGTTGGATCTCCGGGTACAATGACAGTAGGCATCTCAAATGGACCTTCTAAGATAACCTTTTTTAAGAACTTTCCATGTGGCTTCTTCAGATCACAAAACCTAAAGAACCTTATCACCCATTGATCGTAGTTTCCTGGAGTGAGCATTGGAGGTCTATCAAGTGATCCAGCTTCATGAATTGATTGTTGGCTGCTTAAAGCTTCACACATCTTTGCAAACCAAGTGGGTTCCTTCATAGTGGTCCGTGATGGATGTTGATTGAAATCGGTTGTGTAGGGTTAAACTTGAAGGCTTGGTGGTGGTTGTACCATTTGTGGTTGTGGAATTGCACCAAGTTGTGGAGTATGTTGCTGATTAAATTGTTGTTGATAAATAGCTTGTTGTTGATTCCATTGTTGATGTTGTGGAGTTAATTGTTGTTGTTGTTGATGATTATAAGTGTCAGGGAAATAGTTAGAGTATGGTGTTGAGACATGATGATAAACTTGTGTGGTAAAAATGGATCTTTGTAGTCGAATGAACCTTTGTTGATGAAGTGTCCTTAGGCGTAGAAAAGTCAAGAAACCAAGTAGTACTTAAGCGTAAAAACACCAAAAGTTACGCGTAACAATGAGGAGTTACGCGTAGGATTTAGCTTACGCGTAAGTAGGATAAAAGCACTAAAGTTATGCGTAGACAAAAGTTAGGCGTAGAAAGTTAGGCGTAGGATTACCTTATGCGTAGACCTAAGTTTACGCGTAAAGTGAATCTTATGCGTAGGATTCCTACGCGTAAGCTTATGCTTATGCGTAATTTTAGGGTTTTTTCCCAAATGATCTTTTACACTTCACAGTGCAAAAGATATCCAAAGTCGACGTATTTTCAGACTTATCCAAGTAAGAAAACACGGAATAAACCAGGAAAATGAAGATCAAACCAAGGAAAATCTTACGCGTAATTTTAGGGTTTTGATACGCGTAGGATTACTCGTAACTTTGATTTTGCCCAAATGTGTTTCTAAACCAGTTTTTTGTTATGGAATAGCTTCAATAGTACCAAAAGAACACAAAAATGTGAATTTTGATGTACCAAAACTGCTAAACGGGTTACGCGTAGAACGACACCCACGAGCAAAAACAAGCTTAAAAACGTAGATCCACGCGTAAAGATTGAAACTTTTTGCCAAAAACAAGTATTTTAACACCTCAAAACATTGAAAGTACAAGAATCTTGGATTAAAAAGTGTAAAAAACGAGTTTTTAAGAGAACCAAAGATGGCGTTATCTTTACGCGTAAGACCCAAAACCAAAAAAACTTCAAAAACAAAGTGTACACCCAACTATTTGGCGATTGATACCACTGTTAGGTCACAAGTTTTACAAACACAAGTTATAGAGAAAGAGATGAAGGCGGATGAACAAGTTATACGCACTCACACAAGCAATAATAATACGGTTAAAGGAAATAGAGTGAATGAGAGAAAAACTTGAACAACCAACCCTCAAGTGAGGGTTATTACATTGTTTATATAGGCAAGGAGCTAGGGCAACACTCCCTCTCCTTCCCTATTCCTTATTGGGCTTGGGCCTAAGCTTATGGGCCTTCTACATAAGCTTGACCTTAAACAAACATAAAGGCCATAATAAAGCTACCTATTACATATGAAATATAAATACTTGAAATACTGTTTAGGAGTGATTCCAACACTTTAGTTGTAACTCATCAAGGAAATCAACAAGTTAAAAATAATAAAATAGATTTATTTGTTCAACAATATGAACAATTTTCAATATCGGATGAGGATACTATAGTTCATTCTTTTGCTAACTTTAATACTATAATTACATCCTTAAAAGCACTTGATGAGTCTTTCTCTAGTCGTAATCATGTTAGGAGATATCTAAGGGCACTTTCATCCAAGTGTAGATCTAAGGTGACGACAATCGAAGAATCAAAAGACTTGTCTATCCTCACCCTCGATGAACGCATAGGCAATTTAAAGGTCTATGAGCTTTTCCGAGCTAAAGATTCCGAAGCTTCAAAAGAGAAGAAAGAGAAGCACAAATATCTTGCTCTAAATGTAAAACCCTCAAAACCGAACTGCGAATTTTACGTCCAATTTTAAATTTTCTTAAGTTAAACATTACCTTATGTTATGTTATGAATTAATAAATAATGACTCAAGTACTTATTTAATTAAAAATATATATAAAAGTTTCCTAATTTACAAAATTATTACACTACTTAAAATTATGTGAATGTTATACTACTTGGTAAATAAATTGCACTTATCTCTCTAAAATATCTTTATGAAATCCGATTTCTCCTAATCCCTTCCCCAAGTGATATTTTTTTTATTAAATGGGAATAAAACCAATCAATACTTTCCTAAATCTGAGCTCAACTCATTCCCTAATTAGCCTCTAAATTCGGCATTCTCTCCTTCCCCTCCCTTCTTCACGTTACAAAAAACAAAAAGAGAAAAGAAAAACCCTAATTGGCAAAGTGACGGCAAACATGAAAATCCCTCCATTCCATTTGATTTCAAGGCTCAAGAAATTCGTAGGGTGATCTCCAAGGGGTGCTGTGATCATGTGGGTTCAAAAACAAAGCTGGGACATGGATTATTCAAAGCTGATCGTGGGTTTAGATGGGTTGTCATGGGGTTTAAGCCAAAGGGAGGTTGTTCGTGACTCTTGGGTGATCGTGGTTCTCGTTTTCTTTCATTCACGCTTCTAGGGTAAAGTATCATGATCTTGCTCCATGATTCTTCTTGTTTTTGTGATTATGTCGTGGGGTGTATACTCCCTTTTAATTCATAGTATTCGAAAATTATCACATAAAATGATAACGTTGTCGTATAAAATTGTTACCGAAAAGATTAGAAAAGAAAAGAGCAAAAACTTTGAATAGGGTTGTTGGTTTCAAGATAATTAAGGTGGGGGCTGTTTTGAATCGACTTGGGTGAGTAAGGGTGTGTTTGGTTCGATTGCGTGTGGATTTGGGTTGGGTTTGGTCTGTTGGAATAAGGGTTTCGTGTAGTGTGCATCATATTTTGCAAATGGTATTAGTTGTTGATTTGTGATTTTATGTTAATGGAATTATGTTGTATATGATTATGGGTATGAATATGTAATGATCCTTATATGTTAATAGATTTATATAAGTGGTGTATGTTCGTTTTTGGAATCATTGTGAAGTTTTATAAGCCATTTTCATGATTAAACTCTAACTATGAATTCATGATTTTATGTGGACATGTTAGCTTTAAAAATGGTACCTAGGGTATGAGAATTTGGAAACGGCTTTTATAAAATGTTTATATGTTATATTAAATGAGTACATGAACTTTCAATGATGGGTGTTGACATGCTTATTGACGAATTTGTTAGCCTAGAAGTTCATGATTTTATGTGAAGGTTATGGTGATGTTTGCTTGACTAGAACTTGTAATCTTGTGAGACTGGATGGGGAATTGTATGATATGGATGGTTAGACTTTTATTTCTGTAATCTATTGATATTTGATGATGGTTGCCTTGTGGATATGATTTGGTGGGTGATGGATGGGTTTGCAACATGTTTAGGACTTGTTATTAGCTTTCTACATGAAATTATGGACTTATAATATGTCAAATGCTTGATATTATGCTTCATTGGTTAAATTGATGACACCTCTGTATAATTCATGCTATTAGACCCTAAACATGATGTATGATGAGTTTTGTGATGTTTGGCATGCTTAAGTGATGATTGGTGACTTGTTTGTTGCTTGCTTATTATTGCTTGTTAAGCTGTCAAGAATTTAGGTTGCATTCATCTAGGTGTTATCTGATGATACTTGCATGTTTTTGAGGGATTCTTGAGCCTAAAATGTAGTACTTTGAAATAGATTTCTGGAAATATAAGCCTTGTATCATTTGCATACCTAGAAGTATAATATTTACATTTTTGGAGTTAAGGTGCCTGAATCTGAATTTCTGAGTTTAAATTTGTGATGTAGTATTTGATTTTTAGTATTAAATCTATGAGGTTCTGGAATTTTTACTTTGGTGGTTATGATGTTTATATATTGTGTGACACCTGTGATTTTTGGTTTGATGTATGGAGTAGTGTTTGTTTGGGCTATACTTTTGGTATGTGTAAATCTGGGTGAGTTCTGGACAGGTCTGGACTCATGATTTTCCATAGGCCATTTGACTTGGAAATAGAATCCCCTAATTTTTGGAGAGTCTCTTAATGCATGTGGGAACCCCTGGGAATGTCCTTGATTTTAGTTGAGCTAAGTAAATATTTTATAAAAATCGCTAAATTCTAGTCCGGATTTGAAATACTAAAAGACAGAAACTTATGAACTTGAAACTAAGTATAAATGAGAGATAAGTTAAGCGTGATTTATAAATGGAAAACATATGTGATTTATGATATGTCCTAATGTAGATTTAGTGAAGCGGGAATGTTGAACTTGCTTGTGTGCCTTACTCTTACGCATATACATTTGAGGTACATATATTCTACCCTTTCTCATTAAGGGTTTATTGTCACGACTTCTCTATCCTTGAATTTGATTCCTTATCTTTGATATGATTCCCTTTGCTATGATTCCTTTGATATGATTCCTTTGATACGATTTCATCCGTCATGATATTCGATCTGCTATCCATTTTGTTATGACATTTGTTTTGATACCCGTTGATATCCGTTTGCTATGATATGATTCAGTTCCGTTGATATGATTGGTTTGGATATGATATGATTATGGATATTCTTTGGTATGATTCGTTGTGTTCAGTTGCCCGAGCTAACTAGTCATGGAGGTACCATGACCATGTCATTGATGCACCAATGGCATGACACTATCTGGGCGGTGTGATTAGTCCCCGGCGTTCCCTTTATGATATGATATGATATATGTGATCACTTGGCCATTATGAATACGTATGTACAGTCTCGAACTGGCATATGTATATATGATTTGTTTACAGGGAGCGTAAGGATGCATCCTGGGTACTCAGTTCAGCTTTAGTGATGTGGTGCGTATGTGCAATACACCTCCTCACAGTTTGGTACATTTGGGCTAGCTACCCATGTACACTTTGATATGATTTGACGGATTTGATATGATTTGGCAGACGAGGTTTATGATATGTGATTTGGTAGATTTGGCTATTGGAGTATCTCCTTTAGTATTAGGTTCTTGTGGCAACATTCTGATTTTGGTTATTATGTGACTATCTGATATTCTGATTCATTCGGTTGCTATACCTATTTAGTTTTTGACTGCTTATTCACTTTGTATTCTTATGTGATTCGTTTGACTATCGGGCTCATACTCCAGTTTATTTGGCTATTATACTCATTATTCAGTTCATTTAATTTACTATGCTTTCACTCCATTTCGGTTGGCTGCCAAGCTTATATGTCAGATTTCCACTTTATCCGTTTACCGTACTATTATATGATTATCTGATTCATCTGTTATCATGCTTATGTGACTATTTGATTTATCCGTTGCTGTGCTGGTATGTAATTATTTGACTTATTCGGTTACCATTTATACCTTAGTTCAATTATTCCGTGGGCTATGATTATCAATTAGTATTCTTATCTTCTAATTGTGACTACCATGATTGTACCTATGTTTGGTATTTTTCCGTTGCTTATGATATTGGTTCGGCATAGTAACGAATGCTACCTGACTTGTTGACCTGCAATGCTTACACTTCTGTTCATGCTACCGTTTAATGATGGAAATTGGTTCAACTTATGTTACCTGCTTAGTTGGCTTGTTTGGTTGCCATGCTATATTCTGGTTTAGTTACTTCATTTAAGTATGATGTTCGTTCGGTATTCCTACCCATACATGTGACTGACATGCTTATACTTCTGCTGGTATTTCTGCTTGTCATGATATTTGTTCTGTTCATTAATTGTTGATTATCTGACTTGTGTGATTGCCATGCTCGCATTTTATTCAGTTGCTTCCGCCTACTTATAGAATTCAGCTTAGCTTATATATATCTGATTATCTGATTTGTTGTTTTGCTATATTTATGATTAGCTGATCCGCTGGTTGGTTTGCTTGTTCATTTTTTGGTTACTTGTTTTGATTATGATATTGTTCATCAACTCCTATTTGATTATGTTTCGTTACTTGTATGGTGGGTTATTCATATGTACTTATATATGTTCATCGATGCGCTACTTTACTTTGGTCTCCTTTGATTTATATTATCTGTTAATATTGTTTTCTGCAGGTTCCTCATTGACTCGTTATGCTCATTCGTTATGACCTTGTTATTAGTCTCCTTTGTTTCGTTTTGTATTTTTGATTATGATTAGCTTTTGTTTTGTTATATCTGTTCACTGGGCTTTTTAAGCTCAGCCGCATTTCTTTTCCATGCGGCAGGTACCAAATGGGATGCTGGGCTTTGATGGGTTGAGAGTATGAGCTTTTGAGTGAACCGACCTTAGTTTCCCTTATTATTTTGGACTCATTTGAAAGAACATTTTTTTGATATTTTTTATCTTTTAGACATGTTGGATTATGTATTTCCCTTTGTTAGTCATTCGTTTATATGACTTGGTATTTTATTTAATAAGACTTCCGCTATCAAATTTTTATTAGTATGTTCTGATATGACTCCATAATGTGACATTCGGACCCTTGTCGAGTTGGGGTGTTACAATTATGGTATCAGAGCGAAGGTTTCGTCTTGTTGACCTTAGGATTGACCTGTGAGGACTTGGGTAGACATTAGGCTTCCGTCTGTTCTGATCTCTTTCGATTCCTTTTGATTGTCGTGCAGATTTGACTTCGATATTCTTTTGTCTTCATTGATTTGACCTCCTTCTTTCGCATTTGATTTTGTTTGTTTTATCTTCTCGCATTTGTTTGTCGATCGTTTAGATGGAGATTATTCGTATAGCCGAAGTTGATGGTGCCGACCCTGCATTGCTGCAACAACTTCTGGAGAGGTTCGTGAAACAGAAGCCGCACCCGATCGTGATGCTGCTGGAGACGTCAGGATGCTGCTGAAGGGAGCTGGACGGATCAACCAAAGGCGCAAAGACGGAGACAAGATTCAACTGGTGGCTGAGAAGGTTCATCTACTTCATATGGCTGGGCGCGACTTGTGTTACTCTGATTTGTTTGTCACGTGTTTTGAGGCGGTTGATATTTTGTTATGTGATTTTGATCCGTATTACTTTTATTTGATTTGTCAGAACTCGGTTTGAATTGTGAAGTTTTATGATTTAGCATTCTGGTAATATCTCAGCTTTATTTTTGGATCGTCAGTAACGAGTCATGAGGAACCGTATCGAGCAAATTGTTGGCCTCCTTCTTTTGTGATATGGTAAGTTGGTTGTTGTATTTTAGGCTGCACGTATGTGACTCTAGTCTGTTTTGGTATGTTACTTGCTACATGTATGTTATCTGTTTTGATGTGATATTGGTTATGTGGTTCATCATGACCTAAGACAGAAAATGATGACAATAAGGACTTGTTATGTGATGCAAGTATTATGACGCCTGATCAACGTGATAATACCGAGATCATATAATTTGAACTTATTGGAATCATACGACATCTTGGGAAATGCCTGAGGTTGGTACGTGAATGGACTAGTGCTCATATCCGTTATTTATCAATCCTCATGTTCGTTTGGAATTCTGTTCCTCTTGCGAGATTCTCATCGACATCTGTTACGAATAAGTTTTGTACGCTTCGGACCCGAAATTTTTATGATTATGCGAACCTATGGATTGCTACGTCCGCCTTAAACTCGTACGTCTCTGTGTATCTCTGCAACTTCAATTTTCGAGGACGAAAATTTTCTTTTAGAGGGAAGAGTTGTAAAACCCTCAAAACCGAACTGCGAATTTTACGTCCAATTTTAAATTTTCTTAAGTTAAACATTACCTTATGTTATGTTATGAATTAATAAATAATGACTCAAGTACTTATTTAATTAAAAATATATATAAAAGTTTCCTAATTTACAAAATTATTACACTACTTAAAATTATGTGAATGTTATACTACTTGGTAAATAAATTGCACTTATCTCTCTAAAATATCTTTATGAAATCCGATTTCTCCTAATCCCTTCCCCAAGTGATATTTTTTTTATTAAATGGGAATAAAACCAATCAATACTTTCCTAAATCTGAGCTCAACTCATTCCCTAATTAGCCTCTAAATTCGGCATTCTCTCCTTCCCCTCCCTTCTTCACGTTACAAAAAACAAAAGAGAAAAGAAAAACCCTAATTGGCAAAGTGACGGCAAACATGAAAATCCCTCCATTCCATTTGATTTCAAGGCTCAAGAAATTCGTAGGGTGATCTCCAAGGGGTGCTGTGATCATGTGGGTTCAAAAACAAAGCTGGGACATGGATTATTCAAAGCTGATCGTGGGTTTAGATGGGTTGTCATGGGGTTTAAGCCAAAGGGAGGTTGTTCGTGACTCTTGGGTGATCGTGGTTCTCGTTTTCTTTCATTCACGCTTCTAGGGTAAAGTATCATGATCTTGCTCCATGATTCTTCTTGTTTTTGTGATTATGTCGTGGGGTGTATACTCCCTTTTAATTCATAGTATTCGAAAATTATCACATAAAATGATAACGTTGTCGTATAAAATTGTTACCGAAAAGATTAGAAAAGAAAAGAGCAAAAACTTTGAATAGGGTTGTTGGTTTCAAGATAATTAAGGTGGGGGCTGTTTTGAATCGACTTGGGTGAGTAAGGGTGTGTTTGGTTCGATTGCGTGTGGATTTGGGTTGGGTTTGGTCTGTTGGAATAAGGGTTTCGTGTAGTGTGCATCATATTTTGCAAATGGTATTAGTTGTTGATTTGTGATTTTATGTTAATGGAATTATGTTGTATATGATTATGGGTATGAATATGTAATGATCCTTATATGTTAATAGATTTATATAAGTGGTGTATGTTCGTTTTTGGAATCATTGTGAAGTTTTATAAGCCATTTTCATGATTAAACTCTAACTATGAATTCATGATTTTATGTGGACATGTTAGCTTTAAAAATGGTACCTAGGGTATGAGAATTTGGAAACGGCTTTTATAAAATGTTTATATGTTATATTAAATGAGTACATGAACTTTCAATGATGGGTGTTGACATGCTTATTGACGAATTTGTTAGCCTAGAAGTTCATGATTTTATGTGAAGGTTATGGTGATGTTTGCTTGACTAGAACTTGTAATCTTGTGAGACTGGATGGGGAATTGTATGATATGGATGGTTAGACTTTTATTTCTGTAATCTATTGATATTTGATGATGGTTGCCTTGTGGATATGATTTGGTGGGTGATGGATGGGTTTGCAACATGTTTAGGACTTGTTATTAGCTTTCTACATGAAATTATGGACTTATAATATGTCAAATGCTTGATATTATGCTTCATTGGTTAAATTGATGACACCTCTGTATAATTCATGCTATTAGACCCTAAACATGATGTATGATGAGTTTTGTGATGTTTGGCATGCTTAAGTGATGATTGGTGACTTGTTTGTTGCTTGCTTATTATTGCTTGTTAAGCTGTCAAGAATTTAGGTTGCATTCATCTAGGTGTTATCTGATGATACTTGCATGTTTTTGAGGGATTCTTGAGCCTAAAATGTAGTACTTTGAAATAGATTTCTGGAAATATAAGCCTTGTATCATTTGCATACCTAGAAGTATAATATTTACATTTTTGGAGTTAAGGTGCCTGAATCTGAATTTCTGAGTTTAAATTTGTGATGTAGTATTTGATTTTTAGTATTAAATCTATGAGGTTCTGGAATTTTTACTTTGGTGGTTATGATGTTTATATATTGTGTGACACCTGTGATTTTTGGTTTGATGTATGGAGTAGTGTTTGTTTGGGCTATACTTTTGGTATGTGTAAATCTGGGTGAGTTCTGGACAGGTCTGGACTCATGATTTTCCATAGGCCATTTGACTTGGAAATAGAATCCCCTAATTTTTGGAGAGTCTCTTAATGCATGTGGGAACCCCTGGGAATGTCCTTGATTTTAGTTGAGCTAAGTAAATATTTTATAAAAATCGCTAAATTCTAGTCCGGATTTGAAATACTAAAAGACAGAAACTTATGAACTTGAAACTAAGTATAAATGAGAGATAAGTTAAGCGTGATTTATAAATGGAAAACATATGTGATTTATGATATGTCCTAATGTAGATTTAGTGAAGCGGGAATGTTGAACTTGCTTGTGTGCCTTACTCTTACGCATATACATTTGAGGTACATATATTCTACCCTTTCTCATTAAGGGTTTATTGTCACGACTTCTCTATCCTTGAATTTGATTCCTTATCTTTGATATGATTCCCTTTGCTATGATTCCTTTGATATGATTCCTTTGATACGATTTCATCCGTCATGATATTCGATCTGCTATCCATTTTGTTATGACATTTGTTTTGATACCCGTTGATATCCGTTTGCTATGATATGATTCAGTTCCGTTGATATGATTGGTTTGGATATGATATGATTATGGATATTCTTTGGTATGATTCGTTGTGTTCAGTTGCCCGAGCTAACTAGTCATGGAGGTACCATGACCATGTCATTGATGCACCAATGGCATGACACTATCTGGGCGGTGTGATTAGTCCCCGGCGTTCCCTTTATGATATGATATGATATATGTGATCACTTGGCCATTATGAATACGTATGTACAGTCTCGAACTGGCATATGTATATATGATTTGTTTACAGGGAGCGTAAGGATGCATCCTGGGTACTCAGTTCAGCTTTAGTGATGTGGTGCGTATGTGCAATACACCTCCTCACAGTTTGGTACATTTGGGCTAGCTACCCATGTACACTTTGATATGATTTGACGGATTTGATATGATTTGGCAGACGAGGTTTATGATATGTGATTTGGTAGATTTGGCTATTGGAGTATCTCCTTTAGTATTAGGTTCTTGTGGCAACATTCTGATTTTGGTTATTATGTGACTATCTGATATTCTGATTCATTCGGTTGCTATACCTATTTAGTTTTTGACTGCTTATTCACTTTGTATTCTTATGTGATTCGTTTGACTATCGGGCTCATACTCCAGTTTATTTGGCTATTATACTCATTATTCAGTTCATTTAATTTACTATGCTTTCACTCCATTTCGGTTGGCTGCCAAGCTTATATGTCAGATTTCCACTTTATCCGTTTACCGTACTATTATATGATTATCTGATTCATCTGTTATCATGCTTATGTGACTATTTGATTTATCCGTTGCTGTGCTGGTATGTAATTATTTGACTTATTCGGTTACCATTTATACCTTAGTTCAATTATTCCGTGGGCTATGATTATCAATTAGTATTCTTATCTTCTAATTGTGACTACCATGATTGTACCTATGTTTGGTATTTTTCCGTTGCTTATGATATTGGTTCGGCATAGTAACGAATGCTACCTGACTTGTTGACCTGCAATGCTTACACTTCTGTTCATGCTACCGTTTAATGATGGAAATTGGTTCAACTTATGTTACCTGCTTAGTTGGCTTGTTTGGTTGCCATGCTATATTCTGGTTTAGTTACTTCATTTAAGTATGATGTTCGTTCGGTATTCCTACCCATACATGTGACTGACATGCTTATACTTCTGCTGGTATTTCTGCTTGTCATGATATTTGTTCTGTTCATTAATTGTTGATTATCTGACTTGTGTGATTGCCATGCTCGCATTTTATTCAGTTGCTTCCGCCTACTTATAGAATTCAGCTTAGCTTATATATATCTGATTATCTGATTTGTTGTTTTGCTATATTTATGATTAGCTGATCCGCTGGTTGGTTTGCTTGTTCATTTTTTGGTTACTTGTTTTGATTATGATATTGTTCATCAACTCCTATTTGATTATGTTTCGTTACTTGTATGGTGGGTTATTCATATGTACTTATATATGTTCATCGATGCGCTACTTTACTTTGGTCTCCTTTGATTTATATTATCTGTTAATATTGTTTTCTGCAGGTTCCTCATTGACTCGTTATGCTCATTCGTTATGACCTTGTTATTAGTCTCCTTTGTTTCGTTTTGTATTTTTGATTATGATTAGCTTTTGTTTTGTTATATCTGTTCACTGGGCTTTTTAAGCTCAGCCGCATTTCTTTTCCATGCGGCAGGTACCAAATGGGATGCTGGGCTTTGATGGGTTGAGAGTATGAGCTTTTGAGTGAACCGACCTTAGTTTCCCTTATTATTTTGGACTCATTTGAAAGAACATTTTTTTTGATATTTTTTATCTTTTAGACATGTTGGATTATGTATTTCCCTTTGTTAGTCATTCGTTTATATGACTTGGTATTTTATTTAATAAGACTTCCGCTATCAAATTTTTATTAGTATGTTCTGATATGACTCCATAATGTGACATTCGGACCCTTGTCGAGTTGGGGTGTTACAATTATGGTATCAGAGCGAAGGTTTCGTCTTGTTGACCTTAGGATTGACCTGTGAGGACTTGGGTAGACATTAGGCTTCCGTCTGTTCTGATCTCTTTCGATTCCTTTTGATTGTCGTGCAGATTTGACTTCGATATTCTTTTGTCTTCATTGATTTGACCTCCTTCTTTCGCATTTGATTTTGTTTGTTTTATCTTCTCGCATTTGTTTGTCGATCGTTTAGATGGAGATTATTCGTATAGCCGAAGTTGATGGTGCCGACCCTGCATTGCTGCAACAACTTCTGGAGAGGTTCGTGAAACAGAAGCCGCACCCGATCGTGATGCTGCTGGAGACGTCAGGATGCTGCTGAAGGGAGCTGGACGGATCAACCAAAGGCGCAAAGACGGAGACAAGATTCAACTGGTGGCTGAGAAGGTTCATCTACTTCATATGGCTGGGCGCGACTTGTGTTACTCTGATTTGTTTGTCACGTGTTTTGAGGCGGTTGATATTTTGTTATGTGATTTTGATCCGTATTACTTTTATTTGATTTGTCAGAACTCGGTTTGAATTGTGAAGTTTTATGATTTAGCATTCTGGTAATATCTCAGCTTTATTTTTGGATCGTCAGTAACGAGTCATGAGGAACCGTATCGAGCAAATTGTTGGCCTCCTTCTTTTGTGATATGGTAAGTTGGTTGTTGTATTTTAGGCTGCACGTATGTGACTCTAGTCTGTTTTGGTATGTTACTTGCTACATGTATGTTATCTGTTTTGATGTGATATTGGTTATGTGGTTCATCATGACCTAAGACAGAAAATGATGACAATAAGGACTTGTTATGTGATGCAAGTATTATGACGCCTGATCAACGTGATAATACCGAGATCATATAATTTGAACTTATTGGAATCATACGACATCTTGGGAAATGCCTGAGGTTGGTACGTGAATGGACTAGTGCTCATATCCGTTATTTATCAATCCTCATGTTCGTTTGGAATTCTGTTCCTCTTGCGAGATTCTCATCGACATCTGTTACGAATAAGTTTTGTACGCTTCGGACCCGAAATTTTTATGATTATGCGAACCTATGGATTGCTACGTCCGCCTTAAACTCGTACGTCTCTGTGTATCTCTGCAACTTCAATTTTCGAGGACGAAAATTTTCTTTTAGAGGGGAAGAGTTGTAAAACCCTCAAAACCGAACTACGAATTTTACGTCCAATTTTAAATTTTCTCAAGTTAAACATTACCTTATGTTATGTTATGAATTAATAAATAATGACTCAAGTACTTATTTAATTAAAAATATATATAAAAGTTTCCTAATTTACAAAATTACTACACTACTTAAAATTATGTGAATGTTACTTGGTAAATAAATTGCACTTATCTCTCTAAAATATATTTATGAAATCCGATTTCTCCTAATCCCTTCCCCAAGTGACGTTTTTTTTTAATTAAATGGGAATAAAACCAATTAATACTTTCCTAAAATTGAGCTCAACTCATTCCCTAATTAGCCCCTAAATTCGACATTCTCTCCTTCCCCTCCCTTCTTCATGTTACAAAAAAAAAGAGAAAAGAAAAACCCTAATTGGCAAAGTGACGGCAAACATGAAAATCCCTCCATTCCATTCGATTTCAAGGCTCAAGAAATTCGTAGGGTGATCTCCAAGGGGTGCTGTGATCGTGTGGGTTCAAAAACAATGCTGGGACATGGATTATTGGAAGCTGATCATTGGTTTGGATGGGCTGTCATGGGGTTTAAGCCAAAGGGAGGCTGTTCGTGACTCTTGGGTGATCGTGGTTCTCGTTTTCGTTCATTCACGCTTCTAGGGTAAAGTATTATGATCTTTCTCCATGCTTCTTCTTGTTTTTGTGATTATTTCGTGGGGTGTATACTCCCTTTTAATGCATAGTATTCAAAAATTATCACATAAAATGATAACGTTGTCGTATAAAATTGTTACCGAAATGATTAGAAAAGAAAAGAGCAAAAACATTGAATGGGGTTGTTGTTTTCAAGATAATCAAGGTGGGGGCTCTTTTGAATCGACTTGGGTGAGTAAGGGTGTGTTTGGTTTGATTGCGTGTGGATTTGGGTTGTGTTTGGTGTGTTGGAATAAGGGTTTCGTGTAGTGTGCGTCATATTTTGCAAATGGTATTAGTTGTTGATTTGTGATTTTATGTTAATGGAATTATGTTGTATATGATTATGTTTATGAATATGTAATGATCCATATATGTTAATAGATTTATATAAGTGGTCTATGTTCGTTTTTGGAATCATTGTGAAGTTTTATAAGCCATTTTCATGATTAAACTCTAACTATGAATTCATGATTTTATGTAGACATGTTAGCTTTAAAAATGATACCTAGGGTATGAGAATTTGAAAACGGCTTTTATAACATGTTTATATGTCATATTGAATGAGTACATGAACTTTCAATGATGGGTGATGACATGCTTATTGACGAATTTGATAGCCTAGAAGTTCATGATTTTATGTGAAGGTTATGGTGATGTTTGCTTGACTAGAACTTGTAATCTTGTGAGACTGGATGGGGAATTGCATGATATGGATGGTTAGACTTTTATTGCTGTAATCTATTGATATTTGATGATGGTTGCCTTGTGGATATGATTTGGTGGGTGATGGATGGGTTTGCAACATGTTTAGGACTTGTTATTAGCTTTCTACATGAAATTATGAACTTATAATATGTCAAATGCTTGATATTATGCTTCATTGGTTAAATTGATGACACCTCTATAGAATTCATGCTATTAGACCCTAAACATGATGTATGATGAGTTTTGTGATGTTTGGCATGCTTAAGTGATGATTGGTGACTTGTTTGTTGCTTGGTTATGATTGCTTGTTAAGCTGTCCTGAATTTAGGTTGGATTAATCTAGGTGTTATTTGATGATACTTGCATGTTTTTGAGTGATTCTTGAGCCTAAAATGTAGTACTTTGAAATAGATTTCTGTAAATATAAGCCTTGTATCATTTGCTTACCTGGAACTATGATTTTTACATTTTTGGAGTTAAGGTGTCTGAATCTGAATTTCTGAGTTTAAATTTGTGATGTAGTATTTGATTTTTAGTATTAAATCTATGAGGTTCTGGAACTTTTACTTTGGTGCTTATGATTTTTATATACTGTGTGAAACCTGTGATTTTTGGTTTGATGTATGGAATAGGGTGAGTGTGTTTGTTTGGGCTATACTTTTGGTGTGTGTAAATCTTGGTGAGTTCTGGACAGGTCTGGACTCATGATTTTCCATAGGCCATTTGACTTGGAAATAGAATCCCCCAATTTTTGGAGAGTCTCTTAATGCATTTGGGAACCCCTGGGAATTTCCTTGATTTTAGTTGAGCTAAGTAAATATTTTATAAAAATCGCTAAATCTAGTCCGGATTCGAAAAAAGACAGAAACTTATGAACTTGAAACTAAGTATAAATGAGAGATAAGTTAAGCGTGATTTATAAATGGAACACATATGTGATTTATGATATGTCCTAATGTATATTTAGTGAAGCGGAAACGTTGAACTTGCTTGTGTGCCTTACTCTTACGCACATACATTTGAGATATAAATATTCTACCCTTTCTCATTAAGGGTTTATTCTCACGACTTCTCTATCATTGACTTTGATTCCTTATATTTGATATGATTCCCTTTGCTATGATTCCTTTGATATGATTCCTTTGATACGATTTCATCCATTATGATATTCGATCTGTTATCCATTTTGTTATGACATTTGTTGTGATACCCGTTTGCTATGATATGATTCAGTTCCGTTGATATGATTGGTTTGGATATGATATGATTATGGATATGCTTTGGTATGATTCGTTGCGTTCAGTTGCCCGAGCTAACTAGTCATGGAGGTACCATGACCATGTCATTGATGCACCAATGGCATGACACTATCTGGGGCGGTGTGATTAGTCCCCGGCGTTCCCTTTATGATATGATATGATATATGTGATCACTTGGCCATTATGAATACGTATGTACAATCTCGAACTGGCATATGTATATATGATTTGTTTTGCAGGGAGCATATGGATGCATCCTAGGTACTCAGTTCAGTTTTGGTGATGTGGTGCGTGTATGCAATATACCCCCTCACAGTTTGGTACATTTGGGCTAGCTACCCATGTACACTTTGATACGATTTGACGGATTTGATATGATTTGACGGATTTGATATGATTTGGCAGATATGGTTTATGATATGTGATTTGGTAGATTTGGCTATTGGAGTATCTCCTTTAGTATTAGGTGCTTGTGGCAACATTCTGATTTTGGTTATTATGTGACTATCTGATATTCTGATTCATTCGGTTGCTATACCTATTCAGTTTTTGACTGCTTATTCACTTTGTATTCTTATGTGATTCGTTTGACTCTCGGGCTCATACTCCAGTTCATTTGGCTATTATACTCATTATTCAGTTCATTTGATTTACTATGCTTTCACTCCATTTCGGTTGGCTGCCAAGCTTATATGTCAGATTTCCACTTTATCCGTTTACCGTACTATTATATGATTATCTGATTCATCTGTTATCATGCTATTATGTGACTATTTGATATATTTGTTGCTGTGCTGGTATGTAATTATTTGACTTATTCGGTTACCATGTTATACCTTAGTTCAATTATTCCGTGGGCTATGATTATCAATTAGTATTCTTATCTTCTAATTGTGACTACCATGATTGTACCTTTGTTTGGTATTTTTTTCGTTGCTTATGATATTGGTTCGGCATAGTAACGAATGCTACCTGACTTGTTGACCTGCAATGCTTACACTTCTGTTCATGCTACCGTTTAATGATGGAAATTGGTTCAACTTATGTTATCTGCTTAGTTGGCTTGTTTGGTTGCCATGCTATATTCTGGTTTAGTTACTTCATTTAAGTATGATGTTCGTTCGGTATTCCTACCCATACATGTGACTGACATGCTTATACTTCTGCTGGTATTTCTGCTTGTCATGATATTTGTTCTGTTCATTAATTGTTGATTATCTGACTTGTGTGATTGCCATGCTCGCATTTTATTCAGTTGCTTCTGCCTGCTTATAGAATTCAGCTTAGCTTATATATATCTGATTATCTGATTTGTTGTTTTGCTATATTTATGATTAGCTGATTCGCTGGTTGGTTTGCTTGTTCATTGTTTGGTTACTTGTTTTGATTATGATACTGTTCATCAACTCCTATTTTATTATGTTTCGGTACTTGTATGTTGGGTTATTCATATGTACTTTTATATGTTCGTCGATGCGTTGCTTTGCTTTGGTCTCATTTGATTTATATTATATGTTAATATTGTTTTCTGCAGGTTCCTCATTGACTCATTATGCTCATTCGTTATGACCTTGTTATCAGTCTCCTTTGTTTCATTTTGTATTTTTGATTATGATTAGCTTTTGTTTTGTTATATCTGTTCACTGAGCTTTTTAAGCTCAGCCGCATTTCTTTTCCATGCGTCAGGTACGAAGTGGGATGTTGTGCTTTGATGGGCTGAGAGTAGGAGCTTTTGAGTGAACCGACCCTAGTTTCCCTTATTATTTTGGACTCATTTGAAAGAACATTTGTTTTGATATTTCGTATCTTTTAGACATGTTGGATTATGTATTTCCCTTTGTAAGTCATTGACTTGGTATTTTATTTAATAAGACTTCCGCTATCAAATTTTTATTGGTATGTTCTGATATGACTCCATAATGTGACATTCGGACCCTTGTCGGGTTGGGGTATTACACTAAAAGCCAAGAAGGTCTCAAGCGATGAAGAAAAATCTTCTTCGGATAGTGATGACGAGGAGTATGCCATGGCGGTAAGGGACTTCAAAAAGCTCTTTAGAAGAAATGGAAGATATGTCAAGAAACCATATGACGACAAGAAGGGGTTCCGGAAAGGCAAAGATGATAAGAAAGCAAGGATGAACGCGCTTGTTTTAAATGTGGGGACCCTAATCACTTTATTAGTGAGTGTCCCAAACGTGACGAACAAAAAGCGTTCATGAGTGGTTCGTGGGGAATGAGCCGGGAGGAGGACGAAGAAATTTGTCTCATGGCAAATGACGAGGTTTGTCGTGAATACTATAGTAGCTCATCATTAGATGATGATTCATTACATCATGAATATGATAAACTTTGCAAAATTAGTTTAAAAGTAATTAACAAAAACAAGTTTTTGAAAAACCAAAATGAACGTTTAGAAAAGGAAGTCTTTGAGTTAAAAGCTAAATTAAAACGTTTAGAAAAGGGGAAGATAGCAAGTGGGGAATGTGACCTTTGCGTTCAACTTCAAACACTAGTTGATCATCTAGATTCTAAGATTGCTAGATGAGTACTAATAATCCTGATATGATATTAGATAGTGTTAAAACAGGAAACAACCAAAAAGGTTTAGGTATTCAGCAACTTGATGTGTCAACTAGTGAAAACAAAGAAACACAATTCGTCAAATCAATAGAAAAACAAGTCACTGTAGTCACGGATCCCACGGATCCCACCAGAAGGGAACCGACTAGTGTAAAGCCAGGGATCCGTGGGTCTGCTGAAAAAAACAGTAGTAATAATATAGCTTCTTCATCTAGAACCGACTTTATTATTGTTAATAAAAGGAAACCAACTCATGTTACTGTTAAAAAACCACCTCCAAGACAAAATCAAAATTTTATAAGAAACAAAGGTCCGTTGTTTTCAAACCAAACACATTTTTAAGAAGACCTAATAATGTCTATCCGAGAAGTAACCATCAAATGGGATGGAATCCTAATATGCAAAACGGTTTTCCATTTCAAAACTTTGCACCATGGAATCCATACTCACCTTTTCCATATATGTCTAACAAGTATAACACTAATGGACCCATGAACAAATGGGGACCAAACTTTTGAGTTAATTGTTTTTTAGGTGTGCTTAAAGGTCGACCTAGATCCGGATGAATGGATCAAGGATTGCGGGTGCACGAGGCACATGACCGGTAATAAAGATTTATTTTCCACATATGAATCCTTCAATGGAGGAAATGTGGTATTTGGAAATAGCAAAAGCAAAATCATCGGTAAAGGTACGATTTCTAACAAATCTCTAACCATTAACGATGTGTGTCACGTAGAAAACCAAAACTTTAACCTCTTAAGTATAGGACAAATATGTGATAAGAAGTGTAACGTACTTTTTAGTGAAACCGGTAGTAAGATATTGAAAAACGGTATCACCATAGGAAGAGGAATTAGGAAACATGGAGTCTATGTCATTAAAATAGGTAATGAACCTAAAGACAAACTTTGTCTTACTTGTATGGATGATACTTCGACCTTATGGCATCGAAGATTGGGTCATGCCAATATGCGACTTCTTCAATCGCTGTCATCCAAAGATCTAGTAAGAGATCTACCAAAATTAAAATATGAACATCACTTTTGTGATGCTTGTAACGTATGTAAACAAGTCCATGCTAGTCACAAAGCTAAAAATATGGTCTCTACAACTAAGTGTCTAGAATTACTTAACATGGATTTATTTGGTCCATCCGCTATCCAAAGTTATGGAGGCAACTACTACACTTTGGTAATAGTGGATGATTACTCTAGGTACATATGGACTAAATTTTTAAAGAATAAAACTAAAACGTTCGATTACTTTGAAATATTAAGTAAGAAAATTCAAAAACAATTAGGAAGTCCTAAAGTGTCTATTAGAACGGATCATGGTAGGGAATTCGATAATGAAGTGCAATTTGGAGCTTTTTGTGAGGCTAATGGTATTACTCACAACCTCTCGGCTCCTCGCACTCCACAATCGAATGGGGTAGTTGAAAGGAAGAATAGAACCCTACAAGAAATGAGTCGCACCATGTTAAATGGCAATCCATACCTCAAAGGTTTTGGTGCAATGCCGTTCATACATCAACGTACATACTTAACCGAGTCTTAATTAGACCATTTTTAGGTAAAACTCCATACGAGTTACTTCGAGGCAAAAATCCTACGTTAGAACATTTTAGAGTCTTTGGTAGCAAATGTTTTATACTTAACACTAAAGATTAATGTTGGATCGATGTACTTTAACCAAACTAACTTAAATAGCTTGTTAAGGTTTAACAACCTCAGATAAATCCTAAGTTATTAACAATGAAACACTGAGCAAACTCTATTAAGTATGCAGAATTTACTTAACAAAGCTAAGAAGAATAACTTTAAATTTAAACGATTTTATTAATAACTCTAACTCATCTTATTATGCAGATCTTTAACAACTCTAATAATATCGAACTTCTCTAAAACTCTAATAAAATCACGTACGTCTAATATCAATCTAGGGGGTCCTTTTATAGGTTCAAGGATATCCCTAAACGATTTACAATTCTTATCCTTGTACGTCAAGTAAACAATACATAGAAAGTTCTAGATAAACATAACTTTCTATCTTTAATTTAATACAACCGACTTATAATCTTTGCAGTACTTTGATAATAAGTAGTACTTTGACTTCATGCAGTACTTTGACTTCTTGCAGTACTTTATCTTTTTGCAGTACTTTGTTAATCTTCAGTACTTTAATCTTCTGTATCCCAACAATTACCTTACTAAATTTGATCCTAAATCAACCGAATGTATCTTTTTAGGTTACTCTCCTAATAGCAAAGCTTATGTCATATTAAATAAAGAAACAATGAAAGTTGAAGAGTCATTAAACGTAAAATTTGATGAGAGTCCACCCAAACCTACTCTACCTCTTGTCGATGACGAGATAGTCGAGAGTGAAGCTATAGAAATAAAGAAAAATACAAACAACGAAGATGAACCTTTAAACAATGAAATCATCAATATTAAAGAATCTAAAGATCACCCCGTAGATAAGGTCATAGGAAAGTTAAAAGAAAGAACCTTAAGGTCTCAAGTCCAAAACCAAAGTAGCTTATTTTGTTTTGTCTTAACCATAGAACCTAAATACACAAGAAGCCCTAAAAGATGAAAGTTGGGTAATGGCTATGCAAGAAGAGTTAAATCAATTTGTTTCTAACGATGTGTGGACACTCGTCCCTCCACCTAGTAATCAAACCATAATAGGAACCAAATGGGTATATAAAAACAAGTTAGATGCAAACGGTGTAGTGTCTAGAAACAAAGCTAGACTCGTTTCCCAAGGGTATAATCAACAAGATGGAATAGACTTTGATGAGACCTATGCCCCCGTGGCTAGATTAGAGTCTATAAGAATACTTCTTGCTTAGGCTTGTGCTAATGATCTTAAGCTTTATCAAATGGATGTTAAAAGTGCTTTTCTAAACGGTTTTATTAATGAAGAAGTATATGTAGCGCAACCTCCGGGCTTTATCGATTTCGAAAAACCTAAACATGTGTATAAGTTAAAGAAAGCTCTTTACAGTCTTAAACAAGCCCCAAAAGCTTGGTATGATAGACTCAAGTCATTTTTAATAAAAAACAACTACACCATGGGGTTAGTTGATAATACACTTTTTACTAAGAAAAAGGATTCACATATAATTATTGTTCAAATATACGTGGATGATATTATATTCGGATCTACTTGTCAAGACATGTGTGATGATTTATCTAAAATCATGCATGACGAGTTTGAGATGAGTATGATGGGAGAACTAAGTTTCTTTCTTGGTCTACAAATCAAACAAGTAGAAGATGGTATCTTCTTTAATCAATCTAAATACATAAAAGAGATGTTAAAGAAATTTGGTTTAGAAGAGTCAAAACCCATAAGAACACTAATGTCATCCGACACTAAACTTACAAAAGATGAAGACGGAGAATCCGTTGATACACAAAATACCGTGGCATGATTGGTAGTCTTCTCTACCTCACGGCTAGTCGGCCGGATATCATGTTCAGTGTTTATCTATGTGCTAGGTTTCAAGAAGATCCTAAACATCACATCTAGAAGCGGTCAAAAGAATATTTAGATACATTAAGGGTACGACTTATTTAGGATTATGGTATCCTAAGGGTACTGGGGTAGAAACTATTGTAAATGCATATTCTGACCATGCAGGTGATTATGTTGACCGAAAGAGTACAAGTGGTGTATGTACTTTTATGGGATGTTGTTTAACATCCTGGTTCTCTAAGAAGCAAACGGCATTGGCCATATCAACAACCAAAGCCGAATATGTCTCCGCCGGCATAGCATGCCAACAAGCACTGTTAGGATTTAGTAAATCCGGTTATTAAAGTGTCGGTCACCTCAAGTATATGTAATCGTTAGAAAGCTCGTAGTCGTAGTTATTTAATGTTAGGTAGTATTTAGTTAAGTAACACCGTGGAGGATGGACGGGTCTTTACCCACTGTATGCCTGATCCACAGCCCGTAGGTGGCGTTTATGTAAGAAACTATAAATACCCTCTACCTCCCAAGATAGAGGGTTGGAGCTCATAATAACATTTTCACTTTCTCTCACTAAGTTCCCAAACCTCTAACTATTTCTCTCTGTAAAACCTCAAAGTATACGCCCCATTTGATCATGGTTTAATGTGAATGTGAAATCCAATATGTTACATTTGGTATCAAGAGCCATGGTTTGATCATCTTTCTTACATGTTCTTGGATTTCTAGTGGTTTTATATGGTTTTTGGGTTTGAAAAAGTTTAGTGGTATTTGCATCATTTGGACCATTTCTTGTGTTAAAGCTTGGATTTTGATTGTATTTTTGTGTTTAGGATCATCATAAGTGTTTAGGTTCTGATTTGGAAGGCTTGAATCATTGTGGTTGGACTGTTTTTGGATTTAAAAGAGGCGTTTTAGTAAAGTTTAAAAGAAGCGATTTGAGTCTCGGTAAAGTATTTCTAGTGAGCGATTTGTCTGTGTTTGGAAGCGATTTGTGTCTATTACAAATCACTTGTTTAAGCGATTTGTCCGGGTAGTGGTTGTACTTGTGCGATTTTTTCGGAATAGCAATTTGTCACTTTTCAGCGATTTGCTTATTTAAGCGAGTTGTCAATTTAAGCGACTTGTGTTGTTTAAGCGATTTGTCATTTCTTCAGCGACTTGCTTATTGAAGCGAGTTGTAAGTTTAAGCGACTTGTCTTGGTTATGCGATTTGTATTGGTTAAGCGACTTGTCTTGGTTGAAGCGATTTGTTAGTTGATGCGACTTGTCACTTTTAAGCGATTTGTGGTCTGTGCGATTTGTCTTGTTGAGCGATTTATCTCTTGTGACTTAGTGCTTTTCTTCTTGATTACATTCTACGGTATTCTCTTGATTTAGTAAAATCCCGTGAAAGAATCTATTTCCCAGTTTAATCCAAGAGTTTTAAAATCCCGTGAAATCTGTAATCATGTCTACCAACGTACCTACAATCATCTCCTCTATTGCTGAGGACGTTCAAGCAGCTGGATCAGATACTCGTCCACCCATGCGTGACAGAACTGACTATGACTCATGGGCTCAACGAATTAGGTTGTATTGTCTGGGACAGGAAAATGGGGTCAACATTCTCAAGTCAATTGATGAAGGACCTTATAAGATCGAGACTACAAGAGACACACTTAAAACAACTGTAGATGGAATAGTGATCTTAGGTTTGGACAGACCAAAGACATATGATGAGCTCAGTGATAAGGAGAAAAAGAGATACAACGCTGATATCAGGGCTTCTAACATCATACTTCAGGGTCTTCCAAAAGATATCTACAAGCTTATCAATCACAACACTGAAGCCAAGGCTGTTTTGGATAATGTAAAGATGCTTCTCTCGGGTTTTGAATTAACTAAGGAAGACATAGAATCACAACTGTATGATGAATTTGAGCACTTTAAGATGAAACCAGAAGAAAGTGTATATGAATATTACGTGAGATTCCACAAGCTTGTGAATGACATGAGAAATATCAAAATGACCATGCCAAATATTCAGCTGAACTCAAAGTTTGTGAACAACATGAATCCCGAATGGCACAAATTTGTCACCTCTGTGAAGCTAACCAAAGGATTAAAGAACACTAACTATGAGCAACTGTATGCCTTCTTACTTCAGAATGAGAGACATGCAATGTTTGAACGAATGATTCTTGAACAGTTCAAATCTAAACAGGGAGAAACAAGTTCGTCAAATGATTCAACAGCCTTTTACACCAATGTTGGAATTACCACCAAAACTTCTCAAGTCATACCCACGGGTAATGGTAATTACAGGCTAATTCCTGATCTAGCATATAAGCCTCCAGACTCAAACACACTCATGGAAAACTTCATCAATCAACTGTCTCTCCTGGTTAGTCAAAATATGAATTCCACTCCACACACCAACAATAACCTTAGAACAGCATCCAATCCACACAATCAAGCTACTGTTAGAGATGGTAAGGTAGTTATGCAGAATGTGCAAGGAAGACGGTATGAACAAGGGATGATTGGAGCAGGTTATGGTAATACTTGAGAAGGTGGAGGATATGTGGCAAATCAGAATCGTGGAGGAAATGCCAATTAAGGGCAAGCAAAGCCAATCAAATGCTACAACTGTGGTGGTGAGGGACATATTGCGAGGAACTGCACATCTCCAAAACATCCACAGAATGCAGAATACTTCAGAGACAAGATGTTGCTTGTGCAAGCTCAAGATAATGGAGCAGCTTTGGATGAAGAGGAGTTGTTGTTTCTTGCAGAAGGGAATGCTAAGACATATGATGCTGATGTGGATGAGCAGCCAATTCAGGAAATAGGTCACAATCATCAAAATGCCTTTCAAGTTGCAGACTGTGATGCATTTGACTCTGATGTCGATGATGAACCTACTGCCCAAACAATCTTCATGGCTAGCATCTCACCTATGGTCTCTCCAAAGGTCTCATCACCACAACAGGCTGGTCCATCCAAAGAATCAATCATCTCAGAGGTATTAAAACTATACGATGATGTGGATGAGCAAAAGATACATAACGAAGTACAAACTCTTGAAACTTATGAATCAGATATTGATAATGAGGGTAATAGTAATATTGTCCCATATGATCAATATGTGACACAAAGTGAAAGTGAGATTGTGCCAAGTGATGTATCTTCTGCAGTCAACGATGATTATGTTTTTGATGAATACACTGCATGTGCCCCTGATGATTCTGTTATCTCTGAACTGAATGCCTATAAAGAACAAGATTCTATTTATGAACAACGTGCTAAGTTTGAGTTAACTACTTGTGAGCAAGAAATGGATGACCAAATGCGTACAATTATTAGAAAAAGTAATTTTAGAGAAGAAGTGTTAAAACAAGAGTTAAACTCCTTACAAGAAAATCTTTCTAAAACTGTTAAGCAAAAGCAAGAGCTTCAAGATAATGTTAAGGTGCTTAAACAAGAATTTAATGCTAAGGAATCAAAACTTTTGAATGATTTTTCTAATCTAAAAACATTGAAAAACAAGCTTGAAAATAAGTTGTGCGTACAAGGGAATACCATTCAGACTGCTCACATGATCACTAAGCATAGAGTCTTAAGCGATAAGCATAGTATTCCCCTTGTTGATGAACCAAATCCCGAGGTTGGTAAAAAGGCTAGAGCTGCTCATAAAGTACTATATGATGGAAATGAGATTCTTAAGCCTAGGCAAACACCATCATGTGTTGGAAGCACGGAAGAGGATAGAAAATTGGATGATGCCTCTAGGGAGAAAATGGACAAGAAGCTTAACGATCCTGAGTGTAAAAAGAAAAATATAACGATCAAACCTCATGATTACACAAAAGAAATTTGGATCTCCCTAAACAGGTTTAAGCCTCAAGCTCAATTAACCCTAGAACAAATTTTTTGGAAGAAAGATATGGATAAGCAAAAAGCAAGTGAACTTGTTGAAATAAACCCTCCCCTTAGGAAAGTGCCTGCAGCTACTGTGTACCCTCCCAATACACCAATGCACTTAGTTCCGAGAACTATTTCCACTAATAGCAAGACCTTAATCAGCCTGTATGTTGTTTATCAACTATTTGTTGATTATGAGAAAACGTGTAAGAAAAGGATCACACCCACTGGGATTACTGAAGGGGAAAGGGGTTTTGAGCAAACTAAAGAATGTTATTTAACTGAAGTCATGCGTTTCTTTAAACAATTAAAAGGTCAATTTGAGAGTCTTCAAAAGCGAATTAACTCAGATATCAAAGAAATGGAAAAGGAATTTGATGCAATGATAGTTGAGGTAAATGATTATGAACGGGAACTCAAATATAATGAAATTGAAAGGAAGAATTTGCATATCTTAAATGAGAACTTAGTATTAAGTTGTGTGGCTCAAGATGTGTTTTATACTGTTACTAAGCATTCTATTACTGATTCTCAATTTCATGAATTAACTGTTGCCTTGAAAGTTTCCCATGATCGTGTCATTGAGCTTGAAAACAAAAACTCAGAACTAAATGACAAAATTGATCAGGATGATCACGATAATTTGGTAAAACATTTTTCTAAGCTAGAAGTTGAACATTTTGATTTGCAACTAAAATATCAACATCTCAAAGAAAATGTCAAAACCTCAAACATCAAGACATCCTCAAATGTTCCAGAGTTTGATGCACTTTTTGAAATAAACAAACGTGACGAACAGATTCAAGCTCATTGTAACATGATCAGAAAGTTGAAAGCCCAAATTTCACAATTAAAGGGTGAAAAGAACAATGTGACTGGCTCCCAAATGGCTCCTCCTTTAGATTCTCAGTGCTCTCAAACTTTTCATCTTCAAAACTTGGTTAATGTCTTACAAAAGGAAAATGAGAGTTTTCTAGAAGAAAATGAAAAAGTTAAACGACACTTTAAAGAGTTATATGATTCAATGAAAGTCACTCGTGACAAGAACAGCGAAAAAATAACGTCTTTACAAAAGGAAATTGAGAATCTGAGGAGTCAGGTAAAAGGGAAAATTCCACTTATCTTTAATGAGAATGTTGCATCAAAGTCATCTGCAGACTCTAAATATACTGTGACTGTTAAATACATTCCTCCTCATCTTAAGAATAACGAATTTATGTTTCATAACTATTTCGCTCACCTTAAGGATAGTCTAGAATGTCTCCGTGAGATTGTAGAAGAGGATTTCATAAATAAGCCACTTGATAGAGAAATTAGGTTTGCTTGCATTCATGTCAAACGATCTCAGGAGCTGTTAGAATGTTTAAGAGCGACATGTCCTAAATCTTTATGTGAGAAAGATAAAGCTGTGATGCCTTGTTCCATGCCTAGTGCTAAGTATACAAACCATTTTATGCCCAACATTAAGAAAGTGAATTTTAATGTGCCTTCAAGTAGTTCAGATCCCTACACTTCTAGTTCAGGAATGCAAAAGGTAGCCCAACCAACTAATGTTCCCACTATTCCCTCTAAAGGAGTAATCAGTGACATTAAAGCAAGCGGGTCAAAGCCTCCAGGCAATACAATGCAAGATAGGACCTCGCAAGCTAAGAATGTGCATTGGAAGAGAGTAGAAGACCACCCTAGGAACACTAAGTTTGAGTTGAATAAAACGAATCGTGTTGATTCTAGTATTAGCTATAAGCATACTGTAATTAATTCGAATTCTGCTACTTTTGGCAAAACATGTAATGATGATTGCTTGGTTTATGTTACTAATCATGAATGTGGTGTGAATGATTTGATTAATGCTGTTAAATGCCCTGTCAAGATTGTTAATGCCAAAAAACATGTTAAGAAGGCTAGAAAGCAGTGGAGAAAGAAGGTTAGAAAATATTGGAAACCCACAGGAAGGAAATTTAGTAACATAGGTTATCAGTGGGTACCTACTGGCTGCAAGTTTAATCTTAATGAGTTATGCCCTAAATTTTCTAAGTCAATGCCCATTAGAAAATGGATGCCTACTGGTAGAACTATTCCTTTAAGAAGTGAACATACTTTGAATAGGTCAAATACGGACACTAGCACTGCATCTATCCCTAATGATTCCATTGTTTCCACTTCCGATGTGGGTGTTCCAATCACTGTTACTAACCAAATGGAACCCATTCTTGCATAGGGATCCCAATTATCCAGTTATCCATTCTTGTCTGTGTTCAACTGCAGATCGTTCAAATCGTTCTGTGGTACCTGGACTCAGGCTGTTCCAAGCATATGACTGGAGATCGCTCGCGGCTTATGAACTTCGTGAGTAAATTCATCGGGACTGTTAGATTCGGGAATGACCATTTTGGTGCAATTATGGGTTATGGAGACTATGTTGTTGGTGAAAGTGTAATCTCCAGGGTATATTATGTTGAAGGTCTTGGTCATAACTTGTTCTCTGCTGGTCAATTCTGTGATTCCGATCAAGAAGTGGCTTTTAGAAAACATACTTGTTTTGTTAGAGAACTTGATGGTGTGGAACTGTTAAGAGGAACTCGTGGTTCAAATCTTTTGTGACAACTCGCAATTTCAGGTCATTTCTCAAGTTTCACTATTTCATCATTTATCGTAAACTGGGTTTACGAGTATCAAATTCGCGTAACCTTAATGGTTTAGCTGCGAATTCATGATCATATCATCAAGGACATTTCATATAGACTAAGTTTAGTCTACATATCATTAGCATCATTATCATCATATTAGCTCATGCATGGTTTGGCATCTTTCATTAAAACAAATAATTTCATATTAAATAAACGCTATCGCGTAAGTTATTATTTTGAACAATTGATCCGTTACTTCCAAAAATTATCCCGACATATTTTATACTTACATTTAGTTTATAAAAATAATATTATGAGTTTACCCAGTGTTTTAAATTTATTTGGTATATAAATTGTTAAATTTATATTATTACGACGTTTTTCTTAAAAACTACACGATAATTATGATTTCACTCAAATTTTGCAAGAAATGTGTTTTTATAATTTTTATGACCTCAATATATTTTACTTTGATTCGTTAAAATTTATTTTTAGCTAACGCTACTCTAAATGCTCAAATGATTATACTAGTTACAACTTATATATATTTAACTTACATTTAATTACACATTTATATACATAATAAAAAAAAATATATATATATATATGTATTATTGAAATACATACCCCCTTGGCCGGCCAAGGGGGGGGGGGGGGAGTGACTCACCTAGATTGCAAAATCTTTCATTCATGTACTTACACACTCAACCTTTCTTACACACATTCAATCAATTATTCAAAGTGTAGTCAAGATTTTTCTCTCTTCCTTTTTCCTCTCTCAAAACCGGCCAACCCAAGGGATAGAAGAAAAGATCATCAAAAATTTCTCAAGTCAAGTTTTAACAATCTAGATACACTCTTTGTTTAGGTTTTGAAATAAAAACCTAGGGTGTTTAAGCTTAATCCTTTGTTCTTTTCACCTCATCAAGTTAACTTGTAAGCATTTCATATACATCATCATCTTTCATATTTATTTCATATTCATTTCATCATATTTGAGCAAAACATGCAAGTCTTATGGATGTTTATACCACTTTTACATTGTTTTTATGAGTTATATATATATATGTCATCCTATAATTAATCCTTGTAATATATCACTCTTGGTGATGTCTAGGAACCCATGACACCCTAAGAAGGTGTATGGTAGGATTAGAATAGCTTCGGAGTTGTTTTGAATTGGTTGGAATAGATTTGGCGCGAGAAAACTCATTTCGACAAGTTTATAAAAGGGTCTGATCTTATTTTCGAAATCTGGAAAATCCGACAGTAGATAAAAATGTTTGGCCTAGATATTTAGAAAATATACTTTAAAACGAAACCGTGGCCGCTTGAACGGATTAAAACGGAGCTATAACGAAGAAGATATGAATTTTTCAAGTTTGACGACGAAAAATAATTGTTTCAGAAAATTCAGCATGTTATGTCCACTTTTTACGAGACAAAAATGAGTCTTAAGCATTATAAATTGTGTCGTTTTATCAAAAATAAATTAGTATACCTTGATACGAAGCTAAGGACATACAATACGTAGAAAACGGACTTGTAACAATTAAATTATACACGTTTACATCAAATTGCCGTAACTTTATTAATTAAGAAAAACTATATTATTTCTAATAGACAAGTGTTACGGTAAACAAGTAACCATATTGAAGGTCGTTTATAACATTGATGTAGAACTTTTTATAAAGTGATGTCTTCTAGTAAAAGTAAGTTCGTCAAGCATATTTTCCAAAATGTCCGACCGTTTGTCAAGCGGAGTTGTAACGAATAATATACGGTCACTTAAACTTTGCCGAAAACCACTCTTAAACTATACTTTGGACAAAATTACCATACTTAACCTATATTTTTCTCTATGATCGAGACCTCTAGGATGAAAACTTAAATGCTAAAACTTTGAGATTATGATACAAGCTTCCCAAAACCGTTGAGTTCGTTTCCTAACGCTCGACGTACACCATTTTAAGACTAGCTTTTCGAGGCCGTTTTAGTCACTTTCATGAAATTTCCAACGACATTATTTTACGACGAAAAGTTATAATTTCACAATAAATCACTAAATGATTATCGTAGGATATCATTTCAACGTAAATACATGTAAAGTAATTTAAAAATGGTCTAGACGTTAAAAGATTATATTTTCGACGAGAAGTATTGTTTTCAAAAATTCATAAGTGGTATAAATATCATCCGAATTGCATGCATAGCATTACATCATGACTTATTACATATCATATCATTCATAATAGGTCATTTTCGAGATTCACGCTACATTTCAGTGTATCCACTTTTGTCATCATAATCATTGCAACAGGTGAGTTTTCATAGCCCCATTTTCAATTGTTTTGTACTATTTTGGGGGAGATACATGCTTAACTATTTTTCACAAGTACTTTAGATTTTTAAGGATAACTTCTATCATGATCACCATCGTTTCAAAACAGAATGTTGTACTATATCAATTGTTCTTGTTTGCGTGCTATAGTTATACGTCGAATAAAGTACTATAACAGTTGACTACTGATACATTGAGTCATGTACTATGATTATGTGCTATGGTTCTACGTCGTATAATGTTCTAAATCAGTTGACTACTGATACATTGAGTCTAGTCCTATTGATTAAGTGCTATTGTTCTACGTCGAGTTAGGTACTATTGTGAATTCATTTGACATCATGTGTTTGAACATAAACTATACACATTTTGGCAGTGGGTTGCGAACACACAGGTTGCAAGTTTTGTATGGGCGGAACTTGGAACTGGGTGGATTTACAATGCGTTTGCTACATAAACGATTTTGAAAGGCTTTACATTTCAACACAAACTCTATGAACTCACTCAACCTTCGTGTTGACACTTTTAGCATGTTTTATCTCAGGTATCTAAGGCATTCACTTCATGGCATGCATGTGGACTTATCGTAGAGTCGTGGTGACGACGCGTCTCTCATGGATTTATGCACTTTAAAAACATCGTTTGAATTGTAACAAACTTATTTCCGCACAAGTTGAGTTTCATTTGGGACCTACACTTTGTAAACTCTGATTGTTTTGTTAAATCAAACGATGTGTTTTCCAAACGACACTTTAGGTCGTTCAATATAACTGTGATTGTGATGCTATGACAGTCAATCCCCAGGAATTCCATTCCGCTGCAAAACAGGTAATTTGGGGGTGTGACAGATTGGCATCAGAGCTTCAGTTATAGAGAACTAGGTTGCATCATTGACCCTAGACTATAACTACATCATCATAGCATCTCATCATTTCATCATAAGTGCATGTTCACTTTACATGTGGTTTATACGTACATTTTGCGAGTTATTTACTTTCATTTCAAATCGATTGTCACATGGATGCCTTCAAATACCCATCCCATTATCCTTTCCTCATACTCTAATGTGGAGAATGCCTTATCATTCTCTATCACAATTTTAATATCAGTTGACTCATCACCGATAACGTCGAATGCCGAGATAACCTTTAAGTAGGGCAAAGTCACTCTCACTCCTTTGTTTCACCACTAACATGTCGATTTACACGCTGTTCACACACTAAGTCACTAAACCATCATACATTTGAAGCACTTACGACATCTCATAAGCTATCTCTTAGGAACCCGTCGATCATTTTGAAAAATAACCTCAAACTTATCACCTCATATCATATCTCTTTGGAGCGTTTATTATTGACATCGGACTTTGCTACATCTCACCTTTCCTCTTATTTTGAAGAAGATATGGCGCCGAAGAAAGCTGCACCCGAATTGACACAAGCGGCTATGTAAAAGTATGTGAGGGATAGTATAGCCGAGGCATTAAGGACTGAAAGGGCAACAGTGGCTGCTGCTGCTGAGGCTGCGGCTACTGCCGAAGCCGCTAGGATTGCTGAAGCTGCTAGACAAGCGGCTGCTGCCGAAGCTGCTAGACTTGTTACTGCTACAGGAGCTGCAGGAGGGTTTGGAGTTCGAAATTGTACATACAAGGACTTTAAGAACTGTGATCCCACAAAGTTCAAAGGCACGGAAGGAGCCACTGCTATGATTCGATGGTTTGAGAAAATGGAGTTTGTGTTTCTTTTATGCAATTGCCCAGATGACTACAAGGTAAAGTTCGCCACTGGTACACTCTTAGATGGCGCAATGTCATGGTGGAACTCGTATGCGCAGCCTATTGGTATTGAAAATGCTTACAAGCTCACGTGGAATGAATTCAAGAATCTGGTAACTAAGAAGTATTGTCCACGCACGGAGGTGGAGAAATTAGAAACGGAATTTTATGAGTTAGTGGCTGTTGGTTATGACATCGAGACCTACATCAGGAGGTTTCAAGAATTGGCTGCACTATGTCCATTAATGGTTTCGGACAATGAGAAACTACTGGAAAATTTCATTGGAGGACTTCCACAATGTATTCAAGGAGATGTAACTTCTTCCGATCCACAAACAATTGAAGAGACTATTAGGATAACTCAAAAACTCATGGCTCAAGTGGTGAAGGGGGAAAACATTATCAACAATAACCGCAACAACAACAACAACAACCAAACTAGCAACAACAAAAGGAAATGGGAAAATGACCAGGGTGGTTATGATAACGACGACCAAAACCGTAACACTAACCATCACCAACAACTGAATAGAAGACAAGAAGTCGCCAGGGTCTATATTGCTGCACCAACAAGGGGAAGAGCTTATACTGGAAACTTACCGCAATGCCACCAATGCACGCTACATCATAATGGTCCATGTGGTATATGCTTTAGCTGTCACAAAGTAGGACACCTTGCTAAGGACTGCAGGGGCAAGGCCATAGTCACGTGCTTCGGATGTGGGGAGCAAGGACACTATCAGAATCAATGTCCTCAAAACCAAGGTCAACAAGTTGAAGGTGCTCATGGGAATGCATACATGTTAGGAGGAGGAGAAGCTCGTCAAGGTATCAACGACGCGGAAGACTAAAGAAGTTCAGAAACTAACAGTCTTATTTCTCCTTATGTACTATGTCGTACTAAGTTTATGTTTTCCATCGTATCCGAATCTTTGTAACCTAAGATGTATTACTGTTTGATAAACCACTCGTTGTAAAATATTCTCATCTATCGTACTTTATTTTCTTTTGATTCGATATCACTTACAAGGATTTTACTTCTTTTTACTTTAACTACCATTTTAACGACACGGTTTAAATCTTTGTAAACATTGAGAGTTATAACAACTAAACCGAACGTCATGTCATCGTTCCTTAATTATACATAACCTAGCTAACTATGTCTAATTCTGGAGGGATCATGTTATGTTGGGAGCATTTATTTATAAATCTTAGTGCAAGCAAAATTTTCACATATTTCAAAGTCAAAGTGTTATTCGTGGGAGATTTATCCAACATTTTCTCTACTATGATGTTTTATACACTCTCAATCGTCGATAACCGTAACGACACTTCTCCATGTCTTCTCTCCTCGATATTCATCATAAATTCAAAAATTCGATAGACTAACACGAACTGAATTCAGGGACTGAATTCCTTTTTGGATGGGCGAATGTGACAACTCGCAATTTCAGGTCATTTCTCAAGTTTCACTATTTCATCATTTATCGTAAACTGGGTTTACGAGTATCAAATTCGCGTAACCTTAATGGTTTAGCTGCGAATTCATGATCATATCATCAAGGACATTTCATATAGACTAAGTTTAGTCTACATATCATTAGCATCATTATCATCATATTAGCTCATGCATGGTTTGGCATCTTTCATTAAAACAAATAATTTCATATTAAATAAACGCTATCGCGTAAGTTATTATTTTGAACAATTGATCCGTTACTTCCAAAAATTATCCCGACATATTTTATACTTACATTTAGTTTATAAAAATAATATTATGAGTTTACCCAGTGTTTTAAATTTATTTGGTATATAAATTGTTAAATTTATATTATTACGACGTTTTTCTTAAAAACTACACGATAATTATGATTTCACTCAAATTTTGCAAGAAATGTGTTTTTATAATTTTTATGACCTCAATATATTTTACTTTGATTCGTTAAAATTTATTTTTAGCTAACGCTACTCTAAATGCTCAAATGATTATACAAGTTACAACTTATATATATTTAACTTACATTTAATTACACATTTATATACATAATAACAAAATATATATATATATATATGTATTATTGAAATACATACCCCCTTGGCCGGTCAAGGGGGGGGGGGGAGTGACTCACCTAGATTGCAAAATCTTTCATTCATGTACTTACACACTCAACCTTTCTTACACACATTCAATCAATTATTCAAAGTGTAGTCAAGATTTTTCTCTCTTCCTTTTTCCTCTCTCAAAACCGGCCAACCCAAGGGATAGAAGAAAAGATCATCAAAAATTTCTCAAGTCAAGTTTTAACAATCAAGATACACTCTTTGTTTAGGTTTTGAAATAAAAACCTAGGGTGTTTAAGCTTAATCCTTTGTTCTTTTCACCTCATCAAGTTAACTTGTAAGCATTTCATATACATCATCATCTTTCATATTTATTTCATATTCATTTCATCATATTTGAGCAAAACATGCAAGTCTTATGGATGTTTATACCACTTTTACATTGTTTTTATGAGTTTTATATATATATGTCATCCTATAATTAATCCTTGTAATATATCACTCTTGGTGATGTCTAGGAACCCATGACACCCTAAGAAGGTGTATGGTAGGATTAGAATAGCTTCGGAGTTGTTTTGAATTGGTTGGAATAGATTTGGCGCGAGAAAACTCATTTCGACAAGTTTATAAAAGGGTCTGATCTTATTTTCGAAATCTGGAAAATCCGACAGTAGATAAAAATGTTTGGCCTAGATATTTAGAAAATATACTTTAAAACGAAACCGTGGCCGCTTGAACGGATTAAAACGGAGCTATAACGAAGAAGATATGAATTTTTCAAGTTTGACGACGAAAAATAATTGTTTCAGAAAATTCAGCATGTTATGTCCACTTTTTACGAGACAAAAATGAGTCTTAAGCATTATAAATTGTGTCGTTTTATCAAAAATAAATTAGTATACCTTGATACGAAGCTAAGGACATACAATACGTAGAAAACGGACTTGTAACAATTAAATTATACACGTTTACATCAAATTGCCGTAACTTTATTAATTAAGAAAAACTATATTATTTCTAATAGACAAGTGTTACGGTAAACAAGTAACCATATTGAAGGTCGTTTATAACATTGATGTAGAACTTTTTATAAAGTGATGTCTTCTAGTAAAAGTAAGTTCGTCAAGCATATTTTCCAAAATGTCCGACCGTTTGTCAAGCGGAGTTGTAACGAATAATATACGGTCACTTAAACTTTGCCGAAAACCACTCTTAAACTATACTTTGGACAAAATTACCATACTTAACCTATATTTTTCTCTATGATCGAGACCTCTAGGATGAAAACTTAAATGCTAAAACTTTGAGATTATGATACAAGCTTCCCAAAACCGTTGAGTTCGTTTCCTAATGCTCGACGTACACCATTTTAAGACTAGCTTTTCGAGGCCGTTTTAGTCACTTTCATGAAATTTCCAACGACATTATTTTACGACGAAAAGTTATAATTTCACAATAAATCACTAAATGATTATCGTAGGATATCATTTCAACGTAAATACATGTAAAGTAATTTAAAAATGGTCTAGACGTTAAAAGATTATATTTTCGACGAGAAGTATTGTTTTCAAAAATTCATAAGTGGTATAAATATCATCCGAATTGCATGCATAGCATTACATCATGACTTATTACATATCATATCATTCATAATAGGTCATTTTCGAGATTCACGCTACATTTCAGTGTATCCACTTTTGTCATCATAATCATTGCAACATGTGAGTTTTCATAGCCCCATTTTCAATTGTTTTGTACTATTTTGGGGGAGATACATGCTTAACTATTTTTCACAAGTACTTTAGATTTTTAAGGATAACTTCTATCATGATCACCATCGTTTCAAAACCGAATGTTGTACTATATCAATTGTTCTTGTTTGCGTGCTATAGTTATACGTCGAATAAAGTACTATATCAGTTGACTACTGATACATTGAGTCATGTACTATTGATTATGTGCTATGGTTCTACGTCGTATAATGTTCTAAATCAGTTGACTACTGATACATTGAGTCTAGTCCTATTGATTAAGTGCTATTGTTCTACGTCGAGTTAGGTACTATTGTGAATTCATTTGACATCATGTGTTTGAACATAAACTATACACATTTTGGCAGTAGGTTGTGAACACACAGGTTGCAAGTTTTGTATGGGCGGAACTTGGAACTGGGTGGATTTACAATGCCTTTGCTACATAAACGATTTTGAAAGGCTTTACATTTCAACACAAACTCTATGAACTCACTCAACCTTCGTGTTGACACTTTTAGCATGTTTTATCTCAGGTATCTAAGGCATTCACTTCATGGCATGCATGTGGACTTATCGTAGAGTCGTGGTGACGACGCGTCTCTCATGGATTTATGCACTTTAAAAACATCGTTTGAATTGTAACAAACTTATTTCCGCACAAGTTGAGTTTCATTTGGGACCTACACTTTGTAAACTCTGATTGTTTTATTAAATCAAACGATGTGTTTTCCAAACGACACTTTAGGTCGTTCAATATAACTGTGATTGTGATGCTATGACAGTCAATCCCCAGGAATTCCATTCCGCTGCAAAACAGGTAATTTGGGGGTGTGACATCTTTACACCATCTCTATCGAAGACATGATGAAGTCTTCTCCAATCTGCTTGTTTTCAAAGGCATCGAAAACAAAATCATGGTTATGGCATCGTCGTCTCAATCACTTGAACTTTGGCACCATTAATAATCTTTCCAGAAAGGATCTTGTAAGAGGCTTACCCAGATTAAAGTATGAAAAGGATCATCTTTGTTCAGCATGCCAATTGGGAAAAAGCAAGAAATATGCCCACAAACCCAAACCCACAAACTCAGTAATGGAAGTTCTTCATACCCTTCATATGGATTTGTGCGGACCAATGAGAGTGCAAACGATAAATGGGAAGAAATATATTTTAGTCGTTGTGGATGACTACTCTCGATTTACTTGGGTAAAGTTTTTGAGGACAAAGGATGAAACTCCAGATGTCATCATCAAACTTATCAAGCAGCTTCAGGTTTGACTTAACAATACTGTTAGAATTGTTCGAACAGACAATGACACAGAGTTCGTTAACAAAGACTTAAGTCAATTTTATGAAAGTATTGGAATTAGTCATCAAAGAAGTGTTCCACGAACTCCTCAACAGAACGGTGTTGTTGAAAGACGAAATCGAACTCTTGTGGAAGCCGCAAGAACAATGCTGATTTACTCAAAGGTTCCAATGTTTCTCTGGGCTGAAGCCATTGCCACTGCTTGCTACACCCAAAATCGTTCCCTTATACACATCTCTCATGGAAAAACTCCATACGAACTTGTCCATAAACGAAAACCTGATCTCTCCTACCTTCGTGTGTTTGGTGCTTTGTGCTATCCAACAAATGACGGTCAAGATTTAGGTAAATTAAGAGCTAAGGCGGACATTGGAGTTTTTGTTGGTTATGCATCAAACAAGAAGGGTTATCGAATCTACAACAAAAGAACTCGAGATATCATGGAAACTATTCACGTCACGTTCGATGAGCTATCCGGGAAAATGGCTCCAGGACAATCCAGTTCTGGACCCGCATTACAAGTTTCATCAAGTAGTCCCATCAGTTCTACTCTTGTACTAAATCCCTCACCAGCAACTCCTTATGTACCTCCTTCATAAGATGATTTGAAGAAATTTTTTAATCCAATGTTTGATGAACACTAAGAGCTAATTGCTAATGATCTGTCAAATCCATCAACAGAGGCTGCTCCTATCCATGTCAATGAAGTTAACCCTTCAGTTTCTATGTCATTAAGTCAAGAAGCGCCTGCTGCTGATCACTGTCTCATCAACAAATCATCAATCATCGAGTGTACATCATGGAATTGTTTCTGGCACCTATGATGGAGATAATCCCTTTGCTACTCCCAAAGATGCTCCATTTGAAAACATATTTGCTCCTTAATCATCTACAGAACCATCTTCATCAGGAGAAAACGACTCTGCTACTTCAGTTCCTCAACAACAAACACACGAACACCTTAGAAAATGGACACATGATCATCCATTGGACAACATCATTGGAAACCCCTCTCGTCCAGTATCCACTCGTAAACAACTTGCAACTGATGCCTTATGGTGCTTCTTTAATTCCGTACAATCTAAGGTCGAACCAAAAGACGTTAAAACTGCCATGAATGAAGACAGCTGGTTCAATGCCATGCAAGAAGAAATTCATGAGTTCGATCGACTAGATGTATGGGAATTAGTACCTGCTCCTGACTGTGCTATGATCATTGCTCTAAAGTGGATCTTCAAAGTAAAACTTGATGAGCATGGTGATGTGTTAAAGAACAAGGCTCGATTAGTTGCAAAAGGATATCGTCAAGAGGAGGGTATTGAATTTGAAGAATCATTTGCTCCAGTTGCATGTATCGAGGCAATCAGAATCTTCCTGGCTAATGCTGCAAGTAAGAACATGGTTGTCTATCAGATGGATGTAAAGACGGTTTTTCTTAATGGAGATCTTAAGGAAGTCGTATACGTCAGCCAACCGGAAGGTTTTGTGAATCCAGAGCATCCTACTCATGTCTATCGCTTGAAGAAGGCCCTTTACGGTTTGAAGCAAGCTCCAAGGGCATGGTATGATACGCTATCAAAGTTTCTTTTATCTACCGGATTCAGCAAAGGAGCAGTTGATCCAACATTGTTCACCAAAATGTCAGGCAAACATTTAATTCACGTTTTTTAGGAATTAGAAATTCCCTGTATTAAAGAGTCGGTCACCTCAAGTATATGTAATCGTTAGAAAGCTCGTAGTCGTAGTTCTTTTAAGTTAAGTAGTATTTAGTTAAGTAACACCGTGAAGGACGGACGGGTCTTTACCCACTGTATGCCTGATCCACAGCCCGATGTGTGGCGATTTATGTAAGACTATAAATACTCTCTACCTCCCAAGGTAGAGAGTTGGAGCTCATAATAATATCTTTCACTTTCTCTCACTAAGTTCCCTAAACCTCTAACTTTCTCTCTCTAGAATTCCACTTATACGCCACCTTGTTGTTATGGTTTGATGTGTATGTGAAAAGTTATATCTAACAATTGGTATCAAGAGCCATGGTTAGATCATATCTTGCACATCTTTGGATTTCTAGTGGTTTTTAGGTGGTTTTTGAGTTTGAAAAAGTTTAGTGGTTTTTGCATCATTTGGTTGATTTCTTGTGTTAAAGCTTGGATTTTGTTAGTACTTTTATGTTTAGAATCATCACAAGTGTTTAGGTTTTCATTTGGTAAGCTTGAATCATCTCGGTTGGGTTGTTTTTGGATTAAAAAGTGATGTTTATGTGGTTTTTCTTGCTAGCGACTTGATATACGGATTTATTTATTCGTAGTGTCACACCCCCAAATTACCTGTTTTGCAGCGGAATGGAATTCCTGGGGATTGACTGTCATAGCATCACAATCACAGTTATATTGAACGACCTAAAGTGTCGTTTGGAAAATACATCGTTTGATTTAATAAAATAATCAGAGTTTACAAAGTAGGTCCCAAATGAAAATCAACTTGTGCGGAAATAAGTTTGTTACAATTCACCGTTACCCAACACTTGTGTGTCCAACGTTCAAAACATACCCGCCCTGAACCTTGACTCACCTAAGTGTTACGGAAACGACGTATTTGCTAAAGATTTCCGAAATGTAAAGTTTTGTTTGAGATACTTGAGTGAGTTGGAAACACAACTGTGAAAAATCGTACAAAATAGAGTCCATAGAATCCGTAAGTGAAGTACCGTACGTAAACCTGTGTAGTACCTCAGCACCACTGCTGCGCAGAGTGAACCCAAAATACATGAAATTTTGTAGCAAACTTAACATTGTTTGAATAAAGGCGTGTTCAACTAAAAGTAAACCCTGGATGAAACATTTGAGACTAATAAAATAATTTAGTTTGCTACATAAAAGGTTTGCTGTGAAATCCAGCAAGTTATATTGACACTAACA
>BPTQ01000003.1:32864304-32876073 GCA_019973895.1 Chrysanthemum seticuspe
AACATATATACATTCCCATGAACACCTTCAACTGGTTGACCTTGGTTTTGAGGACATTGACTTCGATAGTGTCCTTGCTCCCCACATCCGAAGCACGTAACTATGGTCTTGCCTCTACAATTCCTGGCATGGTGTCCTAGTTTTTGACACTTGTAGCACTTAACAGGACAAAGTCCCGTGTGATGATACTTACATCGATTACATAATGGGTAGGTTCCAGCATAACCTCTGCCTTCTATTGGTGCAGCAACATAAACCATTGCAGTCTCTTGCCCTCTATTCTGTTGTTGATGATGGTTAGTGTTACGGTCTTGATTGTTGTTATTGTAACCTCCTCGGTCATTTTCCCATTTTCTTTTGTTGTTGTTGATTTGGTTATCGGTGTTGTTGTCATGGTTTTGGTTATTGTAATAGTTGGTGCAGTTGTTGGGGTTGTTGTTGTTTTGGTTGGTGTTGGGGTACTTGCCTCTCTTCACTACCTGGGCCATGAGCTTTTGAGTCAATCGAATAGCTTCCTCAATCGTTTGCGGGTCAGAAGAAGTCACATCGCCTTGAATAATTTCGGGAAGTCCCCCGATGAAAGCCTCTAGCAACTTCTCATTATCAGAAACCATGGACGGGCATAACACAGCCAATTCTTGAAATCTCCGTATGTAAGTGTCAATATCGTACCCAATGGTTACTAATTCATAGAACTCCGTCTCCAACTTTTTGATTTCCGTACGTGGACAAAACTTCTTAGTCACCAAACCCTTGAATTGCTCCCAAGTAAGCTTGAAAGCATTCTCCATTCCAATCGGTTGAGCATATGAATTCCACCACGACAATGCTCCATCGAGTAATGTACTTGTAGCATATTTGACCTTACTGTCATCCGGACAGTTACAAAGCAAAATCACGGATTCCAACTTTTCAAACCATCGCACCATGGCTGTGGCTCCTTCAGTCCCTCTAAACTTGGTGGGCTCACCACTTTTGAAATCCTTGTACGAACATCTTTTAACCCCGGACCCTCCTGTATTTACTGCAGCAGCAGCAGCAAGTTTTGCGGCTTCAGCAGCAGCCGCGGCCTCGGCAGCAGCAGCAGTCACCGTTTCCCTTTCAACTCTTAGAGCATTAGCAATGCTATCATTCACTAACTTCTGAATAGCCGCTTGGGTCATTTCAACTGTAGCTTTCTTCGGTGCCATATCTTCTTCAAAACAAGAGGAAATGTGAGACGTAGCAAAATCCGATGTTAATAATAAGCGCTTCAAAGAAATGTGATAAGAAACGATGAGTTTGAGGTTATTTTTTTTCAAAATGATCGACGGTTTCCGAAAAGATAGGTTATGAGGTGTTGTAAGTGCTTCAAATGTATAATGGTTTAGTAACTTAGTGTGTGAATAAAGTGTAACTCGACATGTTAGTGGTGAAACAAAGGAGTGAGAGTGACTTCGCCCTATATAAAGGTTTATCTCGGCATTCGTCGTTGTCGATGATGAATCAGCTGATATAAAATTGTGATAGGGAATGACAAGGAATTCTCCACGTTAGAGTATGGGGAAAAGATAATGGGATGGACATTTAAGGGCATCCATGTGACAATCGTTTTGAAATGAAAGTAAATAACTCGAAAAATGTACGTATAAATCGCACGCAAAGTGAACATGCACTTGTGATGAAATGATGAGATGCTATGATAATGTAGTTATAGTCTAGGGTCAATGATGCAACCTAGTTCTCTATAACTGAAGCTCTGATGCCAATCTGTCACACCCCCAAATTACCTGTTTTGCAGCGGAATGGAATTCCTGGGGATTGACTGTCATAGCATCACAATCACAGTTATATTGAACGACCTAAAGTGTCGTTTGGAAAATACATCGTTTGATTTAATAAAATAATCAGAGTTTACAAAGTAGGTCCCAAATGAAAATCAACTTGTGCGGAAATAAGTTTGTTACAATTCAAACGATGTTTTAAAGTACATAAAACCCAAGTGAGACGCGTCGTCACCACGACTCCATGATGTGTCCAAATGCATGCCATGAAGTGAATGCCTAAGATACCTGAGATAAAACATGCTAAAAAGTGTCAACACAAAGGTTGAGTGAGTTCATAGAGTTTGTTTTGAAATGTAAAGCCTTTAGAAATCGTTTATGCAGCAAAGGCATTGTGAATTCACTCAGTTCCAAGTCCCGCCCATACAAAACTTGCAACCTGTGTGTTCACAACCCATTGCCAAGATATGTATAGTCAATGATAATCCCAAGACATTCAGCACAATGATAATCCCAAGACATTCAGCACAATGTTAATCCCAAGACATTCAGCCCAATGGTAATCCCAAGACATTCAGTCCAATGATAATCCCAAGACATTCAGTCCAATGATAATCCCAAGACATTCAGCACAATGATTTATGATATAGAATATGACTACTCAATAAGTTCAGTTAAGCATGTAGTTTCAAATAATCAAGATAGTCATAAAAATAGTTGAGCATGTATCTCCCCCAAAACATTTATGAAAACAAGTAAAAGTAGGGGCTATGAAAACTCACATGGACAATAATGCGATGGCAAAAGTGGATACACTGAGGTATAGCGTGAATCTCGTAAATGACCTATTACGAATGATATGATATGTAATGAGTTGCAATGTAATGTTATGCATGCACTTCGTATGTTATTTATACCATTTACGGGTTTTGAAAATATTTCTCGTCGTCGAAAAATACTCTTTCGACGTCTTGACCCTTCAAAAATGACTTTACAAGTTTTTACGTCAAAATGTCATCCTACAATGGTTTTATAATGATTTTTGGTGAAATTACCATTTTTCGTCGCAAAACAATGTCGTCGGAATTTTCTTGAAATTAACAAAAATGGCTCCGGAAAAGTGGTCGTAAAATGGTGTACGTCGATCGTTAGAGAACGAACTCGACGGTTTTGGAAAGTTTGTATCGATATCTAAAAGTTTCAGTTCAGGAGTTTTCGTCCAAAAGGTCTCGATCATAAAGATATCAAAGACTAAAGATGGTGGTTTTTGTTAATTGTGTGCAGAAAATGAGTTTCGGCCAATGTTTGAACATCCGTAAATAATTCACCATAACTCCGCTTGGCAAACGGCTTTTTGTTTTGAAAAATATGGCCGGTGAACTTGATTTTACTAGAAGACACTTTGTTATAAAAAGTTTCACATCATGGTTAAAAACTGCCGCAAACATGGACGTTACAGCTAGTGAAATACTTGTAACGTAAAAATAATATAGTTTTTTCAGAAATTAATATTTACGGCAACTTTATGAAAACGTGCATATATTTGTCGTTTTAAATCCGTTTTCTACGTAAAATATGTCCTTAGCTTCGTATCGAAGTAGACTAATATATTTTTGACAAGTCGAAATAATTTGTGAAGCTTAAGGCTCGTTTTTGACCCGAAATATGTAAAAACAGCAAGCTGAAATTTTCAGAAAAATAAACATTTCGTCGTCAAACTTTAAAAATTCACCACGGCTTCGTTATAACTCCGTTTTTATCCGTTCAAAAGGCCACGGATTCGTTTTAAAGTATATTTTCTAATTATCAAGGCCAAAATGTCGTACCATCAGTAGGTTTTTCCAGAAATTCGTTTTAAGGACAGAACGTAAAATATAGTTTACGAAAATAGTTTTTCTCGGACAAAACCTATTCTAATCCCTTCAAATCAACTCCAAAGCTAATCTAATCCTACCATACACCTTCTTAGGGTGTCATGGGTTCCTAATCACCATCAAGACCAAAGAATACCATGGGAGTAATTATAGGATGACCATATTGTATATATAACTTAAAAATCATGAAATAAATGGTATAAATCACATAACATGTATATAAGCTCCAAAAATGAAAAGAAACTTATGAAAATGATAAGGAAACATAAAAATGATGAGAATATGCTTACTAGTGAAAATGAAGAGGTGTAGGTAACAAGGATTAACTTAAATATCCTTGGTTTTTATTTCAAAACCATATAAAGGATATAATCTAGGTTGTTAAAAATACTTGAGCTCGAAAAATTTGTGATCCCTTGTGAAAGCTTATGGAGGCCGGTTATGGAGGAGCAAAAACCAAGAAGAGAGAACTTATCTAGCTATGAGAAATATTGAGATACATGTATGTGAAGAATGAATGATAAATTGAGTTAGGTTTGAGTATATATATGAATATAGAAAATTTTGTCAATCCAATTATTGAAACCACCCCCCCCAACCGGATTTTGTGGATCTTGTGTCCTCAAAATATATATATTTTTTTTTTTATAATGTGATGTGTAAATACTTGTAATATTTTGTAAGAAAAGTGTAAGTATATTTGTAGGATAATGTATAGGTAAAGGTAAATGGTAGATTTTTGGTAAAAGAGATTTTTAATAGACCAAAGTAGAATGTAATGAGACCATAAAAATTATAAAAATACATTCCTTGTAAAAAAAATTGGGTGATAAAATAATTATCGTATAATTTTAAGAAAAACGACGTAATAATTAAACGTTAACAATTTAAGTACCAAATAAATTTGAAACACTAGAAAAACTAAAAATATAGTTTTTATGAACTAAATGTAAATTTAAAAATGCCTCGGGATCATTTTTGAAAGTAACGGTTTAAATATACAAAATAAAAACTCACGCGATAAAGATTATTAAACATAAAAATTACGCGTTGAAGGTGAAATGAAATGTCGTGAATGAATCAATGAGATGCACATGATGTCAATGAAATGTAGACTAATCATAGTCCATATGAAATGTACGTGATGTCATGATCATGAATTCGCCGCTAAACCTCCAAGGTTACGCGAATTTGAAACAAGTAAACCAAGTTTACTAAAATGTTGAAATAATGAGACATGAACGGTGTCGAGAAATGACCTGAAAGTACGGATTGTCACACGTAGCGACTTGCTTCACAATTTTGTAGCGAGTTACAGTTTTGGAGCTAGCGACTTAGACCTAGCGATTAACAGTACAAGTAGTGGACTCTCCACTACGGGTAGCGACTTGGTCTGTAGCGAGTTGCTCTTTAGCGACTTGTATCTCTAGCGACTTGAGTAGCGAATTGCTGTCAAAATTTTGCTAGCGACTTGAGGCTTAGCGAGTTACTACTTAGCGACTTGTTTTTTGTCTAGCGACTTGGTGGTATAGCGAATTAGTTGTTAGCGACTTGGTTCAAGAATTCGTAGCGACTTGGTTGATTTTTCCCGTCAAAACTTCAAACGGCCATAACTTTTGAACCGTAACTCCGTTTTCAGCGTTCTACCCATCAAAACGACCGTGAGAACGAGGAGAATGGCACGCCGAATAAACTATAGTTGATTCGGGTCAACCTTCGAGGTCTAAATCCGCTCCAAACAGAAGTTATTGAGGTTTTTAAGTTTTTAGACCTAAATTTCTCAGGAAAAACGGGCATAAACCAATCCGAATCACAACCAAACAACATATCTGCTAATCCTACATACAATCATATGTCCTAACACACAATTGTCTATCATTCCATTCGTCATTGCTTAACGGTTTAGTCTTGATTTTAGTAAAATCCCGCGAAAGATTCTATTTCTCGGTTTAAATCATAGACTTGTAAAATCACGTGCATTCTACCACATCATGTCTTACTCTACTGACCCAGTGATTTCAGAAGTGCTTAAATTGTATGATGCTGTGGATAATAATGATAATGGATGCTACACTGAACGATTAAAGATTCTTGAATTAAACAACGAGGATGTGAGATATTCATGTTCTGAGTACAATGAGAATGAGTTGCACCTGCTACAGAATGCCATGCAAATGGAATGCAGCATTGAGCCCTATCAACTACTTCATCTGCACCTCATACAGTTGTTATCCATAGCTGGGGATCGAACATGTAGTGCTCTTTTCCGCCAGGACTTACCTACATTGACAAGAAGCTTGCTGTTGAACTTAGAGCATTTAAAGCTGCAACTTACCAATGAAGAAGTTCAAAAGGATGGTTCCAGTGCAGCTCTTCAAGTAATCTACAAACAATTTCAGCCATTCATCAATGGGGAATATTCGGCAGATTACGATCAACACTTGACTGGAATTTCCTTCAAAAAACATACTGGAATGGAAATTCAGGAATTCATTGATACATTTATCCAACTCATGGATAATGTGAAAAAGTACATTGAGGAAACTGCACAAAAGGATGAAAAAGTGAATGAGTGTCAGGTGCAGTTGAGAGATTGTTGTGATAAGTTGGGTAATGTATCTGTGGAAGAATCGGGTGTTGCTGAATGCAGAATGTTAGAGAAAACAAATAATGATGAGTCGGACAATGCTAAAATAGAATCTTCATGCTCATGTTCACAAGAGAGAGAGGTGCACCAGTCACAACCCGTGCAAGCTAATGCAAAGGAACGCTCCATGGAAGCTTCGGATGTACCCAAGATAGAGATGCACCGGCCACAACCTGTGCACGTTAATGCAGAGGAAAGTTGCATGAAAGTTTCTGCAGTACCTAGGTATGCATCTTCTCCTCAAAATGATGATTATGAATTGCATGAGTACACTGCATTTGTGCCTGATGATTCCTTGACCACTGAACTCAATACCTATAAGGATCAAGTTGCCATATACGAACAGCGTGCTAAGTTTGAACTTACCACTCGTGAGCAGGAGATGGATATCCAAATGTGTACAATTATTAGAAAAAGTAATTTTAGAGAAGAAGTATTAAAACAAGAGTTAAACTCCTTACAAGAAAAGCTTTCCAAAACTGCTAAGTAAAAACACGAACTTCAAGAAAATGTTAAAATGCTTAAGCAAGAATTCAAGGCTAAGGAATCAAAACTTTTGAATGATTTTTCCAATCTAAAAACTTTGAAAAACAAGCTTGAAAATAAGTTGTACGTACAAGGGAATACCATTCAAACTGCTCACATGATCACTAAGCATCGAGTCTTAAGCGATAAGCATAGCATTCCCCTTGTTGAGGAACCAAATCCAGAGGTAATTAAAAAGGCTAGAAATGCTCATAAGGTGCTTTATGATGGTAATGAAATCCTTAAGCCTAGGCAGAAACCTAGTTGCGTTGAGTGCACTGAGGAAGATAAGAGATCTGATGAAGTCACTAGGGAGAAAATGAATAAGAAGTTAGAAGATCCTGAGTGTAAAAAGAATAACATAACGATTAAACCCCATAATTACACTAAAGAAAATTGGATCTCCTTGAACAAGTTTAAGCCTCAGACTCTATTAACCCCTGAACAAGTGTTCTGGAAAAAGGATTTAGATAAGCAAAAAGCAGAGAATCTTGTTGTAACGAATCCTCCCCTTAGGAAAATGCCTAGAGCGACTGTGTATCCTCCGAATACACCAATGCATCTTGTTCCTAGAACAATTGCCACTAAAAGCAAGACCTTAATCAGTCAATATGTTATCTTTCAACTATTTGTTGATTTTGAGAAAACTTGTAAGAAAAGGATCACACCCACTGGTATAACTGAAGGGGAAAGGGGTTTTGAGCAAACTAAAGAATGCTATTTAACTGAGGTCATGCCTTTCTTTAAACAACTAAAAGATCAATTTGAGAGTCTTAAAAAGGGGACACATTCTGATATTAAAGAAATGGAAAAGGAATTTGATGCAATGATTGTTGAGGTTAGTGACTATGAGAGAGAATTAAAATATAGTGAGATTGAAAGGAAGAACTTGCATACACTGAATGAGAATCTGATTTCTGAATGTATTGCTCAAGATGTGTTTTTCACTGCTACAAATTGTTCCATTAATGCTTCTCAATTTCATGAATTATTTGTTGCTCTGAAAGTCTCCCATGATCGTGTCATTGAGCTTGAAACAACAAATTCAAAATTGCATGAGAAAATAGAACAAGATGATCATGATAAATTGGTCAAACATTATTCTAAATTAGAAGTTGAACATCTTGCTTTGCAATAAAAACATCAACATCTCAAAGAAAATGTTAAAACCTCAAATATCAAGACATCCTCTGATGCTCCTGAGTTTGATGCAGTTTTTGAAATTAGCAAACGTGATGAACAAATTCGAGCTCATTGCCACACGATCAAAAGATTGAAAGCCCAAATTTCACAACTGAAAGGTGAAAAGAAGGATGTGACTGGTTCCCATATGCCTCCACCTTTAGATTCTCAGAATTTCCAACTTCAAAACAAAATTGATAACTTGCAAAAGGAAAATGATTGTTTTAAAGCTGAAATTTCAAAGGTTAATGATCAAAACAAAGAGTTATGTGATTCATTTAAAGTTAATCATGATAAACAAATTGAAAAGATAACTTCTTTACTTAACGATATTGAGAATCTGAAGCGTGAGGTGAAAGGAAAGTTGCCAATCCCCAATTGCAAATACTCTGTTCCTAAGGTTTCTGATTGTGATAAATATGCTATCGATATGTTATATATTCCTCCGCCCATTAGGAATAATGAACTTGCACATAAAGCATACCTCTCATACCTTAAGGAAAGTTTGAAGGGTCTCCATGAGATTGTTGAAGATGAAAGATTAAAAAAACCTTTTGATAGTACTATAGCCTATGCCTGCATGGATTCCAAACGATCTCAGGAACTCTTAGAGTATGTAATTGTCACAAGTCCGAAATCTAACAATAGGCGAGATAGAATAGTTGTGCCTTGTTCTATGCCTAAAGCCAAGCATGTGACCCTTGATATGCCTTGTTCCATGTCGAAATTCAAGCAAGCAACCTTTGATGTGCCTCCTAGAATTTCAGATCCCAGCACTTCTAGACCAGGAATGCAGAAAGCAGTGAAGCCATGTAATGTTCCCATCGTTAGTTCTACAGATGTTAAGATTGACACTAAAGTTAGCGGGTCAAAACCTAGAAGCAATGCAAAGAAGGATAGGATTTCGCAAACTAAAAGTGATCATGATAAGGAAGTAAAAGAACACCATAGGGACAAGAAGTTTGATTTGAACAAAAAGAATCGTGTTAGCTCTAGTATTAGCTCTAAGCTTACTGAAATTAATTCGAGGCCTTATGCTGTCTGCAAAACATGTAAAAAATGTTTATTTTCTGGTAATCATGATAAATGTGATGTGTTATTTCTGAGATCTAAGAATCATACCCCAGTTAAGAAAGTTTGGAAAGCAAAACAGATTAAGCAATCCTGGAAACCTACAGGGAAGGTTTTTACCAATGTAGGATTTCAGTGGAAGCCAACAGGTCGAATGTTCACGAATGGCAAACCTTGCTCTTTAACTAGATCCACTATGCCGAGAATAGTGCCTGTTAAGGTTTGGAAGCCAACTGGTAGAATAATCCCATTAAGCACAAAATGTCATTTGACTAAGTCTGATGCCTCTACTAGTTCAGCTCCTAGGGTTAATGCCATTGCATCTAGGGTTTCTGCTGATTCAAAGACTATTTGTGCTAACCAAAAGGAACCCATCAGCACGTGGGGATCCAATGTTTCCAATTCTCTGTCTTCCTCTGTTGTCCAAAGCAGGTCGTACAAATCGTCCCTTGGTACTTGGATTCGGGCGGCTCTAAACATATGACTGGGCTCTTAACAATGACGTCTGTTCAAATCAGTTCAGGCCTCGTACTTCAACACTATGGTGTCTGCAGATAACACTTCAGGCCCCGTTCTTCAAAGAAAAGAAAAGTGTACGCTCTTCTGTGCGCTTTATCTTCAGCTAAAGAGAATTTCTCTCATGAATGGCCATACTCATCTACATTCTTCATCAACAAGCTTCATGTTTTTCCACGCTCATTCAATCATCAAGTGGATCTATGTTCATTGGTGTATACTCTTATTCACTTGTTAAATCAAAAATGGCAACTTCGGATGCAATTTTTGAGGGGGAGAAGAGTGAATATACTACATGATGATGGATGTTTGAATAATGGTTATACGACTTAATTTTTGATGATGATGAGTGTATATTCTTTTTGATGAAGAGTGAATATACTAAGGATAACTGGGATTCATTGTTTTGATTTTGATGACTCTCCTCCAACGCCTAATGCTTCACTTACTAAGGATAATTGGGAATCAATGTTTGGGATTCATTGTTTTTCAAAGATATGTTTGATGAGTACTTTCAACCTTCGACGAATGTTGATCATCCAGCTTCTGAAGCTCATGCTCCGGTTTCTATTGATTCAACTGGTTCACCATCTAAGAAGTACTTCTTGGAATTCTCAAGAAACCTTATCTCCAGTTACTTCACAAGGCGTTGTTAATGACTATCATTGCAGTTGCACTCATGAATAGTGATCCGCTCTTTGGTACTCCTTTGCCAAATCTTCACGAATCATTGTTTCATTGTTCCTCTCATTGTGCACGCTATAAATCAACCACATGAACATTAAGGAAAATGACTACCTCATTCGCTCGAAGACATTTTTGGTGAACCTTCCAGATCAGTCTCTACATGTATACCTTTAGGAAGAATGCATTAATGTCGAGAAATCATTTGTTCCGGTTCATTCAGTGGATCGACGTACATCCGGTTGTACGTTTATTCACGTGTTGGGCATTTGACACAAGCTGATTACTTCGGAGTTAATCAATTATCACTTATTTGAGATTGAAGTTAAAATTCACAAAGGCGAGCTTAAGATGCAAAGGCATGGAATTTTTCTTCAGTTTCAAGTTTGGTATATCAGGTTTTCTTTATCAGTGGTCACTTCAATTTGTCTACATATGGGTTGATAAAGATAGTCAGAGAGAGTTTCTATCGCAGTGGTCCTATGGCTCCTGGACACTCCAGTTCAGGACCCGCACTTCAAGACAGTCCCATTAGTTCATCCCTTATACCAAGTTCTTCTCAAGAAACTCCATATGTACCTCCATCTGAATATGATGTAAAGAAACTGTTTGATCCTATGTTTGATGAACTGTATGATTCAATTACTAATGAGGTGATGATTCCCACAACAGAGGATGCTCATATTCCAGTGAATGAATTCAATCCCTCAGTCTCAATATCTTTAAGTCAAGAAGCACCCGCTGCTGATCCTTCAGTCTCATCAACAAATCATCATTCTTCAAATGTACATCATGGAAATGTTTCTGGCATCAATGATGAAGTTAATCCCTTTGCGACTCCTGAAGATGCTCCATTTGAAAACATATTTGCTACTCCTGAATCATCATCAGAACCATCTTCTTCAGGAGACATCGACTCAGCTACCTCAATTCCTCAACAACTGCCACATGAACACCTCAGAAAATGGACTCACGATCACCCCTTAGACAACATCATTGGAAATCCCTCTCGTCCTGTATCAACCCGGAAACAACTCGCAACCGATGCCTTATGGTGCTTCTTCAACTCCGTACTATCTAAGATCAAACCAAAAGATGTTAAAACTGCCATGAATGAAGATAGCTGGTTCAATGCCATGCAAGATGAAATTCATGAGTTTGATCGTCCTGATGTATGGGAGTTAGTACCTGCTCCAGACTGTGCTATGATTATAGCTCTCAAATGGATCTTCAAAGTAAAACTTGATGAGCATGGTGATGTGTTGAAGAACAAGGCTCGATTAGTTGCTAAAGGATATCGTCAAGAGGAGGGTATAGACTTTGAAGAATCTTTTGCTCCAGTTGCTCGAAGCATCTGCTGAAGAAATTCTAGAGGTAAGTCTTTACGGCAGAAATGTAGGTAGACTATTTGATGGTACAAGAATGATCGTCGTAATCGGTCTTTCTAAGACTAACGGAGCTAAGCTCGTTGACCTCGTTTTCTAAGAAGTTTCAGATATGGGAGGAG
>BPTQ01000003.1:32876367-32942403 GCA_019973895.1 Chrysanthemum seticuspe
CATCCTACTCACGTTTATCGTCTGAAGAAGGCTCTTTACGGTTTAAAGCAAGCTCCAAGGGCATGGTATGATACACTGTCAAAGTTTCTTCTATCAACCGGATTCATCAAAGGAGCAGTTGATCCTACATTGTTCACCAGGAAGTCAGGCAAACATTTGATTCATGTTCAAATTTATGTTGATGATATTATTTTTGCCTCGACTGACCCAATGGAATGTGATCGGTTTTCAAATGAAATGAGTTCAAAGTTTCAAATGTCAATGATGGGACAAATGTGATTTTTCTTGGGATTACAAATTTCTCAAAGTCCCGGAGGCATTTTCATTAATCAATCTAAATATGCAACAGAGATTTTAAAGAAATTTGGATTTGATTCAAGTGACCCTGTTGACACCCCCATGATTGACCGAACCAAACTAGATGAGGACCTCTCAGGGATCATGATTGACCAAACGAAATATCGAAGTATGATTGGATCCCTGATGTATCTCACTGCTAGTAGACCAGACATCTTGTTCTCTGTATGCATGTGTGCTAGATACCAGGCTAAGCCTACTAAAAAGCACCTTGAAGCAGTTAAACGGGTCTTTCGGTATCTCCAAGGAACCATCAATATGGGACTATGGTACCCGAAGGACACCGGTATGTCACTAACGGCCTATGCAGATGCCGATCATGCAGGTTGTCAAGATTCACGTCGAAGTACGTCTGGAGGTGCTCAGTTTTTGGGTGATAAGCTTGTGAGCTGGTCTTCAAAGAAGCAAATGAGTACTTCTATTTCCTCTACAGAGGCTGAATACATAGCCATGTCATCTTGTTGTGCTCAAATCTTATGGATGAGATCTCAATTATCTGACTATGGCTTTGAATTCAACAAAATCCCTCTGTACTATGATAATAAAAGTGTTATTGCTCTGTCATGCAACAACGTTCAACACTCAAGAGCAAAGCATATCGACATTCAACATCATTTCATCAGGGAACAAGTGGAAAAGGGTGTGGTGGAACTATATTTTGTGAGGTCTGAATATCAGTTAGCAGACATCTTCACCAAAGCTCTTCCAAGAGAACGTTTTGAGTTTATTCTTCCACGACTTGGTTTGAAAAGCCTTCAACCAGAAACTCTCAAACGTTTTCAGGAGGAAGACGAGGAGTAAGGGTCTATCTTTATCTATCTCTTGTAAATAGTTATTTGAAAAACAAAATACAAAATTATAAAACCCTCAAAAATCAAATAGAAAAATATAAAACTTTCAAAATCCATAAAAATTTGAAAAATTCGAAAAATCTTCAAAAAAATATTGTCATTTTGTCTTGTTTCTCTCGGTTCGATAATATCTACGGTCTTTGTGTTGTCATTCAAAGAATGACACGGGACTTTAGATGTTGTTCGAATTCTTTAAAAAAAAAAAAAAAAAAAAAAAAAAAAAAAAAAAAATCAAAAAATCAAAAAATCAAAAATTATTTTTGGGAGAAAGAGAAATGGTTTATTGTCATTTCAGGCAGTAACCCGGTTTTAAAAGAAATAACAGAGCCATGTTTTATCATGTTTTCAATATTCCATGCTCTGATTCTATAAACATTTATCTGCTGAAAACTAAATGCTTTGAAAAATAACTCGATCTCTATTTTTGATAATCATCAGGACTTATTTGTCAAAATATCTATCTCTCAATCAACAACCTACGTCATTGATTGAGGGGGAGAATGATTTCAATTAAATTAAAAAGTTATTTGGCATTAAATTGTTTTTCAAAAGATATACATGCATGTTTTATCAATGGAGTTTAAAGTCTTAAAATCCGATCCTTATCAGTTCAAACACTTTCACAATCAAGTCACAATTCTCCTTAAAAGCTTTCAAAATCAATTTAAATCTATAAGAGATCACAAATCTCAAATGATTTGATAATTGTGATCGGGGGAGAATGTGTGATTTAAATTGGATTTAAACTGATAAATAGGTAAATGGTTTTATAAGGATGTACATGCTATCCTGCCCACATGTGACAAACGATTTCAAATTTTCCATGCACATGTTGAGGGGGAGCATCTATCTTAAACCTATGATCTGAAATGTGATCTACGTTTCCCAATGTGCAGGTTCCCTCTAGTATGTGCAAAACTCTTTTCAAACCTCGAGGCACATATTGAGGGGGAGCAAATTTATGGAAACCTCATCCTTCCCGGAAATGCTATATCTACTTGATTTGTTGAGGGAAGTGATGTTGATATCTTTTAGAAAAAGGTAATCAAAAAGTTAATTCTTTCTCTTGCCTCCGTGTGCAAAACATTTTCAAATACTTGTTGCACATGTTGAGGGGGAGTTCTCGTTCTAAAAATATCAAAAACAATTCAGGAACAAAATGCTTTGATAATATATCACAAGTATCTGAATTGATTTTCAAATGGTTTTCAATTGGATCCAATGGCAGATACCCTCTCCCTAGTCTCCGGCACAGGATCCAAACATGCACAAATTGAGTCTAGAGCCACGAGATCATCAATAAATCTCATTAGGACACTTTCAATGAAGACTCTCTGTTTCACATAATGTGGAAAGAGAGATTATATCTTGAGTCCTACGCATTATCCTTGTGGTATTGCCAGAACATCTGAGTGATGTGTTTACACTCACAATGAAGATGGAAAGCCTTCTGGAGCCAACATCAAACAAGCTCCTGGTAGGTGGCATGTGAGATCTATTATATAGATCAACCATGTGACAACTGAACAGAAACAATGGGGCGATTCAATCTCTTGAATCAATCCTGGTTCAGGTTATGGATTGACGGATGCCTTTGAAAAACCGGTCGTTGTGCTTAATAAACTCTTTTCTTTAGCACATCGACTGTGTACTCATTTTTCAAACCAAAAGGTATTTTTATGATTGATAATTGATTTTCAATAAAACCTTCGTTGTATTGCAAAAACAATTTCTATTGAGCAATACACGATTGTTTTTCAAATCTCTTTTCATCAATCAGTGGACTTAAAATTCGCTGGTTCACTCACTCCGTGTTATCTTCTTTGAGATGTTCCGGTTTGAGAACAGCTAGAACAGCTGCGAAACCCTGTCAAGGAGATTCTTAGGAATCCTACCTGATCACAGGCAGTACTTGTACTGATCAACGGGGAACCGTGGGCCGTGTACCTCAATTCAACGAAAGTGATCAAAGACACTTTCGTGTGTTTTATTGCTAACTGTTGTATGCAGGTACTCCCGACGTTTGCAGCTGATCAGAATGGAGCGGTCAATCCATAGCCGCATGCTCACTTAACACATTCAACTTAAAGAAATCATGATTAGTGCATCAATGACTCTGATATTTTCACACCAAGCTTCTGCTACGCTGCTGCCAATATCATGATTCAACAAAAGCTTCCGCTACTCTGATGAGAAGATTTCATGATCCAGAATGTGAGCATGTCGGTCCCAAAGTCACAACATCACAAAATACCAACACCACAAAGGATGTGTCAGAGATTGTTGATAGCTGATGATCTCCAAAGATGGCTCAAACTTATCATCACGTGGATCAGTAAAAGACCTCCACTTGGAATAACCACACATGCAATGTGAAGAATCAATGACTACGAGCTTAGGAGCAAAGGACTACATCAAGAATGCAAGATCAATTGTAATGTATTATCTATTTGTATTCTATGTAATTTTGGTACATGATTGAGGTGACCTCCCTTAGGGGGAGATTGTTAGGAATTAGAAATTCCCGGTATTAAAGTGTCGGTCACCTCAAGTATATGTAATCGTTAGAAAGCTCGTAGTCGTAGTAATTCTTAAGTTAAGTAGTATTTAGTTAAGTTTCACCGTGGAGGACGGACGGGTCTTTACCCACTGTATGCCTGATCCACAGCCCAAAGTGTGGCGAGTTATGTAAGACTATACATACTCTCTACCTTCCAAGGTAGAGAGTTGGAGCTCATAATAAGATCTTTCACTTTCTCTCACTAAGTTCCCTAAACCTCTAACTTTCTCTCTCTAGAATTCCACTTATTCGCCACATGGTTGTTATGGTTTGATGTGTATGTGAAAAGTTATATCTTACACATTATTACGTAAACAAAGGGAATTTGAATTTAACGTTCCCTTCCCGTCATTTCATAAAGTTTAACTTTTCCCATGAATCCCAATCATCCCAAAACTGCATACAAAGGATATGACTCGACTTAGCAACTTATGCAAGCAACTAGATAATTGAACTAAGGGTTTGGGGTGATAACAAATAATTGCACTAAAAGTGAGTGCATAAGGGGTAGGCTAAGGCGATTTGGGTGTATATTTGGGGGTGGGGTGTAAATAATGCTCTTCATTGATATTCCGGAAAAACCGAAATATCACGAGAACCGCGAAAAGGATAGGCTCTGAGGGGTTAACTAGGGGTATCGTGTACTAAAAATGAGTACAACGCAAAGGGTGTGGGGGAATTACTCAACCGATGTGGAAGAAGTAATTATATTACAGGTATCAAACAAGGGTTATCCTAATGCCTCTTATCATTTAGTTATTCCTAACTACACAAGTGTAGCCTCACTTGCGATCTCGGAATGCATCACAAAACAAGTTCTAGAATCTAATATACTACCGGTTCACACTCTAAGCATTAAAGATGAATGCTTTTAATTCCTACTAATCTAACGGCGATCCTCACATTTTGGGTGGAATTTGGGTGGTAAGGGTTTTGTGCTAGTCATATAACTTCCTATCCGTGAGACGCTTTTGTTAAGACTAATGGCCCACTCCTATATGTCATGAAAAATTTTAAATTTGATGCCAAAATTACCCTAACCGACATTTTCTCATGGTTTATTACACAATCACAATTAGACAAAGCAAATAGTCAAGGATAAGCATAGTTTCAAAGTTCCCGTTTTATTTTCCCTCCCTACACTTAAACTGAACATTGTCCCCAATGTTCCCCGAAAGTATCAAAGTTATGATAATGGAAGGTAATTAAAAACGAAAGAAACTAATACTCCCCTGATTAGCTCGGTAGGATCCGTGTAAAGTGGTGGTTAAATTCTTTTCAAGAAGAATAATTGCGTGAAAAGCTCCTTCCAATCTTATGTAACTTCTTCTTGACAAACTAAACCTGCACACTTGAAGAAAACAAACGAAACCTTCGCGTAAAATCGGCGGTAATAATATATATAAGACTCGATTTAAACTAGGATATAATGCTTGTGGAATGGATGTTTACAGAATTTCTAAGAAAATTAAGACCTGGAAAATTCCAAAAATTTATAAGTAGCTCAGAAAACGAGAAAAAGTAATCTGATGTTTTTACTCCTTCCTGACGCCGTCAGGTTGCAATCCTGACGCCGTCAGGTTATCCTGACAAAAACTGGTCTGCGATTTTCTGGAAAAAATTCTGGAAAATTTACATCTTTAGAATCTGGAAAAATTTCTGCAAAACATCCATTATGACTCGATACAAGCATTTGACTCGAACAAACAAACATAAATATCTTTTAGTTAATTGTTATTCTCATGTTTACGTTTCTTTTGAAAACGTGTGTAATCCTCCCTACACTTATCCCTTATGTAAAATACCTTTATATGCAATTAAGACGAGGTTAAAGACAAAATAAAGCATTTTTACAAATTTAAACATGAGAATTAACAATTAATAAAAGATATACGACACACAAATGAAAATCAAAAAACAAATACACATGGGTTGCCTCCCAAGAAGCGCTTGTTTTTGTTCGAGTCACGAGCCTGACTCTACCCTTATTTAACAGATAAAGGGGAAGTTTTCCCTACACTTGAGTTTAAGTGCGGGTGATAGTAGCAATACACACCCTTAGGGTGGAAATTTGCTACGTGAGAAGAGGGTGATGGGTGATTTATATGCTCAAAGGAGTGTGCTCTATTCATTATAACCTTACCTAAGTCTATTGGTGTAGCGGGTGAATCAAATCTCTCTCCTAAAAATGGATCATCTTCTATCAATTTCAAAAGATTCTTAGTTAAGGATCCATCTTGACCTAATAAACCCGGTTTAAACCCATAGTGTTTCTTGTTATCAACCATGAATGGGTGATATAAGTGTGTAAGGTCATGGGTTACTCCTATATTAGCTTCCACTCTACATGGCCTAGAGTCTACCACTTTTATCAAGCAACTACCCGGACTATCTATTTTGATGGGTGGATTGGAGCCTAATTCAATTCCAAGATTCACATCTAAAGACGGAACATTGGGTAAGGTTTTTGGTTGAGGCTCCGGTTCATCAAAATTATGAACTTTCCTAGGACTAAGAGAGAGGTCATGACAACAAGCATCTAAACCTATATTCCCTAGTGGCGTTTGGTCCAAAGGTTCTGCAATCGGGGTTCCTATAGTCTCTTCTACTTCTTCCGGGTAAGTTATAGGCGATGTGTGTTCCTCAAGTGATGGTAGGACTTGTGGGTTATCCGATGGGATTGGATTTTCTACTATATCCTCCATCTTATCAAGATCACCTATGTATTCATTTTGTACTGTGGTAGCGCCTAACCATGACATGCACCTTGGTACCTCAACTCTAATCATCTCCTTCCTAAACAACCTTTCCGACCGAAGTTTCCAAATTGAAAATAGGTCTAAAGATTCGTTTTTTGGGTCCCATGTTCCACTTCTAAATTGGGCGTGAATCTCAAAGGTTTCCCATGCATTTCGAACACCACGTCCCCAAATATCCCCATCCGCTACATAGTCAAGTCTCCTTTGGGTTTCGTGGGCGATACGAGTGTAAAAGAATTGTAGTGGAAACAGTAAATCAATACCATGATAAAGGACTTTTTGTAATAAATATTTAATTCGAGTCCACGCCTCAGGAAAGGATTCATCATGATGTTGTTGGAACCTCAAGATCTCATTTTGGAGTGGAAAGGGTAGATTATGTAGTAGATTTCGTTGATTGGGTGAAAGTTTTGGCAGATTCGCGTTCTCCATAACGGCTAACGGAATAGTCAATGAAAATGGTTACGAACAAAGGTCACGAAGAAGGGGGATAGACTACGAGGAAGCTAAAAATGAGAAAAAAATTTACTTGATAGGAATCAAGCAAAGAAACCTAAACGAGGTGGACTACTAACTAGCTATTCTATTCCCCGGCAACGGCGCCAAAAACTTGATAACGCTACACGCGTCGTTCGGGGTCAAGGAAACTTCCTTTTCTTCGAGCAAGTTTTATAACACCCTAGGCAGTGAACCTAATCGTTGTAGTGTAGTAATTAGGGTAAGCCACGGGTATTGATATCGTTCTCTAAGGGAATAGGAATGCTAGTAGGGAGTTACTACGCTAAGGTTAAGGTTGAGGAAGATTATTTTTTATCTTTTTATATTTTATGAAAATGGAAAGGTACGAATCTCGGGTATTGGATTTGGGGGGTTGGTATTTCTACCGATTACTCTACTATTATCTAATTATCTAAACTAAGGTTGTGGGAGTCTATGCCTAATTAATGTGTGCTCGTATGATAGTTTAAAGATGTGTTTACTTAGTTTGTATTACTCCTTAATTATCTCCTATTGATGGTTGAGTGTCACGTCTTATTCCTAGTTGCGTTGTGTTTCTAAAGTTGTAGGGTATGCGTTTCTCCCTAACTCTTTGAACTTACCAAAGGGTCTTGTCTACAAATCCACTTAGAGATTATAGACTGCTACTCTAAGGCGCTCTTCGGATGGTTTAGACTACAATCACTCAGGTAATCATACTCTAGGGTTCACAAAGATGAATCAAGCATTAAGTACACAACGAATGACCTATCGCATTACTAGATCATTAATCAACTAAGATAAGAAACAACCAATCAATATTTAATAATTAAGTTTCATACTTCCTAAGCAAACACACAAATAAATTAGCCGGACATGGAGAACATGCAAGCATACACACAAATAATCAAAGACATAATTGAATTAATGAAGCAAAGACTTATCTTGGTGTAAGATAGGGTTAAAAACCCTAAAATACTGTACAAGACACCTTAGGTTCGGTTTTAGGTTTTTACTCCAAAGACTCTCCACACAAAGACTGAAAAATTCGGATTCTATATATAAGATTACAATTGCGACGGCGTCACCTTATGTTTAGTGACGCCGTCGTGTCGCCGCCATTAGGGTTTCGTCTTGGCCACGTTAACCTTGCGACGGCGTCACCTTATGTCCGTGACGCCGTCCTCTTCAGCTTCTGACGTCGTCTGGATCGCATCTAGGCTGTCTGAGTAGCGACGGCCTACTCTTTCACAACTAGACGCCTTCTCTTGAAAACACGAGTTTTGAGTTCTGACCCGTCACAATAATTCTCCGACGGCGTCGCAAATAGCTCCTGACGCCGTCGCCTTCTACATTCAGTGACTGTGAGTGTCTCGATTTCGACTTTGGCCATTTTCTTCATATATTCGCGCCTTTCTGTCCAAATAAGTGCCATTCCAGCATTTTGCCTTCACGAGACCTAAAAAGTGAAAAGAAACGATATTAAGCAATAACGGATACAAAAGTGATCAAATAAGGACTTAAACGACCCCTCAAAATGGTACCTTTTAAAACCTTATCACTAATCAACAACCAGCTTCCAACACGCCAAAACTTGGACCATCAGGGTACGTATTGACCCTGATTCTGTAAGATGCTCGATTTGTGATGACTCAACTGAGACAGCCCAACATATATTTGTTGATTGTCTGCTTGCTCGTGACATTTGGACCTCGGTTTCACGATGGTGGGGTATCATAGACATCCCAAATAACCTGTCTTGCCTAATCACATGGGCTGATTCAGTTTCTTTATCCGACAAGCTCAAGCCATGTTTCGATTCTGTCATCCAAACCTCCACCTGGATAATTTGGCGTTTTAGGAATAGGCTATGTTTTGATTTGAAAGCCTCCAAGAAAAGACCTACTTCTTGACGAAAACAAAACCCTCTCGTTCATTTGGATTACACATAGGAATAGGAAACAATGTCCAAACTGGACAAAAACTGTTTTACGAGCTCCTTGCACGTTTTGTTTTGTTTTAATAAAAGTTAAAGCTGTTAAAAAAGGTACTAAGAATGATTATTATGAGTTATGACATTTGATTATCTGAATATGTTAAATACCATAGTCCAACGACAAAAGAATAGCCAATCAAAGACTTGCATGTAAAACAGACCATGAAGTATAGCTTCTAATTTTCATCTATTGAAACTTTAATAATCTTGACATCACTTGCACCATGATTTTTCAAATAAGGTGTCCTTTCATGCATCTAGTTTCTTTTTTCTTTTTTTTTTGGTGAAAATGGTGAATATATGTTAAAACTCAAGAACTTTACAACATATTTAAAATGGAAATCTGGACATACCCAAACTTCCGAAACATACAAACTGCAAAGCAGCCAAAATAAAAATGCTCATAAACCAGATCAAACAGTCTATACTACTGTTATCCCAAACAGTCCTTATTCACCATAGATTCACCAATACCATAACCTCATTACTACATTTCCTTAAACACAGAGTCCTACCAGATCATTCAAAATTTCAAATGCTTCCTCTACTATTAAATGATCTATAGAACCCAAATGTAAGGCATCATAATGAAGGTTATAGCTAACCCAAACACACCAAAGGAGAGAGACTGCTGCACTAACTACATTTCCTGCACACCTTCAAAAGTCATACTCATACAAGTAGCTACATCCTCACTAGTATGGTATAACTCATAAAGATTACAGGCATCATTAACACAGATAGATCACTCCAGTGGGAAACCAACCAAACCTCCGGTGGCAGTGCATTGCTAGGACCAAGAAGTTTCATCTTTCACAACTCTCTATTCCTAGCAACATGCACTTCCCACCAAGTCCATTTACCCTTCTCATTAGGAAACCTACATTTTTATTAACGTTTCTCCTAATACAATGTCTATACAAACACTCTTATAGTTACCTTTCCAAGGCCTACCATAAGAGAGTCTGAATACAGGATCCAAGCAATCAAGGATTCAAGGTACTAGGCCATCCACTGAAATGAACTTTTATTTTCTCAGTTATCCAGTACGTGCACTTGGACAATAGAGATAAGAGGATAAACCTTATATTTTGCAGCTTTTCTTGAACCTCAACACTGCTATGAAATTCCCATAGGAACCATTCAAAACTGGTTTATCTATACTGCATCAAATCAAATAACAGATAAACCTTTTTCATGCTTAGCAAGAAACTACTTATGATTTACACCATTTACTACATTCATTGGAAATCCATAAACCATATGTTGCCTCACAGACACACATACATGAATTACAGCCAATGGTTAGCAAGGATAAACCAAGATATTAGCCATCTGCTAAACACAACACAACACCTATTCAGTGAAACTACCAATTCAAAACAACACAACCTCCATATCCGAACACTCCTTTAAGGACTGTCAGTTCTTATATGACGACTTAGGCTCTTTCTAGTCGCAGTAGCGTGCCCATTTTGTCACATAAGGTAGAAGGGGTAGCAACCAATACAAACTATGAGATAAAGTTCATCTAAACACATTCGTATGATGCATTTGATGTTGTAATATATGATTTTGTAGCGGAATCTCATGCATTTGATGTTGTATTACATTATGATTCTTTAGTGAATTTGCAACAGTGCTCTACTTTGAAATCTCCCAACGGACAACACAAACATTCAAACATACAAGCAACGTGATTGTTGTAGGATTATGTGCACAGATAAAACGCTATGCACTTATGGTGAAATTGTTGACGTCATCCAGTTTTATAGCTCACACCTTCTTGAGCATACACATCTCTAATGACAATGATATAGATCACTGTAGTGTGAACATATAACTAATTAACGATATATATATATATATATATATATATATATGTATATATATATATATATATGTATATATATATATATATGTATATATATATATATGTATATATATATATATATATATATGTATATATATATATATGTATATATATATATATATATGTATATATATATATATATATGTATATATATATATATGTATATATATATATATATATGTATATATATAGATATATATATATATATATATAGTGTATCTTTATTATAAGAACCCTGTTAAGTGCGAGAACTATGAGAACTCCAATTGACCAATCACAATTTAGTATACCATTTTTTTAAAAATTAAAATAATTAATTTATTAGGGGCATTATTGGTATTTTAACATTCTCATAATATTAACTGATAATTCCTAGAATCATGCATATCATATACGGTTTCTTTTTTTCAAATGATTTTCCAGATTTAGTTTATCTCAAATTCACAAACCAGTATCATAAATCTAGAATTATTATCAAACCCTAATCCAAAACGTTTTATCAAACCCTAATCCAGAATTCATTTTTCTCTCAAAACCAAACATGGTTGAAATTGTTGATATTGTTCAACATCCGAATATGAGCACAAACCCGACTCCAGAAGTTGACCCTATTATGGATGAACTGAATGATGAAACAATTTTTTTACCACAACAGGATCTGATTATGGAGAATGCGAATTATGATCATTACGACAATAATGGTTAAGTTCTTTTTAATTTTTAATTTTTTTACTTATTTTGTAAAACTGTTTTTTGAAGTTTATGTTACTGTAATGCTTCTTCAGTTGTCAATTATTTTGATTTTAAAGTAGAAGTTTTTGAAAATCGAATTGCAAAAATGAAGATAAGATAATGTACATGCATGTTTATAATTATGCATGCATTTTTAACTGTTATTGTAATGTTTCTTGAGGTGTTAATAATTTGGATTGGAAAACACTTTTGGAATAATGAATTTCAAAACTGAAGATCGGATGATGTACATGCATGTTTATAATTATCCATCCATTTTTAACTATTATATGGTGCATATTTTGAGTAATGTACATGCATGTTAAACTGTTGTTTGGTGCATATTTAGTAAAGCACAATTTGTACCCCCTTAATTAGGTAGGTTGTTTTTGCTAATACATGTGTTTTAATTATTTGTAGAAGATGATGTTGATGTTGATGTTTTTGATCTTGATCCTGAGTTCGTTCCCACACCAAACGGTAGCTCATATTGGGTCCCAAACGTTCCTGTTGATGAGAAACCTAAAAAGGGTACTCGTTTCGATACGTTTCAAGAAGCGGTTAACATGTACAAGGTTTATGCGGCTAAGGGCAGATTTGGTGTACGTAAATCAGGGTCCAAAACATGGAATGGGCGGGTCACACACAAATATGTCATATGTAGTAGAGGGGGTAAACCTAAGAAGATTGCATAAACAAACACACTAATGGAAGATGTCCAAGAAAATGATAACGTAGACGGGAAAACAAAAAGAAAACGTAGATCTTCAACAACACTTACCGACTGTAAAGCAAGGATCTGTTTGAAAGTTATTCCTGGCACAAACAAGTATGAATTGTATGATTGGACCGAGAATCACAACCACCCACTTATAGTTCAGTCGAACATGGATCTATCTCGCGCTCGACGGAAGCTGCAATATGGCGATTATATGTTCATTCATCGCGCTTCGTTGACTAGTATTGGGCCACAAAAAGCACACAGGATAAGAGTAGCGTTGTTGGGTGGGTTTGATCAAGTTAGGGGAATGCCGGTTGATTGGAGTAACTTTAGACGTGCTATGAATTTGTTTATCGGTGATAGGGATGCTCAAATGTTAGTTGACAAAATGACGAAGAGGAAGGAACACGTCCCTGAATTCTCTTTTTATCATCACACTATTGAAAAGAAATTGTGCCGTATGTTTTGGGCGGACGAAACAATGAAATGCAACTATGTTGCATTTGGAGATGTTGTCTCGTTTGATGCTACTTTTGAAACAAACAAGTGAGTTACGTTAATTTTTACGTTTATATTGTATTTATCATTTTTCTTTATACCAGTTATGTCATTTTTTATAGTTATACAGACATGTTTACATTGAATTTATGTCATTTTACTATTTCAGAGTTATGTCATGTTTGACAATTTATTTAAATTAACCTTTTACAGGTATAATATGATTTTTGTACCATTTACTGGTGTTGATCACCACCACAAATGCGTTACTTTTGGTGCGGCGTTTTTGTCTGATGAAAAGCATGAATCGTACTGCTGGATGCTTGACGCCTTTTTAAAAACTCATGGCAAACAACCACTGTTGGCTCTTACTGATCAGGATGGTGCGTTACGTAAGGCTATTTTACAGGTTTTTCCGGATTCCCATCATAGGTTGTGCATGTGGCACATCACTCAGAAACTTCCTGGAAAGGTAATTTTTATGTTTTCCATACTTGTGTTTTCTAAACAGATACATGCATGTTTTCTGAACAGATACATGTATGTTTTACATTACATACTTGTTTCATTTTTATAAACTTCAAAATTTAACAAGTTTTTTTCATACTTGTGTTTTCTGAACAGATACATGCATGTTTTATGAACAGATACACTTATTTTCTAATAATTCTTAAGATGTTAAATTAGTGAGAAACCCATTCAATACATGAACATTATTTTACAGGTGTTGGGTGATCTAGATGATGACTCTGATTTCCGAAAAGAGTTCCACAAATTAGTGTGGAATGTATATATTGGCCCTGAAATTTTTGAGCGGCGTTGGCATGATTTAATATCAAAGTATAACCATAGCGAGAACAAATGGTTAACGGACATGTATGCTATAAGAGAAAGGTGGGTTCCTGGATATTTTAGCCACTTGCCAATGTGTGGACTGATGAAGACAACTTCACGGTCAGAGAGCTCTAATGCATTCTTCCAGGTGTATTCTAGTCCTGGAAATTCGCTTGTACATTTTATGATGTGTTTTGAATCTGCCATGGAAAAGCAACGTTACACGCAACGTGTGTTAGACAACACAACGGCTGAGAAAACCCCTGTGATGTTTACCCACTTGGCAATCGAACGTCATGCTTCTGAAGTCTACACACATCCAATATTCAGGGATGTACAACACGAGATTACAAAAGGTTTATATTCTTGTGCACAGATTGGTTCACGTTTGGAGGGATCCGTTGAATATTGCGTCATACGACAGCGAGATAAGAGAAATGATACTGTTGTTGATGCTACGGTATATTTTTTTTACCCTACATCTTTGATACTGTTTTATTTTGACATGCGCTTTGTAATAGAAAACATGCATGTTTTCATTCACGTACCATGCATGTTTATCCCATATAAACATGCGTGTCACACATATATAACCATGTAATACTTTAATTTTGAGGAGTTAATTAATATGTTTGTATTAATACTTTTTTTTACATTTTTTTATATGTTTTGTTACAGGTTTCTGTGAATCAGTTGGATGGTACCATAAAATGCTCTTGTGGTCATTACAATCGCCATGGTTATCTATGTAGACACGTTTTCTGTGTATTTGGAATTCAAGGTACGAAGAAAATTCCTATGAACTACGTCAGTGATCGTTGGCGTAAAAATGTTCTTCCTGATCATTTGCGTGAAAAGCGCCATAGGTATGGTCCGTGCATAGAAGAAACGGAAATTCTAGCTTCTAAGGTTACATCATCAATCGAAGAATGTATAGATCTAATAAGGAATGACCCGGAAAAGTTGGAAGCGTTGCTCACAAAGATTCAACAGTTGAAGACAGAAATAGAAGCTGAGCTCCCACCACAAACCGAGCCTGAAAACAAGGATGCAATGTACGAGGACCTGTTGGGGGTAAAGGCCCCTCCTGTTATTATAATTGAGAATCCTCCAGATTGTACCACCAAGGGCATGCGTTCTGGTACTACCCGTATAGTAAGTGCAACTGAAAAAGGGAAAAACATAAAAAGGGCACGAACGAATAGAAAAGTACCGTTCAAATCACGTACGTGTAGTATTTGTGGGCAGACAGGACACAATAGACGAAGTTGTCCGGAGGCACCATCAAAGAAAAAACTGGGTAAAAATAACAATGGTAAGAAAAAAGTTGTTGAAGAAGTTTCCATTGAGGAAGATGACCAAGACGATGAATACGAGGATATTTATGAAGAAGAAAACATCGACGAAGATGGGGGAGATGATGAAGATGATTATTCATATGATGAATAAGATGATGTTCAATAATCATAATGCATTTAACTTTTTACTGTGTTGATTTTTACGTTGTTCCTGTTTAATCTTTGGATTTTTTTGGTTTTTTGACTATTTGCTCTGGGTATGTTCATAAAAATACAAGTATGTTTTTATTACATACTTGCTTCCTGTTCACATTACATAGATGTTTAAATCATGGCTTTTGTTGTGAGTTATCATTTTATCATTTTATAGTTATGCGATGTAGGTAGCGTTCATAAAAAAAACATATATGTTTTCATAACATACTTGTTTTCATGTTACAGTACATACATGTTCAAACACTTGTTTATGTTGTGAGTCTTCATTTTTATGGTTTGTGTTTGTTTTGTGCAAATTTTATCTGGGTATGCTCAAAATACATGTATGGTTTCCATTAAACACTTTTGTTTGTTGTGAACATATTTTTTTTAAGCAAGTTAGATGTCAACATGCATGTTTTCTGCACATATACATGTATGTTTTTGCATTACATACTTGTTTCATGTTTATAAACTTCATAATTTAACAAATTTTTATCATACTTGTGTTGAACATAGTTTGTTATAAGAAATTTGTTTTCAACATCCATGTTTCTGAACAAATATTTCATAAATTAGTTAACTTAACAATACATGCTCATTACGAGCATGAATTAACCCATACCACATTGAAATATCCAATGGCTGTTCAAAATGCAGATGTGAATTTCATTTTCACATCTGACTACACCATATCAAAATCATTTAAGTGCCCTAATTATCCAAACAAAAGCATATTGACCATAGATGTTTTGTGACAAAGACCCTAAACATAAAGTGGAACAAGTTCATAAAATGTTGGCTGGCTACGGATTTCTCCTTGTTTTCATAGCTGCTGTTGACCTTTCCATCTTCACAGCAACTTTTTGTCCTTCAGTTTTTCCCAAATATGCTGCAACCTTGTCTTTATGCACATTGCATTCAGCCAGTAGCATCCTTGCAGCATATTTTAACCTTAACTTCGTCAATTGATTATCCTGCTTCTTACCTTCATTAGCCAAGCCGCACACCCACCTACCCATCGTAGCCCCAGTATAAGCCTCCATGTGGCGCATGACAAACACACCACAGTCGTCCGGCTTGCAATCAGTTTGCCAAGAGAACTCTGGACGGAAAACTTCAGCACCTTCAATTGCTTCTCCAGTTGCAATTCCAACTTTTCGCATGTGTACGCCCAGATTTTGGGACTGCATGAAACAATAAATCAAAACATCATGTCATTTTAACGTACAAAACTCACATGTTTCACTTTTATAACATACTTGAATATGCTATTTTATACTATACAATTATCCTGTTTTCAAGTCTATTGATCATAAAATTTACATACCATAATAGAAGCTACTGCCATGTCACTTATAGCCGTCAATGGAGTTAACTTTTGTACAATGCCCCCTGTCTTTTTAACCTTATTGCTATCAATAAGGGTCACGTTCGGATATTTCAGATTCATGCATATCACAAACATGTGTTGTCCATTTCTAACAAGGATAAAAGCCTGCATATTTTTTGATAGCACACATACGCTCAATGTTATAACATAAACAAAATTTTTAATACATTCATAAACATTCATGTCTATACCAGATACTTGTATAACTTACAATGTCCACATTTTTAAGCATCCCATCCTTCCCTGATTTTGCAGCCAGCTTTTCCACGTTCAAAATATACAGATTCAGGACCTCCGTTGCCTGCTTTCCATTAGTAAATTTATTCTTATCCTTGTACAGACATGTTATTCTAATAAACATCTATTTAATTTGTCAAAGTTATACAAAAAGTAATCTAATAAAACACTTACCACGACATAAGTAGGAAAATAGAATCGTGAGTAGGAGTTGGGGTCTTTGTACTTTTCCAATGAATTTAGAAATGCAGACCAACCGTCAATCACAGCAGCAGCAATATCATGTCCAAGTAGCAGGGTCCGCATTTCGTTCATACTTGTCCTTACCCCATACGCCGTCTCAAAGATTATTTCACTGTAATTAAAGCCCAAAGATTATCATTATACGATATGATATATTAATTACTACTAAACATTTATGTTATCTAAATGACTCTTAAATATGTTACATACCTTCCATCTGTTGTTGTTGTGTTGGTCAGATATGCTTCAATTGCTTTTTCCTCTTTTGTGAACCTGCCATCAACTTCAAGAATCCTGTTATAGTATGGTGATACCATACATTCCGGTAGTCCTCCCACACGTCTAGCACGATTCTTGACTGGCTTCAGAATTCTTAACGGAACTGCATTAACTGCTTCCACGTTTACCCCTGAACTACTCCCAACTACATCTTCTGTTTTACTGGGTTCGTCTGCTTCTTTCTCCTTGGCATTCTGGGATGGTTGAGTTAATCCAAGACTGAAACTTGGCAACTCGTTTACCCATTCTTTTTCCGCACCTTGGATGCTTGAAACAACCTTGTCTACGGTTTCTATAACCACCACTTGCGTCTCTGGTCCCATTTTGTAGGCAGGCGACTCAAAGATATCTCCTACATTATCATCATTTACACCACTCGTTCCCCTATCTTTCACAACTTCATTATCATGCAACCCCGTATTACCTCCTTCATTTGCAGCGTTTGTACCACTCGTCCCCTCATCAGTTACCTTTTTAAACACAAGAGCTTCCCTGTACTGTTGACTCAAATCTGTTATCAGCAGGTTACCCGGGAACAGTCCAAGTCCAGTGGCTAGAGTTTTTTCGAACGACGCTCGATTCGTTCGTATTGTCTCAACAATCTTGTTCAGCTTCCATATGAATCCCTATACCAAAATACACAGTATATTATAAAACGGGTTTTTTTAGCAACCTACTTGTTGAAAACATTGTAGTAAACATCTATGTTTTTTTAAAAACATAGATGTTTTACAATCTGTCATTGTTTACGTTTTACCTCTTCATCATCGGGCATGGTATCTATGTCTTCTTCAATGTACGGCCCGTGCAGTTCACCCATACCGATACCTCCATTAGCAATTTCTTGTAGTTCCCGCTCTCTCAACAGCTCTATTGTCCAAAATTTGATTGGAGGTCTGACACGAGGCACGTTGAACCCGTCACACACAGTTGCATCAACGTACGCCATCTGCTTAACATACCATTTATTAGAAACTAGAATAATATACATTTTATCGAATTAAATTACAAAAAAACAGTTCTCAAAACTTACTATTAGAAAAGTAATTGGCCCGTGAAAGAAACAGTTCACCATGTCCCGCTTCCAAGCTTCTTTGCATCTCTGTAGACATTGCCAAATATAGTTGCACCAATTAATGGAGGACAAATCTGTTCTACTAGTAATGTGATTTAGCACACTCTCATCACAGACCCCTTTTCGTTTCGTGCAGCCCATAATCGACGTAATCAAAACAATGAAGTTCAACTTGAAGTTAAAATCTGCAATCCTCGACTTTCGTATTTGAACCTTAATATCACCGGTAAACACTTCTTTTTCACCTCCATACTGATCTTTCCAGTTTCTCAGCATCTCCTCATCCTTTTCAACCTCCTATTCCATAATATCTATTCCCTCATTTTTTATTCCTAGAATATCTGAAATAAGCTCCTTTGTAATCATAATACTACCATTTCCTAGTTTTATTTCCATCGTTATAGGGTTGAAATTGTCGACTACATAAAACCCCATCTTATTAGGTATTCCATCTAACTTCATATCTATTATTCCCCCAAACCCCATTCTATCGATCCAAAATTTCTGACCAGGTGTCAGCGTTTGTATGGCATCGAATACTACTTTTGGACTATTCCTAGACTGGAAAGAATGCGTATCACCAGCTTTAGAACTTTCACCTTTTTTCTTTTTCCCTTTTATAACAACCTCTATTCCAGCACCTACAATTATCAGATATTACTTTTAGCACACATTCAACATTAATGAAATTTGATTCATAGTATACGTTAGACGTACCCTTCTTTTCAACCATTTCCTTCTTCAATTTTTTGCTTGGACCGGCAACTGTAACATATATGATATTCACCATTAATGTTACTTTCAAACATTTTATAACATTTTATCTTATAATATACACAATTAGCACTTACCATTGCCACTGGATGGTGCTCTTTTATCTCGGTTAGCCTCAGCTTCCGCTTTCCCTTTATTTCGCCCACTCCTTCTGACACCTGACACGTTAACATCCACTTGTTGTTTAACATCTTTGTACCATCAAATATTGTTCAATCACTAATTAAATACTCTATTATTAGACTCACCAGCGGTATTCCAGTCTGCATTAACGAAGTCGTCATCTGAATCCTCTTCCTCTATGTTTATATCAGCAGCAATTGGTTCATCATCTGCAATTGGTTCCTTTTCTAAGCTCCTTTGTTTCCTCTTCATACCTAATATACATCAAATACATCATTAATATACTAAACAATTCCAAACACCCCTGTTTATGAACCCCCATGTACAAAAACAAATCCAAACACCCCTGTTCACAAACACCCCTGTACAAAAACACCCATGTTTATTAACCCTCATGTACAAAAACAAATTCAAACACCCCTGTACAAAAACACCCATGTACAAAAACAAATCCAAACACCCCTGTTCAAAAAACACCCCTGTTTATTAACCCCCATGTACAAAAACAAATCCAAACACCCCTGAACAAAAACAATTCCAAACACCCCTGTTTATGAACCCCCATGTACAAAAACAAATCCAAACACCCCTGTACAAAAACACCCATGTACAAAAACAAATCCAAACACCCCTGTTCAAAAACACCCCTGTACAAAAACATTCAAAAACCATGCCAAACACCTCTGTAAAAAACAAACACAAATAATCCTTTATCTATTTTTTTCAATCTTAGGCAACCCTTTTTCAAAACCCCTGTACACCAACCCTTTTTCAAAACCGCTAAAACATAAACAATAACCCTATCTCAAAACCACATATCTAAACACCCCTGTACACAACCCTTTATCATAACCCCTAAAACATGAACAATAACCCTTTATAAAAACCACATATCCAATCACCCCTGTACACCAACCTTTTATCAAACTAAACATGAACAGCCATGAAACAAACATGTAATCCATAAAATAATCGATTAACAACAAAATAACCATAAACTTCATGAAAAAATAATCAACAGCAACTTTTAGAAAAAATAATCATAAACTTCAAAATGTATAATTAACGAATCAAATCATACCTTTGTTATCGGTTGGTTCTTTTTTGTTAAAGAAATTAGTCCTCATTGTTGGTAAATTGACGGATTGAAGCAGCAATGTTTTTTGTGGTTTAGGGTTTTCTCTGATGATCGTGTGTGTTTTTGTAGGTGAGATATGATGATCGTGTATGTTTTAGGTGTGTTTAAGAAGCTATAATTATGGACAATATAAAAAGGATCTCTACTATCCCAAAAAAACTAGCATGCAGTTATCACAAATACTAAAAGTCAAATATCATTTATACCCTTTTATTATTATTTCCAGGAAAATCAATTTCCATTTATTTACAAAAATGCCATTGTTCAATCTCAACCATAGATCATGTTAATCCAATGGTAGAAGGAGGGTTCTCATAGTTCTCGCACTTAACAGGGTTCTCAAAATAAAGGTCGTGCTTATCTGTCATATGAAACTTGATGCCTCACCTGATGAGCACGTCGTGCTCATACCTATATCAAAACCTGATCTTGATCTTCACCTTTTATTTATTGTCCATACCTAAAAGTAAAACTATAAAAGCACAATCTCAGATGTTTTTCTTAAGAAAAGGAAGCACTAAAAAAATACTCGAAATTAAAGGTTTCATCATTAGTTTCATTGAGTCTAAGAATACTAGTTATTGCTTAGTATTAACAAGCTTTATCACCCTGTTGTAACTGAATGTGTTTAGAGACCATATTCAAGGAGATTTCTCTTGTTAAAATGGCAATCTTACATCTAAAACTCCAATCGTGGAGGCTTATCGACTTATGTCTATTCATCCTAATCTTGATTAACAAGTTAAGATTTTCCTATACCTTATAAATACCTCTTATTGTTACATTATGAATACATCTCAATAATAAGAATTCTCTTCTTCTCTCATTCTTGTGTTTTTTTCCATTACATTTACAATACGTTATCAACACGCTCTACATATTATTTTCTTTTCTAGTTTCACATGTATCTCACGTACTCTTTATCATCTACGGTTATGTGCAAGTTTACTTTTAGAATTCACAAAGATATATCAACAATAAGTTTACGTACCTTTATATATCAAGGGATTCATCTCCACCATCAATCTAAAAAGAAATCAATAGCTGAGATTAAAAACATTTTATTATTTCATATATTTTTTATAATTTAAATATCTCTTAAACCGTTAATCGTTAAGCAAAAATAATTACACCATCGCGACGAACATTTAATTATTTTTCTATAGACGGGCACTTTAATATAATACTTTCAAAAAAAGGAAAAAAAATCGTTTTTTTCACGTGTTTTCGTCTTTTTTTTTCGTTTTTCTTCGAAATTGAAATTTGCATGAAATATCATACATGATTTAACACTAATTTGAAGATCACTTGTGATATTAGTGTTAAATCACATATGATATGTAATATCATATGTGATACTAGTGTTAAATCATATATGATAAATCACATATGATATAGCTATCATATATGATTTAACACTAATATCACATGTGATATTCAAATTAGTATTAAATCATATATGATTTTTTCATGCAAATTTTAGTAACGTAAAAAAACATGAAAAAAAAAATTGTCGAAAGTATATCAAAGTGCCTATCTATAGAAAGATAATTAAATGCTCGTCGTAATGGTATATTTTTTTTCGCTTGACGATTAACGGTTTGAAAGATATTTATATTTGAAAAAAAAGGATGAAAGTGAGTTTTTTTAATTTTTGGGATTAATCTCATCCATTAGATCTAATAAAAATGAATGATAGAGATTGATCCCTTAGTATGTAAAGGAATTTTTGTCCTCAAATGATCTTTTGTCTATTACTAATATAATATTAGTATATTACAAGTCCCAAATTAAATAATATCAAGTTCATATTCACTTTGCTTAAAGCATCTACAATGGGTAAAGTTGAGAAGGAATTTTCACTATTTCAAAAAGCTTTTTGACAAAGTTTTATGCATTGCAACAAGGACTTTTTGAGGACTTTTTGGAAAGCTTTTTACAAAAGCTTGATGAACCTCAAGTCTTTTGTAAAAGGTTTAGTTATTAAATGAGATTTGCATTAAATGCATTAAGTGCATCAAGTCTTCAAAGACTCGATGCATTGTAGATGCTCTTATGTGGCTTCTTTATAAAAACAAGTTTATGTATTATTGTTTGATATGCTTTTAAATAATACAGTAGAATTTCGTAATATTTTTAGTTTGGTTCTATTAGTCGTTCATACATGATACAACCACTCAGATGTGAGTCATAACATGCTTTGGGACTTTATAATCAGTTTAATCGTGATATCGTTCATTAGTATAGATATTGATTCTTTATTGTTCTCCTCGATATTATTAGCACAAGTTTAAACTGTTAATGTTAATATTCTATAAATTTATTGTTTTTTTTCCCTCGTCTAAAGATTACCAATGTTACTAAGATGTATTGCATGATTATTGTGTCCATATCTATGAAGGTGGTATAGTGAGTCAACCTATCATAACCAATGAGCTAACATAAGATTAATCAGATCAAATCTTTTTACATTCTTTAACTTGCGTATAACTTTGCTATCTATGTGATAATGTTAATTTGTTTCTTCACTTAAAAGTTGTGTAGTATCTTATTTTTTTTGTTTTTTAAACTCTATTGTGATTTACAAGAACAACAGATGTTCTATTGTGATTACATAACGAGAATTATGTTATATTCTATTGTTAATTTTTTAAACTCTCATGTAATTTACAAAAACAATAGATGTTTTATCGTGACTACAAAGAGAGAATTAAAACAACATAGCCATCATGTTATGGTTGAAAAAAAATTCTAAGAAACTCAAGTTCTAATATGATTATTTCATGAATTAATATCATAACCTCATGTTATGATTATATTTATTCATAATAAAACCTCAAGTTTTATTACAATGCATAAATTAAAAATACAATAACCTCAAGTTATTGTATCTCTTTTAATGAACCTCAAGTTCAGTTATTATTCTATAAAGAGAATCACAATATCATAACCTCACGTTATGTTTAGAAAAAAAAAGAGTATGAACCTCAAGTTCTACTCCGATGAACATAATCAAAATGCAGTACCTCAAGTTATTCTTTTTAATGTTGAATCATAATTCTCATGAAAGAGTCAAAATAACATAACTTTGTGTTATGATATTCAATTAAAAAAAAGAAAAAGAAAAAAATGGATACGAACTCAGGCTCTATCATGATTCTATCAAATACATAACCTCAAGTTATGATTAGAACGTTCTATGATGATTCTCTCAAGAGAATCAAATAACATAATATCATTATGTTAAAGAAAGAAGCTAGAACATTATTCAATCAAGTGAATCAAATAACATAATTTCATTATGTTAAAATGATTCATCAATAGAATCAATAACATAACCTAGTGTTATGTTTAAAAAAAACATGTATATATAGAACCTCAAGTTCTATTGTTGTTAATTTTATTTTGTGCCTACCTTTTATTTTATTTTATGTTCTTTCTATTTACAAACCTAACACAATCTTTAACTTCATGTCAATACTTCATCTATTTTCTTGATAGTGTAAATGTTTTAATAACACACACACACACACACACACACACATACATACATACATACATATATATATATCTCTATATTATATATAACAGGAGGCATTTGACATTAATGCCACCTCAATGCCACCTCAATGACACCTCAATGCCACCTCAATGCCACCTCAATGCCACATAATCAAATTGCATGCCACATAAGCATTTGTTGTCCAACTAAGCAATATTCTTATCCACCTAAGCAATAATTTTTTAATTTAATTAAATATTATGCAAATTTCGGAATTTTATATTATGCAAATTTCGGAATTTTAATAGTTATTTTCTAAAATTATTTATAAAAAAGGAGCCTTGCAAGGATTGAACCTTGGTTATTTGGATAAATAACAAGTGTGTTTACCACTTAGGCAACAAGTTATTTTGATAATTATGTTGCATATTATAATCTATAAATGCTCTGTAATATTGACCATCTTAATGAGATAAGTATCAAATCTTTTACAATAATAATCTCATACAAAACATTTTATCCATTATTAAAAAATCCGGACCTATATTTTTTCACAAAATAAAAAAAACCCTAATCATCAAAATTCTCTCCAAAACTCCATCACAATTTTAAGGTTTTAATGATTTTAATCTGGTTTTTGCAGGTTATAATAAAAATAGCTGTCTGTTTTGCAGTTCTTGAAGCTTTGATAACATATGTTTTTGTTTTAGCTTTGTAATTCTCATGCAAAAACTTTATTTGAGTTTAATAGGTCCCTTTTTTTTTACAGGCACCTTAATCCCTAATCATCAAAACTCCCACCATGAAGAAAACCTAATCTTGCATGGCTAAAGGTAAATATTGTGTAGCACTAACAAAAGAAACCAATAGACCTGACCTATGCTTTTGATATCATTTTTCCTTAATTGATGGTTGAGATAACCGAGCAACAGCAGCAACAACTGAGAAAAGGGATAGCAGAGTTCTACGATGAGTCATCAATGTAGGAGAATATATGGGGAGAACACATGCATCATGGGTATTATGATAATGATGTTGTTGATGATCAGTTGTCTGAACTGTAAAGTTATCCAAAACGTGTTCTTTGATAATTAAGGGACATGATGATGAATGGTATCTACACATTGATTGTTATTGGAATGATGAATAGCAGTGATCAAGTTGGTTACCTTTTCTTTTTCTCTTAAGCAATTTTCATCTGCCGGATATGTTGAATCTCATAAGTTTTCATCAGCCGATATGAGTAACCTGTTGAGTATGCCTGTGTCTAATGTTGTTGGTAGTCTGTGTACTTATCCACTTCTTTTTTTACCTTTTGTAGTAGCCTGTCCCAGAAGAAATTTACTGGATTTTGCTCATGGTGTGGTATGTTCTGATGACACTTTATGCCAGAGATCGGTTGGTGTTTCTCTAGATGGTGGTACTTTTCATAGTTCCGTATGGTCTTTATCATTGTTTCACGTTTGTGAACTTATAAGTTCACTTTTTTCTTTTTGTAGTTGCATCCGCTACCACGAGCCAATTGGATTTTGCTCATGGTGCGGTCTGTTCACATGATACTTTAAGGCAGGGATCGCCCAGTGTTTCTCTATGTGGTGGTACTTTGGACAGTTCCATGTCCGATGCAATAGCCACTTCCAAGTTGCATCAATAAGGATGTCGTTTAGCCATTACCAGGGGTAAACATATATTGGATTGTACCAGTGATACTGGGTTGTCTAACACATGTCGCACCCACCAATTACCTGTTAGTGAAATGAGTGTTGATGGTAGCTCAGAAGATAGCCAACCGTTTGTTGGTCGAATACATGATACCCAACCAGCAACTTCAGCTATTGACATCCCATCAGCTTCAGGTTCTACAATTTATAATGCCACAGGTAACGTTTCTTATCTAGAGAATGAATTAAAGAATACCTTTTGTTTTAATTTACATATTGTGCTTGCATATTGTTCCGTTCAAATCCAGTTAATATTTTTAGGTAGCAGAAAGGGTAAACATGATTATACAGAATCAAAATGAGAATCGGAGATGGAATAGTCACATTCGTCTTCCGAAGATGAGGACTTCTCTTCAGAGTCATTTGGGGTAATTATATAATCACCATATAAGGAGTGTCGATTCATCTGATTATCAAATGAGTAAAAGGGGTACTGCAAACCTTTCTCTTGATCGAACTTTAGCTAATTTAACCATATCCCGAAACTAATAGTGAGATTTTTGTAACATGAATATTATTAGGTGATTTTGGGGTTATAGATGAAGAAGTAGCAAAAGAGTGAGAACATACTCTTCTCCAAGATTCCATGGACAAAGAACTACACAAGTTGAATAAACGTTTAGAGCAAAAAGGACGTATGTCAAGTTTCTTATATTTTATATTTAAATTTGGTTGATTTATAGATATAGACGAATCATATTCTGTAATATTGTTTTAATGCAGTCGGAGATGAAACTTTTTGGTGGATTTGATACAATGACACATACGCAACATTTTGGGAAGAAAATAATGGAACTTGAGGACGAAAAACGGGTTGTGCAGAAAGAGAGGGATAGATTGCAAGCTGAAATTCAAAATCTTTCAGCTACTTTAGATGGACAAACACAAAAATTACAAAAACTGCACTCACAAGTTAAAATCACTCGAGTAACAGATTCAGGATCTCAAAAAAAAAGGATAGTCAAATTCAGATTATGAAGCAAAAACAAAAGAGTGATAAAGAAGCAAAGAAATTACAAGATGAGATACATTTTATCAAAGGACAAAAGGTTATTTTATTTTTATTTTTCTAAAAGGAATTTTCTATATGGTGTACCTTTTAATATGAATAAAATTTGATGCTAATTTATATGAGACTTTAGGCTCAACTGCAACACAAGATAAAACAAGAAGCTGCTTTGTAAGAGGTTTATACGCGAGCCTAGAAGCAACAACAACAAGGTAGCCATCGTGGTGGATAGCAGGGGCAGTGCCTGATGCGAATCATGTGACACCACATTATGTTCAGCAGATCAGGTAAATTTTTATGGGTTGAAATGATTTAGGTCTAGGTGACCCAGAATATTTTTTTTCTAAAATCTTAACTTGTGTATTATGACAGAAGCAGCCAAAGAGGCCTACCGAAAAGGAGATCATGTAGCTGCACAGGAAAATTATGTTAGTTGAAATCTATTTATATATATTAGACTATAGATTCAACTCATATGCGTGTCGACATATGCTGTTGTCATGCATATAAGTTGAATCCAAGATTATGAAAGTCATTGAAGTTTCATATCTAGGTGTGTTAGTGTTTGAATCTGTTATGGTTGGTTCGCTTCTTAAAATCAGTCTTGATTGTCCAGGGTCCTGCTCAAGCTTAGAATTTAAGGGATTCTCTTGCAGAAGCAAAATTTGATATTGTAGTCAAGGTGTTTTATCTGCATTTCTCTTTGCATAATATTGATAGCAATATGTAAGCATTCTGCTAATAAATCTAGCATCGTTCCTTTAAAACAGATTCGCTTAAGGAAGGGTTCGGCTTCATTTGCTGAGGTTCGTGCTGCTGGTTTCACAGAAGAAAATAGTACTCTTGGAGATATTTATCCCACTATTGCGGGTAGTGACTTGGTCCTGCTCCTAATTTCCGATTCAGCCCAGGTTGGTTGATTATCCTAAATTCAATGAGTATTCTTTAACTGTATTTTTTTGATTGCCCATTTGTGCCCAACTACCAGACGGGAAAGGTTTTTCAACATTTGTCATTGATTTTCTCATCAGCCATATTTTTGCATTACCATCATATTCGAAGGTGGTTTGTTTTATATAAACATCAAAGTTGGGCAGCTTTTATTACTGATCTATGGCTCCAGTTGTTGTGGTCACGACCTTTTTATCTCATTGGTGTGTAATAGTAAAATAAATTTGATAAAAATGTAACTGCTATGCAAGTTATTCACTCATTGAACACAAATTTTGTGCAAAAAACGTAGTGGTAATGACATAGGGATGGGGTGAACATGGTCAGCTTGGTTTAGGGGACAAATTTGATCCGAACAACCATCTCCTAAGACGAGAAAGGTGGTGGATTAAGGGCAACACTTAATATGGATCATACGTTTGGCCACGTAAGTCTCAGTTTTTTTATTTGTTATGCGGTTGTCACACAAATAACTTATTTTTCATCCTACTGTATATAGAAACACAACTAAATTTGAATCTTTGTTTAACCAAATGAGATATTTGTACACCATCCTACTGTATATAGAAACACAACTAATAACACTACAAATACGATTTTTCAATGTTAAGATATTCGAATTCTTTAATTAGCTATTTGGTTCAGAGTATTATTTAGCTATTTGGTTTCATAGTAAAAGGATGGTGGCAGGACATCAGTTTGATATTCAGAAGACGTAATCATTTAGACCAAGATGTTTTGACTTTCATTTGGTCGAACATTATCTTTGGATAGAGTTCTGACCCTTAAGGTAACTCCATAATCGTGCTAAAATTAGTTCACTTTGGTTTGCTTTTAGAGCCATGTTTGTTCAGTAGTTTTACTTCTATTTTTTATGCTGTTCACTTCAGCATCATTTTTATATCTTCCAGTAAATGATAGCGAAACACACATTTATAGAGTGATAAGTCTTATTCATAATATCGCAACAAACTGATGTTTTTTGATTAATAAAAGCAGCGCAACAAACTAATGAGTAAACGACACATGACTATGCATTATATGTGGCTGTATCAGTTGCAATATTTCACTTTAAATTTGATGGTTTGTTGATGGTTTCAAACAAACTGTCACTGTAGACACATGTTCCTACGTTTGAACAGGCGAGGAACCTTGGTTGCTTACATATGCTTATTACACTTGCAATCAGTAATTATAAGGCAAATATGGCTGTTACCAGTTTGGAAAGTAACGTTAGGCGCTGGCATTTTATGTCTCAAGGTAATTAAGTCATTAGTGTTTGCTTAACTAAGTTGACACATCAGTGATGTAAATTTTTTATACTACGGGTCAAAATGGGTCTGCTGTAGGCTTTATAAGGACATGTTATCTATAAGGTAAATTTTTGTCATCAGTTGCTTCTTAAAAATTCGTTGTCGCTTTTAGGCTGTGTTGGAAATATTACTCTAGCTTTTGTATACACAACTATAGCCCATTTCGTTGTTAAAACAACCATGAACAAATATGTTATAGCAATCTTATAGTCATGATCTGACTTTATTGGAGATATAGCATGACAAAATATACTAGAGCTGATCAGTTATATTCCATCCCACTCTTTGCTTTTTGTTTTTATACTGTAACACTTATCATTTATTTCTTACTGTCAACGATAATTAAAAGACATGGCCGCCCATTGGGCGGGCTTCGACCACTAGTATATATATATATATATATATATATATATATATATATATATATATATATATATATATATATATATATATATATATATATATATATTCACTCATGATACTTAACGAAGAAGAATTGTGATGCTGACATGCATGGTATATCTTTGTTAGGTATGCCTTATAACATTTTATTTGATGATTGCTAAAATTTAAATAATATCACTTCTATGATTTTATTGGAAATTACGTGGTTATGTGGCGAGACATTGGTTAAGTGATACATTCTGAATTCGTGTATATTTAACAAAAAAGAAAATATGAACTCTTATATAGCTACACATGATATATTTTTTAGATGTGTTAATGTGGAGTTTTTGTATGGTAAACGATAAATATTGAATGTTGTTAATTTGGAGTTTTTGTATGGTAAACGATAAATATTGAATGTTGTTATTCATTTGTTGCAAATGATTAACATGAATTTACCTTGTAAATGAATAACATGAATTTAACTTGTAATTTGGTTGTATAAATTAGACAGCTTATATGTGAAGGCAAATATCTATTTTGTCATATCATTCTTAAGTCTTCCATTCTCTATACTTGTATCGATTAATATGATTATAAACTACATCATTCAATATTACACATTGTAATAGATGCTCTTTAATTGTCTGTGCAACACTATTACTTCACTGATTGCTTTCCACATATGTTTTTTCAACAAGTTAAATAAAATGTTAGAAATATTGATTTTGTTCACATGTCCGATTTGAAGTTCTCAAACATCAATTTTTTTTGTTCCTAATATTTGTGTGGACTTTTGACGTTAAGATCTATTTTAACTGTTAAAAGTTTTTTAGGAGAACCTCATCTTCTTCGTGAGGACCTTAAAAGGGAATACTTAACGATGAAAGATTCATTAAATCATGGTAAGATCTTAAGGATACATTACCAGACAAAAGCAAGTAATATTCTCAAAAATCTCACTATGATTGTATGCACCTCAAGCTGCATTAAAAAAAAGCATAAGCGAGTTCGGTCTCACAATTTGAGTGTCAGATCTGAATTAAAAAGAAAATATATAATGGTGAGAGATCCGTTAAATGTATGTCAAAATCTAAAAGAAAGATTTGACCATCATAAGCAAGAGATTCTTGCAAATGCGAACATATTTTTCGCAATATTAAGTAGTACATCCGAATGATGAAAAAAAATGCGATGAGATGGTTAATGCCTCGAATATACTCATATATCGAGAACGACGCTTTGATACAAAATAAATTGGCATGTTTGAACAAACACGATAAACCCGTTTACTAAATTTGCTCCATATTATCGTGTTAAAAGAAATTGGTTGGCAACCTCAAGTTGCAACATAAAGATCTCAATTCCTTCAAGTGAATATGATAAAATGATCAACATAAGATGTTCATTCCCTCAAGTGAATGAGATAAAATGATCAATATAAGATCCCATTCCCTCATGTGAATGTGATAATGTAACGATAAATGGTTAAAGATCATTTATCATGGTAAATGTTATGGTCGAGGTAGTATGAAAATGAAAAACCACTAATAGTGGCGAAAATACAATAAGAAAGGAGCAAACAAAAATGCTATTTATGCAAAAATGCAATGTGATGTATATGAAATAAAAGTGTTTCAAATAAATTACACACTATATTCATAGATTTAAAAATATGTGCTAGGGCATTTTGCTCCACAAAAGAAATATAAAATTGTCATGAGAAATGAAGCTAAGTATTAAAGATACATTATATTCTTTTATATCTTCCTCGACATGCATTATGTGGAAAACTAGAAGGGGGGGGTTGAATATTTTTACCGATTAAAACTTCGTTTTAAACTATTTAAATGGACTTATGTCAATCTATTAAATGTGTGTGTTGGATGTTAATAGATAAGCATATAAATAAGCAATGCAAAGATACAGAGTAAGAAGCACAAAACCACGACACGGGTATTTATAGTGGTTCGGCTACAAGGACACCTTCCTTGCCCTACTCCATTCCCCGAGTCACCTACTCGAGAGTTCGTAATCACTACACAACACAAGCTCCTTGTGGCGGAGAAGCCTTCACAACGTCGCCTACTCTTTATCCGGTACAAGGCTAGACATCGAGTTCTTCCACATGGTAGAACCAAACCTATCACAACATCGCCTACACTTTATCCGGTACAAGGCTAGATACCGAGTTCCATTACAAGGCTACCCAACACTACACAACACCTATCCCAAAGGAGATACACTCCATATTACAACATCATCAATGATATCAATATCCTTGGACACAACTATCTATGTTTGTACATCGATGCACCATATCGATTGTACACCCTTGGTGCCTTTCACTAATGCCCTTGACACGATATTTTGACACCTTTCACTAATGCCTTCACCATGGACCTTTGGCACCCTTCACTAATGCCTTAGACATGGACCTTCGGCACCTTTCACTAATGCCTTCGACTTGACCCTTTTGGCATCTTTCACTAATGCCTTCAACACAACAATTCTAGAGAGAAAGAAAGAACTATCAACAAGAGAACTTCAGTAGTCTTGATGATGACGAAGCTTGGCAACTCTTGGACTTGAGCTTGCTCGACTTCAAGAGGTGGTGATCTCGCCTTTAAGAGGAACCTAGAAGATTACACAAACATAAAACTACATAGAAAGATCCTTTGGATCCGAGGTTAGAGAGTTTACAATACTAAGAGAAAGTATATGTGTAAGTGGCCACATACAATGAAGAAATGGCTCACTATTTATAGGTAAAAACAACTACTGTCCCCTGGATCCCACAGATCCCTTGCTTGAGGGATCCGTCCAGTGTATTTTTGGAGATCTGCCAGACGCTCCTCCTATTTGGGTTATGGGTCATGACTTTTGGTCATGGGTACCCAAATAGATACAATGTATCTAGAAGATGCAATGCATCTAGTCAATGGGTCATGGGTTAGCTCCATGGGTTATGGATAATACCCAACATGACTTCATGCATGATGTCATGCAATGGGTCATGGGTTATGGATCATGCTCCATGGGTATGGGTCATGGACTTTGGGTTTTACCCAACTACATTCAATGTATCTAGTCAATGGGTCAAGTACTTAGATTTTTACCCATTACATTACCCATTACAATATATATACTAACTATATATAGGTACATGTAAACACTAGTTGTTATACATATGCATTTCTATAAAATGTAAACATTGTTATTTGTTTAGTGTTTTATATGAAAATGTAAGTGTGTTAGTAAACTATTGGCTCAAACCAATTACGTATTTTATTTGTTTCGTTAGAATGATTTTACGTTTGTTATCGACAAAACATTAGAAGATCGTAAAATATAAATAAACGTTTTTACGGCTTATTTGTATTAACAATCTCCCCTTTTTTGTTGATGACAAAACATAAGATTATTTTAAGGAAAAACTAAAATTCGTAAAAGTTTGAGTTGGAGTTTTTACTCTCTTTTCCCCCTTTTTGTCGAAACAAAAAGAGCGTCGAAAAGAAACTAACACATTGTTTGAAGAAAAACATGTGAAAAGTAAAAATATAAGAATTAGAGAGTAAGGGAAGAGAAGGATTCTCGTCTTAGCTCCCCCTTGACGGGTGCTTCCCTTTGTTGAGGGCGTCAAGTAATTAGGAAGACTAAACGAGTGTTTTGCAATATCGTTTGCAAATGGTTTCGTCTTCTAGACGAACATGCTCCCCCTTGACGAGTGCTCCTTTGTGAGGATGAATTCAAGTAGTAATGTACTCCTATATGAAAGTATTGCAAGCGTTTTTGCAATATTTTGCTTTGACAAGAAACTCCCCCTTGTTGAGGGTGTCAAAGTATTCAAGTGTATATTGAAAATCTACAAAACAAGGGTTTAAAAACAAGTATACAATGCATAATTTCCTGCAAATAAGACTCAAATTAGTAAGAAAAATTGTTTCTGTTGCACGGATCCCACGGTTCCTCCCTAGGAGGGATCCATCTAGACCAAAGTGAGGTATCCGTATGCCTGTATACTTAAGACAACAATATGAATGTAAAAAGTGGTGTCAACACCAACACGAAATGGTTCATACAATGGAGTATGGAGATGAACCATTTAGAGTTTAAAATCGATGCATCGGTCTAAATGGTCATTAAATCGCAACCTCAAGTTTGCATGATAATAGCTCAATGCGAGCCTAACATTCCAGAGTAAGTATTTCATCATGAAAATGCGACGAATTACTTCTAAATTACCAAATGAAACTGAGAGAGAAACTTGTGTTGTTGTATGGGGCCATATTATAATATGCACAACAACAAAATTAGCATCATGTTAATATGTTATTATAAATCATCCCTTTTATAATTGGTTTTTGTTATAAACCAAACATATCTCATTTTTGTTTTTTGTGTGCAAATTACTCCACCTAAATACACATATATGGGATATAGAAGATGGATAATTCCTTCAGTAGTAGAGAAGTAGCTGCAAATTCAGAATGAATTATCATATTCTGTTGATCCTCAGAAGAAATTTTTTATGAATTGATTATTAAATGGATAATCTAATAGCTATAAATAAACATTGGCCAAAAATAAATTTTCAGCTACTCATGCTCTAATTAGAAGTTGTCCCTCAAGGACAATATTTTATTATGACATGCCTCAAGCATGGTAGACAAATCGATTCCAAATAAAACCCTCGATGAAAAATATAGAGCATGAAAACAAGATGGTTGTTCGAGGTATAAAATACCCCATGATAGTCTCATAAAGAGACACTAGACATTAAGGTTCCAAAGAACCTCAGATAGCTAATGAGATCTCAGTAAATTCTATATTGTTTTAGACTATTATGGAATCGACACAAAACGACGTCGATAAATTTGTCTACATACAATATATTGCTTGCTATTATTGATAAGGATTTAAAACGTAAACTTTTAAGGGGTCATTTAAGCCCTTAATCGCCCACTTTTATATCCGTTACTGCTTAATTTTGGTCCTTTTCACTTTTTAGGTCTCTTGGAAGCAAAATGTTGGAATGATGCATTTTTGGACCAACAGGAGTGAATATATGAAGAAAATGGCTAAGTCAAGATCAAGACACTCAAGCTGCTGGAATAACACCTGACGGCGTCCCAAACAGAGGGCGACGCCGTCCCTATTTTGTGATGACTTAGGAGCGAATTTGCTATTTTGCACCTGACGACGTCAGGCTTTGAAGAGTAAGGGCGTCACGAAGACTTTTCTTCTCAGACGGCCTAGATCCAGATTTAGACGACGTCACATCTGAATACTGACGGCGTCACAACCACAACGTGACGCCGTCCTAGTGATGACTTGGCCAAGACAAAACCCTAATGGCGGCGATCTGACGGCGTCCCAACTATAAGGTGACGCCGTCGCACATGTAAAATTATATATAGAAATCGAATTTTAAGACTTTTAGGAGGTAGACTCGTGGAGTAAAAACCTAAAATGATTGTAGTCCGGTTTAGACAATATTTTAGGGTTCTCATACCCTATTTTACATCGAGATAAGTTATTTATTCCCTTGATTTCATTATGTCTTCGATTGAATGTGTGTATGCTTGCATGTTTAACATGTCCGGCTAATTTATTTGTGTGTTTGCTTAGATCTATGAAACCTAGTTATTAATTATTGATTGGTTGTCTCTTATCTTAATTGTAATTGGCTTAGGAGTGCATTAAGCCATCGTTGTGTTTTTAATACTTGATTAATCTTTGTTGAACATTAGTTTATAGTTACTAGTGGAACTGTAGGCTAAACATCCGAAGATAACCTTAGTGTTAACTTTATGAATCCTAGAGATTTCGTAGTCATTAACCTTAAGGTAGTCTCAAAGAGTTAGGGATAAAAAGCACACCCTACGACCTTAGAAAACACAACGCGTTAAGAATAAGAACGTGACAATTCAACCACCAATAAAAGATAACTAGGGAGTAATAGTATCTAGGTAGACACATCTTTAATCATCATACTAGCACAATTTTAAAAAAAATAGACTACCCTTAGTTAGATAATTAGATAGTAGAAATAATCGGTAAAAGTACCAACCCCCAAATCCAAACCCTGAGATTTTACCCTTAGCTTTATAAAAAAAATATAAATAGATATAAAAATAATCTTCCTCAACCTCAACCTTAGCTTAGTAATTTCTCACTAGCATTCCTATTCCCTTAGAGAACGATATCAATACACGAGGCTTACCCAATACTACACTACGACGGTTAGGTTCTCTGCCTAGGGTGTTGAAAAACTTGCTCGACGAAAAGGAAGTTTCCTTTGACCCCGAACGTGCCTTGTACGCGCATCAATTTTTTTGCGCCGTTACCGGGGAATAGAATAGCTAGTTAGGATTCTATCTCATTTAGGTTCCCTTGCTTGATTCCTATCAAGTAAGATTTTTTTCTCAATTTTAGCTTCCTCATAGTCTATCCCCCTTCTTCATGAATTTGTTCGTAATCCCATCACTTTTCATCATGGAAGGTGATAACCCACCAAACAACAACCCATCATCAAACAAATACTCACCACTCGATCCAACTTTTGCCAACCAACTTCGAGCTCGTATTGTTAGTGAAATTAGAGAGCTTAAGAAATTGAATAGGATAATTGAAAGTGCACTTGAGGAAGCCCTTAAGGAATCCACTATTACTTTAAATAGTGATTCAACCTCAAGCGATTCGAAGGAGGAATTAGATGAAGGAGATTATAAGGTATTAGAAATTATGGAAGGTAGTAAGGAGGAGGAGGAACTTAGGGAGTATTTCGATTCATACCCTAACAGGAAGGAAACCGCCTATCACTATAACGTAGTTAACTTCCCGCGACCACCTTTAGAGCCATGCCTAAAAAGTGGTGACCCTAAAAACATTAAGATACCGTGCATGATTGGGTACTCATATAGGGATCACACTTACATAGACTATAAGGCACCCATGAATATAATGTCTAGGCTCTATTACAATTGGATTGTGAGCGAGAAGTTAGGACCTATGAGGGGACCCCTTTTACCCTAGGAAAGTGAGTAACTATGTTGGGAGGGTTAAGGGATTGCATGTCTTCGAAGGAAACTTCACATATAGCTGTAATTTCATGATCTTGGAAAATGTTAAGGGCATCATTGATGGATTTTTAGGAGATGTGATACTTGGGAGACCATTTATTGAGGAATCTAAGATGGTTTATGATCAAGGAAGGAATAGCCAAGTTCTCAAATGGGACCGAATGTGTAAAATATATAATGCCCTGCAAAAATAAGAAGTTTGAGGGTATTGATGATTTAGATGTAGAAAACATTCCGGCTTTTGAAGTAGATTGGGAGAACAAGGCTTACTACACCGCTTGTCTAGAGTTAGGCCCTGAATATATTCGTGATGAAAGAAGAGTTAAGAAAATCGAATGGGCCTCTAAGATAAGGGGAAAATAGGAGCACGACTTCGAGTCTAGCTACAAGACTCATAAATAAAGAAAAGCGCTTCGTGGGAGGCAACCCATGCTTAATTGTTTGCTTGTTTGTGTGTCATATATCCTTTCATTGATTGTTTATTCTCATGTTTGAATTTGTGAAAATGATTTATTTTGTCTTTAACCTCGTCTTAATTACATATAAAGGTATTTTACAAAAAGGATAAGTGTAGGGAGGATTACACATGTTTTTAAAAGAACGTGAACATGAGAACTACGATTATTGAAAATGATATATATGTGTGTTTGTTAGAGTCAAATGCTTGTATCGAGTCATAATGAATGTTTTGCAGGAACTTTTCCAGATTTTAAAGGTGTAATTTTTCCAGAAAAACACAGCAGACCAGTTTCTGTTAGGATAACCTGACGGCATCACGATTGCAACCTGACGGCGTCAGGTGGAGCAGAAACATCTTATCTAACTTTCTCTCGTTTTCTATGCTACTTATAATTTTTGGAATTTCTCAGGTCTTAATTTTCCAGAAAAAAACTGCAAACATCCATTCCGCAAGCATTATATCCTAGTGTAGTAGAGTCATATATAATTTTACCGCCGATTTTACGCGAAGATTTCGTCTATTTTCTTAAAGTGTGCAGGTTTTGTTTATCAAGAAGAAGAAATATAGTATTGGATGGAGCTTTTCACGCATACATTCTTCTTGGAAAGAATTTAACCACTACTTCACACGGATCCTACCGAGCTAATCAGGGGAGTACTAGTTTCTTTCTCTTTTAAATTACTCTCCGTTATCATAACTTTGATACTTTCGGGGAACTTGGGGACAATGTTCAGTTTAAGTGTAGGGAGGGAGAATAAAACGGGAACTTTGAAACTATGCTTATCCTTGATCATTTGTCTTGTCCTATTTCATTTGTGTAATAAACCATGAGAGATATTTGTTAGGGTAATTTTAGCACCAAATTTAAAAATTTTCATGACCTGTACGAGTGGGTCTTTAGTCTTAATAAAGCGTCTCATGGATAGGAGTTATATGACTAGCACAAAAAAAACCCTTTTACCACTCAAATTCCACCCCAAAAATGTGAGGTTCGCCCCTAGATCTATAGGAATTAAAGCATTCACCTTTAATGCTTCGACAGTGTACCGGTAGTATAATAGATTCTAAAACTTGTTTTGTGATGCATTCCGAGACCGCTAGTGAGACTACACTTGTATAGTTAGGAATAACTAAATGATAAGAGGCATTAGGATAACCCTTGTTTGATACCCGTATTATAATTACTTCTTCCACATCGGTTGAGTAATTCCCCCACACCCTTGCATTGTACTCATCTTTAGTTCACGATACCCCTAGTTAACCCCTCAGAGCCTATCATTTTCGCGGTTCTCGTGATGTTTCGGTTTTCCGGAATATCAATGAAGAGCATTGTTTACAATCCACCCCCAAATATACACCCAAATCGCCTTAGCCTACCTTGTATGCACTCACTTTTAGTGCATTATTGTTATCATACTAAACCCTTAGTTCAATTATCTAGTTACTTGCATGGTTGTTAAGTCGAGTCATATCTTTTGTACACAGTTTTGGGATGATTGGGACTCATGGGTAAAGTTAAATTTTATGGAGTGACGGGAAAGAACGTTTGATGAGTGTGTAAATACTCATCATTTTTGTACAAATTAAACTGCAAAAACATCTGAAAACACTCAGAAACGCATCAAAATGATAAAAATATCACAAACAAGTGTTTTATGTGTTTTAAATGCAAAAATATCAAAATCTGGTGAAAAACGTATCAAGTTTGCATAATTGGCAGTTTTAGTCCCCCAAGTTTGAAAAGTTGTCAAAAACAGTCCCTGGTAAATTTAAATAAAGAAAAATATCATTTTAAGTCCCTAGGGATTCCTAAGTTGTCAAAATTAGTCCTTGAAACTTAAAATTACAAATTTACAACTTAGGTCCCTGAACTTTGAAATTTGGCAAGTTTAGTCCTTGAAAAATCAAAAAAATGTCAAATTTAGTCCTTGTACTATTGAGGGTTGTCAGTTTTGGTCCCTTGTAACAAGTTTGGAAAATTGCAGGATTGGTCCTTCAAGAAATCAGATTTACAATAAAGGTCCTTGTCATATTAAGCTAATACAAAGCCTTGTCAAAATGTTTTGACCCCTGCCACTATTACCCATTTGGACCCCTGTTACAATCCTATTTTGACCCCTTGGTCAAACAAAGTCAAAAAGCAGAAAACGCGCCCCACTGTTCACCTTTCCCCAACCTCTTCACCACTTGCCTGCAAGCCACCTCTCCTCCCATCACCTCACCTTTTCCCCTTTCCTCCACCCCTCATCATCACTAGCCACCCACAATTAATGCCACCCCCCCCCCTACTTGCCTGTTTCAGAGCCTACAAGTCAAATTCAGTTTTCCCGCCAAAAAGGTGAAAAGGCTCAAAACCCTCCCATTGGTTCTCAAATGAGGTGGGATTGCATCAGAAGGCCACGTGGAACATTTCTGAAGCATAAAAGAAGAGGAAGTGCAGAGAGATAGAAGTAACTTAGTTTTTTAATTTCTTGTATGTCGTATTTTCTTTTAAATGTCTTAATTAGCTTTCAACCTTGTATTTTCAAGCTTCATGATATTGAAACCAAGTTATTTAGTTGATATAATTCAGTTTGGACCTCTAAATCAAAAGTTCATTTCAGTTTCAAATTTCATGTATACTGTTTAAAATTTCAAGCTCAAACTCTTGTGTTCAAAGCTTCAATAGGCTTTATTTAAGCTCAAATCAACTTACTTAAGCTCTATATAGCTTTTTGTAAGCTTGGGGAATCAGTTCAATCAAGTTCCATGAAAAGTCAATAAAAGTCAACTGTGAAGGCATTTTGGTTCAAATAAGTTTGGAAATGGATGCAGGGTGTTGCAGTGATGAAATGGGTTGGATTTGGATTAGTCTAAGTGTAGTAATGGTTTTGGATTAAGCTGCATAAACAACTTGGACCTTTGTGAGCCTTTACTCTCATTTTCATTTTTTCATGCAGTTCATATTTGTGCTTGTAATAGTGATCATTAAACCATTTAAACCTGTCCACTAGTAGTAATTAGGATAATAGTAATAAGAAAAAGTAATAACATCTACTAGATAAGTGTTTAGCCAAGTTAAAAGTAGTAAAACAGTTTCTAAGGTGTGTTTGGATTGAATGCTTAAACTGCAATTGAGGTTAGTTCAGTGGATAAAGTCTATTGGTTCATGCTTGTTTAGCTTCTTTTGACTCTTACCTGTCTTAAAAACTGCACTTGTAACTTCAAAAGTCAAAATATCATAGTAACCTGTCTTACTGCTTGCCTGTTGAAGTTTTAAAGAAGCAAAAGCTTGTTCTGTGTTAAGATTGCATAGAGATTACTTACAGTAGTGTCATTTCATCATAAATAACCAATATCAGTCCTCAAATCAAGTTCAAAATCCATAAAGGTCAACTTTTCAATATTGCTTCAAAAGTCAAAAGGTGAAAAACCTGTTTTTCAGCCAACTGCAAGGATTTTTCCTTGATTCATTTTTGGGTCAAATTCAGTGAGATTTGGTGTTTCAAAAACTTCTATTGGTCTAGTTTCTTATAAGCATTTTTTCAGATTTTTGTTAATTTTATAAAGCACTCAAATAAGCTCCTCAAGTAGGGCTTATGTGCCCTGCTCCAAAGCTCAGTCAGAGCTGAGCTTTTATCCAGACCTTGCAGAGCTTGTTCCAAGCTCCACAGAGCTGCTCCAGGTCTGATTTTTAGTTTGAAGGAAGCTATCCAGGCCTAGTACAGTTTCCAACTTTTGCTTTTCAATTTAAGCTTATTGATAAGCTTGTGCTTAAGCTCAAAGGTAGCACCCTCACCACTGTTTTAGTATTAAGCTCACCAAAGCCAAATCTTGGTAATTAGCTTATCAGAGGTTAAAGGTTGTTGAAACTAGTTGCATTTGGGTCATTTTAACATAAAATAGCTTCTGTGAAGGTTTGGTGGTCCTTGGTTCTCAATTGCTTATTCAAGGTGCTTATTAATAAGCACTTACTATAGCAGTTCCAATTTATTCCAAACAACACCATGTTTTTCTATTTTTCCTAGATTCCTAGTATAATTTTAGAGTTTTCCTGAAATTTTCACATTTTTCCATAACAGTTTGCTATTTTTCTTAATTAAAAACAGTTTCTAGGATTATTTAAATAGCTTTTAATACAAAAAATTCAGAAAAAGTCCAAAAAAATAATTTTTCATTTTTATTAAGTTTAGATAAATATAAAAAGTAAAAAAAGTAATTTTCCAGATTTTTCATAGTTTATTTTGTAATTTTTAGTAATTTAATTAGTTTTAAATAATTTAAAATCCATAAAAAATAGAAAAATAATCAGAAAAATACAAAAATAGTTTTGAAAATTCTATTTTGTTATTTTAGATTTTTCCAAGTCATAATTTTATTTTTCTAGCTTTATTTCCTAATTTCTTGTATTTTAGGTAATTATTTAATAGTTAAAATTAGTTTTTAATTAATAATAATTAGATAAATAGTTATAAAAATAGTTTTCTTTTTCTAAAAAGTTTCTTTTATCATTAGGTTTGTAAAAATATAATTTTCATATTTTTAGGATTTATATTGTATAAGTTTCACGTTTTTATTTGTACGTCACGTAGGTTTTAATTTCAGTTTTATAAAAACTTAAAAACAAAAACATCATTTTGCAAATAGTGATAGCGTTTATTTAATAGATTTTAACTTTTTAATTTCCTTTAATCTCCTGTAGTTTATAAAATCTCAAAAACCCTACTGATCACTATCCTTAGTGGTTATTCGACATCTGATTGTGTTAAACACCAGTCATCCTCCGTGGGACTTAACGACCTGGGAATCCACTGTATTCTCCTGATCTTAAATTGAAATTGGTGTGTGAGCTGTTTTAAGTTCCTTACGGCTGGTCATTCACAAGTGATCAGCTCGCGTGAGAAAACTTGACTGTTCAGCACCGATCAAATTTTGGCGCCGCTGCCGGGGAGGCTGTAAGCGTGTTCTAAGCATTTTTCAGACCCGTACTTACACATATACCACAGTTTGTAAAAAGTTTTCTGTAAAGTTATAACAAAATCAAAAAAAGTTCATTAACACTTTTCCTAAAGTGTTAAAAACACCAAACAAAGTATAAAACAACAAAACAATCGTAACGTTTTCTAGCTTGTGTTTCTTTTAAGGTGATTCTTAAAGAAATACGATTTGGTTAAACGAGACGATACCAAAAATATTGTCCAAAAGTTTTTAAACCCATCAGCACAAATCTATACCTACGTCTTTTCAGTGATACTTAATATACATAAAAATCAACCACCGCAAATCAAGGCAGTGCACTACCTAACTGGGGGTGCGACCATAATAAGTTCCCGAACATCAGATTTAAAACTTGCCTTTGTGTCCTTGTGATTTGGTGTACCTTTTTCAAAGAAGCCATTTCACTTGTGATTATTGGTTAAGTTCACTTGTCGTTTTGCCTCGCATTTGTTTTGAAAACTGATTTTTATACTTAGTGCATGCGCACTCGTTCTTCCAGTTCTACAAGTCCATTGTCAGAACTTGGAAAGATTCCTCGTAGACGTAGAGGACGTTCTGCTCCTTCAGCTGTGACTGAGGAACGTCTACCACCACCACCACCTGCCGTAATGGCAGAAGACAAGCCGATGAATGAGCTTCTTCAAGCACCCATCGAGGGTTACGGAGATGCTATTGTTGTCCCAGCCATCGTGGCTGATACTTTTGAGCTCAAAACCGGGTTACTTAATCTGGTAACCCAAAGCCAGTTCTATGGTTTTGAGCGGGATGATCCTCATGCACACATTCGATGGTTTAACAAGATTGCATCTACCATCAAGTACAAGAATGTCCCACATGAAGCTATCAAGCTTCTTCTGTTCCCATTTTCTCTAGAGGGACAAGCCCGGAATTGGCTTGAGAAACAACCCCCTCGTTCCATTGAGACATGGGAAGATCTTGTCACAAAGTTTGTGAACGAATTCTATCCTCCATCCCGAACCACAAGTCTTAAGAATGAGATAATGAAATTTTCTCAGAAATTTGATGAATCATTCGGGGAGGCATGGGATCGTTACAAAGACTTGCTCCGCAAGTGTCCGCATCATGGTTTTACCGAGTTAATGCAAATGGATACTTTCTACAATGGTCTGAACCAGGCCAATCAAGACTCTCTAAATGCTTCCGCGGGAGGTAATTTCTTGAGCAAGACCACAAAAGAAGCCTTGCAAATCATTGAAAACAAGTCCCAGGTCCGTCCTTTCCGCACAAAGACATATCATACTGAGTCTAATGCTGGACCTTCTACTTCATCTCCCGCGAGTACATCTAGCACCGATGCTAAGATTGACAAACTCACGGATATTGTTCAGGCTTTGGTTCTTGCTAACCAAAAGAAAGTCACTTTCACACAAGCACCATCATATGGTGAAGTGAAGAAAGTTGAAGTTTGTGTTACTTGTGGTGGTCCTCATGCATACTACAACTGTACTGCCACCGATGGTACTCCTTTTGAAGCTAATGCTATAGCCGGTACTTCAAATCAAGGAGGTAATCAATACCGTCCTCATAATGAACCAAATTACCGTGCTAACACTTATCAGGCACCACCCGGTTTCAACCAGAATCCTAACCGGAATCAGAACCAACCAAGAATGAACCAAGGTTATCAAAACCAAGGTAATTTCTATTCCGGACCCAACCAAGGTTTCCAACAACAAGGAAATCTTAATCAAAACACTTACAACCGAGGGAATCAATTTCAGGGGAATATGAACCCTAATCAAGGGAATTCTGGCTATAACCAGAACATACGGCCTCAAATTGTCCCTCCACCACCTCCTGTGTCAACATCTGATGAGTTTTTAAAGCAATTCATAAAGACTCAAGAAGAGACAAACAGGGTGTTGATCAGTCAGATCGCTGAACTAAAGAAGTCTTTAAATGATCGACCCTCGGGCTCAGGTACTTTACCTAGCAACACGATCGCTAATCCGAGGGGCGATGCAAAGGCGATCACAACCAGAAGTGGTATTTCGTATGATGGACCTGCTATTCCTACTACCTCTTCTTCTTCTCCCCCGAAGGTAGTGGAAAGTGAACCTGAGGCGACAAAGGACAAGGAACTTCCTACTAATAACGGAAGTACCAACAATGTCCATCCTCAGGTTGTCCAGAAACCAAAATCCAATCCAGGAGTTGTTTTTGAACCTCCTGTAGCTCCCATTGAAAAATCCAAATCTTCTATTCCTTACCCATCACGTTTACATGAGCAAAAGCTCCGCGAGAAAGCCAGTCAACAAATGGAAAAATTCTTTCAAATTTTCCAAGAGCTTCATTTTGACATAAGCTTCGCGGATGCTATCATGTTGATGCCCAAGTTTGCATCAACTCTCAAACACATGTTAAGCAACAAGGAAAAGCTGTTTGAAATGGCTAAAACTCCTCTGAACGAGAACTGCTCTGCAGTTATCTTGAAGAAGCTTCCCGAGAAGCTTGGAGATCCTGGAAAGTTCCTCTTACCTTGTGTATTTCCAGGAATGGTTGAATGCTTTGCCTTAGCCGATCTTGGTGCAAGCATAAACCTGATGCCTCATTCAGTATGGAAGAAACTTTCTCTTCCGGATCTTACTCCTACATGCATGACTCTAGAGCTTGCAGATCGTACAATATCCCGTCCTCTTGGAATTGCCGAGGACGTATTTGTAAAAGTAGGAAAGTTCCATTTTCCAGCTGACTTTGTAGTCGTTGATTTCGATGCTGATCCACGGGTTCCTCTCATTGTTGGAAGAGGATTCCTGAGAACGGGCCGTGCTCTCATTGATGTATTTGAGCAAGAAATCACATTACGTGTTGGTAATGAAGCTGTCACCTTTAACCTTGATCAAACTTCGAGGTACTCCGCAAACTATGATTCTGAGTCGGTTAACCGAATAGATATTATTGATGTTGCTTCTGAAGAGTACTCTCAAGAAGTTTTGGGTTATTCTCATAATTCTGTGAGTGGGAATCCCACCACATCTTCTCAACCTATCATAGCCAATTCTACTCCTTCTCTCACTCCGTTTGAGGGAAGCGACTTCATCTTGGAAGAGATTGAAGCATACTTGGCTAGTGATTCTGTTCCATGGGAAATTGATCACGCTCCAATTGACATCGAGGGGGACATACTTCTCATTGAGAAAATGCTTAAAGATGATCATTCATCAACCCCTCACCCTAGTGATGCAATTCCAGAAGAGATTAATCACCATGAGATTAATCCGGAGGGAGATATTCTTGTTCTTGAGAAGTTGTTAAATCAGGACACTTCTCCTCCTCTCCCTCCCGTCAAACTTCATAACAAGGAAGTCAAGTCAGTTGAGAAAACTGAAGAATTTCCTGAAGTCGAACTTAAGGACTTACCACCTCATCTTGAGTATGCATTTCTTGAAGGCGATGATAAATTGCCCGTCATTATTGCTCGAGATTTGAGTAAAGATGAAAAGACTGCTCTCATAAAGGTCTTGAAGTCACACAAGCAAGCAATTGCTTGGAAACTCTCCGACATTAAGGGTATTAACCCTGAGTTCTGTACTCACAAGATCTTGATGGAGGATGACTTCAAGCCAGCAGTTCAACATCAGAGAAGGGTGAATCCAAAAATCCATGATGTTATCAAACAAGAGGTTATCAAACTTCTTGATGCAGGATTGATTTACCCCATCTCAGATAGTCCTTGGGTTAGCCCGATTCACTGTGTTCCAAAAAAGGGTGGCATAACTGTTGTCACGAATGAAGAAAACGAGTTAATTCCAACTCGATTGGTTACGGGATGGCGTGTCTGTATTGACTATCGTAAGTTGAATGACGCCACCCGTAAAGACCATTTTCCTCTACCCTTCATGGATCAGATGCTTGAGAGATTAGCAGGGAATGAGTACTATTGTTTCCTTGATGGTTTCTCAGGTTACTTTCAGATCCCCATTGATCCACAGGATCAAGAGAAGACCACATTCACCTGCCCATACGGAACTTTTGCCTACAAACGTATGCCTTTTGGCTTATGTAACGCTCCTGGCACGTTCCAACGATGTATGATGGCCATATTCCACGACATGATCGGGGAAACAATGGAGGTGTTTATGGATGACTTCTCAGTCATCGGGGATTCATTTCAGACATGTCTCTCCCATTTAGACAAAATGCTTAAAAGGTGTGAAGACACCAATCTCTGTCTAAATTGGGAGAAGAGTCACTTTATGGTCAAAGAAGGCATAGTCCTTGGCCATAAGATTTCCAAAAATGGGATTGAGGTCGATAGAGCAAAAGTTGATGTTATTGCTAAACTGCCTCATCCTACTACCGTCAAAGGTATTAGGAGTTTCCTTGGTCATGCCGGGTTTTATCGTAGATTCATACAGGATTTTTCTAAAATCGCTCGGCCTATGACCCATCTTCTTGAAAAAGAAGCTCCTTTTATCTTCTCTCCTGAGTGCGTCGAAGCTTTTGAAACACTAAAGAAAAGGCTTACGGAAGCACCCATTCTAGTTGCCCCCGACTGGGATTTACCCTTTGAGCTCATGTGCGATGCAAGTGATTTTGCTATCGGTGCAGTCTTGGGGCAACGCAAAACAAAGCATTTTCAGCCTATACACTACGCGAGTAAGACTATGACTGAAGCTTAAACCCACTATACCACTACAGAAAAAAAACTATTAGCTGTGGTGTATGCGTTTGAGAAATTTCGGCCATACCTCATCTTGACCAAATGCGTAGTGTATACGGATCACTCGGCTCTTAAATATCTCTTTGCAAAACAAGATGCAAAGCCGAGATTGCTCCGTTGGGTTCTCCTCCTCCAGGAATTTGATATCATTATACGTGATAAAAAAGGAGCTGAGAACCTAGCTGCTGATCATCTATCCCGATTAGAGAACCCTCACCAAGATGTTTTCGAGAAAAAGGAAATAAATGAAACATTTCCTCTCGAGACACTCAATGCGGTTTCTTTTCGTGGAGACTCTTCTACCCCATGGTTTGCTGACTTCGCAAATTACCATGCGGGTAACTTCATAGTGAAAGGGATGTCGTCCCAACAGAAGAACAAGTTCTTCAAGGATGTTAAACATTACTTCTGGGACGACCCTTTCTTGTTTAAAATCTGCGCGGATCAAGTCATCAGGCGATGTGTGTATGGTCAGGAAGCTATTGACATTCTCAAAGCTTGCCATGCTGGACCTACTGGGGGACATCATAGCCCCAACTACACCGCCAAGAAGGTGTTTGATTCCGGATTCTATTGGCCCACGATCTATAAGGATGCTCACGAATTCGTCAAAGCCTGTGACGCTTGTCAACGTCACGGGAATATCTCACAAAGGAATGAAATGCCACAAAACGCCATTCAAGTGTGTGAGATCTTTGACATCTGGGGCATTGACTTTATGGGGCCATTCCCTTCTTCTCGCGGTAATAAGTACATACTCGTGGCCGTTGACTACTTGTCAAAATGGGTTGAAGCTAAGGCTTTGCATACCAATGATGCCCGAGTTGTTGTGAAATTCTTGAAATCCCTCTTTGCTAGGTTTGGAACTCCACGAGCTATAATCAGTGATCGTGGTACGCATTTCTGCAATGACCAGTTTGAAAGAGTCATGCAGAAGTATGGTGTGACTCACCGTCTCTCTACTGCGTACCACCCCCAAACTAGTGGGCAAGTGGAACTTTCAAACCGAGGGATAAAAAGAATTCTGGAGAGGACGGTTGGCGAAAACCGTGCCTCTTGGTCGGATAAGCTAGATGATGCACTCTGGGCCTTCCGTACAGCTTACAAAACACCCATCGGGTGTACTCCATACAAGCTTGTATACGGGAAGGCGTGTCATCTACCGGTTGAGCTAGAGCACAAGGCATACTAGGCCTTGAAACATGCCAACTTTGATATTCAGACAGCTGGTGATCACCGGAAAGTTCAAATGAATGAATTAAATGAACTCCGTGATCAAGCTTACGAGAACTCTTTGATCTACAAAGAAAAGACAAAGAAGATTCATGACTCTAAAATTAAGAACCGCGTTTTCAACGTTGGTGATCGAGTCCTTCTTTTCAATTCAAGATTGAAGATTTTCTCGGGAAAGCTTAAATCCCGTTGGTCTGGTCCATTTACTATCACTAAGGTTTATCCTTATGGCACCATTGAGTTATCTCAACCCGATGGTCCAAACTTTAAAGTGAATGGTCATCGGTTGAAGCATTACTTTGGAGAGGACATTCCTCCTGTGATTGTCCCGGATCTTCAAACTTTCCCCATGAACCAATGAATGCGGGGATCGAGTCAAGCTAGCGACTCGGGTATCAAAAACAGTAGCATGTTACATGGGTTTTCACCCGTGTGTACCACCCTAGTGTGGGGGAGTTGCCCCACATGTTGTGTATAAGAGTTTCAAAAAAAAAAAAAAAAAAAAAAAAAAAAAAAATCCTTGCTAAATAATGGCCTTAGTATTTCCCTTTTACGTTCTATGTTTCGGCATAACCGCCGGTACTTTGAATATTGAGGGCAATATTCATTTCTAAGTGTGGGGGGGAATTCTCACGAATTTTATCATGTAATTATACCGCCTAATTCCCCCGTTTTTGGCCAAAAAAATTTTTTTTTTGGAGTAAGTGTTTTACACTTACTCATTTGGTTATCAGTCCGCCTTGTCTAATAAACAAAAGGATTGGCTAATCCAGGAGCAAACGGCTCTTGGTAAAGATATCTCAAATCCGTTGACGGCTTGCAATTTGCCCAAAATTGTATGGTATTCAGCTCACCATATCCTTAAAAGTGAAGAGTTGGCTAGCCCGCAAGTTTATGGCTTGTGGTAAAGGCAGTTGGAAAACCATAATTGGTAATCAGCTCACCAAAGATATTTTATCTAAGAGTTGGCTAGTCCAGAAGCAAACGGCTTCTGGTAAAGACAAAATCAAATCCGTTGAAAGCTGGTGGTTTGCTCAAAATCACATGGTTATCGGTGTACCAAGGTTCTTACTTGAACTGAAACATTTGGCTACTCCAGAAGTAATGGCTTTTGGTAAAGGGATTCAAATCCATTAATTTTTCTCAAAACATTGCTAGGGACTAGCAATATCTTAGTGTGGGGGATTGATGAGTGTGTAAATACTCATCATTTTTATACAAATTAAACTGCAAAAACATCTGAAAACACTCAGAAATGCATCAAAATGGTAAAAATATCACAAACAAGTGTTTTATGTGTTTTAAATGCAAAAATATCAAAATCTGGTGAAAAACGTATCAAGTTTGCATAATTGGCAGTTTTAGTCCCCCAAGTTTGAAAAGTTGTCAAAAACAGTCCCTGGTAAATTTAAATAAAGAAAAATATCATTTTAAGTCCCTAGGGATTCCTAAGTTGTCAAAATTAGTCCTTGAAACTTAAAATTACAAATTTACAACTTAGGTCCCTGAACTTTGAAATTTGGCAAGTTTAGTCCTTGAAAAATCAAAAAAATGTCAAATTTAGTCCTTGTACTATTGAGGGTTGTCAGTTTTGGTCCCTTGTAACAAGTTTGGAAAATTGCAGGATTGGTCCTTCAAGAAATCAGATTTACAATAAAGGTCCTTGTCATATTAAGCTAATACAAAGCCTTGTCAAAATGTTTTGACCCCTGCCACTATTACCCATTTGGACCCCTGTCACAATCCTATTTTGACCCCTTGGTCAAACAAAGTCAAAAAGCAGAAAACGCGCCCCACTGTTCACCTTTCCCCAACCTCTGCACCACTTGCCTGCAAGCCACCTCTCCTCCCATCACCTCACCTTTTCCCCTTTCCTCCACCCCTCATCATCACTAGCCACCCACAATTAATGCCACCCCCCCCCTACTTGCCTGTTTCAGAGCCTACAAGTCAAATTCAGTTTTCCCGCCAAAAAAGTGAAAAGGCTCAAAACCCTCCCATTGGTTCTCAAATGAGGTGGGATTGCATCAGAAGGCCACGTGGAACATTTCTGAAGCATAAAAGAAGAGGAAGTGCAGAGAGATAGAAGTAACTTAGTTTTTTAATTTCTTGTATGTCGTATTTTCTTTTAAATGTCTTAATTAGCTTTCAACCTTGTATTTTCAAGCTTCATGATATTGAAACCAAGTTATTTAGTTGATATAATTCAGTTTGGACCTCTAAATCAAAAGTTCATTTCAGTTTCAAATTTCATGTATACTGTTTAAAATTTCAAGCTCAAACTCTTGTGTTCAAAGCTTCAATAGGCTTTATTTAAGCTCAAATCAACTTACTTAAGCTCTATATAGCTTTTTGTAAGCTTGGGGAATCAGTTCAATCAAGTTCCATGGAAAGTCAATAAAAGTCAACTGTGAAGGCATTTTGGTTCAAATAAGTTTGGAAATGGATGCAGGGTGTTGCAGTGATGAAATGGGTTGGATTTGGATTAGTCTAAGTGTAGTAATGGTTTTGGATTAAGCTGCATAAACAACTTGGACCTTTGTGAGCCTTTACTCTCATTTTCATTTTTTCATGCAGTTCATATTTGTGCTTGTAATAGTGATCATTAAACCATTTAAACCTGTCCACTAGTAGTAATTAGGATAATAGTAATAAGAAAAAGTAATAACATCTACTAGATAAGTGTTTAGCCAAGTTAAAAGTAGTAAAACAGTTTCTAAGGTGTGTTTGGATTGAATGCTTAAACTGCAATTGAGGTTAGTTCAGTGGATAAAGTCTATTGGTTCATGCTTGTTTAGCTTCTTTTGACTCTTACCTGTCTTAAAAACTGCACTTGTAACTTCAAAAGTCAAAATATCATAGTAACCTGTCTTACTGCTTGCCTGTTGAAGTTTTAAAGAAGCAAAAGCTTGTTCTGTGTTAAGATTGCATAGAGATTACTTACAGTAGTGTCATTTCATCATAAATAACCAATATCAGTCCTCAAATCAAGTTCAAAATCCATAAAGGTCAACTTTTCAATATTGCTTCAAAAGTCAAAAGGTGAAAAACCTGTTTTTCAGCCAACTGCAAGGATTTTTCCTTGATTCATTTTTGGGTCAAATTCAGTGAGATTTGGTGTTTCAAAAACTTCTATTGGTCTAGTTTCTTATAAGCATTTTTTCAGATTTTTGTTAATTTTATAAAGCACTCAAATAAGCTCCTCAAGTAGGGCTTATGTGCCCTGCTCCAAAGCTCAGTCAGAGCTGAGCTTTTATCCAGACCTTGCAGAGCTTGTTCCAAGCTCCACAGAGCTGCTCCAGGTCTGATTTTTAGTTTGAAGGAAGCTAGCCAGGCCTAGTACAGTTTCCAACTTTTGCTTTTCAATTTAAGCTTATTGATAAGCTTGTGCTTAAGCTCAAAGGTAGCACCCTCACCACTGTTTTAGTATTAAGCTCACCAAAGCCAAATCTTGGTAATTAGCTTATCAGAGGTTAAAGGTTGTTGAAACTAGTTGCATTTGGGTCATTTTAACATAAAATAGCTTCTGTGAAGGTTTGGTGGTCCTTGGTTCTCAATTGCTTATTCAAGGTGCTTATTAATAAGCACTTACTATAGCAGTTCCAATTTATTCCAAACAACACCATGTTTTTCTATTTTTCCTAGATTCCTAGTATAATTTTAGAGTTTTCCTGAAATTTTCACATTTTTCCATAACAGTTTGCTATTTTTCTTAATTAAAAACAGTTTCTAGGATTATTTAAATAGCTTTTAATACAAAAAATTCAGAAAAAGTCCAAAAAAACAATTTTTCATTTTTATTAAGTTTAGATAAATATAAAAAGTAAAAAAAGTAATTTTCCAGATTTTTCATAGTTTATTTTGTAATTTTTAGTAATTTAATTAGTTTTAAATAATTTAAAATCCATAAAAAATAGAAAAATAATCAGAAAAATACAAAAATAGTTTTGAAAATTCTATTTTGTTATTTTAGATTTTTCCAAGTCATAATTTTATTTTTCTAGCTTTATTTCCTAATTTCTTGTATTTTAGGTAATTATTTAATAGTTAAAATTAGTTTTTAATTAATAATAATTAGATAAATAGTTATAAAAATAGTTTTCTTTTTCTAAAAAGTTTCTTTTATCATTAGGTTTGTAAAAATATAATTTTCATATTTTTAGGATTTATATTGTATAAGTTTCACGTTTTTATTTGTACGTCACGTAGGTTTTAATTTCAGTTTTATAAAAACTTAAAAACAAAAACATCATTTTGCAAATAGTGATAGCGTTTATTTAATAGATTTTAACTTTTTAATTTCCTTTAATCTCCTGTAGTTTATAAAATCTCAAAAACCCTACTGATCACTATCCTTAGTGGTTATTCGACATCTGATTGTGTTAAACACCAGTCATCCTCCGTGGGACTTAACGACCTGGGAATCCACTGTATTCTCCTGATCTTAAATTGAAATTGGTGTGTGAGCTGTTTTAAGTTCCTTACGGCTGGTCATTCACAAGTGATCAGCTCGCGTGAGAAAACTTGACTGTTCAGCACCGATCAACGTTAAATTCAAATTCTCTTTATTTACGTAATAATGTACTCCAAGTGTTTTGATCTTTTCAATTCGGGTCAAATTAGTGTTAGAGTAATAAAAACTCAAGTGTAGGGATGTGCCTATAAATCCCTTATATTTTTATGTTATCGTAGAGGATGGTAGAGTAAAAGTGTATGCAAAAAAAATGATGAAAAAAACATACGGGCTACTATCCTACATCTATCTTTATATTTATGTATGTTTGTTTCAAAGTTATCTAGAGTTTAGAGAGTCGAGTCTTGGCTTAGCAACGCCATTCTTCTCATGCTTGTAACATAAAATTGTTTGACTTGCCACCACTAAATCGCCTATCCAACCAAACCCTTTGTTTCCCTACCATAAGCCTAACGTTGCAACCCTTTAAAAGACCTCTTAGATAGTTGCTCCTAGGTGCTTACGCCAAAGCAGTGGAGGTTTGATCTAGTCTCAAGCCTATGGTAATATATGTACTATGACCGGTTAATGAGTGTTTATCTTCCATTTCCATTTGCTATATTTCATATACACCCGAGAGATGAGAGTAACCAAACACCACTTGTGAGGTGCTAGTATATAATTTTCATGCTTGTTATGACCATTACGGGGCTTATACTTGTTATGAATGATGTTAAACCATTGCTTTATGCCCACTAACTTATAAATTGATTAGCCAAAAGCACATTTTCTTGAGGACAAGCAAATACCAAGTGTAGGGATATTTGATAAGGATTTAAAACGTACACTTTTAAGGGGTCATTTAAGCCCTTAATCGCCCACTTTTATATCCGTTACTGCTTAATTTCGTTTCTTTTCACTTTTTAGGTCTCTTGGAAGCAAAATGCTAGAATGATGCATTTTTGGACGAACAGGAGTGAATATATGAAGAAAATGGCTAAGTCAAGATCAAGACACTCAAGCTGCTGGAATTAAACCTGACGGCATCCCAAACAGAGGGTGACGCCGTCCCTATTTTGTGACGACTCAGGAGCGAATTTGCTATTTTGCACCTGACGGCGTCAGGCTTTGAAGAGTAAGGGCGTCACGAAGACTTTTCTTCTCAGACGGCCTAGATCCAGATTCAGACGACGTCACAGCTGAAGACTGACGGCGTCACAACCACAACGTGACGCCATCCTAGTGATGACTTGGCCAAGACGAAACCCTAATGGCGGCGATCTGACGGCGTCCCAACTATAAGGTGACGCCGTCGCACATGTAAAATTATATATAGAAATCGAATTTTCAAACTTTTAGGAGGTATACTTGTGGAGTAAAAACCTAAAACGATTGTTGTCCGGTTTGAACAGTATTTTAGGGTTCTCATACCCTATTTTACATCGAGATAAGTTATTTATTCCCTTGATTTCATTATGTCTTCGATTGAATGTGTGTATTCTTGCATGTTTAACATGTCCGGCTAATTTATTTGTGTGTTTGCTTAGATCTATGAAACCTAGTTATTAATTATTGATTGGTTGTCTCTTATCTTAATTGTAATTGGCTTAGGAGTGCATTAGGCCATCGTTGTGTTTTTAATGCTTGATTAATCTTTGTTGAACATTAGTTTATAGTTACTAGTGGAACTGTAGGCTAAACATCCGAAGATAACCTTAGTGTTAAGTTTATGAATCCTAAAGATTTCGTAGTCATTAACCTTATGGTAGTCTCAAAGAGTTAGGGATAAAAAGCACACCCTACGACCTTAGAAAACACAACGCGTTAAGAATAGGGACGTGACAATTCAACCACCAATAAAAGATAACTAGGGAGTAATAGTATCTAGGTAGACACATCTTTAATCATCATACGAGCACACTTCAAAAAGACATAGACTACCCTTAGTTAGATAATTAGATAATAGAAGTAATCGGTAGAAGTACCAACCCCCAAATCCAAACCCCGAGATTTTACCCTTAGCTTTATAAAAAAGTATAAAAAGATAAAAAAATAATCTTCCTCAACCTCAACCTTAGCGTAGTAATTTCACACTATCATTTCTATTCCCTTAGAGAACGATATCAATACCCGAGGCTTACCCAATACTACACTACAACAGTTCGGTTCACTGCCTAAGGTGTTGAAAAATTTGCTCGACGAAAAGGAAGTTTCCTTTGACCCCGAACGCGCCTTATACGCGCATCAATTATGCATGATGAAGATCAAATATCAATTAATATCCAAATGTGCCCTCAACGAAATGATTGGCCAACATAAAAGGACTTAGTGTCTTGCAAATACTAAAAGTCTTGAAACGTGAAGTTCGTACACGTCAATGTGTAAAATCCATTGGATATAAATCGGATTTTGTGCTAAACCGAAATAAGAGCTCGAAAGTTATGTGTTTTAATACTTGAATTGTGAAATAAATAAATTCACAAAACAATAAGTTGATTATTGAGAGACAAATTATCTAGAGGTGGATGTAAATATCTTATTGATATTTTATGAGATAAGTATCTATTTTTCCTTAAAATTGGGTTTATTAGAGCTATCGTATTCTATGAAGGATATGTAATGTCTCAAACATGGCTTACAACTTCAAGTTCTAGATACGATTAATAAAGTTCTCAATAAATTTATTTGATAAAGTTGAATGAATCCGTATATGGATCAAAATGATTTTGGATGCATATTATATAAATTTCTTTTGCACATGTCTCAAAGAAATAATTAGTCCTCAAGTACCATACATAAGTACAATTGAGGTTTGGATGCCAATTTTGTAATTAATATGCGTCACGAGAGTGTATTTTTCTCTTTTAATATTTGTACATGCATTCTATTCTTTCCAACCAATTGATTTGATATTGGGTTGTAAGCCACACATATATTTTGTCATTTTTGCAGGACTTATTCGTAACATCATCAATTTGATGGACTTCATTGTAAAGTTGTTGCCAACAAAAGTATACGAGCAACTCGTTTAGAGTATTAGCATGCGATACTTGAAATATATACATTAAATTGAGGAGGAGGAGCATTATACGCACTACACTCTTTTCCGTCATCAGGTTTTTTTCCCATGGATTTTCTTGATAAGGTTTTTGATGAGGCAGTCTATGAAGTTTAATGAATGATGAATATCTAAGGAGGAGTATTGTAAAATATTATGGGCTTATGGACTTATTTCTATTCATCATAATCTTGATTAACAAGTTAGGGTTTTCATATGCTTTATAAATACATCCTATTGTAACATTATGAATACATCTCAATAATAAGAATTCTTTTCTTCTCTCATTCTTGTGTTTTTTTCATTACATTTACAATACTATTTTATTTTTCTGAAAGGCGATTATATACTACTTATAAAGAATAATGTTAGTGGACTTAAAATGACTTAAAATTGAGTAATGTTAGTGGACTTTATATCCTTGTTAAAAATGGTAACAACATTGTTATGGTCCCGAATATTGGATATGGTTATGGGTCTTTGTGGATAGAAATCACAAGAGGGGTTAGAGTGTTTCTTTGATAGTCTACCTTTTTTGTTAGATTTACCCATGAACTTTAAGAGCTCATTAGAGAGAACTCTCCGATCTCTTTAAACACACACACTTTTCTGGAAAGACAACTTGTCTATTCCTTTTCTGATTTATTCAATATATAAACTTATTACACAACTGCTAAAATAAACGGCTACTTGAACATAACTGCTTAGGACACATAACTACTATTAACTACAGGAGAACACATAAACTAATAATAACATAGTATAGAAACATAAGCTGCTTAAGATACATATTTCTGATGCTTGAACTTTCCATGTGCCTATAGACCTTTGGTGATATAACAAACATCTACCAGTAAATTAAACTTTCCATGTGCCTATAGACCTTTGGTGATATAACAAACATCTACCAGTAAATTAATATTTTAAATATTGTTTAATCCTTAAACATTTTTCATTTTTTTACTAACTCATAATTTTTTTTCTCACAATAACTACAAATTGAACCCATAAGTTTTGCATCATGGGTCAAACCAAAATCAAATAATTATTTGCCGCTATACACCGCTTCTTTGCGTGGGTATTCATCTAGTTATATATAAATAACAACTATCAAGATGCTAGCAGGACTTACAACGACTCTAAACACCAATCTTGACCCTCATGATCCTGCAACTTTGACAACGACCTTAAACAATAATCTTAGATGCTCATGCAACTTACAACGACTCTAAACACCAATCTAGACCCTTACAATCCTAAAACTCTAAAAACAACCCTAAATAGCGATCTCGACCCTCACGAAACTAATACTACGAAGTTACAATTGTGACACTTCAAACAACCAAAGGAGAATAACCACTTAGGGGTACCGGTGGCCTAGTAAAGAAGCTTGAGTAACTATTGAAAGATTACAAATTCAATTACTGTTAGGTGCAAACAACTCTAAGTGGCAACCCCAACCATCCTGAAAAGCGGAATGCTTTACTTTATTTGAGTATGTGCGGCGGAGGGCTTAAATCCCGTATATCAGTTGGCAAAAAGACCGGAAACTATGGTTACCTAAAAAACAATCAAAGGAGAATCCCCGTCATCCAAAACTAACAAAACGAGTAGCCACTTTAGGGCAATCACCTGGTAGAAAGTATGGAAATGGATGAAACATCGACCATGACCCATGACCCTTGTCAACTGAAACGAATTGAAACCCGCCTGAACGTCCAACCAAAATCACACATCCACGATGCTTACAAAACCTTGACCTTTGACCCTTGCTAAAACGACCCTTAACAAATTTCTTATCGAACCACTTCAAAGTATCATAATCATGCGGTGATTGCCTTGAGACATTACGGTTGGTTTATTAGCATTGTAAGTTAAATAGATCTTGGTTTATTGTGGTTCCAATCTTGTTGGATTATTCTTCCACCATATCCGAATTGAAAGTTTTGATCTTTAGAACCCTAACAAGTGCAATATAAATTTGTCTATATTGGTTTCGGAAAGTAGCATTCCTCTAACTTATACTCCAAAATACCTGAATTCGATTTTTCATTTGTTTTCGTATGTAAACTATAAATCTGATCAAAATACTTCAATATTTATTTGATATAAACTTAATTTCATGTCAAGTCAAATCTGATTGGAGGGAAAATGGGAAAAGCAACAATCTTTGACAAACCCATCCTTGATCCTTCCGTCCATTGCGCCACTAAAGTTAAAGTGTAAAGTCATACTAATTACTCCGTAATTCCGTATTTATATTTTATTTTCGATACTTTTTGCTACATATTTTATTTGGTATAAAAAGAAAAACCGGAATTATTATAAAGGTCAATGACCTTTACCTTTTTTTTATTTCTTGGTTAGACTTATGGTCTCTTTTCCTGCGCATAAATGACAATGGTGTTGTTCATACAAAAGTTGGGCGTTCTTTGTTTGGGGCTCCGGCTCTCGTATCAATTGAGAATCGTTGCTTGAGACCTGCGCACTAAAGACAGAAAACACCGTTAGGCTTACCGTGGGATTGTCTCCCACGATTATCCTCCGGCGTGAGAGTAAGTAATCGGTTTAAGGTTTAAGGAGAATTAGGGTTTGTAGATCGTACCTTAAACGAGGGATATGATTCCCTTTATATACGCACGGAATCCTTGTTGGTTCCGTGTTCCTCAACCTTCGGCGTATCCCGCCTAAGTCGGTTGGGGATGATTATCTCCATATTTAGGAGATATCCAATATCTATTCCGTAAATAGATTTGGGCTTGGGCTTTCGTGAGCCCAAACATCTAATCGGCGTAGCCCAGTTTGTACCAGGCTAAGTTAGTGTTGGACTTTAGTCGGGTTCGTGACCCGAATATAGGCTATACGTCATCATGTCCCCCCAGTCTAGTATGCGCAGTGATTAACTGCGGATGCTAGACTAAGAACCGTAGTCAGAGAAAAAACGTCAAAGCGTAGCCAAGAAATTGAAAAAAGAATACCCGCTGGTACATTGTATCTAGACATTGGATTAAAAAATGGGCGCCTCGTAAATCGGGGGAAAATTATTGCCCCCATGTCCCATCAAGCAATCTTGACCACAGAATTAGGGTTGGTGGGGCCCACGTGTCACTCATCGTGTAGATGAGGGACGTTATATAACTGGACGCTTCATTTTCACCATTTCTCATAACAGTAAGAAGAAAAACTCTCTCCGCCATTATCACAGCTACAAAAATTCCCAGCCACCCTATTCGAATATTCACTAGGTAACCGCGCGTGCGCTTTTGTTTCTATTAAAAATAATGGTTAAGGTATTATCTGATTTCACATCAGACATAACGGAGAACGAGCTGCTACAATTCTCGTCGGATTACTATATTCCCAGCGCAGTACATCCGGAAGTTCCGGCTGCGGATGCGTCAATAGCAGACTTCCCCGATGGGAAGATTGGGTTATATACACGCTTCTTTGAATTCGCAAATCAGCGTATACCCATATCTCTATTTTTGAGTGACGTTTTGAATTATTACCGCATCCACATATCCCAGCTACATTGTATAGGTGCAGCGAAACTAATTAATTTTGAGGTGAACTGCCGCCTGTTGGCTATTAACCCTACCATCAACCTGTTCCGCGCCTTTTACCATACCACCTGGTCACACGGGTGGGTATCCTTCGCAAAACGTCCTGGGCGACTCCAGTGCTATACGGAGAAGTTAGATGCACTCAGGAATTGGAGGGAGACATTTTTCTGGGTCGATAACACGTGTTTTCCTTCTCGCTTCGATTTTTACTCACAGGGGACACTGCCAAAGGATGAGCGTCCCCTCCCCGGATCATATAATGCGGAAGATGCGGACACAATAAATGCCAACCGCATCCCCATTAGCTCCTACCCCGAGGAGTTCTTGGTGCACATTGGTCTGAGCCGAAACTATTTTGGTAGTCCAGAAGAAGTTCCAATCTTCATAGGCGCAGATGGTCAGGGTGGGTGCTCATTCTTGCGTATCCCGTTGAGTTATATTACTGTAAGTGTTTACTGTTTTTCCTTTGTCCCTGTTGTAAACTGTTTGTGTTTCTTTGTTGTTGTGCAGAGATGGACTTGTCCAACGTAGTTCAACTGGCGAAGCCGAGACAGGTAGAAGTGGGAACACGTCCGTTAAAGGAAGGAGAAGATCCCGTGCTTGTTGCGGCAACAGGGCGTACCCTTAATCTGGACCTAGGAGAGGTAGGGGAAAGTTCATCCGTTACGCTGGAAGCAACACCCCTACAAAGTGTGCCGAGTTCTATAGTTCCCTCCCCCCCCCCCAGTGCAACCTGCGCAAGTGGTGGTAGAGCAGGTGGAAGAAACGGAAGAGGGAGACAGCCATGGATTAATGCGTAAAAGAAAGCGCAGTGGTGATGGCGCTGCTTCCTCCCGAAAGAAACGTCCTGTGGTGTTTAATGTAGAGTCGTCCTCCAGTGATGTTGCGTCGCGCCCACCATCACCTGACACTTCCATACCTGCGTAAGTATCACGGAATTGGTGCTTCTCTTTTTTTTTTCTTTTTTTTTTTTTTAACTATGAACTTTGCGTATTGTCTGTAGGTTTGAACAATCCGTAGAGTCACCACCGCTTGAGAGCCCTGTGCGTACCGAAGTCTCTGCGCCGAAGAGTCCGAATGCTGAGCCATCAACTGCTGGAGAAATGCCAATGGGACGGCTTATTGAGGAACTGGATTTGGCCGCAGCACATCAGGCCTCATTAGCTGCGCGGCTGAAGGCCAGTTATTCCGGGGACAGTTCGTGCATCGCTCAACTGGAAGCCCAGCTAGCAAATGCCAGGGTGGAAGCCGATGCCATGAGTGTATATGCCCAAGGACTGGCTGAGGAAAAAATGCTGCTACTGAGTCAGATAAACCGAGAGCGTGCCGCTGCTGCAGAATATAAAGCTTCCTGTATGTGGGTCCTGAAGTATCTTGAGCAAGGTAAGAAGGAGTTGGTTGCTCAGGTAGAGAATCTTGGCGCTACTGTGAGCAAGGCATTGGAGGTACAAGAGGTAAAACTGCGCAAACTGAGTATTGAGTATGACGAGGAGTTGTATCCTCAACTGATGTCTACTATAGCTGAGCGCAGATGGCTCGTAGGACATGGTCTTCGCTTAGCCGCTCTTCATACTCTGGAGTTGCCAGAAGTGGTTACTGCCTTTGGGGATGTAGTTCAGTGCGCTCTGGAGCGCGGCAAAGCAGAAGCCGTGGAGAAATTGCATGAATCGGAACTGCTAAAGGTACCCGTTAACGAGGTCCCAAATTATGATGCTAAGACGTATGATCACCTGGTTGCTGCGATGAAAAGGATGAAGTATTTAGAGCTCCCTATGATTGCTGAACTTGAGCGTGATCAGGATTATCCTATAGACATCATCATGGCGGGGTTGACTCTTGCGCGTCATCGTGCCGAGGGTGCAGAAGCCCAGCCGGATTACTTTTTGAAACCCCATGACTCACAGCTTCAAGTACCTGTCTTCGCGCGTCCAAGGGATATTTTGAATCCTTTTGTTTTAGAGAAAGAAGTGCCTTTGAAGGAGGTACTGGAAGCGCATGCGGCCAGACTTGCTCAAAAGAAAGGTATCAAAGGGAAGGCAATCTTGTGCGGGGTTGGTGCAGCGCACCAGCCAAGGTCTGATGGGGTGCCGGTGAGTGTTGCTACTGTGTCTCGGCAGGATTCAGATCTGTTGAAGAATCTTGACGAGGCAAAAGATACCTCGAACCGCGTGGGTGGCTCATCTATTAAGCGTTGTAATAGTTGGTAGGTGTATGTGTTGTAAAGTAGCAACCCTTTTGTAATAACTCGTAGTTATCATCATTGATCGTTGCCATTCGTAGCATACATACTTGTCTGTTTGTCTTTGCCCAAATTTACTTGTGTTGTCTACAGGTTAAATGTACATAAGCACCAATAATATAAAAGATTCATAATCATGTATGAAGAGCAAAAAAAAATAATAAGTATTTTCCATCATAGTCGTGTATGTTATGATATGCAGCGTACTGTAAATATCACATGAAGAAATCAAGTGTCTCGGTTTCTAAGTTGTTAAACGTGCATCATGTGCGATGTTGCGCACCCATCGTGAGATGCGCATAAACTTATTCCAACGTCTTGAGAACAAGGTGTTTAACAAGGATACGTGATCTGATGTTGATAGCTTTGCAACCCTCTTACTCAACAAGTTGTTTAGTAGGTGAACTTATCCTTTTACCATCGTGGGTTTATTTATTGCATGCACGCCATGTAGGCAAAAAATAAGAAATTGTTAAGACATACAGTATATGGAAATAACAAATTGAAATGTGTCATGGAGTTAGCTAGAAACCGCAATGTTTTATTAATACTTGCAAGTGTGTTTGAGAAAATAAGACATTATACTAAGGAAATAAAAAATAAATACATAGATGGTTATTTGGTACTCTAGTAAAGTGTATGAGCGTCTGCACATTGGGCCGTAGCCACTCCTAAAGGTAGCATCTCTTGAGGTTGCAGATGTTCCATGTGTGCGGCAGCTCTTTACCATCCAAGCTTCGTAACTTGTACGAGCCCGTTCCTGATGCTTCAGTAACCTCGTAGGGTCCTTCCCACTTTGGTCCGAGTTTGCCCGTGTCTTCTGCGTGGCTCGCATCATTAGCGCGGTAGACGAAATCACCTGGTCTGAAGGAGACACTGCGTACTTTGGCGTCATAGTATCCTTTCATCTTTGACTTTGATTTTTCCTCCCTTATAGATGCGCGTTCACGCCTTTCTTCCAGCAGGTCCAAATCAATACGTCGTTCGTCGTCATTAGTTGCCACGTTAATTTCAGCGGTGCGAATAGTTGGCATTCCAATTTCGGCCGGTATGACGGCTTCTGTCCCATAGACTAGTGAAAAGGGGGTGTCTCCCGTGCTGGTTTTTATTGAGGTGCGGTGCGCCCACAAAACATGCGAGAGCTCTTCCACCCATCTTCCTTTGTGTCTATCCAGGCGTGCTTTAATTCCTTCACCCAGGCTGCGATTTGCGCGCTCTACTAAGCCATTGGTTTGTGGGTGTTTAACTGATGCGAAGTGCTGTGTGATGTTCAACTTCTCGCACCAATCCTTGAAAGGATTTTCGCAGAATTGTTTCTCGTTGTCCGAGATGATTTCTCCAGGTAAACCGAAGCGACATACAATGTTTTCCCAGACGAAGCGTTTCACCTGGTTGCCAGTGATTGTTACCACTGCTTTTGCTTCGATCCACTTAGTGAAGTAGTCTATGGCGACTATGAGGAATTTTAATCCTCCCGCTGCGACTGGAAAAGGTCCTGCAATGTCGATACCCCACTTGTAGAATGGCCATGGGGATGTGATTGGTGTTAGCTCGTGCTGTGGTTGGCGCGGGACGGGTCGATGAACTTGGCAATCGTTGCACTTCCTTATTAAGTCCCGCGCATCGCGGTGCATGGTTGGCCAGTAGTACCCTGATCTCATGGCGCGCGCCACAACGGACCGTGGTCCTGAGTGCATGCTGCATGAACCTTCATGGATTTCTCGCAACACGTAATTTGCTTGTAGTGGTCCTACACAGCGGAGCCATGGTTGAAGGAAGGAGCATCGGTACAGTATGTTGTCTCGAAGTTCGAATCTTTGTGCAGTGCGCCATATCCTGCGAGCTTCCTTCTGCTCTTGGGGTAACATTCCTTTGTTTAGGAATTCCGTTATCGGTGTCATCCATGTAGGACCTTCCTCCTCTATTACTGTGGAGACTTCCATCTCCGATATGGATTTGCTTTTCAGTGTTTCCACCAGCACTTGCTTTGACAGGTGTGCGAAGCTTGTCGAGGCGATCTTGCTTAGTGCATCTGCCTTGCGGTTTTCTCCTCTAGGAACTTGCTTGATGGTAAATCTATCAAAGCCTTTAATCAGTGTCTTGGTCTTGTCGAGATACTGAATCATATTCTCTTCTTTAGCCACGTATTCGCCCAACACGTGGTTGGCTACTAGCCGGGAATCTACATTTGCTTCCAGGTTACGTACACCCATTCGAGCTGCAATGCGTAGTCCGACGATTAGAGCTTCATATTCTGCCTCATTGTTTGTCGCTGTAAATTCAAAACGCAGTGCGTAAGTGAATTCCATTCCCTCTGGATTTGTGAGAATGAGGCCAGCTCCTGACCCGTCTACGCATGAGGATCCATCTGTAAACAAGATCCATGAATCTTGTAGTACCTTCTTACTTGGTGCGGGTACCTCGTCGGTGTCTGGCTTCTCGATGATGAAGTCTGCCAGAATCTGTCCTTTGATTACGGTACGCGGTCTGTAAAAGATGTTGTGTTCACCTAGCAATACACTCCATTTCTGGAGTCGGCCTGACGCATCAGGTTTGGAGATGATCTGCTTGATCGGTTGGTCTGTGATTACTGCTATCGGGTGCGCTTGGAAGTACCTGCGTAGTCGCTTGGCAGCAAACACCAATGCCAGAACTAATTTTTCTATGGCGCTGTAGTTCATCTCTGTCTTCTTGAGCGCTTTGCTTACAAAATAGATAGGGGTTTGTACCGAATCCCTATCTGTTAGTAGCACCGCGCTCACTGCTCCATGAGTTGCTGATAAATACATGATCAGCTCTTCCCCTGGTCGGGGTGCGACAAGTGTTGGGAGTGTTGCTAGATGCTGTTTGAGCTGAGTGAAGGCTTCTTCCGCCTCCGTGGTCCACCGGAAATCACCCTTTTTTATACACTTCTTGAGTGTTTTGAAAAGAGGTAAGGATTTTTCTGCTGACTTAGATAGGAACCTATTTAGGCCGGCCAGCTTTCCATTGAGAGATTGGACTTCCTTCAGCGTGCGCGGTGAAGGAAGTTTGATGACCGCATTTGTCTTTTCTGGACAAGGTTTTATGCCGTCAGGCTCTATCAGGTATCCTAGGAACATGCCTTCAGTAGCGCCGAATGTGCACTTCTTCGGATTTAGCTTCATGTTAATCTCTCGGAGAGTCTTGAACGTTTCCTCTATGTCGCGCACAAGCTCATCTTCAGTATGGCTCTTTATAACCAAGTCATCCACATAGACTTCCAGGTTGCGGCCCACCTGTTTTTTGAAAGCATGATCCACTAATCGCTGATAGGTAGCGCCCGCATTTTTCAAGCCAAAGGGCATTTTTTTATAACAGTAAACGCCTTGGCTTGTATGAAAGGCTGTTTTTTCCTCGTCTTCTTTAGCCATCTGTATTTGGTGATATCCCTTGTATGCGTCGAGGAAGCACTTTAAGGGATATCCGCACAAGGACTCTATTTTCCAGTCTATCTCTGGTAATGGATAGCATTCTTGTGGGCATGCTTTATTAAGGTCAGTGAAGTCTACGCACATTCGCCAGCTGCCGTCGCTCTTTTTGACCATTACTGGGTTAGAAAGCCAGTCGTGGTAGTAGACTTCACGCATGATTCCCGCATCCACCAGTTTATGTATCTCTGCCAGAATTGCTTGCGCGCGCTCTGGGTCTTGGCCGCGCTTCTTCTGGCGTATTGGTGAGTACCCTTGTCGGATTCTCAGTTTATGCTCTGTGATTGAGCGTGGCACCCCTGTCATGTGTTTTGGCTCCCATGCAAAAATATCCAAGTTCTTTTGCAAGAGCTCGCACACGGCTGCTTTGCCGTTGTCCGACAATGACCCTCCGATGGCTATTTCCTGTTCCGGGTATTCTGGGTGAATTGCAACCTTCAGGTTTGGGACTTTGGTTGCGCTCTGTTCTGGGATCGGTGCCGTTTCGCATGTAACCGTGTTACATTCTCTATTCGGTGTCGTGGCATTGTAAAGAGTAACAATGCCCCCTTTCACTAGGAATTTAAGCATCACGTGCGATGTTGATGGCACTGCGCGCATGGCTGATATCCTGGGTCTCCCGATAATGCCATTGTATGGCGAAGGGGATTTGATCACCATAAATTCCATCCAAGCTGTCGCAGAGTGTTCTGCATTGCCAATGCTGACTGGTAATCGTAGTTGCCCCATGGGCCATATCTTTTCACCCGTAAAACCAGTTAGCGCCGTTCTGACCGGGCTTAACTGGCTGCGTATTTCAGGCCGCAGTCGTTTGAAGCAGTGCTCATACATGATGTCCGCCGATGCTCCACCATCGACGTACATGCGGTGGATGTCGTGACCCCCCGCACTGATCTCAATGGTGAGTGGCTCTACTACTGCGTTGTCCGCAGTTAGAGTAGGGAAAGAGATTTCGCTTCTTCGGGAAAACTCCTGGCTGACCTTCTGTCTAGTGATCCGCTGCCATGATTGTATCATGTAGATCATGTCGGCCTTGTCTGTGGGTGTCTCCTTCTTGTTTCCACTCTTTTGTCTATCCTTTCCCTCTTTAATGTTTTTGACCAAGTGGTCCAATCTACCCTCTTTAACCATCTTGTCGATGATCTGGCGCAGTTGGACAGATTCGTTAGTGGTATGGCCCTTCTGTGCATGGTAATCACAGTATCCATTCCCAGTGCGCCGATCCTCCGGAGTGCGCATCTGCGGCGGTCTTGGAAAATTCGCACTTCTGTTGCGAGTATTTCCTTTGGGGTCTTGATCAGCGGGGTATATCTGTCATTATCCCTCCCGCTCCCCTGGCTGCGATAGCTCCTATTACGGTTACTACCCCGGTCGTTGGATTGTCTCCCAGGTTGTTCCTGTGACCGGTAGTTTGAGTAATTTCTTTTGCTATCCGCCGCGGCGGCTTCTCCTTGGACGAAGGACCGAGAGCGTTTCATGAGTTCATCAAAGGTTTCAGGAATCTTGTCGTTCAACCTCTTGATGAGTTCTGGGTTATTA
>BPTQ01000003.1:32942503-32994984 GCA_019973895.1 Chrysanthemum seticuspe
GAATTGATATGATGCAAATGATGTCAATGAAATGTAGACTAATCTTAGTCCATATGAAATGTACGTGATGTTATGATCATGAATTCGCCGCTAAACCTTTAAGGTTACGCGAATTTGAAACAAGTAAACCAAGTTTACTAAAATGTTGAATTAATGAGACATGAACTGTGTCGAGAAATGACCTGAAAGTACGGGTTGTCACACCGAAGGACACCGGTATGTCACTAACGGCCTATGCAGATGCTGACCATGCAGGTTGTCAAGATACACGTCGAAGTACGTCAGGAGGTGCTCAGTTTTTGGGTGATAAGCTTGTGAGCTGGTCTTCAAAGAAGCAAATGAGTACTTCTATTTCCTCTACAGAGGCTGAATACATAGCCATGTCATCTTGTTGTGCTCAAATCTTATGGATGAGATCTCAATTATCTGACTATGGCTTTGAATTCAACAAAATCCCTCTGTACTGTGATAATAAAAGTGATATTGCTCTCTCATGCAACAACGTTCAACACTCAAGAGCAAAGCATATCGACATTTGACATCATTTCATCAGGGAACATGTGGAAAAAGGTGTGGTGGAACTATATTTTGTGAGGTCAGAATATCAGTTAGCAGACATCTTCACCAAAGCTCTTCCAAGAGAACGTTTTGAGTTTATTCTTCCACGTCTTGGCTTGAAAAGCCTTCAACCAGAAACACTCAAACGTCTTCAGGAGGAAGACGAGGAGTAAAGGTCTTTGTTCTTCTATCTCTTGTATATATCTATTCGAAAAACAAAATACAAAATTGTAAAACCTTCAAAAATCAAATAGAAAAATATAAAACTTTCAAAATCCATAAAAATTTGAAAAAATTTGAAAAATCTTCAAAAAATATTGTCATTTTGTCATGTCTTTCTCGATTCGATTATATCTACGGTCTTTCTGCTGTCATTCAAAGAATGACACGAGACTTTAGATATTGTTCGAACTTTTATTAAAAAAAAAAAAAAAAAAAAAAAAAAAAATTCAAAAAATCAAAAAAATATTTTTGGGAGAAAGAGAAAAAAATGGTTTATTGTCATTTTCAGGCAATAACCCGGTTTTAAAAGAAAGAACAGAGCCATGTTTTATCATGTTTTCAAAATTCCATGCTCTGATTCTATAAACATTTATCTGCTGAAAACTAAATGCTTTGAAAAATAACTCAATCTCTATTTTTGATAATCATCAGGACTTATATGTCAATTGTAAGATATAATTTTTCACATACACATCAAACCATAACAACAAGGTGGCAAATAAGTGGAATTCTAGAGAGAGAAAGTTAGAGGTTTAGGGAACTTAGTGAGAGAAAGTGAAAGATGTTATTATGAGCTCCAACTCTCTACCTTGGAAGGTAGAGAGTATTTATAGTCTTACATAACTCGCCACACTTTGGGCTGTGGATCAGGCATACAGTGGGTAAAGACCCGTCCGTCCTCCACGGTGTTACTTAACTAAATACTACTTAACTTAAGAATTACTACGACTACGAGCTTTCTAACGATTACATATACTTGAGGTGACCGACTCTTTAATACCGGGAATTTCTAATTCCTAACAATCTCCCCCTAAGGGAGGTCACCTCAATCATGTACCAAAAACACATTGAATACAACCAGATAATACATTAACAATTGATCTTGCATTCTTGATGTAGTCCTTTGCTCCTAAGCTCGTAGTCATTGATTCTTCACATTGCATGTTTGGTTACATCAAGTGGAGGTCTTTTACTGATCCACGTGATAATCATTTTGAGCCATCTTTTGAGATCATCAGCTATCAACAATCTCTGACACATCCTTTGTGGTGTTGATATTATGTGATGTTGTGACTTTAGGACCGACATGCTCACATTCTGGATCATGAAATCTTCACATCAGAGTAGCGGAAGCTTTTGTTGAATCATGATATTGGCAGCAGCGTAGCAGAAGTTTGGTGTGAAAATATCAGAGTCATTGATGCACTAATCATGATTTCTTTGAGTTGAATGTGTTAAGTGAGCATGCGGCTATGGATTGACCGCTTCGTTCTGATCAGCTGCAAACGTCGGGTGTACCTGCATACAACAGTTAGCAATAAATCGCACGAAAGTGTCTTTGATCACTTTCGTTGAATTGAGGTACACGGCCCACGGTTCCCCGTTGATCAGTACATGTACTGCCTGTGATCGGGTATAATTCAGAAGAATTTCCTTGACAGGGTTTCGCAGCTGTTCTAGCTGTTCTCAAACCGGAACGTCTCAAAGAAGACAACACGGAGTGAGTGAACCAGCGAATTTTAAGTCCACTGATTGATGAAAAAAGATTTGAAAAACAATCGTGTATTGCTCAATAGAAATTGTTTTTGCAATACAACGAAGGTTTTATTGAAAATCAATTATCAATCATAAAAATACCTTTTGGTTTGAAAAATGAGTACAAAGTCGATGTGCTAAAGAAAAGAGTTTTTAAGCACAAAGACCGGTTTTTCAAAGGTATCCGTCAATCCATATCCTGAACCAGGATTGATTCAAGAGATTGAATCGCCCCATTGTTTCTGTTCAGTTGTCACATGGTTGATCTATATAATAGATCTCACATGCCACCTACCAGGAGCTTGTTTGATGTTGGCTCCAGAAGGCTTTCCATCTTCATTGTGAATATGTAAACACATCACTCAGATGTTCTGGCAATACCACAAGGATAATGCGTAGGACTCAAGATATAATCTCTCTTTCCACATTGTGTGAAACAGAGAGTCTTCATTGAAAGTGTCCTAATGAGATTTATTGATGATCTCGTGGCTCTAGACTCAATTTGTGCATATTTGGATCCTATAACGGAGACTAGGGAGAGGGTCTCCTTCTTCAATATCAACCATCTCTAAGAGAAAGTCCATAGATAATGTCGGTTCCCCGTGAGAATGAAACAAGCCCTTTTAAGAGGAACTTGAGTGGTTTGGAAAGTTGAAGTGCAGTGCGTCACTGGGTCCATGACGTCTTGTCTTCAATACCGATGTTACCATCAGTAGCATATGAAGTGAACCCGGTTTCTGCCCTAAGGTTGAATAAATGGAGGGCTATTTGTTTTCACCCTTTCCTCATTCAATTCTTTTTAATTCTTCAACCCCTTCAGTGCTTACCGAGACTTCATAGCTAGAGCCTTGTTGGGTTTATTCCAGTACTAGCTCAGTCTTAGTCTGCACTCTTCCCATATCTCATTTTTCTCCTTTTATCATCATACCTAAGGACTTCTACACTAACTAGTGGATTGTCCCTGGGTAGTTCCCTCCGGTTCTGGCGGATCATGGGAACCAATTCCTAACCTTATCATCCTTATATCACCGTACATAAAGTAAAGTTGGTCGGTCAATTTGGTATTGTTCATCTGCCATTGGATCCAATTGAAAACCATTTGAAAATCAATTCAGATACTTGTGATATATTATCAAAGCATTTTGTACCTGAATTGTTTTTGATATTTTTAGAACGAGAACTCCCCCTCAACATGTGCATCAAGTATTTGAAAATGTTTTGCACACGGAGGCAAGAGAAAGAATTAACCTTTTTGATTACCATTTTCTAAAAGATATCAACATCACTTCCCTCAACAAATCAAGTAGATATAGCATTTCCGGGAAGGATGAGGTTTCCATAATTTTGCTCCCCCTCGATATGTGCCTCGAGGTTTGAAAAGAGTTTTGCACATACTAGAGGGAACCTGCACATTGGGATGAATGATCACGTTTCAGATCAAAGGTTTAAGAAAGATGCTCCCCCTCAACATGTGCATTTTAAAATTTGAAATCGTTTGTCACATGTGGGAAGGATAGCATGTACATTCTTGTGAAACCATTTACCGAATTATCAGTTTAAATCCAATTTAAATCACACATTCTCCCCCGATCACAATTATCAAAACATTTGGGATTTGTGATCTCGTATAGATTTAAATTGATTTTGAAAGCTTTTAAGGAGAATTGTGACTCGATTGTGAAAGCGTTTGAACTGATAAGGATCGGATTTTAAGACTTTAAACTCCATTTATAAAACATGCATGTATATCTTTTGAAAACAATTTAATGCCAAATAACTTTTTAATTTAATTGAAATCATTCTCCCCCTCAATCAATGACATAGGTTGTTGATTGAGAGATAGAGATTTTGACAAATAAGTCCTGATGATTATCAAAAATAGAAACCGAGTTATTTTTCGAAGCATTTGGTTTTCAGCAGATAAATGTTTATAGAATCAGAGCATAGAATTTGAAAACATGGCTCTGTTCTTTCTTTTAAAACCGGGTTATTGCCTGAAAATGACAATAAACCATTTCTCTTTCTCCCAAAATATATATATATATATATATATATATATATATATATATATATATATATATATATATATATATTTTTTTTTTTTTTTTTTTAAAATAAAATTCGAACAAACATCTAAAGTCCCGTGTCATTCTTTGAATGACAGCACAAAGACCGTAGATATTATCGAACCGAGAAAAACATGACAAAATGACAATATTTTTTGAAGATTTTTCGAATTTTTCAGATTTTTATGGATTTTGAAAGTTTTATGATTTTCTATTTGATTTTTGAGGGTTTTATAATTTTGTATTTTGTTTTTCGAATAAATATTTACAAGAGATGGATGAAGATAGACCTTTACTCCTCGTCTTCCTCCTGAAGACGTTTGAGAGTTTCTGGTTTAAGGCTTTTCAAACCAAGTCGTGGAAGAATAAACTCAAAACGTTCTCTTGGAAGAGCTTTGGTGAAGATGTTTGCTAACTGATATTCAGACCTCACAAAATATAGTTCCACCACACCTTTTTCCACTTGTTCCCTGATGAAATGATGTCGAATTTCGATATGCTTTGCTCTTGAGTGTTGAACGTTGTTGCATGAGAGAGCAATAGCACTTTTATTATCACAGTACAGAGGGATTTTGTTGAATTCATAGCCATAGTCAGATAATTGAGATCTCATCCATAAGATTTGAGCAAAACAAGATGACATGGCTATGTATTCAGCCTCTGTAGAGGAAATAGAGGTACTCATTTGGTTCTTTGAAGACCAGCTCACAAGCTTATCACCCAAAAACTGAGCACCTCCTGATGTACTTCGACGTGTATCTTGACAACTTGCATGATCAGCATCTGCATAGGCCGTTAGTGACATACCGGTGTCCTTCGGGTACCAAAGACCCATATTGATGGTTCCTTGGAGATACCGAAAGACCCGTTTAACTGTTTCAAGGTGCTTTTTAGTAGGCTTAGCCTGGTATCTAGCACACATGCAAACAGCGAACAAGATGTCTGGTCTACTAGCAGTGAGATACATCAGGGATCCAATCATACTCCGATATTTCGTTTGGTCAATCATGATCCCTGAGAGGTCCTCATCTAGTTTGGTTCGGTCAATCATGGGGGTGTCAACAGGGTCATATGAATCAAATCCGAATTTCTTTAAAATCTCTGTTGCATATTTAGATTGATTTATGAAAATGCCTCCGGGACTTTGTGAAATTTGTAATCCCAAGAAAAATGACATTTGTCCCATCATTGACATTTGAAACTTTGAACTCATTTCATTTGAAAAGCGATCACATTCCATTGGGTCTGTCAAGGCAAAAATAATATCATCAATGTAAATTTGAACATGAATTAAATGTTTTCCTGACTTCCTGGTGAACAATGTAGGATCAACTGCTCCTTTGATGAATCCGGTTGATAGAAGAAACTTTGACAGTGTATCATACCATGCCCTTGGAGCTTGCTTTAAACCGTAAAGAGCCTTCTTCAAACGATAAACGTGAGTAGGATGCTCTTGGTTCACAAATCCTTCAGGTTGGCTGACGTAGACGACTTCTTTAAGATCGCCGTTTAGAAATGCCGTCTTTACATCCATCTGATAGACTACCATGTTCTTACTAGCAGCATTAGCCAGAAAGATTCTGATTGCCTCGATTCGAGCAACTGGAGCAAAAGATTCTTCAAAGTCTATACCCTCCTCTTGACGATATCCTTTAGCAACTAATCGAGCCTTGTTCTTCAACACATCACCATGCTCATCAAGTTTTACTTTGAAGATCCATTTTAGAGCTATAATCATAGCACAGTCGGGAGCAGGTACTAACTCCCATACATCAAGACGATCAAACTCATGAATTTCATCTTGCATGGCATTGAACCAGCTATCTTCATTCATAGCAGTTTTAACATCTTTTGGTTCGATCTTAGATAGTACGGAGTTGAAGAAGCACCATAAGGCGTCGGTTGCGAGTTGCTTCCAGGTTGATACAGGACGAGAGGGATTTCCAATGATGTTGTCTAAGGGGTGATCGTGAGTCCATTTTCTGAGGTGTTCATGTGGCAGTTGTTGAGGAACTGAGGTAGCTGAGTCGATGTCTCCTGAAGAAGATGGTTCTGATGATGATTCAGGAGAAGCAAATATGTTTTCAAATGGAGCATCTTCAGGAGTTGCAAAGGGATTAACTTCATCATTGATGCCAGAAACATTTCCATGATGTACATATGAAGAATGATGATTTGTTGATGAGACTGAAGGATCAGCAGCGGGTGCTTCTTGACTTAAAGATATTGAAACCGAGGGATTGACATCATTTACTGGAATATGAGCATCCTCTGTTGTAGGAGTCAGTACCTCATTAGTAATTGACTCATACAGTTCATCAAACATAGGATCAAACAATTTCTTTACATCATCTTCAGATGGAGGTACATATGGAGTTTCTTGAGAGGAGTTTGGAACAAGGGATGAACCAATGGGACTGTTTTGAAGTGCGGGTCCTGAGCTGGAGTGTCCAGGAGCCATTTGACCGGTCAGCTCATCAAACGTAACGTGAATTGTTTCCTTGATATTTCGGGTTCTTTTGTTGTAGATTCGGTATCCCTTTTTGTTTGGTGCAAATCCTACAAATACTCCAATGTCAGCTTTAGCCCTAAGTTTGCCCAAGTATTGACCCTCATTAGTTGGATAGCACAAGGCACCAAACACACGAAGGAAAGATAGATTAGGTTTTCTGTTGTGGACAAGTTCATATGGAGTTTTTCCATGAATAGTGTGAATCAGGGAACGATTTTGTGTGTAGCATGCAGTGGCAATTGCTTCAGCCCAGAGAAACATTGGAACCTTTGAGTAGATCAACATTGTTCTAGCAGCTTCAACAAGAGTGCGATTTCGTCTTTCAACTACACCGTTCTGTTGCGGGGTTCGTGGAACACTTCTTTGATGGCTGATTCCAACGCTTTCATAGAATTCACTAAGTTGTTTGTTGACAAACTCAGTTCCATTGTCTGTTCTGATAATTCTGACAGTTTTGTTTAGTCGAACCTGCAGCTGTTTGATGAGTTTGATGATGATATCAGGAGTTTCATCCTTTGTCCTTAAGAACTTGACCCAGGTGAATCTAGAGTAATCATCAACCACAACTAACACATATTTCTTCCCAAAGATATTCTGCACCCTCATTGGTCCACATAAATCCATATGAATCATATGAAGAACTTCTGTGACAGAGTTAGTAGGTTTGGGTTTATGGGCATACTTCTTGCTTTTTCCCAGTTGACATGCTGAACAAAGATGATCCTTTTCATACTTTAGTCTAGGTAAACCTACAACTAAGTCCTTTCTGGAAAGATCGTTGATGGTGCCGAAGTTCAAGTGATTGAGACGACGATGCCATAACCATGACTTTGTTTTTGAAGCCTTAGATAACAAGCAGATTGGAGATGCCCTCATCATGTCATCGATAGAGATGGTGTAAAGGTTTGACCCACGAGTTCCTTTCAACAGTTCCTTACCGTTAAGATCTCTAACAAAGCAGGCATGTTTTCTGAAGGCTACTTCTAGATCAGAATCACAAAATTGACCAACAGAGAACAGATTATGACCTAAACCTTCCACATAATACACTCTCGAGATGACACTATCACCAATAACATAATCTCCATAACCCATTATAGCACCGAAATGATCATTACCAAATCTAACAGTCCCGATGAATTTGCTCACGAAGTTCATGAGCCGCGACCGGTCTCCAGTCATATGCTTGGAACAGCCTGAGTCCAGGTACCACAGAACGATTTGAACGATCTGCAGTTGAACACAGACAAGAATGGATAACTGGATAATTGGGATCCCCATGCAAGAATGGGTTCCATTTGGTTAGTTACAATGGTTGGACCACCCACATCAGAAATAGAAGCATTCATATCAGAAAGTGAGGCAATGGAATCATTGTGAATAGATGCAGTACTAGTGTCTGTATTAGCCCTGTTCACAGTGTGATCACTTCTTAAGGGAATAGTTCTACCAGTAGGCATCCATTTTCTAGTTGGCATTAATTGATTAGTCTTATGACCAACAGGTATCCAATAGAAGCCTATTTTACTGAATGTTCTTCCTGTGGGTTTCCATTGTTTTCTAACTTTCATTCGTTTTTGCCTTTTAGCCTTCTTAGCATGAATATTAGCATTAACAATATTAACTGGACAATTAGCATCATTAGGCAGAACATTAACATCACATTCATGATTAGAAACAGAATTCAAGCAGTCATCAGTACAAGGTTTGCAAATAGTATCAGAATTCGAATTAATTACAGTACGCCTATGGCTAATACTAGAATCAACAGAATTCAAGCAGTCATCAGTACAAGGTGCACTAAGGTTCACTTTCTTAACACTAGAGGTACTGAGATTAGTACTCCTAGAAGGCACATTTGAGTTCACTTTCCTAGCATTGACAGATCTAGAATCTGAACTACTCAATGGTACACTACGCCTCACATTCAAAACATTGGGAATCGAGTGCATATCATATTTGGCCTTAGGCATTGAGCATGGAATCAAAGGGTTAACTCTCTCACCTAATGTCTTTGGGCATATTGTGATCAAACATTCTAAGATTTCTTGAGATCGTTTGGCATATAAGCATGCATGTCCAATTGCATTATCATGAGGTTTCTCTAGCTTATCCTCTTCAACAATCTCACGCAGGCATTCTAAGCAATCCTTAAGGGATGAGAAATATGTTTGAATGGCAAGTTTGTTGTTCCTTAGATGAGGGGGGACATATGTCACAGATAAAGCATATTTATTACTAGAGTGAACCTTAGATACAACATTCTCCTCATTGATCATTGGCATTTTCCCTTTTACCTGACTCTTCAGATTCTCAATTTCCTTTTGCAATGAAGTTATTTGTTCGTTGTTTTTGTTACGAGTGACTTTAATTGATTCAAACAACTCATTGAAGTGACGTTTAACCTTTTCATTTTCTTCTAGAAAACTTTCGTTTTCCTTTTGTAAAGCATTTACTAGGTTTTGAAGATGAAACGTTTGAGAATTCTGAGAATCTAAAGAAGGAGGCATTTGGGAGCCTGTCATATTGTTTGTTTGACCCTTTAATTGAGAGATTTGGGCTTTCAACTTTCTGATCGTGTTGCACTGAGTTTGAATCTGTTCATCACGTTTGTTAATTTGAAAAACTGCATCAAACTCTGGAGCATCTGAAGATGTCTTGACATTTGAAGTTTTGACATTTTCTTTAAGATGTTGATATTTTAGTTGTAAATTAAAAAGCTCAACTTCTAGTTTAGAAAAATGTTTAACGAAATTGTCGTGATCATCCAGTTCAATTTTCTCATTTAGTTTAGAATTAGTTTTTTCAAGCTCAATGACACGATCATGGGAGACTTTCAGGGCCACAGATAATTCATGAAATTTGGAAGCATTAATAGAGCAATTTGAAGCAGTGAAAAACACATCTTGAGCAACACATTCAGTAATAAGATTCTCATTTAATGTATGCAAGTTCTTTCTCTCAATCTCATTATATTTCAGTGCACGCTCATAGTCACTAACTTCAACAACCATTGCATCAAATTCCTTTTCCATTCCCTTAATATCAGTTTCTATTCCCTTTTTAAGACTCTCAAAGTGATCTTTTAGAGGTTTAAAGAAGGGCATGACCTCAGTCAAATAACATTCTTTCATTTGTTCAAAACCCCTTTCTCCTTCAGTTATACCTGTGGGTGTGATCCTTTTCTTGCAAGTTTTCTCAAAATCAACAAATAGTTGAAATATCACGTATTGGCTAATTAATGTCTTGCTTTTAGTGGCAATTTTTCTAGGTACAAGATGCATTGGTGTATTAGGAGGATACACAGTCGCTCTAGGCATTTTCCAAAGGGGAGGGTTAGTTTCAACAATATTTTCCGCTTTCTGCTTATCTAAATCTTTTTTCCAAAAGACTTGTTCGGGAGTCAACAAAGTCTGAGGCTTAAACTTGTTTAAGGAAATCCAGTTTTCCTTCTTATAATCATGAGGAGTGATATTTATATTTTTCTCTTTGCATTTGGGATCATTTTGTTTCTTATTCATCTTTTCCCTAGAGATTTCATTTGATTTCTTATCTTCCTCAGTGCACTCAACGCAACTAGGTTTCTGCCTAGGCTTAAGGATTTCATCACCATCATAAAGCACCTTATGAGCATTTCTAGCCTTTTTAATTACCTCTGGATTCGGTTCCTCAACCAGGGGAATGCTATGCTTATCGCTTAAGACTCGATGTTTGGTGACCATGTGAGCAGTCTGAATGGTGTTTCCTTGTATGTACAACTTGTTTTCAAGTTTGTTTTTCAAAGTTTTCAGATTAGAAAAGTCTCTCAAGAGTTTTGATTCCTTTGCATTAAATTCTTGCTTAAGCATTTTCACATTTTCTTGAAGTTCTTGTTTTTGTTTAGCTGTTTTAGAAAGTTTTTCTTGCACGGAATTTAATTCTTGTTTCAATACTTCTTCTCTAAACTTACTTTTTCTAATTACTGTACTCACTTGGACATCCATTTCCTGCTCACGAGTGGTCAACTCAAATTTTGCACGTTGTTCATAAATAGCAACACGTTCCTTATAGGCATTTAGTTCAAAAATTATGGAATCATCAGGAGAACATGCGGTGTATTCATCAAAGACATAGTCATTGTTGACTGCAGAAGATGCATCACTTGGTACAACTTCACGTTCACTTTGTTTCACGTATTGATCGTACGGGACAATATTGTTATTACCCATATTTTCAACATTTGATTCAATAGTTTCAGTTGATTGTACTTTGTCATGCATCTGTTGCACATCAGCATCATCGTATAGTTTTAATACCTCTGAGATGAGTTTGTCCTTGGATGGGCCAGCTTGTGGTGAAGAAGAGATCTTGGGAGAAACCATTGGAGAGATGCTAGCCATAAAGATTGTGTGTGCAGTAGGTCCATCATCTACATCAGAGTCGTATGCATCACAGTCAGCGACTTGAAAGGCGTTCTGATGATTGTGACCTATCTCCTGAATAGGCTGCTCATCCACATCTGCATCATAGGTCTTGGCATTGCCCTCAGCAAGAAACAACAATTCCTCTTCATCCAACGCAGCACCATTGTCCTGAGCTTGTGCCAGCAACATCTTATCTCTGAAGTAATCAGCATTCTGTGGACGCTTTGGAGATGTGCAGTTCCTTGCAATGTGTCCTTCACCACCACAGTTGTAACATTTGATTGGCTCAGCTTGACCTTGACCTTGATTACAATTTCTTCCTCGATTCTGGTTGCCAACATATCCTCTCCCTGCTTCACCTCTTCTCTGATCATACTGTCTTTCCTGAACTGGTTGCCCCATAATTTTCCCATCTCTTATCAAAGCATGGTTGTGAAGATTGGAGGCGGTTCGGATCTCATTACAGGTGTGGAGTTTGTTGGTGTGAGGTGAAAGTGTCATGTTCTCTTTAACCATGAGTGTTAGTTGAGTGATGAAATGTTCCATGACAGCATTTGCATCAGGTTGCTTGAACCTTGGATCAGAAATGGGTTTGTGATTATCATTATTCATGGGTGCAACTTGAGAAGCATTGTTGGAAGTCCCATCATCTGTGAAGAAGGCAGTTGAATCATTTGTAGACCTTGTTTCTCCCTGACCTTTGAACTGATCAAGAATCCTCTTTTCAAACATGGCATGTCTCTCATTTTGAAGGAGGAAGGCATAGAGTTGCTCATAGTTTGTATCCTTCAATCCTTTAGTGAGTTTCACAGAGGTGACAAACTTGTGCCATTCGGGATTCATATTGTTTACAAATTTAGAGTTCAACTGAATGTTAGGCATAGTCATCTTGATGTTTCTCATGTCATTCACCAACTTATGAAATCTCACATAGTACTCATAGACACTCTCATCTGGTTTCATCTTGAAGTGCTCAAATTCGTCATAGAGTTGGGATTCTCTGTCTTCCATAGTCAGTTCTGAACCTGAGAGAAGCATCTTATTATTATCCCAAACTGCCTTTGCATCAGTGTTATGATTGATCAGCTTATAGATGTCTTTAGGAAGACCTTGAAGAACAATGTTTGAAGCCCTGATATCTGCATCGAATCTCTTTTTCTCCTTATCATCAAGCTCATCATACATCTTAGGTCTGTCCATTCCGTAAACAGGAGTACCATCTTCATTAGTATCAAGTATGTCTCTAGTCGTCTCAACTCGATATGGTCCTTCATCAATGGATTTGAGAATGTTGACACCATTTTCCTTTCCAAGGCAATACAATCTGATTTGTTGAGCCCAAGAGTCGTAGTCAGTTCTGTCAAGCATGGGTGGACGAGTATCTGAACCAGCTGCTTGTACATCCTCGGCAACAGTGGAGATGACAGTAGGGACGTTGGTAGACATGTTAACAGATTATACGGGATTTTATAACTCTATGATTAAACCGGGAAATAGATTCTTTCACGGGATTTTACTAAATCAAGAGAAAACCGTAAACAATCACTCAAGTCGCTATAAGATAATACACTAAGTCGCTAGAAAATAATGCACTAAGTCGCTAGAAGATAATGCACTAAGTCGCTAGAAGATAATGCACTAAGTCGCTAGAAAATAATGCACTAAGTCGCTAACCCTTAATTCGCTAGACAACTAAGTCGCTAGAATCCCAAGTCGCTAGACACAAAGCAAGTCGCTAAGTAGTAACTCGCTACCCCTCAAGTCGCTAGCAAAATTTTGGCAGTAATTCGCTACACAAGTCGCTAGAAATGCAAGTCGCTAAAGAGCAACTCGCTACAGACCAAGTCGCTACTCGTAGTGGAGAATCCACTACTTGTACTTTAACTCGCTAGATCTAACTCGCTAGGTTTAAAACTGTAACTCGCTACAATTTTGTGAAGCAAGTCGCTATGAAGAAAGTTATCCGTGAACTAAGTCGCTAGCATGAAAAACCATATAAACTTCACTTTTCAATCCAAAAACAACCCAACCAAGATGATTCAAGCTTACCAAATGAAAACCTAAACACTTGTGATGATTCTAAACATAAAAGTACTAACAAAATTCAAACTTTAACACAAGAAATCAACCAAATGATGCAAAAACCACTAAACTTTTTCAAACTCAAAAACCGCCTAAAAACCACTAGAAATCCAAAGATGTGCAAGATATGATCTAACCATGGCTCTTGATACCAATTGTAAGATATAACTTTTCACATACACATCAAACCATAACAACAAGGTGGCAAATAAGTGGAATTCTAGAGAGAGAAAGTTAGAGGTTTAGGGAACTTAGTGAGAGAAAGTGAAAGATATTATTATGAGCTCCAACTCTCTACCTTGGAAGGTAGAGAGTATTTATAGTCTTACATAACTCGCCACACTTTGGGCTGTGGATCAGGCATACAGTGGGTAAAGACCCGTCCGTCCTCCACGGTGTTACTTAACTAAATACTACTTAACTTAAGAATTACTACGACTACGAGCTTTCTAACGATTACATATACTTGAGGTGACCGACTCTTTAATACCGGGAATTTCTAATTCCTAACATCAAAATCTTTATCTCTCAATCAACAACCTATGTCATTGATTGAGGGGGAGAATGATTTCAATTAAATTAAAAAGTTATTTGGCATTAAATTGTTTTCAAAAGATATACATGCATGTTTTATCAATGGAGTTTAAAGTCTTAAAATCCGATCCTTATCAGTTAAAACGCTTTCATAAACAAGTCACAATTCCCCTTAAAAGCTTTCAAAATCAATTTAAATCTATAAGAGATCACAAATCTCAAATGATTTGATAATTGTGATCGGGGGAGAATTTGTGATTTAAATTGGATTTAAACTGATAATTCGGTAAATGGTTTTATAAGGATGTTCATGCTATCCTGCCCACATGTGACAAACGATTTCAAGAATTTTTCCATGCACATGTTGAGGGGGAGCATCTATCTTAAACCTTTGATTTGAAATGTGATCAACTTATCTCAATGTGCAAGTTCCCTCTAGTATGTGCAAAACTCTTTTCAAACCTCGAGGCACATATTGAGGGGGAGCAAATTTATGGAAACCTCATCCTTCCCGGAAATGCTATATCTTCTTGATTTGATGTGGGAAGTGATGTTGATATCTTTTAGAAAATGGTAATCAAAGAAGTTAATTCTTTCTCTTGCCTCCGTGTGCAAAACATTTTCAAATGCTTGATGCACATGTTGAGGGGGAGTTCTCGTTCTAAAAATATCAAAAGCAATTCAGGTACAAAATGCTTTGATAATATATCACAAGTATCTGAATTGATTTTCAAATGGTTTTCAATTGGTTCCAATGGCAGATGAACAATACCAAATTGACCGACCAACTTTACTTTATGTACGGTGATATAAGGATGATAAGGTTAGGTATTGGTTCCCATGATCCGCCAGAACCGGAGGGATCTACCCAGGGACAATCCACTAGTTAGTGTAGAAGTCCTTAGGTATGATGATAAAAGGAGAAAAATGAGATATGGGAAGAGTGCAGACTAAGACTGAGCTAGTACTGGAATAAACCCAACAAGGTTCTAGCTATGAAGTCTCGGTAAGCACTGAAGGGGTTGAAGAGTTAAAAAGAATTGAATGAGGAAAGGGTGAAAACAAATAGCCCTCCATTTATTCAACCTTAGGGCAGAAACCGGGTTCAACTCATATGCTACTAATGATAACATCGGTATTGAAGACAAGACGTCATGGACCCAGTGACGCACTGCACTTCAACTTCCCAAACCACTCAAGTTCCTCTTAAAAGGGCTTGTTTCATTCTCACGGGGAACCGACATTATCTATCGACTTTCTCTTAGAGATTGTTGATATTGAAGAAGGAGACCCTCTCCCTAGTCTCCGGCATAGGATCCAAATATGCACAAATTGAGTCTAGAACCACGAGATCATCAATAAATCTCATTAGGACACTTTCAATGAAGACTCTCTGTTTCACACAATGTGGAAAGAGAGATTATATCTTGAGTCATACGCACTATCCTTGTGGTATTGCCAGAACATCTGAGTGATGTGTTTACATATTCACAATGAAGATGGAAAGCCTTCTGGAGCCAACATCAAACAAGCTCCTGGTAGGTGGCATGTGAGATCTATTATATGGATCAACCATGTGACAACTGAACAGAAACAATGGGGCGATTCAATCTCTTGAATCAATCCTGGTTCAGGTTATGGATTGACGGATACCTTTGAAAAACCGGTCTTTGTGCTTAAAAACTCTTTTCTTTAGCACATCGACCGTGTACTCATTTTTCAAATCAAAAGGTATTTTTATGATTGATAATTGATTTTCAATAAAACCTTCGTTGTATTGCAAAAACAATTTCTATTGAGCAATACACGATTGTTTTTCAAATCTCTTTTCATCAATCAGTGGACTTAAAATTCGCTGGTTCACTCACTCCGTGTTGTCTTCTTTGAGATGTTCCGGTTTGAGAACAACTAGAACAGCTGCGAAACCCTGTCAAGGAAATTCTTCGAAATTATACCTGATCACAGGCAGTACATGTACTGATCAACGGGGAACCGTGGGCCGTGTACCTCAATTCAACGAAAGTGGTCAAAGACACTTTCGTGCGATTTATTGCTAACTGTTGTATGCAGGTACACCCGACGTTTGCAGCTGATCAGAATGAAGCGGTCAATCCATAGCCGCATGCTCACTTAACACATTCATCTCAAAAGGAAATCATGATTAGTGCATCAATGACTCTGATATTTTCACTCCATGCTTCTGCTACGCTGCTGCCAATATCATGAATCAACTAAAGCTTCCACTACTCTGATGAGAAGATATCATGATCCAGAATGTGAGCATGTCGGTCCTATAGTCACAACATCACATAATACCAACACCTCAAAGGATGTCACAGAGATTTTTTATAGCTGATGATCTCAAATGCTGGCTCAAATTTATTATCACATGGATCAGTAAAAGACCTCCACTTGGAATAACCAAACATGCAATGTGAAGAATCAATGACTACGAGCTTAGAAGCAAAGGACTACTTCAAGAATGCAAGAACAATTTTTAATGTAATATCTATTTGTATTCAATGTAATTTTGATACATGATTGAGGTGACCTCCCTTAGGGGGAGATTGTTAGGAATTAGAAATTCCCTGTATTAAAGACTCGGTCACCTCAAGTATATGTAATCGTTAGAAAGCTCGTAGTCGTAGTTCTTTTAAGTTAAGTAGTATTTAGTTAAGTAACACCGTGGAGGACGGACGGGTCTTTACCCACTGTATGCCTGATCCACAGCCCGATGTGTGGCGATTTATGTAAGACTATAAATACTCTCTACCTCCCAAGGTAGAGAGTTGGATCTCATAATAATATCTTTCACTTTCTCTCACTAAGTTCCCTAAACCTCTAACTTTCTCTCTCTAGAATTCCACTTATACGCCACCTTGTTGTTATGGTTTGATGTGTATGTGAAAAGTTATATCTAACAACGTTCAAATTTATGTTGATGATATTATTTTTGCCTCGACTGGCCCCAATGAATTTGACTGTTTTTCTAATGAGATGGGTTCCAAATTTCAAATGTCTATGATGGGACAAATGTCATTTTTCTTGGGATTACAAATTTCGCAAAGTCCCGGAGGCATTTTTATAAATCAATCTAAATATGCAAATGAAATTTTAAAGAAATTTGTATTTGATACTTGTGACACCGTTGACACTCCCATGGTAGAACGTACCAAACTGGATGAGGAACACTCAGGGATCATGGTAGATCAAACAAAATATCGTAGTATGATTGGATCCCTGATGTACCTCATAGCTAGTAGGCCAGATATTCTGTTCGCTGTATGCATGTGTGCTAGATACCAGGCTAAGCCTACCAAAAAGCACCTTGAAGCGGTTAAACGGGTCTTTCGGTATCTCCAAGGAACCATCAATATGGGACTTTGGTACTCGAAGGACACCGGTATGTCACTAACAGCCTATGCAGATGCTGACCATGCAGGATGTCAAGATACACATCGAAGTACGTCTGGAGGTGCTCAGTTTTTGGGTGATAAGCTTGTGAGCTGGTCTTCTAAGAAACAAATGAGTACTTCTATATCCTCTACAGAGGCTGAATACATAGCCATATCATCTTGTTGTGCTCAAATCCTATGGATGAGATCCCAATTATCTGACTATGGCTTTGACTTCAACAAAATCCCTCTGTATTGTGATAACAAAAGTGCCATTGCTCTCTCTTGCAACAACGTACAACATTCAAGAGCAAAGCATATCAACATTCGACATCATTTCATCAGGGAGCAAGTGGAAAATGGTGTGGTGGAACTTTATTTTGTGAGAACTGAATACCAGTTAGCAGACATCTTCACCAAAGCTCTTCCTAGAGAACGTTTTGAGTTTATCCTCCCACCACTTGGTCTAAAGAGTCTACAACCGGAAACACTTAAACGTCTTCAAGAGGAAGAAGAGGAGTAAAAGGTTTTTCTTCATTCATCACTTGTAAATATTTTTTTAAAAAGCAAAATACAAAATTTCAAAACCAACAAAAAGCGAATAGAAAAATATAAAACTTTAAAAAATCCATAAAAATTTGATAAACTCGAAAAACTTGTAAAAATATTGTCTTTTTTGTCTTGTTTTTCTTTATTCGATAATATCTACGGTCTATGTGATGTCATTCAAAGAGTGACACGGGTCTTTAGATATTGTTCGAATGTACATAAAAAAAAATTAGAAAAAAAATATATATATTTTGAGAGAAAGAAAGACCAAGGCTTATAGTCATTTCAGTCTATAACCCGTTTTTAAAGAAAGAACAGAGCCATGCTTTATCCTATCTTTCAAATCTCATGCTCTGATTCTAAAAACAAATGTTTGTCACTAAAACGACAAATGTTTCCTTCACAAGTATTTTTCCTTCTAAAAATTCTTCTGAAAAATCTTCGTTATCTAATTGAAAACTAATAAAAATAACTCGGTCTCAATTTTTGAAAATCATCTGGACTTGACATTTGTCAAAATCTCTATCTCTCAATCAACAACTTATGTCATTGATTGAGGGGGAGAATGATTTCATTTAAATCAAAAGGTTATTTGTCATACAACTGGTTCAGACCAAGGTTTATGTCATGTTTTCAAAAAGATACTCAAGCATGTTTTTGGAATTTAAAGTCTCAGCTTTGATCCTTATCGGTTAAATGTTTTCATAAGAAAGTCACAATTCTCCTCAAAAAGCTTTCTAAATCAATTTAAATCTACAGAGATCACAAATCTCAAATGATTTGAAAATTGTGATCGGGGGAGAATTTGTGATTTAAATTGGATTTAGACTGATAATTCGATAAATGGTTTTATAGTGATCTACAAGCTCTCCTCCCCACATATGCCAAACGATTTCAAATTTTCCATGCACATGTTGAGGGGGAGCATCTATTTCAAACCAAAAAAGGATTGAAACGTGATTGATTTGTTTCAATGTGCAGGTTTTCCCTAATATGTGCAAAACACTTTCAAATTTCTATGCACATATTGAGGGGGAGCAACTTTTTGAAAACCACATCCTTTCCAAAATTATCCTTAACAAAGTATGAAAAATACTAATTTTGATCAGGAAAGTGTTGTTGATATCTTTTAGAAAATGGTAATCAAAGAAGTGAATCCTTCCTCTTGCCTCCGTGTGCCAAAACGATTTCAAGTACATAATGCACATGTTGAGGGGGAGCTCTTTTTCTAAAAATATCAAAAACAATTCAGGTACAAAATGCTTTGATAATATATCACAAGTATCTGGATTGATTTTCAAATGGTTTTCAATTGGTTCCAATGGCATATGAACAATACCAAAAAGACCGACCAAATTTACTTTATGTATGGTGATATAAGGATGGTTAGGTTAGGTATTCGTTCCCACGATCCCGCCAGAGCAGGAGGGATCTACCTAGGGACAATCCACTAGATAGTGTAGAAGTCCTTAGGTATGATGAAAAAAAGGAGAAATGTGAGAAATAGGAATAGTGCGGACTGTGATAGAGCTAGAACTGGAATATACCCAACAAGGTTCTAGTTATGAAGTCTCGGTAAGCACTGAAGGGGTTGAAGAATGAAAAAGAATTAAATGTGAAAAGGGTGAAAAGAAACAGCCCTCCAATAATTCAACCGTAGGGCAGAAACCGGGTTAAATTCATATGCTACTGGTGATTACCAAGGTAACATCGGTATTGAAAACAAGACGTCATGGACCCAGTGACGCACTGCACTTCAACTTCCCAAACCACTCAAGTTCCTCTTAAAAGGACTTGCTTCATTCTAACGGGGAACCTACATAATCTATCGACTTTCTCTTAGAGTTTGTTGATATTGAAGAAGGAGACCCTCTCCCTAGTCTCCGACATAGAAACCAAATGTGCACAATTGAGTCTAGAGCCACGAGATCATCAAATAAATCTCATTAGGACACTATCAATGAGGACTCTCTGTTTCACACAATGTGGAAAGAGAGATTATATTTTAAGAGTCCTACGCATTATCCTTGTGGTATTGCCAGAACATCTGAGTGATATGTCAACATATTCACAATGACGATGGAAAACCTTCTAGAGCCAACATCAAACAAGCTCTTGGTTGGTGGCACGTGAGATCTATCCAATAGATCAACCATGTGACAACTGAACAGAAACAATGGGGCGATTCAAAATTATGAATCAATCCTGGTTCAGGTTATGGATTGCCGGATACCTTTGAAAAACCGGTCGGTGTGCTTAAAATTCTTTTTCTCTAGCACATCAACTGTGTATTAATATTTCAAAATAAAAGGTGTTTATGATTGATAATTCATTTTTCTTAAAACCTTCGTTGTATTCCAAAAACAATTTATTAACCAATACTCGATTGTTTTTCAAATCTCTTTTCATCAATCAGTGAATCTCAAATTCGCTGGTTCACTCACTCCGTGTTGTCTTCTTTGAGACGTTCCGGTTTGAGAACAGCTTGAACAGCTGCGAAACCCTGTCAAGGAGGTTCTTCGGAATTATACCTGATCACAGGCAGTACCTGTACTGATCAACGGGGAACCGTGGGCCGTGTACCTCAATTCAACGAAAGTGATCAAAGACACTTTCGTGTGTTTTATTGCTGACTGTTGTTTGCAGGTACATTTCGTGCGATTTATTGCTAACTGTTGTATGCAGGTACGCCCAACATTTGCAGCTGATTAGAATGGCTAGGTCAATCCATAGCCGCATGCTCACACAACACATTCATTTCTAAAGAAATCATGATAAGTGCATCAACAACTCTGATAGTTTAACTCCATGCTTCTGCTACGCTGCTGCAAATATCATGAATCAATTAAAGTTTTCGCTACTCTGATGAGAAGATATCATGATCCAGAATGTGAGCATGTCGGTCCAATTGTCACAACATCACATAATGTCAACACTACAAAGGAAGAGTCAGAGATTTATGATAGCTGATGATCTCAAAGCTGGCTCAAAAACTCTTTATTACGTGGATCAGTTAAAGACCTCCACTTGGATTAACCAAACATGCAATAATGAAGAATCAAAGACTACGGGCTACAGAGCAAAGAACATTAACAAGAATCCAAGAACAATCTTAATGTAATATCAGTTTGTATTCAATGTAATTTGAGGTGACCTCCCTTAGGGGGAGATTGTTAGGATTTAGTAAATCCGGTTATTAAAGTGTCGGTCACCTCAAGTATATGTAATCGTTAGAAAGCTCGTAGTCGTAATTATTTAATGTTAGGTAGTATTTAGTTAAGTAACACCGTGGAGGACGGACGGGTCTTTACCCACTGTATGCCTGATCCACAGCCCGTATGTGGCGTTTATGTAAGAAACTATAAATACCCTCTACCTCCCAAGGTAAAGGGTTGGAGCTCATAATAACATTTTCACTTTCTCTCACTAATTCCCAAACCTCTAACTATTTCTCTCTCTAAAACCTCAAAGTATACGCCCCATTTGATCATGGTTTAATGTGAATGTGAAATCCAATATGTTACAAGCACTATGGATGAAACAAGCGTTAGTTGAATACGACATTCAAATAAGTGACACAACCATTCTATGTGACAACAAAGGTGCCATCGATTTAAGCAAGAATCCGGTGTTGCACTCTCGCACCAAGCATATAGAGATTCGTCATCACTTTTTAAGAGACAATGTTCAAAAGGGGAACATCTTTATTGAGAAGGTAGTATCCGAAGACAACATAGCCGACATCCTCACCAAACCGTTCAAGCGGGAACAATTCAACTTACTTCGTCTTGGTCTTGGTCTCACAGAACAATCGTCGTAATTAGTTTTTAAACTCTACAAGGTATGTAAACACTAGCCTTCTTCTTTTCTGAGTTTAGGATCTCTATTTCACACACAACTCACAAACAATACGGGAATTTTCAAAACCCAAGGTAGATTTTGTTTACAAAACATGTAATTTCATACTTATTTCTCTTAACTAAAAGATGAACGTTTTCTTCAATCAAAGAAATTTTTTTTCTTTTTCAAAAAGCTTTCTAAAAGGATACTTCTTCTCGTATCTCTTTCATAAAAGCTATTTCTCACGTCTAGGACAAACCTCTTTTGCATTATTAATACAAAGTAAAAACCCATTTTCATTGCATCTCATGTCTTTTGAATGCTAAAGGGAACACATAACTAATATGTGTTTTCGGGTACATTCATTTAAGAAACAATGAATTAGGAGCACTCGGGTTATCTCACATCACCCTTTCTTTTTAGGAGTCGAGATAACTGCAACTCCAAATGGTTTGCATATAGGCACACAATAGGCACAAATGTTTCCAAAAGGAAAATTTTAAGCTTCCTGAGTCACCAGTACCACGGATCCCAGCATTAACGTTGGACGGTTCCCTCAAGGGAAGGATCCATGGGATCCGTGAGACAGAAGCTGAAATTCTCTTCTATTTTTCTCACTTTGGCTAAAAACCTCTATATTTTCATCATTTTATCCTTTTTACTAATGAGTATGTTACCTACTGCTTGTGTTCTTATGATCACATGCCTTAAATTCATATCTAATCCTTAGCTTTTAGTCCACATTTTGGGTCAAGCATTCATTACAATGCATTATTTTCTCTATAAATAAGGTTTCCAAAATGCTTGCATCTTCATCACACTCAACCTCACAAACAACCATCATCATGTCATCCAAAAGATCTTCCAACATAGATGAATCACCTAGTGCAAACAATCCTCTTCAAGAAATCCAAAATTTTGTCCTACCACCTTCCGTAGTACCACCACCTAAATTAGAAAAACCACACGGATTAGCATCCGGCCTTGTTATGTAGCAAAAACATTGTCAAATAGTTCTTCACCAACTACCTTTTCACCACCAAATGGTTCCATAGTAGCACCTCCCTCATCCCCAACAAGCACACCACCATCATTAGCTATCAAGTCTCCACCTAAAGTCACTCCATTGGAACTCCTTAAGACTCCAACAAGATCCCAACAAACCAACACAAAAGAACTAGTCTTTTTAACACCTCCCACATCTTCAAATACAATTTACAAAGACCTTGTAACTTCACCACCTTTAGCTCCCGTTCTCTTACAAGAACATCTAGGTTCTTTTCCACCACTTACGAACATACCAGACTTTGATCCATATTTTCCAACTTTTCCACCACATCTTCCGCATCCCACAAATAAAACTAACCCGGAAACCTTCCACACACACTACCCACATCATTTACATTATGAACATTGCCAATCCACTAGGGATCTTGCAATAGAAATTAGGGAAGAGATGCGATTCATACTTAAGCACATCCTTGATCGCATCAACATCATCACTCACCAAAACCTCCATCACTTACCTTATGCAAGCATGGAAGGAATAATATTACTATTTTCTCTAGTTTTTATTTTGAGTCATTTTAAAGAACAAACCTTGTTCTTAGTTTTACATGTTTGTATGTGGCATATATACCACTACAGTTTGTTATTTTATTACAAGGTTTTGTTTACATACCTTGGATCCCAATCTTATTTCTCGTCAATCACAAGATTATTTATGCATGTTACTACAAACTTTTTCTTTGTAGGTTTTTATAATTTCTCACTTGACGCCCTATTCTAGGGGGAGCTACCGTCAAGGGGGAGTTAGAGATACGTGGACTATTTTTCCACACTTTATTTCTTCATTAGGGTCACTTTTTGTTTTGACAAAAAAGGGGGAGAAGAAGTAAAACTTATGCTTTCAAAACATACATCTAATCTTAAGTTTTACTAATCGTAACATTATGTTTTGTCATCAACAAAAAGGGGGAGATTGTTAATACAAATAAACCGTAAAAACGTTTATTAATATGTAGCGATCTCTTTGTGTTTTGTTGATAACAAATATAATGTTATCATAAGTAAAATTATAAGGATACATGTTATTTTTGTAAAGCATCTACATATATAGTCATTTAATACAAATTGTTGTAATAATTCATTTATTGTAATAGTTTATTAGGATGGGTAAAAACCACAACCCATGACCCATACCCATGGAGCATATCCATAACCCATGGAGTTAACCCATAACCCATTGTCTAGATGCATTGCATCTTTTAGATACATTGTATCTACTTAGATACCCATGGTCCAAAGTCTAGGACCCATAACCCATGACCCATAACCCAAAAACCCATGGGCAAACAGGAACGTCTCACGGATCCCTCAGTTTACACTAGACGGATCCCTCAGGCAAGGGATCCATGGGATCCGTGCAATAGTAGCAAGAAATTGCCTATAAATAGAGAGCCATTTCTTCATTGTAACTCACCCCTCTTCTTACAAACTCTATCATATATTCTAACATTATTCTAACCTAAGATCACTTGATCTAGAGAGTAGTTCTTCTTTCTTTTGTTGTGATTCTCATATAGGTCCTTCTCTAAGGCAAGATCACGAGAATTCTACAAGTCATCCAAGCAAGGGGTCCTTGATTGATTTGTTCCTCCACAAGATTTCTATAGCGAAGATATTGTATTTCATATTTCACATATTTGTTGTGTTATAATAGTGTTGGTTTGGTCCTCCGTGTTACGGACTCGGTATTTAGCTTTGTACAGAAAAATGTGTAAGCGACGTTGTGAAGGCTTCTCCGCCGAGTTGAAGGAGTTTCTTGACATAGTGCTTGAACTCTCGAGTAGGTGACTCGAGGAGTGGAGTAGGGCAAGGAAGGTGTCCTTGTATCCGAACCACTATAAATCGGTTGTGTCATTTCTATCATTTACTTTACTTGCTTTCTTTACTTGCATTACTTTTAGATCTATACTTTCTCTTCAACCATACGATTTCATATAACATCGAATCTAAAGTTTTTTGAAACTAACTTAAAATCGGCAAAACTATTCAACCCCCCCTTCTAGTTTTCCACATATTTGAAAAGTATTGAAATTAAGCTATACATTTGAAAAGTATTGAAGTGTTGAAATGTTTGATATTAATACATATCAAAAACCAGGTTGATCTGGGATGCTTCAAAACCTGGCGGGTTGACCCGATTTAATTTGCCCCGCTTTTTTGACCCAAGCCGTCTGGATGACCCGGTTTAAATTGACCCGTTTTTCGAACAAAACGATTCAACCGGTTGAACCACCGGATCGGACCGGGTTTCAAAACATTATGTTTAATCTTAAAATCCTTAAAGTTTTATTATTTTTCGTTTATAACCCATAAACTTTTTTTTATCACTAAAACTATCGGCCGCTATAAAATCTCGTTGCTATGCACGGATACTCATCTAGTCTATCAAATAACTAAAAACTTTCTTATTTATTACTTTAAATGAAAAACCCACTAATTACCTCGAGGTGAAATATATCTCTATATTATATATAACAGGAGGCATGACACGTAGATTATTCCACAATTGCCACCTCAATGCCATGTAATTCATTTTAATGCCATGTAATCATTAGTTGTCCACCTAAGCAATATTTTTGTCCACCTAAGCAATATTTTTGTAATTTAATAAAATATTATGTAAATTTTGGATTTTTTATAGTTCTTTTCGAAAATTATTTATAAAAAAGAAGCCTTGCAAGGATTGAACCTTGGTTATTTGGATAAATAACATGTGTGTTTACCAATAAGGCAACATGACTTTTTGGAATATATGTTGCAAGTCCAAAATTATAAATCTATGCAACCAATTATGTAGGAGAATCCCTACAACTTACGTAACCCTAAACAAAAACTCAAAAACCATATATTTTTTTCTTTATACAGTTCATTATATTTTTTTCTCAAAAACCCTAATATCTTTTTTTCCTCACAATCTCATCTAATGATTATAATTTGGATGTTGTACATTGTCATACTATTGTTTGAACAACTAAATCATTTACGAAACAAAGTTTTACTTATGGTTTAATCTTTGTGATCTTTAGTTGGTTCAATTTCGAGTGAGATAGTTTTATGCTCTTACAATGTGCTCTTTTTTCCAGGTGTTCAATGGCCTAATGTATTTAAACCTCATAAATACAGTAGTTTATTTTGAAGGAAATAAGCAACTTAGAATGTGTGGCATGTTTGGTGATTACAAGTATATTAATAGTGTATGATGAGGCTTTTGTTACAGGTTCATGTGGGACTGTACATCATGTACTATGGTATGGATCAGTATGTTTTCCATATTCCCCACTAATATATTTTGTTAACCACACTAAAATGATATTGTATTCTCGAGTTAAACAGAGTCCTATTATAAAAAGGGCAACAGAATTGTGAGACATCAATTTATCATTATGTTATGCAGGATGTTGCAATCAAGGTATTTACCATACACTTAAAATTAGTTTCATTAGTGGTTGTTATCTTATAAATCTGATTAACATAGTTCTATGTATATTAATATCTGATATTTGACTTTTTGGTTGCAAAACAAAAACGAATCAAAGAAGAGAGAGATTATTCATCAAGTAGTTGGAATTCACAATTATCTGTATGATTGTATTGTACAAGGAAATTGGCAATAAAGGAAACACAATACTCCATGTAGCAGTGAATTCTGGCAAGAATCATGAACTCTTAGAGTTATTGTTGGAACAGATATGGTGAGCACACAACAAGTGGAATTGAAGAGCTCTGATGGAAAGCACGCAACTTCATAGCTTAATCGTGCTTAGAAATACCTAATTCAGTAACTCATAGGATACATAGCACCAGAACATCATATATTCTCTCTTTTTCAAATAGGCCGGTTACTATTTTGCACCAAGTGGCAAGCCTTATCCTGACAACTGGATTATGACTGATGTCGTATATGAGTTTGAAGGATCCTTGTATATCAGGTAATACTCTCCTCAACCATATGTTGGGGACTTGAGGGTCATGTAATTCTACATTTCTGATAGTTTGGAGCTGAATGGAAACTTACATATCATGGCTATTATGATTTTAATAAAGCCATCACTTTTATATTAAAACTCGATATAGTCATTAAAACACCATGCTGAAGATATTTTTCTTCTTTCACACAGGTCTGGGTATCTGATTGAAGGAAATCCCAGGGCTGCAAGTGGTGATGAGACAGTAAGCTAATAAATGGTATTATGAGCTGGACTTAATGACAGAGAAGTCTACAATCAAATAATTTGTATCTCTCTTGATGCTCTTTCTGGTAAGATTTTGCCTAGTAAACTTGCTGAATCATCTTTGTCATCACAGGTTTATAAGGTCTTGATGTTGGATTTGCAAAGCCTTCTATCGTTGAAAGACAGGTACGAGTTGAGATACATCATGCGCATACAATCCTTTGCTTCAAATGTGTGTTTCTGACTAATTTCTTTTGTATTTATACTTTCCTTAGCTTCAAAGGTTTATATGTGGGAAACAAGATGTTCCAAAAGCAACTTTAGAGATAAGTTTAGAAGTGCGATCTGAGTTTGCCACTTTTGAGAGATGCTATGACCGGGACAGTGTTGAGGAGTTGGTCACGATAGCAGGTGATTCAAGTGCTCAATCCTTACCTGCTAATTATTGGTATCGTTTGAGCCACAAACTTGAAATCATCAAGGTCAGTTTTCATCGCCATCCTACTAATGCAATTATTTCAATTGATTTTCAATGTGAAGATATGGTTTCAGTGAGTGTTGGGCAATGGGCATAGCATTTAAAATTTGGTTTCTTATCTGGTTAGGCAATCTTAAAGGTCAATGTTGTTAATATGAGGCAAGGGCATTTTATCCGAGGCAAGATGGCGGCAAGATGGCTTCTTGATATGGGTCTTCTGCCAAATTGATATGCTGCAACACGAGCAATAGATTATAGATTCAATGATAATTTCTTGAAGCATATTTTGTTAAAGTTGATTATCGGATTTGTGTTATTGCAGATATGTGTATGTATGGCATGCTCTTGCAGGCTACTGTGGTGGTGTTAATCCAACCGTTTTTGGTACGGAACATAATGACCCGTCTTTGGCCTACCCCGTTCAATATCCAGGTGTAAAAGGAAACCAACCAGACATAGTCATGGACAGCCTTTCAGTTCATGGTCTAGATCTGGTGCACCCCAGAAAGGTTTTCAATTTCTACAATGAGCTTCACGCGTATCTTGCTTCATGTGTAGTTGATGGAGTCAAAGTCGATGTTCAAAATATAATAGAAACTCTTAGAGCTGGCCATGGTGGGAGAGTTTCACTACACATAAAATGTCTTTTTTTGTGAGCGGATGCAATTATTTTTGTTCTTTATTCCACAAAGGGATGCGATTTTGGTTCATTCTTTTGAAAAACATAATGATATTTTCAAATATAACCACTTTAGAGAAACACATGTTTCAAATAATTTTCCATGTACCAACAGCCAAATTTCTGGTGGCTTAATTTTGGATATCTCTGGTCTTAATTCTATTAATTCATCTGTGGGTAGTTTCTTTTATAGAGAAAGACTGAATCATCTTTATTTATATTTTTCGTCCAGAAAGTAAAAGTTAAACTTTATTTGTCTGTAAAGAAATCCACTTCTGGTAATATGTCAAGAATTCTAACTTCTGATGTTCATCAATGCAAATTAGTGTTTTTGTAACACGTTGTGTTTAGTATCTAAGATCATCAACTTCTGAACTTTGTAAAACCAATTTGATGCTGAATAAGGTAGGCAAAGAATATATTGAGGAGCATCTCATATCATAGTTGCATCACTTTTTGGTAAGCCAATGAAACTTTGATATTTTATTCTTATTTAGTTAATAGCATCATGTATTTTGAACGGTATAGATGGTCTGTAGTAATATTAGACCGAAGATTATTAAAGCAGCAATGACTGTCAACGTTTTGCATGTACTTTTATAGATCTGCCATAATGAAGTTAGTATGCGAGGCCTGAAATGGTTGCAATATTCATCCAATTTACTCCTATGCTTAGTGCACGTAATAAAAATCCTTAAGGACAACTCCATTACAAATATTGTTGAAGAGATTTGTGACATCTTCGCAGGCACCTAGGTTGTGTTATAGGACTTTTGATCTCACAAGCAACGAAACATCATCTTTGGCATCAATGAGCCTGTCCATGATTAAGGCGAAAGATGTAACACTGTGACAACTTAATTGGTAACACTGATCATAGACAATAAGCTCCTTAAGAATGATCGAGTAGAGTTTGATATTAGCTTTTTGTGTATGGGGAGCATAGTTACAATACTGTTATGAACTTTCGGATGAATATGAAGGTAACACGGACCCTACCAAATTGGACAAGCTTGGGAGAGTTCTATCAAGTTTAGATGCCGAAGATTCGATTGTTATGGCCAAGTCTTTCTCCCAGATGCTTAGCTTAGCTAACTTGGCAGAAGAAGCTCAGATAGCTTATAGGCGAAGAATCAAGCTAACAAGAGGTGATTTAAGCATTAGATTGGAACACGCGAATGAAGATAGTTGCTGGTGCAGCTAGAGGTTTCAGAGAAAAAGCCTGCTTCAGTTCAAGATTTATCGCCACTGGATTTTAAAACGTAAGTTAGTTGTATCCTATTTTTAATATTAACTACACATAAAATGTCTTTTTTTGTGAGCGAATGCAATTATTTTTGTTCTTTATTCCACAAAGGGATGCGATTTTGGTTCATTCTTATGAAAAACAGAATGATATTTTCAAATATAACCACTTTAGAGAAACACATGTTTCAAATAATTTTCTATGTACCAACAGCCAAATTTCTGCTGGCTTAATTTTGGATATCTCTGGTCTTAATTCTATTAATTCATCTGTGGGTAGTTTCTTTTATAGAGAAAGACTGAATCATCTTTGTTTATATTTTTTGTCCGGAAAGTGAAAGTTAAACTTTATTTGTGTGTAAAGAAATCCACTTCTGGTAATATGTCAAGCATTCTAACTTCTGATATTCATAAATGGAAATTAGTGTTTTTGTAACACGTTGTGTTTAGTATCTAAGATCATCAACTTCTGAACTTTGTAAAACCAATTTGATGTTGAATAAGGTACTATGGATCATGGCATCTAAATGTCAAGAGAGTCATTTCTTCAATATACTCCTATTCATTGTGAAAATATTAAAAAAGAAAGCTACTCATACAAAAAGAAAATATAAATGGATCGGTAGACTGGCAGTTGTAGTTAGTTCAGCTATTTGTATACGTTTCTTGCCTTGAATTTAAGTCTAAGGAGAAAATGAAATTCACATGAATTGGGGGATTACTCTCATTCGTATGCTATTTTAGGCAGTTAATTTTCAGTAGATTAATTATCGCATCATCTTCTGTAATTTCAACACTATTGCATGTACAACAGGAGCTCAGAGATCACTGAAGCATTACGATTACAGGTGGAGGTTCAAAAAAAACTACATGAACAACTTGAGGTATAATTTTTTATCTCTACAAAATGACAATGTATAACAAAAATCAAGTTTTCCAAAAAGAAAGTCAGCACTTTGGGTAACATAGTGTCCCTATTTTGCTGAAGGATAACGGTGCTACCAAATATAAAATATATTTACTTTACCTCTAAAGAGTCCAACCTTTGGCACAACATTCAAAAATGTCTTCACAATATACTCACATAGATCCAGCGACCGCATTCCTTAGAAAGAAGCATAGTCCTATGCTAACTCCAACTTCAAGGCCAAATGCACGACCAATGAGATAGTAAGGCCCGACGCCCTATAGGTAAGTGGATCAAATAGTAAAGATTAATACTATTTTCATGATAATTAAACATTACTCTGCGTATCATGAAGAAACTGCATCAACTGAGTCAAATATGAAAGAGACGTAGGATTAGGCTAAAAGAATGGGTTAAAAGGTAATTCAGTTCACCCTTAGATAATTAGTATTGTTGATTATCCAGCGGGTATGTAATATGTTGACCTAAACATTACTCAGTAGTTAGATGATCACTTCCTAAATGCAAATCCATACACACGAATAATTATGTCTTTTTTGTAAAAAAAGGGTTTTTATGAATATCTTCTTGAACAACATATAAGTATGGGGCGTGATCTATATATTGTGATGGTGAACTCTTTATCTCCATGGGGAAACGACCATCTTACACCCTTTGGACCTTTACTGGAACCTTTGACTGCATTTTTCTGCGCTGGTGACGTTGTAATCCATCACGCAAAATGGTACAAAGAATCCTTAACTTGAACAAGACTGAATAAATTCTGCATTAGTGTCCTAAAATTTTCAAGTGTTTGTTAAGGATTGCAGGTACCTGATTCGAGTCTTTCTGTTATTGAGCCTACAATTCTTGGAAGGCATTGGTTTCTTCTTGTATATTATTGGTCTGCAATGACCCCCTCATAATTTTTTGAGGCACTAAATGTCTCGTGCCTGTACCTTTAGAAGTTCTATGTGAAAAGATTGTTTTATGTGTTTCTGCAATTGGTTCTCCCGATTCATTCGTGCAGAGGATTAAGAAGGTACCATTATACCATTTTTATTTTCAAAATTATATGTTTTAAATGATTAATGTAGACATACATTACATCGCCTCATATTCTAGCTTCACCGGTACCTACAAAAAGGTGGTTTTTATTGAGTTCCATTTTTGTCAAAACCTCTTTATTGTATATCCATTCCTAGAAGATGAATGTTCACCCAGATGTGCATTAAACCTTCTAAATTAATTTAAACTTTATCTATGTGTACAACTTTAGGTAAGAAAGGGCGAAGAAGTCGGCCTTAGTCCTAATATACCCGTTTTGACCCGTTAACCAACCCATCTAGGAGGGTACAGAACTCGAGGTCTAAGCCTTCAAACTGAATCACAATCATTCTTAAACAGACCAACATACTTGATCCTGTCTGGTACTCGGTCCTAAACTCCTAATATTTTCAATTTAGCAGTTTTAGTTCAGTCCCGGTTCCACCTCTAACTCAAATTGTTTTTATTTCAGCCTATGATTCACAATATTAGGTTGGTCAAACATAAGCACATCCGAACACTATCTTATGTGACCTATCTAATTCTGATTAACATGTTATATTTCTACTAAGTTAATGATTAAAACACGTTATATTTCTATTAAGTTAATGATTGATTTCAGATTTATCACCAAAAAGTGAAGCATTAGATTGGAACACGCGAATGAAGATAGTTGCTGGTGCAGCTAGAGGTTTGGAGTTTCTTCACGATAAGGCTAACCCTCCTGTTATTTATAGAGACTTCAAATCGTCCAATATTTTAATGGGTGAAGAATTTCAGCCAAAGCTCTCGGACTTTGGACTTGCAAAGTTGGGACCCACTGGTGACAAATCTCATGTTTCCATAAGAGTCATGGGCACATATGGTTATTGTGCTCCTGAATATTCCATGACTGGTCAACTCACGGTCAAATCTGACGTGTACAGTTTTTGTGTCGGCTTTTTAGAGCTTATTACTGGTCGCAAAGCCATCGACAACACTGCACCACAAGGACAGAAAATCTTTGTCACTTGGGTAACTAAACCCTTTGTTTTTTTAATTCTGTGACATTTGTTATACGGTTTATTTTTGCATAAACTCCCCAAGATACTTTTTTTTTGTCCCAGTTGAGTCATTATACTCTATTTTGGCTTTAAGTCCTATTCAAGTCATCAAGGTTTTTTCTTTTCTTTTTTTTGGAACACAAGTTGTCAAGTGACTTGATGACCTGTATGTGCCATTTTTTTGTTTCAAGTCATCAAAAGTTGGCTTATGTGTCTCATTTGTATCCATTTGTTTTGGGTTGGAAAGGGTGGTATATCTGAATGCAGGCATATCAATGTGTCTGCTTATAGAATGTTTGTACTTTGATACTTTTGATGGCACCTTGATTATTCTCACATATTGAATTGAAATGACCATTTTTGTTTTTGTATGACTTAATTCATTTTTAACTAATGCTTATGATTGCAGGTTGATATACTTAAGCCCTTGAGGAATTCTAGCTATTGGCAAGAGAACTCTGGAAGAGATCATGTAACCGCACCTTCAGCCCCTTCACATTGATTCTGACGACATTGTAACCGCACCTTCGGCCCCTCACATTGATTCAATGATATTGGAGCCATTTTGTTGAAGATATATATTTGTTTAGGAGCACGTAAAGAACAAGGTAATTACCTTAAAGTTTCAAAACCTTTATTTCTTCAAGTGATTAAAATTTTTAGGTTGACACTACGAAGTGATTTTGACTTGTCACAATCATTTTTTAACATCCCCTTATTATTTTCAAGTCTTATAAGGGATAAAACAATGGCGAATGAAGAAAATGATGAATAGAAGGTTAATCATATTGCGTATATCTTTCCGTCTGAGTATGCTCTCAGGTCTTTTGATACTTCAAAGTTTGGGCTTTCAAGAGTTGTAACAAGTTTGATTATATCTTTTTAAACCATGATATTTATATACTGGCTTTTTTTAATGTTAAACTACCGGTATATATGCCTCTGGCACTCGGCAAGCTTGATAATATTACTGATTTTTTTAAATGTTAAATTATATTAATGTCTTAAGGTAGTCCAACCTATGTAATAATTTCTAGCAAGATATGGGCGGTTTTTGGATATACTTTTGGAACCAATCTGTTTATTGACTTGCAGTTATGATAATCAAACATTACATAAGCATTTTAGTGAGTATAAGATGAGAATAACATGTTTTACTATAGTATTCTTTTGGTGTTTTCAATGTGATGTTGTAAGTATTTTTTTTCTTTGAAAATAGGATGTTATCTGTATCTATGTGTCTGATTAAGTTAATGTTTCTCAAATAATCTTTGTTTAGGGAAACGATCGATGTCAAATTCCCGGTTATCTCTCTCGCCTACATTGAATTTGAAAAGGAAATAAAGCTTAAATGGAATAGGAAAGAATGCTGGAAGATATAACAAAGGAAGAAACCATGTTAGCCTATGTTAAGCACAATTATGAAGTTAAGAAGAACAAGCTTCTTCATTTCATGGCATAATGCAGTCGTAAAAAATGAAGGTAACATCTTATCATATAGTCCTTTCAACCTATAAGTAATGAAAGCAAAATGAGATGGAGAAAGAATAAGAACACTATAGTGTGGTTGTATCAACTACTAAATCTACTAAAAGCCACTCAGCCCCTACAGCTTTGAAAAGTAATTGAAACATTCTCATTGAATACTTTTGATGGTGCAGCTGATGTGTGTCACTTACTATTTCGATGCTTAAAAAGAAAACTAGAATAGTAGAAGTGACACAATCGGTGGCATGGTTGGGGACTTAGGGCTGTGTAACTGGTAGGTCCTTAAACTTAATTATTTTTATGAAAGTTTTTGTAGAATTTTCATTAATAAGTTTGTTGTCATTTTCGATACAAAAAATGATTAGGTTGCATTCTTTAGTATTACACTTTTTGGGTTGATGAACTAGGAGATTTCTTATCTGCATCATTTATGCAGGTCATAGGTGTGAAACGATGTTAAAAGGTGTCAATCTCAACTCATTTTCTTATAAATAGGTCAATTCGAGGTAGAGATCATGCCTTAGATTGGATGAGGCCTCAGATTGGTTTTCATTAAAGATGGCCTAAAACCTTTGATCTCAACATGTGATTTTTCATTTCCATCTTGTAACATATTGGATTTCACAAACACACTAACCAATGATCAAAGAGGCGTATACAAGAGGTTTTAGAGAGAGAAAGTTAGAGGTTGGGAACTTTAGTGAGAGAAAGAAAAATCTTATTATGAGCTCCAACTCTCTACCTTGGAAGGTAGAGAGTATTTATAGTTATTACATAAGTCGCCACCTACGGGCTGTGGATCAGGCATACAGTGGGTAAAGACCCGTCCGTCGTCCACGGTGTTAATTAACTAAATACTACTAAACATTAACTAATCTATGACTACGAGCTTTCTAATGATTACATATACTTGAGGTGACCGACTCTTTAATAACTGGATTTACTAAATCCTAACACATCTTTTGTTCGTGTATAAGTTTATTTGTATATTTATTTCCATGTACAATATTTCTTATTTTTATTAAAATGTTTGTCTCGACTGGCTGCCCGAAGAGGTTGTTTATATTATGTTATTATTTAATATGTTTATAGCTTATCTTCATTAATTACTTTTTCTTAACAATATTCATAAACAAATTGTAATTGTAAATTGTTTTTTTATAAAATAGTTTAATAATTAAAAATGGTTAACTAATTTTCATGATTAAAAAATTTACTTTTCCTAAAAAAAATTCAAACAAAAACTAATACAATAACAAAATAAAATGAAATAAAAAATTTTCATTCGTAAACTAATGCAATATAAATATACAATGAAATATCCGTCATTACAAATAATTTACCGTTAAGTGAAACTTAAACTAATACAATAACAAAATACCATCAAACCATAATTACAATTCATGACCACATCCTTAAAAGTAATCTACCGTTAAATAACACAATCAAAATAAAAATTACAAGTCATGCCCGCCCATTGGGCGGGCTTCGACATCTAGTGTGTGTGTATATATATATATATATATATATATATATATATATATATATATATATATATATATATATATATATAGAGTGAGGATCAGGTGCGGATTTTTTTAATTCGTGCGGATGTGCGGATGGATCTGGACCGCCCATTCCAGATGTGATCTTGACTTTTTGTAAAAAAGTCAAGATCTACGCTAATTTCACGGTAGCAATTGACCATGTAAACGATTTTTCTAATTTTTTTCCTTTCTAGGGATCGTTACTATTGTTATCTTCTTTCATTTTTTAATTTTTTCAGATTTTTCTGAGCAATTTTTGTTTTTTTGATTATGAGTTCTATCGTGATATTAACGATATTATGAGTCCTACTGTGATATTAATAATTTTACTTAATATCACTGTCTTTTTTATTACGATATTAAGAAAACTTACGGTGATATTAAAAAAATTAACTTTGATATTAAGAAAACATGTAAAAAGTAACTGGGATATTAACAATTTTACTTAAAAAGTTACTTTGATATTAGAAAAAAACTTAATATCACTGCTAGTTTAGAAACTACTGCTAGCCTTAGTGAAACTACTGCTAGCCTTAGTTAGTAGTGATATTAAGAAAGCTTGATAATTACGGTGATATTAACAAAATTCATAATATCATTGTACCTTTTAACCATGAAAATGATTTTTTTTCTGAATTTTTTTTCAGCGATTCTTAATAAATTGTTGTCCTCTTTCTTTTTTTAATTTTTTCAGATTTTTTTGAATTAATTTTTTTTTGAATGTTACTGTGATATTATCCGCACCATCCTTACTTAAAATGTAATCCGCACCCGATCCCTTCCCTATATATATATATATATATATATATATATATATATATATATATATATATATATATATATGTATATATATGTTACAAAGGATGATGAAGGTCCAAAATGACAATCATGATTGTGATTGTTGCCTATCCGAGTATAAATTTTTTTTAAGACTTTATCGTTAATAACTTTGAGGGGAGTTATTTTACGAACCAAACATTGCTCATATACTGAGAGACAGATCTTTAGCGTCCATCTTCATTTCATATGGTGGCTGAGATTAAAAACACTTTGAGAGGAGTTCCGGCATTAGAATAAGTATTTGCTTGGTATAGAATATAATGAGATAATCTAGGGAAAGAGAAATATCTATATCGAAGTATCAAAGAGTGTGTGTTGTTCAATTGGGTGAACGACTCTACCTATATACCTGGCCTAAGCTCCACGACATGAGTATTGTGGCGTTGGGATTGTCATCTAGCCGTAGCGATGAAATCCTTGTTGATGGTCAGGTTGTCGGCTAGTACGATCCAGGCTCCGAAGTAGTGTTAGCTTCCATGTCATTGCCTCCGAATCCGAGGTGACTTCATCACCCTAGCTACTCTGAAGGACTGTTCCAACATGTGCTAGTACTTATAAAATCGTTTATACACATTTATTTTTAGCATGTCTTAGGTCACAACATAATGGATAAGGCATACTTGGCACTAGTATATCACAAATTCTCAAGTCTAGTTTTTTACCTGCACGCCCATACTCGGGGATAAAAGGCTCCTTGGGTTTACGTCCTTACACGAGGCATACATTTAAATGTTATGAGTACCCTACACCCGTTGCAGCATCTCATACGTATCATAGTGAACATACTTCAGAATGATACTTATGAACTCCAAACACCCTCTTTCCAAAGAAGATAAAAGAGGAGTGAATTTTGATGCATGAAACACCGTTACACAACTCTCTCTTCACGCATCATCAACAAAATTTTGAGGTGTTTCGGTCACAAGGCTGAAGTAAGTTTCTTTATTTGTATGCAAGGTTGTAAAAATCGCTAGGCGCTAGTGAGGCGGTAGGGTAGGGTCTAGCGATTAATCGGTAAAGGCGGGAATTAATCGGGGATTAATCGGATTAGAATTTTTATGCACAAAATTTTAAGAAAAAATTACACGTTTGGTCCCTGTGATTTACCCTAAATAACAGGTTTAATCCTTAAGTCGTTTTAATTACACAACACATTCCTATTTTTGATTTCTGTTGCCAATTTAGTCCCTATTTTAAAAAATAGAGATCATTTGTGTAATTATTTAAAGTTTTTTTTTATTACACGAATAGTCTCTATTTCTCATAATAGAGACTAAATGGGCAACATGTTTCAAAAATAGGTATATGTGGTGTAATTAAAATGACTTAGGGACTAAACATGTAATTTGGGATAAACCACAGGGACCAAACGTGTAATTTTGTCAAATTTTAATTTTAGATATTATATTATATTATATCTATGAGATAAGTATAGTGCATCAAAGTTCAAATATTTCAAGTGTTCAATTATAAACATAATACATAATTATTCAAATTTCAAAATCAAACATAGATATTACTCGTTTTGTTGACCATTTTAAGCGATATTTGATCGGTTTATTGACCTATTTTTAAGCGATTTTGTCTATTTTTAAGCGAGTTTGTTGACCAATTTTTAAGCGGTTTTGTCCAGTTAATCCGATTAGACCGATTTTGTCTGATTAATCGGTTTGTTGACCATTTTTAAGTGATCCTTAACTAAACCAATTAAATAGGCTGATTATGATAAATCAATACGCTTATTGAGCGATCAGCGATTATGCGGTAATTAATCGGCCGCATGGGTTAATTCTTACAACACAGTTTGTATATGTGTGTGGTATATTCTAAGCTTGTTGGTATAGATGTTTATAGTGATTCGATAATGAATATAAATTCTGATGTAACGTTGATGCATTTGATCACCATTACAATTTTTCTTCCTTTTATGAGAAAGGCTATATTAGATCTATTCTTATAAACTTATCAAGGTTCATCATAAAGCTCTTACAAAACATGAAACCTACCATATATCATATCCAAGTTACCTTGTTTCACTTGTAACATGTCCTTGAGAAAGACAAATAAATAAATTATCTATTAATAAAGGGACTTTTGAAACATTTTTAGTTTATCATTATTAATACTACTTTTTACTTGTAAGTTGTAATTAATACAAATAAAGTCTTATATACATAATGACATCTATAATGTCTACATTCCTCAAAAGTACATTTAGCAGGATTTCTAAAGTTAATATGCTTCTGGCTGCTGCCACACCCAATTGAGTGTTAAGAATGGCCTAATGAACAATATTCGCTACAGTATTAAAGGTCGTTAGTTAATGGCCGTTATCTGCTAACGTTAGTTAGCTAACGACCGCAATCTAACTTTTTTTTTAATATTCAAAAACAAGCAACACATATATTACGTAGTTGGTCCTTCATGTAACAAGCCCGTTGCAAAGTTAGTCCTTCATGACTAACTTTGCAACGAAACGCTAACATAGAGATAATTTACATAACAAAATTAAAAATAAAATTACAAGAATAGTCCTTGAGGTTATTTACCCATTACAAAATTATCCCTCATATTTTACGTAACTGGTCCTCCATGTAACTGGTCCGTTGCAAAGCAAATTCTTCATGACTAACTTTGCAACGAAATGCTAGCATAGACACAATTTTCGTAACAAAATTCCAAAAAAAAAATTTACAAAATACTCCTTGGGGATATCCATCTATTACGGAGTTAGGTCGTCACGCTCCGCCGCGGCTCGCAACGGGAGTCAATAATTTTGTATTCAAAAATCCCGCCGCCTTGGTTTAAAAATGCATTTTGCGATCCAATGCACTAAAGGTCTTAAAAGTCATTGCGTAATGCGTTATGCAAATGCGAGCGCAATTTGAACGCATTGCGTTTAACTTTTAAAAAAGTACGAATTTCTTGTAGACATAGTATATTTTACCAAGAATCATTTAAATGCAATAAAATTACGAAATAACTTACTAGCAAATTGAAATTAGGCCAATAATTCATTTATAGAATAAATAAATCGAAAGAAAAGCTTGACATAAAACACTTACCTAAATGCAAGTTAATATATTTTCGTTATTGTGTTCGTTTTGTACGTATTTTAACAATTTCTATCTTTAAAATCTCATTAAAATATTTGGATCTCTTTTGTAAGATTTTTTTTTTAAATGACCTAAATTCTATATTGCGACAATTACGACCGTTGCTAGCATTACGAAAATGCGGTAAATTATGTTCTAATGCGAACGCAATCTGGGATTTTCTTGCATTAGGCACCATAATACGAAATTTCAAATGCAATGCAATGATACATGCAATTTACGCAATGATGTGCACATTTTTAAACCAAGCCCGCCGTGAAGCACGAGCCTTCAAACCTCATACATTACAAAACCATTAAACACATCTTTATGATATAAGATCATTTGAGGACAAAATTTTATCTACATACCAAGGGATCAATCCCCATCTTTCATTCATTTTGATCTAATGGCTTAGATTAAACTTAATATTTACACTGCAAGGGTATTTTGGTCAATATAAAACGCATTTTTTACATTTGTTTCAATTAAACACTCTTTTTATTTCACACACACAAAGTGCGTGTTTCCTTCTTTTCTCTCGTTTATCCTCTTCTTCATCACATAGCCCTAATTCTGTTTCAATTAAACGTTCTTTTTATGGATTCGATTCCAAATTCTTCAGTTTTTTTTATCGTTCTTCTTTTTCTCAAGAGATCGGTGCTACTGAGCTTTCTTCATCTTCTCAAAAGGTCGTTGTTTCGGATCTTCCTTCTACAGCTGAAGATATTGTTCTTAGTGATGATGTTTCTGCTAACCTCTAATCATTTGATCATTCTAGTAGTTCTTCTATCTTTCGTTGTGATTCTCATATAGGTCCTTCTCAAAGGCGAGATCACGCTATACTACAAGTCATCCAAGCAAAGGGTCCTTGATTGATTTGTCCCTCCACAAGATTTATGTAGCAAAGATCTTGTAATTCATATTTCACATAGTTGTTGTGTAATAGCTCTGTAAAGGTTTGGTTCTACCTTGTGGAAGAACTCGGTATTTAGCTTTGTACTGGAAAAAGTGTAAGCGACGTTGTGAGGCTTCTCCTCCATGTTGAAGGAGTTTGTTGACATAGTGCTTGAACTCTCGAGTGGGGTACTCGGGGAGTGGAGTAGGGCAAGGAAGGTGTCCTTGTAGCCGAACCACTATAAATCACTTGTGTCGCTACTTTCTATCCTTTACATGCTTTCATTATTTACTTTACTTATTGTTTTATACTATCTATCCATCCATACGAATTCACATAAGATCGAATCTAAATCTTTGAAACTTAAATTAAAATCGGTAAAACTATTCAACCCCCCTTCTAGTTTTCCACAATTGGCATCAAGAGCAAGGTTTACAAAAGTTTTAAAGTAAATTGTATTTTAAAAACTTTTCGATCACAATGAGTTTTAAAAATTATAGAGAAGGGCAATCTATGGAACAACCTCCACTACTTGAAACTAATGGTTTTATTTATTGTAAAAATAGATTTGAAACTTATGTGAAATCAAAAGATATTGATCTTTGGTATATTATTATTGAAGGTGATTTTCAAGCTACTACAAAAGATGATAAAACCGGCAACGAAGTAAACATTCCTCATGATCGTCTCACCGACGACCAAAAGAAAAAGCTTTCCAAAAATAGTGAGGCAAAAATGGTTTTATACAATGCCTTACCTAGAAAGGAATTTGAAATAATTTCTATGCTTAAAACCGCTAAAGAAATTCGGAATTCTTTGGTTGTAACACACCAAGGAAATCAACAAGTTAAAAACAACAAAATTGATTTATTTGTTCAAAACAATATGAACAATTTTCAATATTGGATGAGGATAGTATAGATAATTCTTTTGCTACCTTTAATACTATTATTACTTCATTACAAGCACTTGATGAGTCTTTTCCTAGTCGTAATCATGTCAGGAGATTTCTAAGAGCTCTTCCATCAAAGTGGGGACCGAAGGTGACAGCCATCGAAGAATCCAAAGACTTTTCAATCCTCACTCTCGATGAACTCATAGACAACCTTAAAGTCTATGAGCTCGTCCTCGCTAAAGACTCCGAAGTTTCAAAGGAAAAGAAAGAGAAGCACAAATCTCTTGCCTTAAAGACCAAGAAAGTCTCAAGCGATGAAGAAACCTTATCTTCGGAAAGTGATAACGAAGAGTATGCAATGGCGGTACGAGACTTCAAGAAGTTCATCAGAGAAAAGGAAGATATGTGTTAGGAATTAGAAATTCCAGGTATTAAAGAGTCGGTCACCTCAAGTATATGTAATCGTTAGAAAGCTCGTAGTCGTAGTTCATTTATGTTAAGTAGTATTTAGTTAAGTAACACCGTGGAGGACGGACGGGTCTTTACCCACTGTATGCCTGATCCACAGCCCGTTGTGTGGCGTTATATGTAAGACTATAAATACTCTCTACCTTCCAAGGTAGAGAGTTGGAGCTCATAATAATATCTTTCACTTTCTCTCACTAAGTTCCCTAAACCTCTAACTTTCTCTCTCTAGAATTCCACTTATACGCCATCTATTTGTTATGGTTTGATGTGTATGTGAAAACTAATATCTTACAATTGGTATCAAGAGCCATGGTTAGATCATATCTTACATATCTTTGGATTTCTAGTGGTTTTTAGGTGGCTTTTGAGTTTGAAAAAGTATAGTGGTTTTTGCATCATTTGGGTGATTTCTAGTGTTAAAGTTTGGATTTTGATAGTACTTTTGTGTTTAGAATCATCTCAAGTGTTTAGGTTTTGATTTTGAAGGTTTGAATCATTGTGGTTGGGTTGTTTTTGGATTGAAAAGTGGTGTTTTTGTGTTTTTCTTGCTAGCGACTTGAGCCTCGGATAGATTTTCTTGGTAGCGACTTGCTTTGTTATTTGGTAGTGAGTTGGTGTTTAACGCCTTAGCGAGTTGAGCTAGCGACTTGTCTATTGAGACAAGCCGACAAAAAGTACAGTTAGTGGATTCCCCACTACGAGTAGCGACTTGGTTTAAGTTAGCGACTTGTACTTTATATTGTTAGCGACTTGGTGTTAGCGAGTTGGTACCTAGCGAGTTGCTATTTAGCGACTTGAATATTTAGCGACTTGGTGCTTAGCGAATTGCTGCCAAAATTTTGTTAGCGACTTGGATTGTAGCGAGTTGTTATATAGCGACTTGGAACTTTAGCGACTTAGCACTTAGCGACTTGGTTCAAGGGTTATAGCGACTTGGTTGATTTTTTGGAAGAAGAGGTTTGACCAAAGTTGACTTTTTACGTCAAAACTTCAAACGGCCATAACTTTTGATCCGTAACTCCGCTTTCAGCGAAATACCTGTCAAAATGACCGGAACAGCCTGAATATTGTGATTTTTCATAACGATGTCGTGAAACAAATTTTTCGAGGCCCAAATCCTCTCCGAAAGGAAGTTATTGAGCTTTTAAGTTTTTAGACCTAAATTTCTCCATAAAATCGTGCAACAACCAACCCAAATCACAACCAAACAACATCTCTGCTTATCCCACAAACAATCATAAGACCTAACACACAATTGTCTATCATTGTGTCGATCCATCAGTCATCTTAACACATTCCATTGGTCATTGCTCTTGATTTTAGTAAAATTCCGCGAAAGATTCTATTTCTCGGTTTAAATCATAGACTTGTAAAATCCCGTGCATTCTACCACATCATGTCTTACTCTATTGACCCAGTGATTTCAGAAGTGCTTAAATTATATGATGCTGTGGACAATAATGTTAATGAATGCTACACTGAACGATTAAAGATGTTTGAATTAAAAAATGTGGATGTGAGATCTTCATGTTCTGAGTACAATGAGAATGAATTGCACCTGCTACAGAATGCCATGCAAATGGAATGCAGCATTGAGCCCTATCATCTACTTCATCTGCACCTCATACAGCTGTTATCCATAGCTGGGGATCGAACATGTAGTGCTCTTTTCCGCCACGACTTACCTACATTGACAAGAAGCTTGCTGTTGAACTTAGAGCAGTTAAAGCTGCAACTTACCAATGAAGATGTTCAAAAGGATGGTTCCAGTGCAGCTCTTCAAGCAATCTACAAACAATTTCAGCCATTCATCAGTGGGGAATATTCAGCAGATTACGATCAACACTTGACTGGAATTTCCTTCAAAAAACATACTGGAATGGAAATTCAGGAATTCATTGAGACATTTATCCAACTCATGGATAATGTGAAAAAGTACATTGAGGAAACTGCACAAAAGGATGAAAAGTGAATGAGTGTCAGGTGCAGTTGAGAGATTGTTGTGATAAGTTGGGTAATGTATCTGTGGAAGAATCGGGTGTTGCTGAATGCAGAATGTTAGAGAAAACAAATAATGATGAGTCGGACAATGCTAAAATAGAACCTTCATCCTCATGTTCACAAGAGAGAGAGAGGTGCACCAGTCACAACCCATGCAAGCTAATGCAAAGGAACGCTCCATGGAAGCTTCGGATGTACCTAAGATAGAGATGCACCGGCCACAACCTGTGCACGTTAATGCAGAGGAATGTTGCATGGAAGTTTCTGTTGTACCTAGGTATGCATCTTCTACTCAAAATGATGATTATGAATTGCATGAGTACACTGCATTTGTGCCTGATGATTCCTTGACCACTGAACTCAATACCTATAAGGATCAAGTTGCCATATACGAACAGCGTGCTAAGTTTAAACTTACCACTCGGGAGCAGGAGATGGATATCCAAATGCGTACAATTATTAGAAAAAGTAATTTTAGAGAAGAATTATTAAAACAACAGTTAAACTCCTTACAAGAAAAGCTTTCCAAAACTGCTAAGCAAAAACACGAACTTCAAGAAAATGTTAAAATGCTTAAGCAAGAATTCAAGGCTAAGGAATCAAAACTTTTGAATGATTTTTCCAATCTAAAAACTTTGAAAAACAAGCTTGAAAATAAGTTGTACGTACAAGGGAATACCATTCAAACTGCTCACATGATCACTAAGCATCGAGTCTTAAGCGATAAGCATAGCACTCCCCTTGTTGAGGAACCAAATCCAGAGGTAATTAAAAAGGCTAGAAATGCTCATAAGGTGCTTTATGATGGTAATGAAATCCTTAAGCCTAGGCAGAAACCTAGTTGCGTTGAGTGCACTGAGGAAGATAAGAAATCTGATGAAGTCACTAGGGAGAAAATGAATAAGAAGTTAGAAGATCCTGAGTGTAAAAAGAATAACATAACGATCAAACCCCATAATTACACTAAAGAAAATTGGATCTCCTTGAACAAGTTTAAGCCTCAGACTCTATTAATCCCTGAACAAGTGTTCTGGAAAAAGGATATGGAAATGCAAATAGCTGAAAATCTTGTTGAAAAGAATCCCCCTTGTAGGAAACTGTCTAAAGCAACTGTGTATCCTCCTAATACACCAATGCACTTAGTTCCTAGATCTATTGCCACTAAAAGCAAGACCTTAATCAGTCAATATGTTATCTTTCAACTATTTGTTGATTTTGAGAAAACTTGTAAGAAAAGGATCACACCCACTGGTATAACTGAAGGGGAAAGGGGTTTTGAGCAAACTAAAGAATGCTATTTAACTGAGGTCATGCCTTTCTTTAAACAACTAAAAGATCAATTTGAGAGTCTTAAAAAAGGGACGCATTCTGATATTAAAGAAATGGAAAAGGAATTTGATGCAATGATTGTTGAGGTTAGTGACTATGAGAGAGAATTAAAATATAGTGAGATTGAAAGGAAGAACTTGCATACACTGAATGAGAATCTGATTTCTGAATGTATTGCTCAAGATGTGTTTTTCACTGCTACAAATTGTTCCATTAATGCTTCTCAATTTTATGAATTATCTGTTGCTCTGAAAGTCTCCCATGGTCGTGTCATTGAGCTTGAAACAACAAATTCAAAATTGCATGAGAAAATAGAACAGGATGATCATGATAACTTGGTCAAACATTATTCTAAATTAGAAGTTGAACATCTTGCTTTGCAATTAAAACATCAACATCTCAAAGAAAATGTTAAAACCTCAAATATCAAGACATCCTCTGATGCTCCTGAGTTTGATGCAGTTTTTGAAATTAGCAAACGTGATGAACAAATTCGAGCTCATTATAACACGATCAAAAGATTGAAAGCCCAAATCTCACAACTGAAAGGTGATAAGAAGGATGTGACTGGTTCCCATATGCCTCCACCTTTGGATTCTCAGAATTTCCAACTTCAAAACATAATTGATAACTTGCAAAAGGAAAATGATTGTTTTAAAGCTGAAATTTCAAAGGTTAATGATCAAAACAAAGAGTTATATGATTCATTTAAAGTTAATCATGATAAACAAATTGAAAAGATAACTTCTTTACTTAACTATATTGAGAATCTGAAGTGTGAGGTGAAAGGAAAGTTGCCAATCCCCAATTGCAAATACTCTGTTCCTAAGGTTTCTGCTTGTGATAAATATGCTATCGATATGTTATATATTCCCCCGCCCATTAGGAATAATGAACTTGCACATAAAGCATATCTCTCATACCTTAAGGACAGTTTGAAGGGTCTCCGTGAGATTGTTGAAGATGAAAGATTAGAAAAACCTTTTGATAGTACTATAGCTTATGCCTGCATGGATGCCAAACGATCTCAGGAACTCTTAGAGTATGTAATTGTCACAAGTCCAAAATCTAGCAATAGGCGAGATAGAATAGTTGTGCCTTGTTCTATGCCTAAAGCCAAGCATGTGACCCTTGATATGCCTTGTTCCATGTCGAAATTCAAGCAAGCAACTTTTGATGTGCCTCCTAGAATTTCAGATCCCAGCACTTCTAGACCAGGAATGCAGAAAGTAGTGAAGCCATGTAATGTTCCCATCGTTACTTCTACAGATGTTAAGACTGACACTAAAGTTAGCAGGTCAAAACCTAGAAGCAATGCAAAGAAGGATAGGATTACGCAAACTAAAAGTGTTCATGATAAGGAAGTGAAAGAACACCATAGGGACAAGAAGTTTTATTTGAACAAAAAGAATCGTGTTAGTTCTAGTACTAGCTCTAAGCATACTGAAATTAATTCAAGGCCTCATGCTGTCTGCAAAACATGTAAAAAATGTTTATTTTCTGGTAATCATGATAAATGTGATGTGTTATTTCTGAGGTCTAAGATTCATAACCCAGTTAAGAAAGTTTGGAGAGCGAAACAGATTAAGCAATCTTGGAAACCTACAGGGAATGTGTTTACAAATGTAGGATTTCAGTGGAAGCCCACAGGTCGAATATTAACGAATGACAAACCTTACCCTTTAGCTAGATCCACTATGCCTAGAATAGTGCCTGTTAAGGTTTGGAAGCCAACTGGTAGAATAATCCCATTAAGCACAAAATGTCACTTGACTAAGTCTGATGCTTCTACTAGTTCAGCTCCTAGGGATAATGCCATTGCATCTAGGGTTTCTGCTGATTCAAAGACTGTTTGTGCTAACCAAAAGGAACCCATCAGCACGTGGGGATCCAATGTTTCCAATTCTCTGTCTTCGTCTGTTGTCCAAAGCAGGTCGTACAAATCGTCCCTTGGTATTTGGATTCGGGCGGCTTTAAACATATGACTGGGTTCTTAACAATGATGTCTGTTCACATCAGTTCAGGCCTCGTACTTCATCATTATGGCGTCTGCAGATAACTCTTCAGGCCTCGTTCCTCATAGAAAAGAAAAGTGTACGCTCTTTTGTGCGCTTTATCTTCAGCTAATGAGAAATTCTCTCATGAATGGCCATACTCATCTACATTCTTCATCAACAAGCTTCATGTTTTTCCACGCTCATTCAGTCATCAAGTGGATCTACGTTCATTGGTGTATACTCTTATTCACTTGTTAAATCAAAAATGGCAACTTCGGATGCAATTTTTGAGGGGGAGAAGAGTGAATATACTACATGATGATGGATGTTTGAATAATGTTTATACGACTTAATTTTTGATGATGATGAGTGTATATTCTTTTTGATGAAGAGTGAATATACTAAGGATAACTGGGATTCATTGTTTTGATTTTTGATGACTCTCCTCCAACGCCTAATGCTTCACCTACTAAGGATAACTGTGATTCATTGTTTTTCAAAGATATGTTTGATGTGTACTTTCAATCTCCAACGAATGTTGATCATCTAGTTTCTGAAGCTCATGCTCCGGTTTCTACTGACTCAACAGGTTCACCATCTAAGAAGTACTTCTCAGAATTCTCAAGAAACCTTATCTCCAATTACTTCACAAGGCGTTGATAACGACTATCATGATGTTGTAGTTGCACTATTGAATAATGATCCGCTCTTTGGTATATCTTTGCCAAATCTTCACGGATTATTGTTCATGAATAATGATCCACTCATTGGTATTCCTTTGCCAAATCTTCACGGATTATTGTTCCTCTCATGGTGCACGTTATAAATCAACCACATGAACATTAAGGAAAATGACTACCTCATCCGCTCGAAAACATTATTGGTGAATCTTCCAGATCAGTTTCTACATGTATACCTTAAGGAAAAATGCATTGATGTTGAGGAATCATTTGCTCCGGTTCATTCAGTGGGTCAATGTACATCCGATTGTATGTTTATTCACGTGTTGGACATTTGACACAAGTTGATTACTTCAGAGTTAATCATTTATCACTTATTTGAGATTAAAGTTGTCCTTCAAAAAGGTGTGGTCTTATTTGATAACTTGCTCGGGCTTAAGAATTTGAGTTGAAGGCTTGGTTTATCTAGTTACCAGCAGTCGGAGTGGATGGTTGAAGACCTGGTTAACTATCACTATTAGGAGTTACGTTGTTTTACTCAGTGCCACATGCAGATGACGATGTGGATAATATCAAGAGGTGTTAATGTCTCATACTTTGTTTGAGTGTGAGTACTTAGAGATTTGCTTGAAGCATAGATTCTCGACACCGTTCTTCCATCTTTAAGTGCAAGCTTAAGACACAAATGCGGGGAATTCGACTTCAGTTTCAAGTTTGGTATATCGGGTTTTTCTTCAACAGTGGTCACTTCAAATTGTCTACATATGGGTTGATTAAGATAGTCAGAGAGAGTTTATGTAGCAGTTGATTCTCACAGGATTCATTTGGGCTATTTGAGTTCTTCTCACAAGATTTCAAGTTTATGGATATATTATGTTTTGCTGATTCTGAGGTATCAAAACTATTTGGGGGAAGGATATATTATTCCAACTATTTGGGGGAAGTGGTCTCTGGAGACCTTTGGTTTTTGTTACTTCAGTGTTCAGTTGGAAGAAATGTGAGAAGAATATTTGGAACATGAGATGATACTGCCTATCGACATCTGTCACACCCCCAAAATATCGCAGCGGAACGATAGTGTCATTGGGGTATGACGTCATAGCACAAAGTATGGATACAGAAAACGACCTCTATAATGAGACGTTTTGAAAAGTTTACCATTCGATAAATAAGTTAATGTTTACACCACAAGAAATCACAAGGTTTGATAATACATAAAAAGTTTACAAAACATGTCGAATGGTAATTGCTAAAAGCACAAGACTCCAATGTATGCCATGCGACCCAAAAGCTCCATGAATTGCTATCACCTTAAGACCTGAGATAAACATGCTAAAAAGTGTCAACACAATGGTTGGTGAGTTCATAAGTTTGTGATGAAATGTAAAGCCTTTCAAAAATTGTTTATGCAGCAAAGGCATTGTAAATCCACTCAGTTCCAAGTTCCGCCCATACAAAACTTGCAACCTGTGTGTTCACAACCCATTGCCAAAATATAGAATTGTCAATCTTGTTTGTAAGTAGGACATAGGTGCATACGATATATACATGTACTTAATGCAAAGAATCACAGCCAACTGAACCTCTTGACAAGTCTAAATTGTTTGATATGTTTCATTGAATAACAGATTATATTCACCCCAGGTCACGTCATCAAGGACCCAAGGGTGGGGGCGTCAGCCCGATAGTACTATCAATACCTCTCCGCCGGCTCCCGCAGGAGTTAACCAGTTGCTAAAGTTTGTATGTTGATGCATAATTGAAAACTAGTTTAGCACATTAAGGCACATATCGCAATAAACCACACATAATGTCCAAAGTGTATAAGAAGTATATTGTAACACAATTGTATAAATGGTTTGAGTATTCGCAAGAGTGAAACAAGTATTTAAGCATGTATCTCCCCCAAATAGTTTGTAAGAATTTAAACGAGTAAAAGTGGGGTATGAACTCACCTGGTATGATGGATATGCTAACAAAATGAAGTGCACGAAAGTGAGACTCGGAAACTATCCGCGACCTAGAATGAATGTTATGATATGTAATGAGTTATGATGTTATGTTATGCATGCATTTCGTATGTTATTTATACCATTTGCGAGTTTTGAAAAAATATTACTTATCGTCGAAAAATACACTTTTGACGTCTTGACCATTCTTAAATCACTTTATAAGTATTTACGTCAAAATGTCATCCTACAACGGTTTCGTAATGATTTATAGTGAAATTATCACTTTTCGTCGTAAAATAAAGTCGTTGGAAATTTCATGAAAGTGACAAAAATGGCTTTGAAAAACTAGTCGTAAAATGGTGTACGTCGATCGTTAGGAAACGAACTCGACGGTTTTGGAAAGCTTGTATCAACATCTAAAAGTTTCAGTTCATGAGTTTTCGTCATAGAGGTCTCGAATATAAAGATAATAAAGGTTAAAGATGGTGATTTTGTCTAAATGTTGTGTAAAAAGTGAGTTTCGGCCAAGTTTAAGCAACCGTAATTAATTTATTAAAACTCCGCTATACAAACGGTTGGTCGTTTTAGAAAATATGCTTGGTGATCTTGATTTTACTAGAAGACATTTCGTTTCAAAAAGTTCTACATCATAGTTAAAAACAGCCGTCAACATGGTCATTTTAGTTACCGTAACACTTATCTCGTAAAAATAATATAGTTTTTCTAAAAATAATAGTTACGGCAAGTTTATGAAAACGTGCATATCTTAGTCGTTTCAAATCCGTTTTCTACGTATTATATGTCCTTAGCTTCGTATCAAAGTATACTAATATATTTTTGATAAGTCGAAATAATTTGTAAAGCTTAAGGCTCGTTTTTGACTCGTACAAGATAAAAATAATATGCTGAAATTTCTGAAAAATATATATTTCGTCGTCAAACTTTAAAAATTCATAACTTCTTCGTTATAACTCCGTTTTATTCCGTTCAAGCGGCCACGGATTCGTTTTAAAGTATATTTTCTAAATATCAAGACCAACAATTCGTGCCTACTGTCGGATTTTCCAGAAAATCAAAACAAGGACAGAACACTTTTTATACTTATCGAAAATAGTTTTTCTCGTACTAAACCTATTCCAATCCCTTCAAATCAACTCCAAAACTAATCTAATCCTACCATACACCTTCTTAGGGTGTCATGGGTTCCTAAACATCATCAAGACCAAAGTATACCTAGGGGATAATTATAGGATGACCTTATATATATATATTTCTAAAAATCATGTAAAAATGGTATAAACAACACAAATCATGCATGCTTGCTCCAAAAATGAAGAGATACTTATGAAATGAAAAGGAGATATGAAAAATATAAATGATATGCTTACAAGTTAATATGATGAGGTGCAAAGAACAAGGTTAGCCTAAACACTCTAGGTTTTTATTTCAAAACCTTATTAAGAGTGTGATTCTAGATTGTTTAAACACTTGAGCTTGAAAAATTGATGATCCCTTGTGAAAACCTTATGATGGCCGGTTGGAGAGGAAGAAGAAACCAAGAGAGAATTTGATTTTTATTACTTGTGAATTATTAGATACATGAATGAGATAAATGAAAGTGTAAGTCTTATATGTCAGTGTATAAACATAAAAATCAAAGACCATTCCACAATTAATGTCACCCACCCCCTTGGTCGGCCAAGGGGGGAGGAATTTGTAGATATTTATTTATTTTTTTTATAAAATGTATTGTGTAAATATTTGTGTAATTGTTACAAATGTAGGAAAATGTATAAGTAAAGGTAAATGGTAACTTTTTGGTACAAGTAAATTTTTAATAGATCAAAATAGAGTATAATGATTTTATAAAAATTGTAAAAATACATTCCTTGTGAAATTTGAGTGATAAAATAATTATCGTGTAATTTTTAAGAAAAACGTCGTAATAATATAACTTTAACGATTTATATACCAAATAAATTTAAAACACTAGGTAAACTAAAAATATAGTTTTTATCAACTAAATGTAAGTATAAAAATATCTCGGGATCATTTTTGGAAGTAACGGATTAAATTTTTAAAATAATAACTCACGCGATAACGTTTATTTAATAAGAAAATAACGTGTGATTGTAAAATGCAAAACCATGCACAAACCGTTGTGAAATGCTAAATGTGGAATATGAGAAGTGACCGGAAATTGAGAATTGTGACATTCTTCCCCTGATAGAAGAATCGCGTCCTCGCGATTCAATCGCTGATACTTAAAGTTCTACCCTTAGGTTTAGAGAATTCAGAATGTATGGTCAAAGTGCTTATGCCAAAACTTACGCGTCTAGGTTTCTTATCTAATGAGACTCACTGAATCTTAATAATACGGTGGATCACTTAATGGTCTAGGAAAAACGAATAGTAGTGGGCTTCTGGTTCGGGACGGCGAACACATGTTTAACGTTAGCTATGCCGGTAAAATTCCTCGTCACATTTTCCTTATTAGTTTCCTGAACGAAACTTACATTGTCGGGCTTAGTGAAGGCCTTATTAACAGGAGTCAACTTATTCGGTGGCTACGTTCGAGGAGATCGACACCGTTAACTTCCTTTATTGGGTTTGGGACATGAGTTATAGTCAGGAGGGGCTCCAGCTCGTAAGATATATCCCTGGCTCCTTCGGGCGTTACGCATTGACCATGCAAAAAGGATCTGGTAATTCACTAGGTGGCATAATAATTCTAAGTCACTCAGAGTAATCTATTCTTTGGATCTGCGCATTCAAAACCGTATTCGTGAAACTGGTATGTAAGACTTAAGAGATTTGGATTCCCATCTTGAAATTCATAGTCGCTAACTTAGCGCTCCTGCGCTAAGAAGATAGTCCCCTTCTTACAGTGTTAAGAGTTAAAGGCCAGTGAAGAGTATAAGGTGTAAATCGTAAAGTGTTGCCAAACACGTACCA